>CM058231.1:59269628-59869628 GCA_030180135.1 Orychophragmus violaceus
TCAAGTCAAACAGGAAAGGTTCGCCACATGACGAAGCCAGAGACATATCGGTTTGAGACAAAGGCTCGCACTAACCCATCCTTGACTCTACTATCCTCACTTCCATAGTACAAGTCGTACGCCTTGCACCACTTCTGTGAGTTGTGTCGGTTCGGACTAAACACAATATCAGGAAAGCATATTCGTTTATGAGTAATCAAACGTTCAGCACAACGTTTAATAGTCATTTTTACAAATCATTTCGTCAATCAACAAAACAACACACAATCCTCGATACAAAAATGGCGTCAAGCCGAACTGAGAGAAATCCAAAAAATCATCGAATGAGTGATCTAAGATCACCTAGCGAGTCGGCTCCCCACTACGGCTTCTAATATATCTATCAACTATAGATTCCCGCCCGAAAACCCAAAATAACAAACAATCATAACAAATAGCCGATCACGCATTACCACGTCGTGTCGAGCCCACACACAATCAATTGCCAAAAGAAAGAGAAGGCGATTAGAGGAAATCGAGAGCACTGCGGCACATGCTCTCGATTGAGACTCGATCTATCTACCGCGCACTACCAACCACACCAATCAAAACACTGGGCCTCTACGATCTCGGTAACTTCCACGGGTTTCCACTGTTACCGACATGGTAACTAACCCTCGACTCCTAGACGTAGACATGAAGTCTAACGACTAAGACACCGTTCTCCTTCCATCGATACGCGGTGACCCAGGCTACCCCTAGATAACCCAAGCTTCCATGCAGTCCGGCCCTAGGACGCGACCCCATATTCTCCGGACTACACACCTACCTGCATCACTCAGTAGGTTAACACCATAACCGGAATCACCATGATCCGATTATGCAAACTACTCGAGGATCCAATCGGGTCGGAAGTACCAGAACGTATCCAAACACCTAAACTTGCGGGATCTAACGCACCCTAGAGTCCTAGTGCAGAAATGTAAACACGCAGACTCGCTTGGACTCTAACAATCAATCACAATCAATAATCAACAACCATATCAACACCACATCCCGCAAGTCTACTCACACACACTAACACCACCGCTCAGACTCGGCACCGTACCGAGTCAGCAACCACGACTTAACCGGTCCCGTGACCGAGTTAAGTATCCACACGGATCACTTGGCCCAACACCAATACGATCTAACAGGCCTGCACAGAAAGCTCAATAACAACCACATAACAACACAATCACACAATCAACACACAATCAGGCCTATTAGGGTTTCTAACGTCTTTTAACCAATTCACGTCCGTTACCTTGGATTAGCGGATTGCTAATCCGTAGACGGCTCACCAATCACAATACTTCTCTTTTCTTAACCTTTTCTAAGCATCTTTTATCAAATCCCCGATCCGTCGGTTTAGATCTAGTAGCTTACTAAACTCCCCGACGTCTCATCTTTTATTAACTTAATTCATTTCTTCTCGGTAATCCCGATATCATTCCATATGCTATACGTTCGTTAGGTTTAATTCCATATTCTAACTCGTCTTAATTTCTGTATTTAGATTCATTCAATACCGTTCTTTACATACGTATATATGCATATACGGCCCTAACATGCAACGACTATATGAATGCATCACACAATATTACTATCAACCTAACGGCACACAACAAGTTTAATCCGTTTAATTCTCATAATTCTAACATGCGTCTTAAACCTAACCGGTTTATCGTTAATTCAACAATTCAGTTCTCAAACACAATCAATTATATCCGGGTATGCAATCCTAATTCTATGGTTTCCCATTTATCGATCTATATCCATTAAACTACGGTGTTTGAGCCGACTCACAGTGATTTAGGTCGGAATGAACGGCACAGATGCGGATACGACTCCCCGAGACCCCGAACTAAACCCGAACCTCCCGAATACATGAACACGAACTCCGAAGCTTCTCGAATGCCCGTACATGAACCGCAAACACAAAACTGGCCGGAGTCAACGCGTTGACCGGCGTTGACCACGACGTTGACTTTGACATCCGTTTGACTGTTGACTTTGACCGTTGACCGTTGACTTTGACTTTGACCAAGCTTGAACCGGTTAACCCAATCTGAACCAACTGAACCACTTCAATCAAACCAAACCGACTGAACCGTCTTCAATTAAACCGGTTAGGTTAAATCGGTTTTGAGTCAATTGTTGACCGGGTTGACCGGTTAACCTAAACCGATTCAAATCAAACCAAACCAACTTCAATCCTGAACCAAACCAATACTAAACCAACACCAGTGAACCGGCGGAAGAGAGAGTTGGCGGAGAAAGGATTCTGGCGACTTCTCCGGCATTGACCGACGGTGGTCCGACGTTGACCGGCCGGTTCACCCCTTTTTCCGGCGACTCAGGTGATGATCTACATTACAAACTGATCGGAAAGAGGAGATCTATGCATATATGGCTTCAAAAATCCAGATCTGATGAAGGATGAGAGAGATACACCAAAACTCCAACCGCAGCAGCTTTCCGGCCAGTTTCCGGCAAGCTCCGGCGACGGCGGTCCTGGCTGGGTGGCTGGCAGTTGTAGAGGAGGTAAAGGGGAGTCTACTGGGCTTTGCAGAAGTGGATTAGGGTTTTTATTGAGAGAGATATGGTATTTTTAGTGATAGAAGATCTTATGAACACTATGGTGTTCTTGAGTTGTTCTTGAGATGTTTAAAGGAGTTTCTGGGTTTTCTTGCATGAATCTAGAGAGAAGGGAGAGCTTCTGGTCATGGTTGAGGCTAGAGAGAGAGAGGGAATAGTGAAATGAATTGGCTTAGGTGTTTTTGGTGTATTCAACAAAAACACATGCATCACATAAGGTCTTGACACCTCAAGAGGAAAGGCTGGCGACCTGGTGGTGAGACACCTGTCTCTGGAGCCTCTACTTATCCACAAAATCAAGCCCAAAACCGGCCCAATACCTTTCTAAACCCATCTTGCAAATTCTTCTCGGTTTTCTCGGTTTCACGATCATTGTTTTAGAAAATCCTTCACTATTCCCATAAATCCCAAAACCTCCATAAACTGATTCTACCTGATGTTTTATGAATTTAGCAACTTGAATCACCTCATTTGGAGTTTCCTAGCTCCGGTTATGAATTTCCGAAGTTCTCTCGGTTTACTCGGTTTTCTCCCCGATAAGCCGAAAACACACTTCTGCTCCGTTTCTCCCAATTCTATTCTTATAAATGTTCTTTATTCTTTAAAAAGAGAACATTTGGTCCGTCTCGACTTCCATCTCAAACTTTGGAAAAATTACCATTTTACCCCTGACTTTGGTAAAATGACAATTTTGCCCCCGGTTGACTTTCTGCTGCCCGTTGACCGTATTTTGGATACGGGATATCACACCATAGTCCAATGGCTTGGCCATGTCCGAGAGAAGAAAGGGACTCAGACTAACCTTTGAAGTCGTGGTTGACTTGCCCTAATCACGGCCTGTTTCTCCCGCCATGACGCAGCCTTAAACCGCTCCAATCCAACCACCAAACTCCTTGCTAAACTCGCCGACTTCCTCCTTGAAGAACCGGCCGCCAACTCTCTTTTTCTCTCACGATTTTTAATGGCCTTTGCCTTAAGAAAATTCTGGGTTTTCCCCTTGTATGCTTGTGTGCGATTTAGGCCTTCCAATGGCCTATTTATAGGCTAGTAATTCGGCCACAACCGCCCAAGGGAAGGGTTGCAAGTTATGGACCGAATGTGTGCAACCTTCCTTTGGTGCCCATTCGCTCTTAGCGCCCCTGGTCAGCTAGTGTCACTAGCTGACCAGTTAACCCTTCACTTGAACATTCCCCTGAGATGAGCTCAGCTGTTCAGCTCATCTGAGCTAAACACACTCTTTCCAGCTGATTCCCTTTAGATCAAGCTCTCTTCCATCTGAGCTTGACCATCCCTTTGCCTATGGAACACTCTTTTAGATCACTCTCGATCTTAAGTTCAACTTTACGGTCCCATAGACACCCAACGGCCCTTATGCCGGTTTGGGGATGTTACAAGTCCCCCCCCCCCCTTGAATTGGATTCGTCCCCGAATCCGCTTCAAGAAGTTCGTCCCTTGTGAACTCCTCAAACCACTCTGGGTAATCAGCCTTCATACGGTATTCTGTTTCCCAGGTGATTTCCTTAACCCCGTTGCAAATCCATTTCACCTTAACCATCTGAATTACCTTCTTCTTGGTTGCTTTTTCCAACCTATCCAAGATTCTTAGGGGTCTGGTTTCCAAGATAAGGTTTGCCTTAAGATCTGCGGGAATCTCATGCATAATCACGTCTTGATCCGACAGGCACTTGCGCAACTGCGTGACATGGAACACATTGTGAAATGCTTCCATCTCGTTTGGCAAGTCCAACCTGTAGGCGACCTTCCCGACCCTTTCCAGAATCGTTAATGACCCTAAGTATCTCGGATCAAGTTTTCCTCGCTTGGAAACCCTTGCCCTTCCTCTGAAGGTAATCATCTTGAGATAGACTCGGTCCCCAACTTGGAACTCGATATCTTTCCTTGTCTTATTCGCATAACTCCTTTGGCGGTCTTGCGCCTCCTTCATCTTTGCTTTCAGGAATCAGATTTGCTCGGTGGTCTCGGCCATTATATCCGGACCAACACAATGGGGTCCTACACGGCCGACCATACAACGCTTCATAAGGCGACATCCCGATGCTTGCTTGATAACTGTTGTCATAAGAAAACTCGGCCAAGGGCAAGTACTTCTCCCAAGAATCACCCCAATCTAGAACACATGATCTTAACATGTCTTCTAGCGTTTGTATGGTCCTCTCCGACTGTCCATCCGTTTGAGGATGGTAAGCCGTACTTATGTTCACTCTCGTTCCTAGGGCTTTCTGAAAAGCTTGCCAGAACTAAGAAGTGAATCGACCATCCCGGTCCGAGACTATACTTGCTGGAATACCGTGAAGTCTTACGATCTCATCAATATATTTCTCAGCAAGTTTGCCCACTCCATCAGTCTTTTTGATGGCTAAGAAGTGTGCAGACTTGGTCAGTCTGTCCACCACAACCCAAATCGTGTCCTTCCTCATCCGAGTCGCATGCAGTCCCGTTACAAAGTCCATAATGATGTGGTCCCACTTCCATTCCGGAATGGGCAGACTTTGTAACAGGCCACTTGGGACTTGGTGTTCGATCTTAACCAACTGACACGTTTGGCACTTAGACACCCATTCTGCAATGTCTATTTTCATCCCGACCCAGTGATAGTACCGTTTGAGGTCTTGGTACATCTCGGTCTGTCCGGGATGAATTGAGAACTTAAACTGATGATCCATCCTTAGGATCTCCTCCTTAAGGACTTTCACGTCGGGAACACACACCCGCCCATTCACCACAATCGTTCCATTGTTGGTAAACTGGTACTTGGTGTTGTTGTTGTTCCCCGACTTGATCAGCTCTTCATCATGTTCCTGAGCCAACCGAACACGAGTCAACAGATCCGCCTGATCTGCTGCTCCAAGGCCGAGTGGCTCATTGTCCACTGACAATGCGTTCAGATGCAAGGACCTGACCAAGCCGACCAAGGTCTCTGCATCCTTCTCCACGGCCACCTCGGTCCTCTTCCGACTTAAGGCGTCTGCTACCAAGTTAGCTTTTCCAGGATGGTAGGTGATGTCTAGATCGTAATCCGCCACCAACTCCATCCATCTTCTCTGCCTTAGGTTCAAGTCAGGCTGAGTGAACACATACTTCAGACTTGTGGTCGGTGAATAATTGCACTTTGGCTCCGTAGAGGTAAGATCGCCAGATCTTTAGTGCAAATACTACCGCAGCAATGTCGAGATCGTGAGTAGGGTAATTACCCTCGTGCTTCCTCAACTTCCTTGAAGCATAAGCAATTACCTTTCCCTCCTGCATCAGAACGCAACCCAGGCCGACCCTGGATGCATATGTGTAGACCACGTAAGGCACATTGTCCACGGGCAGGGTTAGGATTGGCGCTTTGGTTAGCATAACCTTCAAGTCCTGGAAACTCTTCTCCACGGCCTCCGTCCATTCGAACTTTACGTTCTTTACGGTTAGCTTAGTCATGGCCTTAGCCATACTTGCAAAACCCTGGACGAACCGTCTATAATATCCGGCCAAACCAAGGAAACTTCGGACCTCGGTCGCTTTCCTTGGCCGTGGCCAATCCTCAATCGACCGGATCTTCTACGGATCGACCGCCACTCCCTTGTCAGACATGATGTGTCCAAGGTGAAGGATTATGAGTGTTTTTCAAGGTTCAATTCTCAATTACAACCTAACACAAATCCTTAAACAGATCTAGGTTCTTGCAAACGAATCATAAAACAAACCTGGACATTACCTTTACAGCGGAATTTGGTGGTAATGACGAGATCATATTAGAGCTGATCAGAATCGGCTCCTCCTCGAGTATCCACACTCTTACAAGCACGGGACGGCTGCTAGACCAAAGAGTTGGAAGAATCAGAGAGAGAGATTAGAGAGAGAGAGTTTTCACGCCAGATGGAAAAACAAACGCCGGAGAATTATTTCCTTTAGGGCTTTCTGATTCTCTTATATCTCATTAATGGGCCCAAGTCATTAGACTAATGGCTCATTAATCTTTTGGGCCCAAAATACAAATCAGACAAAAGCCTGTATTTGTCTGGCCCAAAACTCTGATCCAATACAATAAATGCCATTGCATCTTACTGTATTAATTCCATTTAACTTTCCCGTTAGCTATGGTGTGTGACCCTTTGGGATCATACAATACTGGTAATAAGTCTTAAACTTATAGATCAAGAGCGGACTCTAGCAAGCCATCATGATCACCCAGTATTTATGACTTATGTCTGATCTCGACACTTATCATACTTTCTAGAGATAGTACGGTAGATTTCAGGACATTCCCAACAATCTCCCACTTGTACTGGAATCCTACAAAGGACATTCCCAACAATCTTCCGATTGTACTGGAATCCTACATTCCCTAATCCTTTTGTCTCAATATCTCGATCTGGCATAAGGCAAGATGCGTGTCATTCTTATATAGCCAGACCATGTTTATCGGACCAGATTTGATACTGACTATTCAAACGACTTGGGCAAGTCCGTTTGGGAATGGCCATTCTCTTACCAGCTATCAAATCTCCGATTGGCCTAGAGATATTACCTCCGTTAAACGGCAGGGACAAATCCCATCTTGTTCCATCACTATGAACTACACACTTCATAATACACCCAACCAAGGTCCGTATAGCTCCCAGTTACGAAACAGCGTTAGACAATGATCAAAGCGCATTACTCCATGTGCAGCCACATGCATGCGAACTCAGGTCTAAGGACTATACTCTATAGTCGTATATGAGAACTTCTTATGACACAGATATTAATATCTTGCAGAGTTCTCATCAGCGGGCCATGTCCGGTCATATGCTCCCCTACATATACCTATGTGTCGACTTTGATGCCGCGCATCTATGACCCCTCGAAACTTGGTCATAAGTCTCAACACAATCTAGTCTCAACAGGTTGTTGGTGTTCCAATTTCAACAACCTTCGACTATGGACACTATGATTTATGTCACTTCGTTAAATATGGGGTTTCAGGATCAAGTCTACTCATGTACTTCGATGGCCCATATATAATGACATGAATCATTTTGGGACGATTATTTATATCACAGTTAAAATAATCCAGAAATCATTAGATTTCACAAACATAAAATGCTATGTTTTCATGAACCATTCAAAATAACTAAGTAAAGCCCTTTACAAACTCCCACTGAAATTAAGACTACATCTTAATTTCACTCATCCTACAGCTACAGTCCGCGACTCGTGCTTAGGCATAAGGAGTGGCTTCGTTAATAGATTAGCAACGTTCTCATTCGATGAAACTTGCTTATCTACTGAACACCTCTGTCATTTATCTCACGGAATAGGTTATACCTATCCTCAAGGTGTTTGGATCTCAGATGTGCAGCTAGCCTCATCTACGCTGGGAATCACATCAAGTTCAGTGATGAACTTTTTCTATCCAAACAACCTCTTTCGCCGCTTCTCAAGCTGTGAAATGTTCAGCTTAAGTCATGGAGTCAGCTACAGTGCCTTGCACCGCCAGATAGACACAAGATATAGCCGGACTGTGACCAGGAATTATCTTTGTCTATTGGAAACTTGCCTTTCAGACTCTATCGACTTGTAGCACCTCACTTTCTCCGTAAATCAAGAACTTATCCTAAGTATTCCTCAAATACTTCAGAATATTCTTTACGGCAATCCAGTGATTCTCTGCTGGATTTGACTGGTCTTTACTTGTCTTGCTTAACATTAAAGCAACATCAAAACAAGTACATGTCATGGCATACATGATAGATCCAATTGCCGTCGCATATGGAATCCTATCCATGCATTCAAGCTCAGCAGATATCGCAGGACACTGTATCTTGCTTAATGAATTGCCATGTGACATTGGCATAAAACCCTTCTTGGATTGCTGATTACGTGTAGGACTTTATCAATTCAAGAATTCTGACTTTGTCCTACCAGCTCTTTTGGATCTCTATCTTTAGATCCAAAATCCAAGAACTACGTGGCTTTACCCATGTCAATCATACTACAACTTCCAAGCCAGTCCTTTACCGACTGCAGCATTGGAACGTTATTTCCGAGAATCAGTATGTCATTGACATACACTTTGAGAAATGCAACATCGCTCCCACTTATCTATTAGTATACGCACAGTTCCACTTCGTTCCTGTACAAGTCAAAACTTTGACTATCTCAACAGAACGATGGATCCAACTCCGATACGTTTGCTTCCATCCATAAATGGATCAATGAAGCTAACTTACATACAGTAATTTTTCGGCGTCCGGGCTCACTTTCGCTTCTTTGAATTTCGCAGGTTCATCGCTTTCAATGATCATCAGATCATGCGAACTTTCAATGATCATCAGGTTCAACTAATGACGAGAAATCCCTCTCGGATTAGTAACTGATTCATTCAGATCTGCGAATTTCAGGCTTTACAGGTGTAGATTCTACAGAAATCTGTAAATCCATCTGTTGCTCTCCCTCAACAGGTTGAGCAGCCTCCTGTATTTCTCGAATTTCTTCGAGTTATACCTTTACTTCCACTGTTCTTCTTGGAAAGTAACTTCCCTTCTTAGAAAACAGATTGGACGTAAAAGTAACAAGCCTTGGTTTCCCTAGGACAACCAGCGAAGTAGCACAACTACAAATACTCAGTAAAGACGAATTTGGATACGATTCCAATCCACATTTACGTGGTGTCTTTCAACTGATATTGGTGGAACTTTTTCAGCGTAAAAATAGATATTTCTTGAGCGCTATTTTAGAGAATATCATGGAAGATTCGTGTGACTCATCTTTAATCATTTCTAATAAGATCTGATTCTTTCTCACAGAAACACCTCTAGGTTTTCAGGAGAAATGAGCTGTGAAACGATTTCACACTCATTCAGATGATCACACAATCAATGACTTAAGTATTCTCACTCGTGATTTAATCCAGAGTCTTAATACTTCTGTCATTCAGAATCTATACTTCATTTTGGAACTCTTTCGACCATGTCAAAGAATTCCGACTTGTGTCTCATCAAATGAACACAGTCACACTCACTGAAGTAATCAGTAGAGACAATGAAGTACAGGAAATTTTCTCTGGCATTACTGCTCATCGGACCACATACATGAGTATGTTCAATCTCCAATAAGCCTTTGGGCCTTTCTCTAGCTCGGCTAAGATGGGCCCTTTGTCTTTTGGTCCAGTAAGCAGAATTCAAGTCTCATAAGATATCCATTCAAATGAGCCCAAAAGTCCATAACTATGGGGTTTCTGAATCCGACTTACTCTATATGACCAAAACATTTATGCCAAGAAAAATCAGGTTTAATTCATCAGATTTAAACCAATTGCAGTATTTATGTTACATTTTAGGCACTCTTTGGTTTAATATATAAAACCCATTCCTTGAATAGGGTGCTACAATTAACATTTCATTAAGATCAAAAGAACAAAACTTGTCTTTTATCAAAACGAAAAACGTTCAAATTCTTACAAGAAAATGAAAGACAACTCTGCTTAAAGCAGGTACATTGTAGCAATTACTCAATAAAACCAAGCCTCAAAGGCATCTACAAGTGAAAACCCTATGACTGAGGCAGCTTCCCAAGCTCCTTCCAGACACACAGTTCCACTTGCCCTTCCTTCAACGTTCTACTGTTGCTCAGGCTCTGCATATTATAACAAATATCAGTGCCACAACTAGTATCCAATACCTATAAGGTATAACTTGAAGTAATAACATGAATACCTGAGGGAGTAGTCTCATACATCAACTTCAACTCCTCATAATCTTCCATGAATTTAATGCAATCTCTCTTCCAATGCCCAGTCTCTTTACAGTAGCAGCACTTACCAACGTAAGAGGTATCTGACTCGGGCTCAGAAGACACACGCTTGCCATGATTCGAAATCTGGACAACTTTGTCTTCACCCTTGTCAGCTTTAGGTTCAGTAAACCTACCCTTCTCATTCATGAGATTGTACAGGGTACTCTTCACGTTTGGCTCAACTGTCTTGAGCATATCATGCAGTTCAGTCAACGTCTTCGTTAAGCCTTTCTTGATATAGTCCCTTACGAACTTATCATAGCTTGACGGCAGTGACTGCAGAATGATATCAGTTGCCAATTCTTGGCTAACTGGATAATCCAGTTTCCTCAGGTTATCAATGTAACCCATCATTTTACTGATATGAGGACTTACTGGATGATCCATCGGTAGCTTGCAGCTAGTGAGAGATTTAACCAACTGGTATCTCTCCACTCTTACCTGCTCCTGAAATTTCAATTTCAGGCTGCTGATCATCTCTATTGGCGACTCCATGTTCTCATATTGCTTCCGCAAATCTGATTCCATGGTAGCCAATATCAGACCACGCACATCTACCGCATCATTATAATGCTTATTCCAAGCATTATATACTGCATGACTGGCTTTGGATCCGATCCTCTCGGGGAGAGCTTTCTCAAGGACATAGTCCTTTCTCTCATGCCTGAGGACTAGCCTCAGGTTCCGTGACCAAGTCAAGAAATTTGATCCGTTCAGTTTGTCCATCTCAAGGACATACCGGATCGAGAAAGTGTTTTGATTGTTTGTGCTTGTCATAGCTGAAATTTAGAGATAAATAGAGATTTAGTTATTAAGTTCATAAAAGAGTAATCTTAACAACTTATAAGAAAACTCGCATTGCATTCAAAATTTCTTTGTTTAACCTCATAAGAATGCAATGATTCCGAGAACCATGTTCAGCTAATTCCAAAGTGGGCCACTGGCCGTCACCCAGAATTAGCTTTACTTGGTAAGCATACACACAGCTAGTTATAACCAATAACTCTCGGTTGTGAATTGGACCCGAGGCCCAAATTCACCAGATGTCTCAAGGCCCGGGACTCCCGATGGCCCAGTCAAGGAAACCAATCTCTTACAGCCAAATAATCACTAAAATCTGGGACTCCCAATGAAATTAGTGACTATATACTACTTTACTTACGCGAAAACAGACACCTCACACTGTAAGCCATATCTGTAATCAAATAAGCGTTAAGTAGCTGACAAGATTGGGCAAGACATCCAAGCTTGATATTGTTTTTGAGGATTTTTAAGTTTTATTTCCAAAAAATAGAAGATTACTATTTTGGGAAACTTTCTTATTTTAGAAACTTTCTAAATTTAGTAACTTACTAAAAATAGAAATTTCTAATTTAAATATTTCATAAATATTTTGGGTTGGGTCACAAATTATAGGCCCAATTCTTGGCCCAAGACCATAGAATTCCAGCTGGCCCAATAATTTGACATAACCGAGACGGTTTATTAATTCTGGTCCAAGACCAAATTAACTATCAAAACCATCGGTTATTTACTAAACCAGACCAGCTCTAAATTATTTGGTCCAACCAAATCAAACTTAGACCAGCCTTCGGTTTAGGTTAAAATTCAATTTTTGAATTTCAATCCGGTTTAACTGGAAATTAAATAATACCAAGTATTAAATTATTTCCAGCAAACCGCGATTTGGGTTAACGCCTTAACCATACATTAATTAAATAATTAATGATTTATATAATATACCATAATATATTATATATTCTATTTATATATGTATATATATATAATCACGCACATGATCAAATTAATTATTGAATATACAAAATCCTCACAAAAGATTTTGACACCACACTTTTTGACAACACAAATCGAGTAAAAGCGTAAAACCTAACTTCTCATAATTAATTGAGCCAACTTGCAGCCGATTCGTGACATAAACTTTCACATTCGATTAACACAAGCGGCAACATGCCGAGACCATGTAAACACATGATCGTGTGCAACACAAGTGATTGGCTTCTCTTGTTAATCTCATCCAATTAATAACGATCGAGCATGATCAAACAAAACGCTCAATCCAATTAATTAAAGCGATAGCTTTTATGTTTATATCAGCACATTCAAAGTCAATCAATGAATTTTCATATGATCCAATTTAACAAGAAACCTAAAACCTGGGCTCTGATACCACTGAAGGATTATGAGTGTTTTTCAAGGTTCAATTCTCAATTACAACCTAACACAAATCCTTAAACAGATCTAGGTTCTTGCAAACGAATCATAAAACAAACCTGGACATTACCTTTACAGCGGAATTTGGTGGTAATGACGAGATCATATTAGAGCTGATCAGAATCGGCTCCTCCTCGAGTATCCACACTCTTACAAGCACGGGACGGCTGCTAGACCAAAGAGTTGGAAGAATCAGAGAGAGAGATTAGAGAGAGAGAGTTTTCACGCCAGATGGAAAAACAAACGCCGGAGAATTATTTCCTTTAGGGCTTTCTGATTCTCTTATATCTCATTAATGGGCCCAAGTCATTAGACTAATGGCTCATTAATCTTTTGGGCCCAAAATACAAATCAGACAAAAGCCTGTATTTGTCTGGCCCAAAACTCTGATCCAATACAATAAATGCCATTGCATCTTACTGTATTAATTCCATTTAACTTTCCCGTTAGCTATGGTGTGTGACCCTTTGGGATCATACAATACTGGTAATAAGTCTTAAACTTATAGATCAAGAGCGGACTCTAGCAAGCCATCATGATCACCCAGTATTTATGACTTATGTCTGATCTCGACACTTATCATACTTTCTAGAGATAGTACGGTAGATTTCAGGACATTCCCAACACAAGGAAGCCGACACGGCTCTGCCAAAAACTACACTTGCTTAACTTGGCGTAGAACTGCTGTGTCCTTAAAGTCTCCAGTACAATCCTTAGATGTTCCTGGTGTTCTTCACGGTTCTTGGAATAGACAAGGATGTCATCAATGAATATGATCACAAACTTATCCAACCATTCCCGGAAAACCCCGTTCATCATCTTCATGAAGGCAGCTGGTGCATTTGTCAGACCAAAGGGCATGACTACGAACTCGTAGTGTCCATACCGGGTTCTAAATGCGGTTTTCCTCACGTCCTCAGGTGCAATCGGAATTTGATGGTATCCCGACGCCAGATCGATCTTGGAAAACACTGTTAAACCTTTTAATTGATCTAACAACTCGTCTATCCGAGGCAACGGGTACTTGTTCTTCACAGTGACCCGGTTTATACCTCGGTAGTCAATGCACAACCGGAGGCTTCCGTCCTTCTTCTTGACGAAGAGAACGGGCACCCCCCATGGAGAAATGCTCGGTCTAATAAAACCTTTGTCTAGCAGTTCTTCCAGCTGCTTCTTCAGCTCGGCCATTTTGGCTGGAGCCATTCTGTACGGAGCCTTAGATAGAGGTTTCGTCCCGGGCTCAAGTTCAATGACGAACGGATCGGACTGGTCAGGCGGTAAGCCTTCTAAGGCCCTGAACACGTCCTCAAAGTCCCGAACCACTGGGATCTCCCCAATCTTCACTTCCGTCCCAACCTCCTTAGTTGTGATGGTGGCTAGGTATGCTTCGCATCCCTTTTCCAACATCTTCTCTGCTTGGATAGCAGAGACGACCAGACTTCCTGAAGTCGGCCTCACACCCTGAAACTCTACCTTGCCTTCTGGTCTATCAAACTTCACTCTTCCCCGGTGACAGTCGATAGTGGCTCGGTTCTGTCCCAACCAATCCATACCCAAGATCACTTCGTGATGCTTGAGCAGGACCACCACTAGGTCAGCTGGCATACTTACGCCTCCTATGGAGACCGGTATACCTTTTACTAAGCCTAGCACAAGCATCACTTGCGCTCCGGCCGCATTTACAATGCCTTGGCCGGCGACCCGTTCCTGTTGGAACAAGCCCTTTCCAATCATCCTACGACTCACAAAACTATGTGTAGCCCCGGAATCAAACATATTCAGTGTCTCTACACCTCCTACCACAACGGTCCCTACACATTTCCTAAATGCATAAGCGCCCCGCTCTTCCCCCCAATATGTATGCAATGCATTACTAAATTGAAGAAGTCAGGGTTCGAGTGACATACCAGTAATCGAATCGAAGGAGCCAGCCTCTCCTGAGTCCTTCACGAGCTCGTAGATCCGGGGATTAGCAGCAGTACCCTTGGTTGGACCAGTATGGCCCTCACGACCCCGCTCCACTTTCGGAGCTCCCGACCGTCCGTCCCGAATATTCGGACAATCCCGGACAAAGTGTCCGGACTGCCCACAACGGAAATAAATGCTTGGTCTTTCAGTCACCTCTTTTCGACCCTCAGCTTGTGGACAACTCGCGACCTCATGGTCCTTACTTCCACACTTCACGCAAGTCCTCCCTTTCTTCCAACATCTTCCAGAGTGTTGCTTTCCACAGGAGGTGCACTCTGCGCGGTCAGAGGATTGGTTCTCGGCCACTTGGCCCCATTTCCTCTTCAGGTCCTTCCCAGGCCGGTTGGTCGCTTTGTCTTGCGACTTGGCCGCTACCTGGTTCTCCTCGACCATATTGGCCTCGACCGTTGCGGCCCGTTCGACCAGCTCTGAGACGGAGTCGTAGGAGCAAACCGAGCAATGAATCTTAAGTTCCGGTCGCAAGACGCGAAGGAACCGACAGACCTGTGCTGGCTCGTCCTCGACGTCCCGTCCCACATAGCGCCTGAGACGGTCGAACTCTGCCTCATACTCTCGAACCGTCCTGCAGCCTTAGACTAAACTCAAATACTTGCCTTCCATACGATCCCAAGCCTCTGCCGAGAAGTACTTCCGGTTGAATTCAATCTCAAAGTCCGCGAACGAATCGAGAAGGCCCTTGGTGCGCCTGTCCACTGACAGCCACCAATTATGCGCATCCCCTTCAAGGGAGTGGATCGCAATGTCCTTGTGGTAATCCTCTGGACAACGGGTAGAACGGAAGTTCCGCACAAGCCGTTACTTCCATTCGTCAGCCTCAAGTGGGTCAGCACTCCCTTTAAAATGCTTTGTTCCCAACTTGGTAATGTGGCCCAAAACGTTGAGATAGTCCACCTTACGGTCCTTCTTATAAACCAGTGACTCTATCACTACTACGTCTGGATCATCATTACTTGGATCCGTAGTCTCAGGGACTTGGACCCGCGGCTCACCCTCAGCTGACTTCTGACCAGAGATGTTCTGGTTCAGTACCGTCAGCTGGTCCATGACCGTCTTAAGAAAAGTCCACATCTGACCGATGTTCGGGACTGCTGTCAACGGTTCACCGCCACCACCACCTATGGCATCGTCCTTCTCATGGCCGGCCTCCGTACGAGCCACATGAGATGAGGACTCTCCCATATGCCCCTCTTCATTCCAACCTTGGACCTCCGGTTCATTAACCCTAGTCTCGTCAGGAATTTGAGAAGCCGTGGGCCCAATGCCTATCTGGTTAACCTCAAGACCGGTTAACCCAGGCGCGACAGGGGTGATCTGGACTCTTGGGCCGTGGCCGGTCGCAGACGCCTCCCTATCCTTAGTCCGCTTGGACTTACTCTTTCCAACCTGAAGTTCAACGAGATAAAATATATATCAAGCAAGCAATCTCCAAGTCCTAACATTTCTAATGCATTTCTACGCAGACCTCTAACCCCAGACGAATGGTGTAGCCCTTAACCCATAGCCTAGAAAATAACTCCGCTCTGATACCAACTTGAAACACCCCATCCCGACTCTAAGGCCGGAACGGACGTTCCACAAACCAAACGATCCAACTTGAGGTTCGTTGTCAACCTCAAGTTCATTAATTCTATACTTAGACAATTTAATCAGATATTCATTCCATTCAATCGTTTCATTCCATTCTTAACTAAGGCAATGAGCAACATAAAAGAAAATATACATTTTATTAATCATCAAAGGTACCAAATACAATGTGGTTCAAGTTGATTTATGCTAATAAAGTATTCGGTCCTAACAATGTCTATCTAACAACACACTACTCGTCCTCGGGTCTCGGTCCGCTCCTAGGACTGATCATCCTTATGATCATCCCCATGTCCTGAAACAATACAAAATGTTAAGTATGCATAATCGGAATTAACCAACAACTTAGCATTAATCGAATCTATATGATCCCATAAACCCAATGCAACAAATAACCCTAATCCGTTCTAAGTTCTTCTAAGCGGTTCATGCCCTAATTAGAAATCGCGACCCAACCGAGTTCGGATCCACGACCGTATCGTTAATCCACGGTCATCCGCATTCAATCATATGGCCGCGTTCACGTCCGTCCCGGACGTCTGTGTGACAAGCGTTCGCGTACCGTGGATCATCCGCATACGTACCACGCGTACGTCCGTGTTGATGAACCCGTTGTACCGCGATCACGTACGGCCGATCGTCTGCTACGTCCATCGCTTACGTCCATGGGTCGATCAGTGCGCAACGTGCGATCGTCTGTGCTATCATTCCGTGGTCGTAGCGCACGTCCGTGTACGAACACTTGCGCCCATTCACCGCTAACGGATGCGATGGTCCGCGGACGGTTGCCATCGATCCGTGGCCGCAGTGTGTGGTCCGCGCCTTCCGTCCATGACCCGATGGTCTTTGCTCTTAGGCCGGTCGCGATCAACACGGTTCAACCCAACCGTTCACGCTGACTTGATCCTTAAGCGGTTCATGATCCGGCCATGCCTCCGAGACATGCCGTCCGACCATCCACTTCTATGGTGCGGCCGTGTACGATTGTATGACCTGGCCATGCCTTCTTGGCATGCCGTCTGGTCACTTGCGACCCACGGTGCACTCAAGTCCTTAGCGTCTTAGACCCGACCGTCCATGTGACCATAACGCGATCATGGCCCTTGCCAGATCGATTATAATCCAAGCATGAACGTCCCTAAAACCGTCTCAGCCTAAGCCCGGTTCTAGTTCCAGAAATAGAAGAAGAGAGAGAGTAATCCGGACACAATTCCCAACCGGCCCATGGTCCAATGGCTTGGCCATGGCTGAGAGAAGAAAGGGAATCGGACTAACCTTTGAAGTCGTGGTTGACTTGCCCTGATCACGGCCTATTTCTCCCGCCATGCCGCAGACTTAAACCGCTCCAATCCAACCACCAAACTCCTTGCTAAACTCGCCGACTTCCTCCTTGAAGAACCGGCCGCCAACTCTCTTTTTCTCTCACGATTTTAATGGCCTTTGCCTTAAGAAAATTCTGGGTTTTCCCTTGTATGCTTGTGTGCGATTTTGGCCTTCCAATGGCCTATTTATAGGCTAGTAATTCGGCCCCAACCGCCTAAGGGAAGGGTTGCAAGTTATGGGCCAAATGGGTGCAACCTTCCCTTGGTGCCCATTCGCCCTTAGCGCCCCTGGTCAGCTAGCTGACCAGCTAACCCTTCACTTGAACACTCCCCTGAGCTGAGCTCAGCTGGCCGTCAGCTGGCTTAGCTGTTCAGCTCATCCGAGCTAAACACACTCTTTCTAGCTGATTCCCTTTAGATAAAGCTCCCTTCCAGCTGAGCTTGACCATCCCTTTGCCTATGGAACACTCTTTTCGATCATTCTCGATCTTAAGTTCAACTTTCCGGTCCCATAGACACCCAACGGCCCTTAGGCCGGTTTGGGGATGTTACAGAAAACCTAGAAAACCATGATATATCAGTAGCAACACCCTCCCCCAAACTTAGTTTACACCGTATCGGTGTGAAAATAAAACAAAGAGCAGGTGGGTACAAAAAAGTAATGGAAGTAGATGGATAAGACAATATTGAGATAGAGAAAGTGATACTAAGCTCAGTGATGCATGTCAGGGTTCACGCTTTGACTCTTCCCGGGTTTACGCCAACAATGGCTCAAATGAAAGTCGAGATCGGAAGGAGAATATGTATCACCACTAGGACTAGTCGTGCTTTCAGAAATGTCGGGGCCATCATGCAGGGCATGTGTCGAAGGGGCAGCCGAAGGTGTGGTGCCGAAACAAGAGGAAGAGTGTGTGCAGCGAACCTTAGCTAATGCTCTCCAAATGTGCTAAATAATCAGGATGGTCCTCCGTTGGGATTACAACAACCAAGTCCATCGTTAAACCTCTGTGGTAGTAGGAGAAAGAGGTGGAATGTCAAACTCACCGATATAATATGGTAGGAGGTGCTCATTGACGCCGCGAGAGCGGTCCCTAAATTCTGATGCATGAGCATGAGCTTTGAGTATGGACTCATTTTCTCTACAAATCTGGGTGGGAGCAGTCCTCGAAGAGCCGCCTCTACGGCGTCTACCCGTAGGGATAGAAGGATGTCAGAAGAGAAACTCTGGGGTGGTAAGAATTCCAAGTTGCTTCGGGACTTGATGCAGTAATGTCTGGTTGTGGCAACTAGCAAAGGCAGAGGAGACCTTCCATGTCTTCGAATTAGTATATGAAATCGATTTTGAGAATGTGACAGCTTTTGAAGAGCTGCTCATCAAATCGGTGGTGGGATAGTCCTGAGATCGATTCCATGAAAGCAGAAAATGAGGGTAAGTAGACTCTCCAAATATTCCCTTATCATTCATCGTATAGAGACCTATGAATTTTATAGAGAAGAGGGTCTTAGCGAAAATGACACCAAGGTTTGTGTTAAACGCAGTAGGGGGTGATGAGTGGTAAAGGTCATCAGCTTCTGGTGGAAATCCCAAATGTAACAGATGAAGCTCATCGAATTGTAATGTGCTTATCTCATCTTTTCCAGATATAAAATGTTCCAAGATCTTAGCCATAACTCGGACTGCCGGGTTACGTATCAATGACAGCTTAGCACCTCATGACTTATATCTACTATTACCAATCAGTTCACACAGTTCAGCAGCCTGGGGAAAGTTATCCTTGAAGGATCAACACTCAACAGCTTTAGGGAAATCGTATAAATCACAGAGCTGCGGAGTGGTAATATCGTAAAGAAATCCGCTAGAGAAGTATGAGAGTACCCACTCACTTGCAATGTTCTTAGTTTCGTATTTATATTGGAGCTCAACGGATGTGAATAATTGCTGTGCGAGCTCAGTGTAGAGGCGGTAGTGCTTGTAAGCGAGACCACCAATCCCCATATGGTGGAACATACTTACTATATCATCATACATGCCCATCTTGGTGAGAGTTTCACGACATACCGTATTTGTCGCTTGTAAAGAAATCTGCAATAGTCCATTGTAGAAGGTGATGTAGTAATATCCCAAAGCACCACCATGGTTGCCCATTTGGTACCTTGTATCCTTCTTCATTTCCGTGGTGGAATAGTCTGGTTAGTGCAGAATGGTTAAGCCGATTAATGGCCCATTGTCAGGGCGAAGCCATGGTGCAGTTGTATGGTCTTTGACTGGTTACGAAACGGGAGCAATAGAGGACGACCCGTTAGCTTTGGTGGTGTTCTTCCCGTGGCTGTGAGTCTTGCCGGATTTAAACACTCATTTGCTCATTATCTGCAAAAATCAGAAAATTACAAAGTAAATTTGAAGAGAAAAGAGATAATTGGCAATAGAGGTAGCCATAGATATATGCAAAATCTAAACCCCAATCGAAATTCTCCTTCTCTTCTACCAAACTGCAAAATTTCCATCTCACAATACCTAGTATGAGGTTTAATATTTGGTGGAATAATATGGGTAGCATCAAATTCGCCCTAGACTAACATGGAAGACCTACAATCCAAGAAATACACATTAAACGCAAGTGAATTTCATACCTTGAAGCTTGACTTTCGGAATGAAGAATTGGGAGATAGAATCATACCTTTTTTTAATCGAAATAAAAAGGTATGGGCTTGTAGAGATCGAAAAATCATTCAGATTACACCTAAGAATCGTTCAATTCCTTCAAGAATCGAAACAGATATGTTTGGCTGAAAATTTGGGTATTTTCGGTGGTGGGTCATGAGAGAAGAGAGGAAATAGGGAGAGAGGTGGGATTTGATAAAAAAATAGGGCAAGGGGGGGGGGGGGGGTTTAAAACTGTTTTTCGGTATGATTGAATTAAAAACTTACATGGGCCTTGGATCGATCGATCTTTGTGGGATTAGTTGATCTGAGAATTCTGGCTGGATGGTACTATCGGGATCGATCACTCCTTGAAAGGGACCGATCGATCCGAACATCAGAGCAGTCAACCAAATATTTTTTAGATGAACCTAAAACAAAGAAAACTAAAACCAAAAATTAAAAATAAAGGGGAAATGAAGCAGAAAGTATATGTACACGTACCGGCGGGTTGCCTCCTACTAAACGCTTATTTTAGGGTCATCATCCTGGCTGCGGCTCTTCTCATGCTTGAGAGGGTTCATATAGGAGAATTCAATCCCCTTTGATGATTTGTACATCAGCATGGTATGACTTGAGCAACTAACCATTGACCAAAAGGTCTTTCCCAGAGTGATCCAGTACTACCACTGCTCCATATGGTTTCATCTATTTGATAGTGAAAGGTCTGGACCACCTCGACCTGAGTTTATAGGAAAAAACTTTAGTCGAGAATTGAACAGCAATACCTGATCATTGAGAGCAAAGCTCCTGAAGATGATCCTTTTGTCATGGTACACTTTTTCCTTTTCATTGTAGATTTTAGAATTTTCATATGCGATGTGACGAAATTCCTCCAGCTCATGCATTTGCAGTTTTCTCTTCTCAGCAGCTGGCTTGATGTTGAAATTAAGCAATTTACCTGTCCAGGCTGCTTTGTACTCCAATTCCAATGGAAGATGACATGCCTTCCCGTAGACAAGATGGAAAGGGGTTGTTCCCAGGGGTGTCTTGTAAGCTGTCCTGTAAGCCACATAGCATCATCCAGTTTCCTTGTACAGTGTGTTTCCTTCGTGTTCACTGTCTCCCTAATTGATAATTACACTTATCCACTGGGTTGAGGGAGATAGGAGTAGCAACTTTATGTCTCATACCATGTTTTATGAGCAGCTTTTCAAAGGTTCTACTGATGAAATGAGATCCACCATCGCTGATAACCACTCTAGGAAAACCAAACCATGGACCATAATCGAAAAGAACATCATCATAACAACTTTTGCATCATTTGTTGGGCTGGCTATTGCTTCCACCCATTTCGAGACGTGATGTATTGATTACCAAAAGATTATTTGAAAGGTTCCATGAAGTTTATTCCACATACATAAAAAATACACCTCTAGAATGAAATTATGAGGATATTCCCTTGTTTCTGGCATGAGGGACATTTCGAGATGAACGACTGGGCTCCTTTAAACATTGTCGGCCACCATATCCAGCTTGTAGAACTTTTGAAACTGTTTTGTAGGAGATAAAATGTCCAGCATAGTTTGAGGAATTATTGTGGTGAAGAATTCTAGGAATTTCATCTTCGGAAACACATCTTTTGTAAGTATTGTCTGGGAAATGTCTATAGAGGTACAAATCGTCTTAGTAGTAATACTTGATGTCTCGAAAACATTTCTTCTTCTCATGTGACTTGAGACCCCTCGATGACTCTTCTACAGATAGGTAGTTAGCTATCTGTCCAAACGAAGGCATTTCTGGCGAGTCTTGATCAACTGTAAAAACGTGTTGATTGTGATCGACAATACTAACTGCATTGACAATTTCGTCGGGAAACCTGTCATCAGCATTCATCAAAGATAAGAATAGGTTGCTTATAAGGCTTACATTTGCCTCATCTCAGTTTCATGAGGCTTATTTGTGCTCGGCTTTGCCGTTCAAAGGACAAGACGAATTTGCAAGGCTTGAGGGCTCGTCTTATTTATTATTGCTCATCTTAGAGAATATACGGGTAAGTGCCCGATTTTAAAGTGCGAGATGGATCTCGGTTTTTTCTTACCGTGAGTTTTTTAGCATTCCGTTTTTAGACTTATATGCATCTCATCATGTAAAGAAGACCACACTCCTTGCCAGGAGTGTGATGCAAATTTATGCGAGTTTTACTGGATGCTCGGCTTACAGTCTAGGTGTGTGTAGCTCAACTTTGTGAGCTAAGGAGCCCGGATCTACGACGAATCTTTCCTTTTGAACGATGATAGGTGTGGGAGTGTTTGCAAGGATAATGCTCGGTGTAGCGTTCTAATAGGCAACATATGCATGGGAGTGATGATTCTCGGCTTAACGTAGGTGCGAGAAGGATGCTCGGCCTAAAGTAGATGCGAGAAGGATGCTTGGCTTAAAGTAGGTGTGAGAAGGATTCTCAGCTTAATGTAGATGCGGGAAGTAAGCTCGGCTTAAAGTAGGTGTGAGAAGGATGAAAAATAATTTTTATTAAGTAATTAGATGTGCCGACTAAGGCTTCCTACGTATCTTCCGAAGAAGAATCAAGTCACTCGTAGTTCATTACAAAGATTGATAAGGAATAAGCTCGGTGTAGCGAGCATACTTTTTTTAATTTGTGCCGATCAGGGCTGCCTACGTACCCGCTGGGGGGGGGGGGTATCAAGCCACTCGTATTTCTTGTTGATGGTGATGAAATTGTTAGAATGGTGTGATGATGTTGTCTAGTAGTGATATTGCTTTCGACTGGAGGAATTCCAAGATCGAGGAAGTGACTTGCCTTTCATTGACTCGAGCTTGTAGACCCCGAGTTTGACGACCTTGGTGATTTTGTATGGTCCTTTCCAGTGAGCGCCTAGATTTCCAGCTACGCTTTCCTTTTTGTTTTCGTAAACTTTGCGAATGACGTAATCACCCTGTGTAAAGTGACATTCTTGAACCTTCTTGTTATAGTAATAAGTGGTAAGCTGTTGATAATTCTGAATGCGGAGCAAGGCTTGATCGCGTTCTTCCTCAATTATGTTGAGGGCGTGAAGAAGAATTTGTTCGTTGAGCTTGGCGTGCTGTGGCATGTGAGCGCAGCGCAGAGTGTAGACGTTTGCTTCTACAAGAACCATTGCTTCGACCCCGAATGCCATGGAGAATGGGTTTGCTCCGGTTGCGCGGCGTGGGGATATTCTGTGTGACCATAAGACTCCATCAAGTTTGTCAGCCCAGACTCCTTCTTTTTTTTCCAATCGCTTTTTGATGCCGGAAATGATGGTTTTGTTGGTCACTTCGGCTTGGCCATTCCCTTGAGGGTAGCGTGGAGTTGACTTACTAAGTCTGATGTCCCATTTTTTTTGCAGAATCCTTCGAAGAGATTAGACATGAATTGGGATCTATTATCTATGACGATCTCGTATGGTAGTCCATAGCGGCAAATGACGTATTTCCGGACGAAGTTTTCAACTTGGATGTCATGGAATTCGATATAAGCTTTGGCCTCGACCCACTTTGTGAAGTAATCCATCATGATTAGGAAAAATTCGTCTTTGATTTGAGAGAGGCAAGGGGCCGATGATATCCATAGCCCATCGCATGAAGGGATATGCAGAAGTTGCCGTTGTGAGTAGCTCCGTTAGCCGATTGGTGTGTGACCCTGGCATTTCTCGCATTTGTTCGTGTAAGCCTCGCAGTTGGCGATCATGGTAGGCCTGTAATGGCCGTTCAGTTTGATCTTGAGGGTGAGAGCTCGACCACCTAAATGATTTCTGCAAGCGCCGGAATGATTTTCCTCAAGAACGCGGTGGATTTCGTCGTCGTGGATGCATCAGAGAAGGACTTTGTTTGCCTAGTATTTGAACAGGTTGTTGTTGTGCAGTGTATAACGCGTGCTTTGACTTTTCGTCGTGCCGCCCACTTATCTTTGGGAAGTTTTCCCTCAATCAAGTACATCCAAATTTTGTCTCACCAGTCCTTTTCAGTTGGGTTATCGTCCAGATTGGCTGCGATGTCAAGGTCGGTTGGCCATTTTTATCTGGTATGGTGATGCTTGGCTCGTTTATCGTCTATACTGGGATTCGTCGGGGTAGTTCTGGATTTGGAGTGGATGCCAGGGAAGCAAGAGCGTCTGTTGGTGTATTATCGTTTCTTGGAATTTGAATGATGTCGAATGACTCAAAAGTTTTAGTTAGTTCACAAGCGGCTTTGAGATAGGCTTTCAGTTGTTCGTTCTTAGCCTCGTATTCTCCGTTGACTTGATTTGCAACGAGTTGAGAGTCACAGTGAGCTTGCAAATGCTTAAAGCTGATCTCTTTGGCTAGTCAAACGCCAGCGGGCAGGGATTCGTATTCGGCCTTGTTGTTGGATGTTGTGAGTCCAAGGCAAAATGACTACTCCAGGACTTCTCCAGTAGGTAACAAGAGTCGTACTCCTGCTCCCTCTCCGTGTTTTGAAGTGCGCAATCGATGAATAACTTCAAATGTTTTTTGAATTCCTGAACGTCAGCATCCAATTCCGGTGATAGCTCGACAAGGAAGTCGTCTAGGACTTGGGACTTGGCACCCATTCGATTGCGATAGTCAATGTCGTATTCACTGAGTTCTATGGCCCATTTGGCTAGTCGTCCTGATTGACTCGGACTGTGCAGGATTGTCCGTAGTGGTTTACTATTGAGAAACGGCAATCGTATGAGATTGGAAATAGGGGCGAAGTTTGCGTGTCGAGATGACGACTGCGAGAGCGAGTTTCTCCATGGTCGGATATCGCGTCTCTGCTCCGTCCAGTGTTTTGCTAATGTAAAAGATTGGTTTATTTTCACCAGGGTCTTCATGGACAAGGACTCCACTTATCACAGTGCTAGAAACTGCGATGTATAGAAAGAGTGTCTCGCCGTCCTCTGGTTTTGACAAGACCGGTGGATTGGAGACGTAATACTTGATTTAGGCTCCCTGGATTTGGTCGTCCCAAATGAATCTCTTATTGTCGTGGAGAAGCTGATAAAACGGCAAACATTTGTCAGTTGATCGTGAGATGAACCGGTTGAGAGCGGCGATGCAGAATGTGAGGCGTTGTACTTCGGGAGTATTTTTTGGTGACGGCAGATCGATGATGGCCGATATTTTCTTAGGATTAGCATTGATTCATCTTCGAGTGACAACATAACCGAGGAATTCTCCGGACGTGGCACAGAAATTTCATTTGGTTGGATTCAACTTCATGTCGTACTGATTAAGAATGTTGAAGCATTCTTTGAGATGTCCAATGTTCTGTGAAGCGATCAATGATTTGACGAGCTTATCATCGATATAAACTTCCTTTGTTGTGCTAAGCTGATTTGCGAACATGCGGTTGCCAAGCGGTGATAGGTTGCTCCTACATTCTTAAGTCTGTAAGGCATAACCTTGTAGCAGTAAGTGCCATGATCTATGATGAAAGCCGTCTTTTCGCGGTCATCAGGATGCATTATAATTTGGTTGTAGCCTGAGAAGGTGTCGATGAATGAGAGTAATTGATTGCATGTTGTTGCTTCCACAAGGCGACCGATGTACGAAAACAGAAAGTTGTCTTTTGTACATGCTTTTTTGAGAACCGTGAAGTCGACATAGACCCTATACTTGCCATTCTTCTTCTTGACAAACACAAGATTTGCCAGCCAATCAGGGTATTTTACTTCCTGTATAGATCTTGCGTCTAAGAGTTTGTCGACCTCATCGTTGACTGCTTTGGCTCTTTCGGAGCCGAGCTTTCATCTCTTATGTTTGATCGGCTTGTAAGTAGGATCGACGTTAATTTCGTGAGTCATGATGGTGGGTTGATGTCTTTCATGTCTTTGAATGATCGAGCAAGTGTTATCACGTTTTTCCGTAGGAAGTTGATAAGTTCCTTTTTGATGTCTTCAGGAAGTTCTGTTCCTATGACTATGCATTTATCGGCATCTGACTCGTCGATGACAACCTGCTGGATGAGCTCCTTTTTGGTCCCTTGTTACTTTGCTCGGCGTCGATCATGCATGATGGTGCTCACATCTTATGTTCCATGAGGAAACCTGTTTGGCTGATTCTTTGGCTACCTCTGATCATCTGAATTCTGTTTTATGTTGGGAATTTCATGCATTGGTGGTAGGTTGACGGCACTGCGTTCATGGCGTGTATCCAAGGAGTGCCAAGGATCACATTATAGATTGCCGGATTATGGAGGACCATGAACTTGATGAGCTTCGTGACTCCGGCGAAGTAGACAGGTAATTTAATCGTGGAGATCGTATAGGTTGTTTCGCTTATGAAACCTGTAAGTGGTTTGACAATTTGCTTAATGTCGTCGTCTTTTATTTCCATCTTTCATAGAGTTTCTTTGAAGATCAGATCGATCGAACTGCCTGTGTCAATTAGGATTTGTGATACCTCGCAATTTCTGATGAGGAGCTCAATCACTAAGGGATCGTTGTGGGGGTAGGTGTGTACCCGCAAGGTTGTCGTCAGTGAAAATGATAGGTGGTCCATCAGTCTCGAAGAGCTTTGCGCGTTGATAGCTTTGCGCTCGTATTTCTTGATCAACCTGACTGAATCGTTGCAAGTGAGTAAGACGCACATAATCATGTTTATTTGACAGACGACTCAAGGTGCCTCATCGTCGTCGTCGCGATCGTCAGGGTTGCGCTTTGGGGCGTCAGTGTCAAAAGGGCGACGCTGGTTTTTGCTTTTCTTGGGTAAGCGATCTTCGCGTCTATCATTTTTATTTTCTTGCCGTTCATTACTGTCGCGTTGCATGGCGTTTCTGAGCCATTCCATGGTGGTTTACAGCTTTCCTTTCTGGAAGTGTAAGAACAACACATCCTTCAGATGATGGCATGATGCCGTGTTGTGAAAGGTTGTTTTGTGGTAATCGCAGTAGCGTTGTGAGCTTTTGCGTTCTGATGACGGAGTTGGTGGTGGCGATTTTTCTTTCGTGTCGCGAGTCCATTTAATCCATGGTTTGGACGGCTGATATATCATAGTTTTACCTGTTTTAGGCCATGATATAAGTGTGTTTTAGAGTCTTTTGTCGTGTCTTTAGAGTCATTTCAGGTGTTTATTAGGTACATGTACGTTTGGAGGATTATTGGAGATATTAGAGCATTTTGGGCAAGTTATGGAGCTTAAGCCGAGAGAGTTAATTTCACCAAGTCTGCACGACCCATGCATCGATCGATGCATCATTGGCATCGATCGACACACCTCTGCGCCAACACATTAATGAAGACTTTGAAGATTTACAGTTTTTCCCCAAGAAGTTCCAGTATTTGCAAAAAGACCCCAAGCGGGATTAAGACTTTATAATTAGGTTTTTGGTGTTTTGTTTTAGATACGCATTCATACTATTAGATTTTTAGAGAGAGAGACCGAGAGGCTGATCGTTCTTGTACTCCTGAGAGAAGATTTGGAACCTCTTTTACTCTTTACTCTTTGATTTTATGATATCTATTTATTCATTGATTTGTGTTTCATTGATCATGTCTGAGTAGATTCATAGTTATGTTTAGGGATTCTCGTTAGGGATTTTATGACTTGCTAGATTAATTTATCAGTTAAGGAATTCATATCTTATCTGTTCTTCAACCTGAATTATTCTTAATACTAGTTTCTAACCTGATCACTTAGAATCTAGACTTTAGGTTTATAAATTGACACGAAAGTGTGGTTTAGAATCTGATCTATTTAGGTTGAGCAATTTAATTATCTGCAAAGAAATTTGGTTTAATTGAATTGTGAACAAATCAAACTTGCACTTAAGGCTAGTTTAATCTGTTAGGAATTGCAAAGAAATTTGGGTTTCCGCTAATTAGACTTAGAGAATTCTCGCAACGAAATTTGGTTAGTTGTATCTTGTGTTTGAGTTCTAGAACCGAACTTAATTTGATCCTGGCTGATAGTTAATCTGCTTGTCTGATTTCCTGAGAACTCCCTAGACTTGACGTTTTTAGTACTTGCTTACAAAACCACTCTTGCTACTGATTTACTTTCTGCTTAGTTATTTAATATTTCTGATTAGTATCACCTAGCTTAACTTGACATTCTATAATCTATCGTAAGATTTCTTGAGTCTCTGTGGATTCGACCCCTAGATACTACAATTGTTCTGTGCACTTGCAGTTAAACTTAGGGAAGTAAACTCTGAGCATATCAAGTTTTTGGCGCCGTTGCCGGGGACTCTTTTGAGTCTTCGATAGATTTGAATTTAAAGTTTAGACTAGGATTTTCGTTTTTTGTTTTTGTTACTAATTTCTCTGTTTTTCTTGTGTGTTTCTGGTCTGATATCGCTTTGCATCGATCGACGCATCTTTTGAATCGATCAACACAAGGCGAATCCCGAGTTGAATCGATCGTTGCATACTTAGCATCGATCGTTGCAGTGCGATTACTGACGGTTTATGTAGAAGTGTGAGACCAGAAGTGATCCGAACGCGAATCTCGTGATTCTCAGGCTTGAGGAACTTTCTAGACTAGAGAGAACAAACAGAAAAGGTCAACGAGCAAGGATGAATAACAATCACTTGATTCTGAGACCTGATGCTGAAGGTGTTCTGAGAGACCGACAGAACAACCGGTACAATGATGACGGGCTAAGGATTGATGCTGAGGGACGTGTGATCCCTGAACCTGAACATCCCCAAGGTCAAGGGCAGATGATTAATCATCCTGCTAATGATAGGACTCTTGCTGACTACAACCGACCGGATGAGTTCTTTGCTAACCGGTCAGCAATTGTACCTCCTGGCTTTTAGAGGAATGATTTCGAGATCAAGACTGTCTGCTACTCTCTTCTTAGGCAGAATCCTTTCCATGGTCTCCCACATGAGCAACCCATGGATCATATTGATGATTTTGAAGACTTCATCACTGGAATGAAGTACAATGGGGTAAACTATGACTATCTGTATCTCAAACTTTTCCCCTATTCTCTCGCTGGAGAGGCTGCAGCTTGGCTGAAACAACTTCCAACTGGGAAGTTTACTACTTGGGATGCTGTGAAGAGAGAGTTTTTGAGGCACTTTTATGATGATGCTCGCTCTGATCAGTCGAGACAGGATATTCTCACCTTCACCCAAGGTCCTACAGAGCCTCTTAAGTCTGCTTGGATGAGATTTAAGAAGTACCAACGTGACTGTCCTCATCATGGATTCTCTAAAGTGATGCTGCTGGGCATATTTTTCAGAGGAATTGATCTCCATTACCAGTCTGCATTGGATAATGCCAGCAATGGCAATTTCAATACAAGGACTCCTGAACAGGCTAGGACACTAATTGATAACTTGGTGAGCAGTAATAGCACCAAGACTGCTGATAGGAGAAGGAAAGAGTCTGGTGGAAAGATCGATAATCTGGAGATTGCTGATATCAGGAATAAGCTGGACACTGTTCACAGTTTTTTACTGCAAAGAAGGCTGTCCACTTTGCTCAGGATGTTGAGGTATTTGAGGCTGAAGGAGATCACCAGGATGAGGATGTGAACTACATTAGTGGCTCTGGATTCCAAGGAAACATGTTTAGTAATCAGCAAGGTAATAAGTTCTTTAATGGTGGACAGAAGAGTGCTTTCACAAGCAACCAGAACTCTTCTGGATATGGACAGACTGCTGGTTATCAGAAACCTTTTCAGCAAGACAATTCTTATCAGAGGACTTATGGATCATCCTCTTATCAGGAACCTCCTCCTGCTAGTGCTCATGAGAGCAAGATGGAAGCCATGATGGAGCGGTTGCTGGAGAGCCAGACTAAGACTGCTGTAGACTTCAACAAGAAGCTGGATGTTGTGTATGAAGATCTGAATGGGAAGTTTGAATCCTTGAGCACACATGTGAGGAACCTTGATGCTCAGGTTGCGCAGAATGCTGGGTCTGCTAAGAGGCCAGATGGATCTCTTCCGGGACGAACTGATGCTAATCCTAAGTACCAGTGCAATGCAGTGACGTTGAGAAGTGGTAAGGAGCTGTTTCCTGCCCAGAAAAAGCAATTGAGTTTAGAAGAAATCGTGGAAATTGAAGAGATGAAAGATGAGATCCGCGGATTTCGCAATGCATCGACCGACGCACCAATGCAACGATCGACGTAAGGTGAAAATGAAGATACTGAACCCAAGCTCGACGCAGAGGTCGTAACAGAATCGCCTAGCAACGATCGATGCAAAACTAGCAACGATCGACGCAAGGCGACTGCCGAGAGTTCAAACACAGAAAAGTTACAGAAAGCTGACGAGAGGATCTACAAGCCTAAGGTTCCCTTTCCAAAGAACCCCAGGAAGTCTAAGAATGAGAAACAGCTAGCTAAATGTAAAGCAATGTTGCAGAAGGTGTTGATTGAAGTGCCGTTGATTGATTCTCTAAGGAATACTCCTGTGATGAGAAGGTGTCTTAAAGATCTTCTTGCTGGTAACTTGACTGATGAGGAGAGTGTACTTATGATATCAGAGGTATGTAGAGCAGTGATTCAGGGTAGAATTCTTGAGAAGTTGAAAGATCCAGGGAGCTTTGTGTTGGATTGTGGTATCTACAAGGACAAATTTGAGAGATCTCTGTGTGATCTTGGTTCTAGTGTGAACCTTATGCCCTTCTCTGTTGCTAAGAGACTTCGGATGACTGACTTCCTGCCTACTAGGATCTCATTAGTCTTAGCAGATAGAACAGTTAGAATTCCTGAAGAAATATTGGAAGATGTGCCTATAATGATTGGCCAATGTGTGATTCCTACTGATTTTGTGGTTCTGCAGTATGGAGAGGAACCAAAGGATCCACTGATTTCTGGTAGGCCTTTATTGGCTAGTGCTGGTGCAATGATTGACTGCAAGAGAGGTAATATAATTCTGAATGTGGGTGATCTGAAGATGAGCTTTGATATGGACAAACTGGTGAAGAGACCAACCATCGACGGACATAACTTTTATGTGGATACACTCAGTGATTTGGCTGCGGATTACTTTCATAAGACACATGCTGAGGATCCGCTAGAGAGAGCTTTACTGAGCTCTATAATGGAGGTGAAGCATCTGCAAGACGAGCCCGCAATCTGCTATGCGAGGCTAATGGTTTCTGCTGAGCAAGTGATGCAGGTGGATGTGTCTGACGCGATGCTGCATCGATCGACACACCCAGTGCAACGATCGTTGCAAGTCATCAGTGACTGGGCAGAGGAAAAAGCCCCGAAAATTGAGCTGAAACAAATTCCATACGGGCTAAGGTACGCGTTTCTTGGACCTAATTTGACATATCCAGTGATTGTTAATGCTAGGACATGATATAAGTGTGTTTTAGATTCTTTTGTCGTGTCTTTAGAGTCATTTCGGGTGTTTATTAGGTACATGCACGTTTGGAGGATTATTGGAGATATTGGATCATTTTGGGCAAGTTTTGGAGCTTAAGCCGAGAGAGTTAATTTCACAAAGTCTGGACGACCCATGCATCGATCAATGCATCATTGGCATCGATCGACACACCTCTGCGCCAGCACATTAATGAAGACTTTGGAGATTTGCAGTTTTGCCCCAAGAAGTTCCAGTATTTGCAAAAAGACCCCAAGCGTGATTAAGATTTTATAATTAGGTTTTTGGTGTTTTGTTTTAGATACGCATTCATACTATTAGCTTTTTAGAGAGAGAGACCGAGAGGCTGATCGTTCTTGTACTCCTGAGAGAAGATTTCGAACCTCTTTTACTCTTTACTCTTTGATTTTATGATATCTATTTATTCATTGATTTGTGTTTCATTGATCATGTCTGAGTAGATTCATAGTTAGGTTTAGGGATTATCGTTAGAGATTTTATGACTTGCTAGATTAATTTATCAGTTAAGGAATTCATATCTTATTTGTTCTTCAACCTGAATTGTTCTTAATACTAGTTTCTAACATGATCACTTAGAATCTAGACTTTAGGTTTATAAATTGACACGAAAGTGTGGTTTAGAATCTGATCTATTTAGGTTGAACAATTTAATTATCTGCAAAGAAATTTGGTTTAATTGAATTGTGAACAAATCAAACTTGCACTTAAGGCTAGTTTAATCTGTTAGGAATTGCAAAGAAATTTGGGTTTCTGCTAATTAGACTTAGAGAATTCTCGCAACGAAAGTTGGTTAGTTCTATCTTGTGTTTGAGTTCTAGAACCGAACTTAATTTGATCGTGACTGATAGTTAATCTGCTTGTCTGATTTCGTGAGAACTCCCTAGACTTGACGCTTTTAGTACTTGCTTACAAAACCACTCTTGCTACTGATTTACTTTCTGCTTAGTTATTTAATATTTCTGATTAGTATCACCTAGCTTAACTTGACATTCTATAATCTATCGTAAGATTTCTTGAGTCTCTGTGGATTCGACCCCTAGATACTACAATTGTTCTGTGCACTTGCAGTTAAACTTAGGGAAGTAAACTCTGAGCATATCAACGGCGGGCGTTGACTTTAAGTATCATCGACGGTCATAGTGGTGGCTTTTGTGTTTCAATCACTTTTCTCATAGTGTTGTTGCGACTCGCAGTAGTCATCGCTTTTGCCGGTCAACTTATATGTCCCATATTTCTTGGCCAAAGCCGCTTTTTGTTCCTCCAAGTCTATAAACTTGTTTGTTCAGTGAAGGGCGTCTTCGAGCGTGTATGGTTTGTTAAGATGAATGTCCTAGTGAAAAAAGGTTTCAAACTAAACGGCGTTTTGAAGAGCGCTGATGGCGAGGTCATCAGAGATTGCGACCTGTGAGATGATTTTCTTGAACCTTTCTATGAAAGTTCGCAAGGTCTCTTTCGGTGCTTGAGACAAAGAACAGAGGGTAAAGATGGATGCGTCTTTCTCCATGTATATGGAGTGGTGTTTGCAAAGGCTTCGGATAGCTGTTGGAAGTTTTCGATTGATTACGCCGGAAGACGTGAGAACCAAGTGAGGGCGGCTCCTTCTAAGCTTTCAATGAATAGTTGACATCACCCTACATCCTTCTCTTTTGGTGCGAATCAAACTATACTCATTGCTATCTTGAACGCGGTCATGTGGTTGGTGCGATCTGAGCTTCTGTCGTAAGTAGGCAGTTTGTTCTTTTCGGGATGTTGGACGTGAGCGTCAGTGATCTGTGCCATAAACTGGATCCTCTTGAGTTTCTCCGAGTACTCGATCGATTTCCGGTGGCGACCATGTGATGTGGTGGACCTCAGTTTTCATCTCTTTGAGGCTGTCTTTTAGTTCAATTAGTTCACGACGATAGTCATTGTCTTGGTCTGATCCTCGGGTAGATGCTGCTCGGACAATGTTGTATTCCGGAGATCAAAAGGTTAGTTGTATGGTGATGCCATCCTTGGCCTTTTGAGGGAGGGTCCATTGTGATCTGGACGGCTCCTTTGATTGTTGATCCGATCGCAGATTGTCCAATTTGGCGCATAGTTCGCTGACCTGTGCGGTGGTTTCCCTTTACAGTTTGTTTTGAGCGTCGATCTTTGCCAGAAGCGTGGCATAGATGGAGTCGGCTTCGATCTGTTTTCATTGCCGTTGGTCAGCGTGTCGGATTCACCTTCCTTGTGGAGTTGGTTTGGATCGCCGGTCTTAGGATCTTTATCCTGATTGCCAGCCTCTTGATTGATGTCTTTCTGATTGCTAGGCTCGTGATCGCTGGGTTCGGGATCGCTGGCTTCGTGATCGCCGATCACCGTGTCTTTCTTTGTTGGAGATGTGTTTTCGGTCATATTTGAGCGTGGTGGATGACGATAAAATTAGGGCGAAATTAGGTTTCCAGGAGGAAACGAGCAGAGGAGCAAAGGGAATTAGGTCGTAGAGAACTTTCTAGGTCTAAACTCTCAAAAGCTCTCAAATACTTATGAATTTCTGTGTGAAAGTGTATTATTAATTGTGTGTTTAGAATGACGAGCATAACACCCTTATATAAAGTTACAAGGTCGGCATAAAATATAAATTTCTTTAAAAGAAAAGCAGATATTTTTCATTTATGATCGGCGCGGATCTCTGAGTGTCTCGGTGTGATCTCTATACGCGACATTAGCTCTGTTCTTTTCACACCCGCAGCGGGTATCACTGCGACACAAAAATTAAAAGGTAAATAGCTTTGTTTCCTTTATTAAGTTCAACGTTGAAGACGCCGGCGGCTGTTGCTCCTTCATAAAAAATAGAGGTGTGGTGTCGCTGTTACTTTTCAGCGTCTCCGGAGTCACCGTATTTAAGTCGCAGCGGGAAGAATTTATAGAGATGTAGAAGAGATACAAAAAGGTCAAAGCTTTTATTATTGCCGCAGATCGTTGTCGCTGCGTCATTGGGCCGAACAAGCTTATTATCTCCTCTTTTTTGGGTTTATCCCTCATGCACGTCATTATCTTTTGTCGGCTAAAGCCCTCCAACATTTCCTATCTTAATTCTCGACAGAGCAGGAGATTTAGAAGGTTTTTAGACATAAAACACCTTTTAAGGTTTTCATCTCACAAAACTTTTTTTTTGAATCCGCCAACATGATGCTAGTATCTATTGTATGATTGTATTTTGGTTTTAGTCTCATGTTGTAAAATGGATGAACGGTTACAAATGATGAATTAAAAAAACAAGTACAGTTTATTCTTTTAGATTCACAAGAAATTAATGTATTAAAATTTTAGCTGATATATATTATAGCCTTTTCGCTAGGTTATTCACATATATCTTTTTTTTTTATTCACATATATCATTATATTTATTTTCTAGAAATTTCTGGTATACATACAGTTACCAAATTTTGAAATACAAAATATATGATAAAATATTATATTTTTAATAAAAACTCTTTAACTAAACATTATTTAGATAAAAAACCCTTAGTTCAAAACATAATAAAAACACTCAAAGTAATTTTTTTTATTTATGTTTTAACACTTTCGTCTACAATGTTGCTAAATCAAAACTCTGTTTAGAAATATGTAGAAAAACGATATGTACTGTTTTTTTAAACGATGCAGTTAAATATTTAAAAATGATTTTTTTTAAATATCCTTCAACTAAAAATGATTCTGATAAAAAAAATTTTAATTATAAATTTAATGTAAAATATTTTAAGTAATTATCAATTAATATTTTAACAGTTAAAACTTAGCTAAAGACTGAAGAAGAAATTTGTGCATAATGTGATATAAAATGACTTCTGTTTTAAAGCTTGTTAAAAGGAATCACCAATTTGAATCTAGATCCAGAAAAACTCAAATTGAAAGTTAGGGTTCCATTTTAAAAATAAAATACCTAATTTAAATCCAAACCCCAAAAAAAATCCAAATTGAAAGTTAATCAGGATTCTTCTTACTGAAACCAACAACATTCTTACTGAAACCAACAACAACATTTTGTAACAAAGTGATAATATTTAATGAGAGATGTGAAACCAAAATAGAACCAAAATGTATTTCTAAATATACAGTGAAAACCAAAATTGAATTGGTAAGTAACTACGCTTTACATGAACTTAGTTGTAACAAAAACAAATTGAAAGAAAAAACTTTAAAACATTAGTATATACTTTAACTTTAACGTCGCTGTAGACAGGGGATTAAAACATTAGTATATAATTTACTTGAAAGGATTTTATATTTTATTTAAATCGAGGAGTTTTCTACCCAAATCCTGTTTAATTGAAGGATATTTTCGTTAAAAAATGTTTTAAATATGTATTTGTCATTAAAAATATTATACATGTCCTTTTTAGTATTTCAAAATGCACACTCTTGATTTAATGATATTATAGAAGGAGGGGTTAAAACATTAATGAATGATTATTTGAAGATTTTTTCATTAAAAATCATAAATCTTATATATAATAGGAGATTTTTTACTTTCCATCTAAGTTATCCACTTCATCAAAAAATCATTAATTTTACAAACGATTAACGAATTCAATTAATTAATTCTACAAAAATTCATTAACTTTACTCCTCACTAATGTTAGTTATTTAAAAAGTCAATAAATCTAAAAGTCATAAAATCTAATTATCTATCTACATATTAGTTCATTACTAAAAACTTATAATATAATATTTCAATGTATATAAAAATTGTGAGATTCTAATGTATAATATATAGTTTTTAGATTATATAAAAAAATAATCAGAGTCGGAGATGAAAGAAATTATAAAAATACAAATGAAAATAAATATGTTGCATGAATTGAAACGAAATTAGAATGAAATAATGTCTTTAACAAAAAAAACTATATAAGTGAATATATAAAAACTACAATGAATAAATCTATGAAAAAGATAAAGATAAAGTCTAAATGCAGAATAAAAATTAATTAAAAACATTTCACGTCACTTGTTACCCCAAAACAAACGCTACAAATGAAGGATAATAAATCTACTAACTAGATCAACCAAACAATATATTATGAATACTAACCAAACAGAAATATTTTCCGAAAATTGAACAAACTCATATAACTAAAATCAATACATATTTAAGCTATATTAAGGATGCATTTCAAACGAGCAACGAAAATCGGCTCTTCCACAAGAAGGTTCTGAACCGAGTTCCACGGCTTTAAAGAAGCAGGTTTGGAAGCTGCAAACATCGCGAAAAATAAATCACTTCCTTTGGTAATCCCTCTCCGGATTCGTGGCAACGGCAAGCAGGTTGGTAGATCGTCACTACGGTTCAGATCGAACCTGCCAAAGATGCGGAGAAGCAGACGGAACCAGGAATCACATATTGGGCGCTCTAAAAAATTCCTTCGAATCCAAGACTTTTCCCGCGGACCTCTCTACTCTAGTGGATGCATCTTGGATTGGACTGCAATCGTTCTCTGTTTGGGTTTTACTCTGATTGATGACAACAAGGTCTTGCTATTTGGACTAAAAGGACAATCGAACCTGAGAACAACTCTCCACGCAGAATTTGCAAGCCTCCGATGGGAGATGGAGACGATGCTGCAACATCAACACACGGAAGTACATTTCAAAACTGATTGCGAACAGATTGTACGCATCATTGAGCGGCAAGAAGACTGGTTAACGTTAGATGCAGAGTTAGACGAGTTCAACTACATCCGAGCACATTTTTATAGTTTTAAATTATCTTATATCTCTCGCTCTTTGAATATCCGTGCGGACAGCTTGCCAAAAGTACGAGATCACGCGATAGGGCTTTGCCTATGTATTCCAAGAAACTCCGACATGATTAGCATTTGAAGCTAACCTTTTTGTCTCATTCTAATGAAAGTTTATTTTGATGCCAAAAAAGGATACATCTCAAATACAACAAATCATAAAAAAAAACCTAAATGTGTAGTATTAATAAATAATTAAGAGTAGTTCGACGAAAAAATGAAAAAACGAAAACATAATATTATAGTAATAAAATACACAACATATGAAACAAAATATAACAATTAAATATATAAAATTTAAAATTTTAAAATATATAAAATGTTATATAACGATCTCTAGATATATAAAATGTTGAATTTGGATCCCACGTAAAACACTTCCAGAGATAATTACGTTTTTTTCTGTCAACATTTCATTAGATGAAAAGGCCAGAGACCCAAATACAAAGAAGCCTAAGTGAAGATAGGATACTGATTCAGACAGACACGTGTCATTCATGCCATAAAGACAAAAGAAAAACAACTCATGGAGACTGAATATGGACTTCGGCATGCAACGCCGGCGACCGGAGGAAACGGCGGCAATGACGACATGAACAAATCCTCACTGCTCCTGCAAAGCTTCTCTGCTGGTCCGAATCCACAATAGATTCGCCAAAAGAACGACCGCCAAGTGAAGAAGAACTGCTCCAAAGCTACTGTGGGAATCACCGTCACCATGGAAGCTCCTCGCCGGTGGAACCCAATCTATTGATTCCGCCTTGACCCACCTAGAGCTCCTCCTCACGAGCAGGGGGAAGCAGAAGAGATATTAATCCATACCTGCCAGAGAAACCACAAGAGTTTAAAAGAAAAACAGACGAGTCCCGCGATAGAGCATGGCGGAGAAGAGACCACAAGTATGGCAAAACACTGGAAGAATAAAATCGGGCAAAAACCCGAACTTATTACACAACAAAAAGTAAAAATACAACAAAAAGAAGCCGCAGAAACTCGAAATCACTCTTTTCCTTCTGAAAGATTGAATCTGAGAAGAGAGAGGAAAGAGAGAAGTTGGTGAGAGAAATCTCTCTCCCAGAGATGATTATGGCATTAACAATAATAACAACACATAACAGGACATTGTCGTTAATTTCCAATTATATGTTGACAAAAAAAATTCCAATTATAATTTCTTCTTTGTAAGATCTCAACCCGGTCTATCTAAAGATAGAAAGAGTTTTAGGGTTTGGAATTAGGGATTCTAAAAGAAGAATTTAAGAACACGGTGAGATTTGGGAAATTAAGGTTTGTAAGCCGGCGTTTCCGAGATGGAAGCCGGTAAGGAATGATTAGAAAGTCGCCGGAGAGATTTTAGGTCAAATATCGCTCTAAAGTCTCTTAAGCCGAAGATATTAAGAAAAGTGTATACATTGAATGAATATCGGGTTCCCTTATATAGGGTTATAAGTCGGTTTACAATAAAAAGGAAAATAAGATAAATACAGAATATTTCCTAGAATATCGCCTTAATCTTTAGGTGGAATCTTTCCCTTTTTCCGACTTTGGTGTGCGGCGCCTTTCATTCAACACCATCCTATCCCTAATGTAAGTCGGTTATCCTGAGTTCGGTTTAAACTAGGTTTTACCGCCTTGGGCTTTAGTACCGACTTTCCATTCTGGGCCGACCTAAACTCACGAATAGGCCTTTTTAGGAAAGTGCTAATCTTGACTCTAACAATAAGCCCCCCCCCCCAGTGTGGCGACTTGTATTCAAGTCGGCATTGCGAGGAGTTAACCTAAGGTTTGAGAGATGATTTGGGTTGGGCCCACATTCGTCCTCCAGGCCCATATTTTGTTTTTAGGCCCGTGTTTCGCTAGGCTGCTCTGGCCGGAGATAACCGTGTACTTGATTCTTAAACCGATGGCGTTGTCTAGCTATACCGGAATTGATTCCTGGTTTTATCGTCGGGTAGGTACGGGATACGAAGCGTTGCCTAGGTAAATGTGCGCCTCGAGTTCCACGCCGCCATTTTCCTTATAAATAGTCCCTTCTCACTATTCCCTTCTTCATTTGGTCCAAGTGAAGAAGCTCTAAAGGTATTTTCTCTCTCTCGGTATTTATTTTCCGATCCTTCCTCCGCCGTTGCTCCGCCTTAGATTTTATAGGCTTTAAGATCAAAGTTTTATTTTTCTCCTGTGTTCTTCATCCGTTCTTCATCGAACCCATGTCTTTGATCCGTTGTTCATCGAGTAAGGACAAGGAAGTTGTTTCAGTCTCGTCCGCAGATGATTCGCTAAGTCGTCAACCCGGTTCTCCTGTTTCTTCGTCGGACACTTCCTCCGACTTAAAGAATCACCCAGCTCATTCTGCTATTGAAGAGCTAAGACGTCGTCGTGAAGCGTCTCGCCTAAATGACGCCGCTGAGAGCTCGGGTCGGGGAGACTTAGTCATTCCTCAACTACGAGATTCTGACGACGATGAGGATGATACCGCCACTGGTCAAGACGACGCCGAGGATGTCTTCCCTTCTGCGTTGTCGGTCGTTCCTCATGAGTTTTTCGGCAATGTCGCTGGGACCAAATCGAATGCGACTTCGGTAAGGTCTTTACTCCAGGATTGCGGGGCTGATCCAAGGATCAAGGTTATCATCCCCTTCCCGCTTGACCGTCCGTGGAACCCTCCCTCGGGATACATAACTCTTTACGAGTCGTATTTCGTCAATACTGATACTGGGGGTAGTCGTTGCTGGTTCCCCCTGCCCGACTTGCTGATCTCGTACTGCCATCGCCGCGAGATTACCATTTCTCAGCTCTCATCCGTCGCGGTTCGCCACATGGTCGGTCTCTTAGTGCTGGGAGCTGAAGCCGGTATAACGATAACCGCGCAGATTTTCGAAGAAATGACATCTATAAATCGCATGAAGGCGACGAACCCAGGATGTTTTGCGGTTAAATTTAAAAGCGGTAACCGGGTTTTGACGGATGCGCCTAGTAAGATCAACAATTGGCAACGGTCTTACTTTTTCGTCGAATTGACTTCTTTAGTCATCCCTGACGAGCATAGGGAGCTTATCAGGACGTCTTGGAACACTGACTATGGTAGATATCGTCCTGTTTTTGCTATTCTTTGAGCGTGATCATTTACTTAATTCTTCTTTGTCTTTGCAGTGCAACATCCCTTCTTGCCGCCATACCCCAAGAACTTTTTTCCTATCCTTCAACAGATCCAGTCTCTCAGTTTACGCAAGTGGTCCGATCTTACTCGCGAGCGCATCAACAAGCTCCTTCCGCAGATTTCCGAAGGTTCGTACGTTTGTTTCTTCGCTACCTCTATTTTTTTTCGTTTCTTTCTAACTTCTCGCTTGTTAATGCAGCCAAGTGGGATATTGGGAAGAAGGTTACCCCAGAAGAACTTGTCAAGCCGAAAAAGATGGGCAAGGTGCAGAGGATCGAGTCGGTTGATTATTCGAAGAAGATCTCGTCTAAGTCTTTGCCTTCTGCTGGACCGGTGAAGGATGTCTCCGTGCCGTCGCAAGGCGGGAATCAATCAGTTGATGAGGGAGATAAGGTGGTTGCTCCTCGGACCGTGATTCTCCAGCCGGAAGTCGCGGCCCCGCTTTCCAAACTCCCGCCTAAGGCCCCATCTAAGAAGCGGTCAGCTGAAAGTAGAGCAGATAAGGAGAAGTCGGCAAAGAAAACCGCGGTAGCCGGTAAGGCCATTGTTTCCGACGAGGCGGTCACCAACGTTCCTGAGAAGAGCCTTGATCCGTGGAAACGATTTTATCAGGAAATCGGGAACGTCGTTGATGCACATGGGAATACGAAACCGTTCGTTTCTTGTAAAGAAATTGTTCACGTCCGTCCCCGTGCTCCCATAAAGGAAGGAGACTCCCGTCCTTCCATCCACAACTTCGCTTATCAGTATGAGAGCGAGGTCCCTTTCATTGACAACCCTCGGGCGTGTTTCGATTTGTTGACCTGTGTCAGAGGGAACGAGAGAGACTGGCCGGTCCTGCAAGAGCTTCCTCATTCAGACGCCATTCTCAGGCTGAAGAATGCCGAAGCAACCGTAAGTCTCTTTCACCGAACCTTGTTTGCTCTCTCTTTCTTTATTTTTATTTTTACCAAGGTATTTTACTTTCAGATGATCGCTGCGTAGAATCGTGTGGCTCTGGAGGCTTCTTGGAGTGCTAAGAAGATGGCTGACGCGGTAAACAAGCGGGATGAGCTTCTTAAGAAGGCTAAAGAGGAGAAAAAGGCTCTAGTGGCGGACAACGCGGTACTTGCGGACAAACTTCGTAGCATGGAAGAGGAGTTGGTCCTTGTTAAAGAGAAGTCGAAGGTTGATCTCCTCAAATTTCAGAAGAAGATGGAGGGCCAACAGAAGTTTTATTCCGACATGGTACGGAGCGAGCGGGAAAGAGTTGAGGCCGCGGTTAGGGCGAAGGCGCAGACGCATTTTGATCTTTTTCAACGATATGTGAAGGATCAGGATGTCGCCGTTGCCCTTCAAGTCGAGCAAGCCCAAGTTTCCGGTTTGAGGAACTGCTTGGTAAAGCTTAGTGATGAGGGGATGTCGTTTCCACAAACTCTTCTGGATCAAGTTGCTGCTGACGAGGTTGCAGTGAATGCTAAACTTGACGAGATAGAGGTGGTGACCAAAGAAGAACTCACATTCGTCCTTTCCCCCGTGCATCATCCTCTTATCAATCGCTTCCGTGACTCTCCTCCTCCCGTTCCAAACCAAGTTGACCAATTTGGGACCAATCATGGGATAATTCCAGAAGCGGTTCCTGTCGGTCTCATTCAATCTGTTCGTTCGGAGGTTGCGACTATAGAGAGTACTTCTGAGGCGCAGGATGGAGGAAAGACTAAGGAGTCGTCGGTCGTGTCTTAATTAATCCTCTGTTTTATTTTGTAATAATATTTCTTTTTCTTTTGACTTTTGTGGACCTTTTGCCTTTTAAATTTATAAGCTTTGATTTTTGAGCTTTAATTTACAAACTTAATGGCGGTTCAGGTCTTATGCCAAGTATATCTACTTTCCGACTTAATTTTTAACCAAGTATCGATCAAGTTTGTTGGTTTTGCGCTTTTAAATCAAGGCGCTTTTACCATTAAACTCAAATCAATTTAGTATTAAGTCGTACTCAAGTAGCCGGACTAACCTTGTATTAAGTTTCGTCAAATTCAAACGATCGTAGCGACTTTTGAATAATCGTACTAATCTCGTGTTGAATTGTCGTTTTCTCTTTAATTTAAGAACTTAATCAATTTAGCGACTCCTTGCTTAAGACGGTTTGCGAGGCTTTGCTCGGCTTAGTTCTAAGGGCGGGAGAATGTGCGTGTCTTTTATGCCCGACTTATTTGTTATCCCCTACCACGAAGAATTTGCGGGACGGATCCCGGCTTGTCCTTGCCATGATGTGCACCTCATGCGCAAGGAAGACCACGCCCCTGGTCAGGAGGCATGATGCTAGTGCGAGTTTTTGCTCGGCTTTCTGCGAGTTACTTGGACTCGGCTTATGCGAACTAAGGAGTTCGTCTTTCTGCGAGTCATTGCTCGTCTTTCTGCGAGTCATTGCTCGTCTTTCTGCGAGTCATTGCTCGTCTTTCCGCGAGTCATTGCTCGTCTTTCTGCGAGTCATTGCTCGTCTTTCTGCGAGTCATTGCTCGTCTTTCTGCGGTGCTTAAAAAATATTGAATATTCTATTGAAAAGACTTACCTGCTTTTGGCCTTGCTGACTTTTAAGACGGTAATTTATTTCTGAAAAAATAAGGATTTTATTAGATTTGTGACTGTGCCGGTAAAGGCTGCCTACGTATCCTCCGAGGAAGAATCAAGTCACTCGTAGTTCTTAGTACATATTATTTTTTTTATTTTTTTATTTTTATTTTTTTTTGTTGGCACCTTGCCGTCTTAGTGGTACTCCTTCAGGCTTGCCGAGTTCCAGGATCGAGGTAAAGCCTCGCCTTTCGTTGACTCAAGCTCGTAGACTCCCGGTTTGACGACTTTCGTGACTTTGTAGGGTCCTTCCAATTTCGCCCCCAGTTTCCCTGCTCTCCACTCCTTGGTGTTTTCGTATACTTTGCGGAGGACGAAATCACCGACTTGAAAATGGCGTTCCTTGACTTTCTGATTGTAGTACCGAGCTGCGAGCTGTTGGTAGTTTTGAATTCTTAGTAGGGCTCGATCCCGTTCTTCCTCTAGAGTGTCAAGGGCTTGGATTAGCATCTTTTCATTGATATCGGTATGGTGCGGCATGAGAGAGCGGCGGAGAGTGTAGATGTTAGCTTCTGCCGGTACCATTGCTTCTACGCCAAAGGCTAAGGAAAATGGGGTGGCTCCTGTTGCGCTGCGGGGTGTCGTTCTATGCGACCAGAGGACTCCGTCTAACTCATCTGCCCAAACTCCTTTTTTGCTTTCAAGGCGTTTTTTGATGCCGGCAATGATGGTTTTATTTGTGGCTTCGGCTTGGCCGTTTCCCTGAGGATACCTTGGTGTCGATTTGCTGAGGCGTATATCCCATTTCTTGCAGAACCCTTCGAACACTTTCGAGATGAATTGTGATCCGTTGTCTGTGACGATCTCATAGGGTAGCCCGAAACGACATATTATGTATTTCCAGACGAAATTCTGAACCTGGACATCATGGATTGCGACGTAAGCCTTGGCCTCTACCCACTTTGTGAAGTAGTCGGTCATAATGAGCAGGAAACGTCTTTGATTGGATAATGGTAATGGTCCGACGATGTCCATCGCCCATCTCATGAATGGGTAAGCCGCAATTGACGTTGTGAGTAGCTCTGTAGGTCGATGTATGAATGGCGCATGTCGCTGACACTTTTCACACTTGTTAGAGTAGGTCTCGCAGTCGGTTATCATAGTCGGCCAATAATGACCATTCAACTTGATTTTGAGGGCGAGAGACCTGCCTCCGGAGTGGTTTCCGCATGCTCCAGAGTGCGTTTCTTCAAGAACCCGACTTACTTCATCTCCGTTTATGCATCTGAGGAGGATCTTGTTAGCAGAATACTTGTAGAGGATACCTTCATGTATAGTGTATCGCGCGCTTTTGACTTTAAGTCGTCGTGCTTCCCATTTATCTTCTGGGAGCTTCCCTTCTGTCAGGTATGCTCTTATCGGAAGTCGCCAGTCTCTATTGTCGTCTGTTAGGACAGCGATGAGGTCTATGCCCCTTGCTTGAATATTGTAGCACATGTCGTTTTCCTCGTTCGGGATCATTTCTCCAGTTTCTTCTTGATTGCTCTCAGGGGGTGGGATACTTGGTTCGTGGATCGTTTCTACCGGGATCCGTCGACAGAGATTGGGATTAGATGCCAGCGACGCAAGTGCATCCGCCGGGGCATTCTCCTTTCTTGGTATCTGGATGATGTCGAAGAATTCAAAGGAACTGGTGAGTTCCAACGCCGCCTTTCGATAAGCCTCCATTCGTTCATTTTTGGCTTCGTAGTCGCCGTTGATCTGGTTGGCTACGAGCATGGAATCACAGTGGGCCAAGAGATGTCATACTCCGATTTCCCTGGCTAGTCTGAGACCGGCTAACAAAGCTTCGTACTCGGCTGTGTTGTTAGAAGCCGTGAAACCTAGTTTGAATGATTGCTCTAATATCTCGCCGGTTGGTGATATGAGACGTATCCCTATCCCGGCTCCTTTTTTAGATGAAGCCCCATAGACGAACAATTTCCAATTTTTGTCTTCTGTCTCGGTGCCGACATCCAATTCAGGTGATAATTCGACAAGGAAATCAGCTATTACCTGCGACTTGGCGGTTGTTCTGTTCCTGTACTCGATGTCGTACTCACTTAACTCTATTGCCCACTTGGCTAGACGACCAGACTGTCCTGGGCTATGAAGTATCGTTCGAAGAGGTTGACTGCTTAATACAGCAATCGGATGTGACTGAAAATAAGGTCGCAGCTTCCTTGCCGAGATGACGATTGCGAAAGCCAGTTTTTCCATTGCAGGATATCTGGTTTCGGCTCCGTTCATTGTTTTGCTGACGTAGAAGATCGGCTTCTGTTCTCCTCGATCTTCCCGAACTAGCACGCCACTCACTGCTGTTGTTGAAACGGCGATGTAAAGCAGTAATGTCTCACCATTCTCGGGTTTAGACAGTATCGGCGGGTTTGACAAGTAGTCCTTGAGTTGGACGAAGGCTTCTTGACACTTCTCGTCCCACACGAATCTTTTGTTCCCTCGTAGGAGCTCGTAAAAAGGCAGACATTTATCCGTTGACCGGGATATAAACCTGTTCAAGGCGGCTATGCGGCCAGTGAGGCGTTGTACCTCTCGCGTGTTCTTGGGAGATGGTAAGTCGATTATGGCTGTGATCTGCTTTGGATTAGCTTCTATTCCTCTCTGAGTTACCACGTATCCTAGGAATTCTCCCGATGTCACCCCAAATGTACACTTGGTTGGGTTAAGTTTCATGCCGTATCGGTTAAGGATGTTGAAACATTCCTTAAGATGACCGGCATGCTGAGAGGCAATCAGAGACTTGACTAGCATGTCGTCGATATAAACTTCCATTGTTGCACCAAGTTGCCCTGCAAACATCCGGTTTACCAACCGCTGGTAGGTGGCGCCGGCGTTTTTGAGGCCGAAAGGCATGACTTTGTAGCAATACGTGCCTCGTTCAGTGATGAAGGCCGTCTTTTCTCTGTCGTAGGGGTTCATGAGGATTTGGTTATATCCTGAGAACGCATCCATGAATGACAGCAGTTTGTTCCCAGCCGTCGCCTCAACAAGTCGGTCGATGTGCGGCAGCGGGAAACTATCCTTGGGGAAAGCTTTGTTGAGGTCCGTGAAGTCGACACACACTCTCCACTTCCCGTTTTTCTTCTTCACGACCACTGGATTGGCCAGCCAGTCAGGATATTTGACTTCTTGGATTGAACCGGCTTCGAGTAGCTTCTCTACTTCATCGTTGACTGCTTTAGCCCTTTCTGGGCCGAGTTTTCGCCTCTTTTGCTTGACTGGCTTGTAGGTCGGATCGACATTCAACTCGTGAGTTGTAATGGTTGGGTTGATACCCTTCATATCCTTCATTGTCCACGCAAACGTTGTAACGTTTTGCTGTAGGAAGGTGATCAGTTCCTTCTTGATGTCGTCCGGCAATCCTGCACCAATGCCCACACACTTGCTTGCATCTGATTCGTCAATGATGACTTGCTGGATTAGTTCTTTCTCCGGTCCTTTTCTTCCGTGTTCTGTGTTTATCATGCAGGAAGGCACCCTGATCTTACGTTCTCTTGCGAAACACGACCGACTTGCGCTCTGGCATCCTTTGACTGTCTGGATTCCTTTAAGTGTCGGGAATTTCAGACATTGATGGTATGTTGATGATACCGCCTTCATGCTATATAGCCATGGAGTTCCAAGGATTACGTTATAGATGGTTGGCTTGTCAATGACGTGAAACCTCACCAATCTGTTAACTCCCCTGCGAAGACGGGCAACTTGATCGTTCCAATTGTGTATGTCGTCTCACTCGTGAACCCGGTGAGCGGCTTGGCCTTCTGCTTGATATCCTCCTCCTTAATGTCCATCTTCTTGAGTGTATCTAGGAAAATTAAGTCTATTGAACTCCCGGTGTCCACCAGTATTCGAGATACTTGGCAACTTCTGATCAGAAGCTCAACCACCAGAGGGTCATTATGGGGGTAGTGAGTTCCATAGAGGTCCTGGTCGGTAAAGATGACGGGCGGATCGTCTGATAGGATTGGTTGAGGCGCTTTTTGCGCGGCCAATGCAAGGCGTTCATAGACCTTGATTGACCTGACCGAGTCGTTTACGGAGATTAGACCGCCCATGATCATGTTGATTCTTCGGATGGTTTTGGGGATTTCTTCTTCGTCGTCCTCCCCTTCTGCTTCATGGTTACGTTTCAAAGCTATGCTTTTGATACGCCGTGGCGGTTTATCTTGCTTGGGAGCCTGCTCGTCGGCTTTGTCTTCCTTCTGTCCCGATTCTTCTTTCTTCAACCTCTCGATGGCCGCCTTGATTTCTTCATTGGAAAGTCGGGAGTAAAGTGCGTTTCTGAGATTCCGACATTCAGCCGTGTCGTGCGACGTAGCTTGGTGGTATTCACAGTACTTGTCCCCCGTAGCGGAGGCTGCTTGCGCCTTCTTCGCCTCTTTCCCTCTTTTATTCCACGGCTTTGATGACAGGGATTTGTCGGTGCCGTCCACAACCATTGTTTTGGCGCTTTTACCGTCGTAATGCTGCCTGGGTTCTCTTTCCTCCTTCTTATCCGCCTGTTTGCCAGGACCGAACCTCTTTGCCAATGCGACCTTCTTCTCCTCTAATTCCACGAATTTGTTTGCTCGATGAAGTGCGTCCTCGATAGTTAGTGGCGGGTTGATGACTAAATCTTGGTAAAATGGCGATTCGTGCCAGACGGCGTTTGTCAGGGCTGCGATAGTGAACTTATCTGGTGCCTCAGCTCGTGTCATCACTGCTCTGAACCTTTCTACGAAATCTTTCAAGGTTTCCTTCTTTTCTTGCGTCATCGACATCAACGCGCTTAGCGAAGTGTCTTTACGAATGTAGGCAAAGTGATGCCTTACGAATGCCCATGTGAGGTCCGAGAAGCTATCAATTGACTTGGATGGAAGTCGGGAGAACCAGTTCAGCGCGTCTCCTTCCAGGGTTTCGGTGAACAGTTGGCAGAAGCCGATGTCGCGCTCCTCGCTTGATGAGAACCGTGCCTTTGCCGCCATGATTTTGAACGTTGTGAGGTGGGTCGCTGGATCTTTGGTGCCGTCATACATCGGTAGCCTGAGCTTCTCTCTTTGCCTGATATATGTGTTCGTGATGCGCGAGGTGAAGGGAGTCCTACGAGTTTCCTCGATGATTCGGTCTATCTCGGGTGCGGACCCCTTCACGCCATGGACCTCCCCTTTTAATTCTTTTAGGGTGTCTTTGAGCTCAATCAGTTGTTTTTCGACATGGTTGCGACTTGCTCCGCGAATGGACGTTCCGTGAGTTTTCTCGTATGACATACCTCGCTCGTGGCGATAGTTGTCTCGGTGCGAGCCATTCTCACGTCGCGAACTTCGTCTGTGATGCACGTCCCGTGTCTGGTGACTGGTATGTTCCTCCCTGTCGGGTGAATACCTCTCATCACTTTGGTTGTTATGTCTCTGACTTTCGCTCCGTTTGGGTCTTTCAGAACCTTCCCTCCGATGTGAGCTCCGCTCGCGAGTATCCTTGCCGTTTTCCTTACGCGGGTTGCTCCTGGATTCGCTGCTGTGGCTCTGTTCATGGTGGCTTTCCTCAGATGTGCTGTAGACCAGTCGTCTAGCGACTTTGTCTTTCACCTTTGAAGGCACCTCTCTCCTGGGTTTCCTCGATCGTTGTCCTGAAAGGATTTTTGCTTGCTCTGTCTGCAGTAGGTCGACTTTCTTTGAGAATGTTTTGATCAAGTCGTTCTGTGACTCGATCTTGGCCATTAGAGTGGCTAAGGTCTTGTCTTGCTCGATTTGAGCCTCTGTTTCGCTGAGTGACGGGGCATGTTTGCCGTCATCCCGAGCTTTGGTCTTGGCGGTGTTTCGCGGCTGCTTGCCGCCTTTGGCCGCATCGTCTTCGTGATCACTCTGGTTGTAATCACTTCCCTCATGGTCGCTTAGGTCAACCTTAGGGTTTTCCGAATCTGTTTCGTTACCGTTTCCCGACATCTCGTTTCAGAAATTTCTCTTAGAAATCCCCACAGTCGGCGCCAATTGTAAGATCTCAACCCGGTCTATCTAAAGATAGAAAGAGTTTTAGGGTTTGGAATTAGGGATTCTAAAAGAAGAATTTAAGAACACGGTGAGATTTGGGAAATTATGGTTTGTAAGCCGGCGTTTCCGAGATGGAAGCCGGTAAGGAATGATTAGAAAGTCGCCGGAGAGATTTTAGGTCAAATATCGCTCTAAAGTCTCTTAAGCCGAAGATATTAAGAAAAGTGTATCCATTGAATGAATATCGGGTTCCCTTATATAGGGTTATAAGTCGGTTTACAATAAAAAGGAAAATAAGATAAATACAGAATATTTCCTAGAATATCGCCTTAATCTTTAGGTGGAATCTTTCCCTTTTTCCGACTTTGGTGCGCGGCGCCTTTCATTCAACACCATCCTATCCCTAATGTAAGTCGGTTATCCTGAGTTCGGTTTAAACTAGGTTTTACCGCCTTGGGCTTTAGTACCGACTTTCCATTCTGGGCCGACCTAAACTCACGAATAGGCCTTTTTAGGAAAGTGCTAATCTTGACTCTAACATTCTTCTTTTGTTTTCTTTTGCTGTATCAATCCGAATATTTGTTTATTATTTTCTGGTAACTGTTCATATTAATCTATATTAATCTGCACCATTACCATTAGACTACCTATCACATAGAATCCATGACTACGACAGCTGATCTAATAGTATATATTAATATTAATTTTTTGTCATCATCCGAACTGAAATCATATAAATGCATCTTTGTTTGTTGATAAAATCCTAATAATATTAATAAACAGAAAACTTTGACCATGTTTCTCTTGCATACTCACAGTGGAAAAAAGTGGTGTAACTATGTTTCTTCTTCGCCGCATCGGGTGCAGTTTGGGGCCGGAATGATCCTTTGCTGCACTAGATTGGTTCCCACTGGTAAGGATTCTCAAGCTGCTCTCCACATCAACATTTGGTGTTTGGGTGCAGTTTTTATGTTCCAAATTTCTGTCTTCAATTTGAACATGTTAATTTTTTTCTGGTTGTTCCATCATATTCTTCTTTTCCAATCCGATGTAGTATTTCGACCGTGTTGCGTACTCGCCATCAGTCGTTCCTGTCCAGACATAGCTATCTGGTCTTCCTGTACTTCTTGGTTTTAAACAAAGAATGTCTTCCCATAGATCAGGGAAGAGTCTCTTCACTTTGTCACTATCCCAATCCGATTCCTCAGATGATAGAAGGTCTGAAATTACCAAGTTCTGATCATCTTTGTTTAGGGGGCCTGTTGTGATTCCAAGTAGGATGAGTGCTGTCCAGGGATCCCTCCATATGCTTGTTGATGTCCGTCCCCAATAGCTATCCCTAGTTCAGTCTTTAAGAGATCTCTACCCAGCAAAATGCTCCTCCAGCCGGAAGATGAATTAGCCCGAGGTTTAATGTCCAGCTCTGCTTTGCCAGAAGCGCCTCATTGAAACATTGAATCTCCCTGGTCCCTAGACCTCCTTTATCCTTTGGGTGCGTCAATGTGTTCCACGAGATCCAAGCCACGCCTTTCTTCTCCTGATTAGAATCCCACTAGAATCTAGTCAAAGCAGACTGGATACCCTTGCATAGACTTAGGGGGATTTGAAAACATGACATCGTATATGATGGTATAGCGCGTGAGCACTGGTTTTAGCATGACGAGTTTCCCTGCCTTCGACAATATCTTTGTCGACCAGCTCGCTGACTTGATTTTGATCCGATCTACTAAGGAACTGAAGAGGTCTTTTTTCTTCCTGTTAAACAGCTTCAGAAGTCCCAAATATTTACCATTGCCCCCTCTTTGCTAATACCCAGCTGCGATTTCACTCTGTTACAAATTTCCAGACCAGTCTTTCCAGAGAATGTGATTGCCGATTTGTCTTTAGTGATCCGTTGACCTGAGGCTGATTCGTATTCTCTAAGGATCTCTGATAAAGTAGCACAGCTCTTCATATCAGTCTTAGCAAAAAATACATCGTATCGTCTGTGAACAACGGATGGTTCACTTGTTATCCCTGTTTGGAGATGTGCAGGCCCTCGAGTTTCCCTTCTGACTGAGTTTTAAAGCATAAAACCGACAAAACTTCACTGCACAGAATGAATATAAAGGGCGAGAGCAAGTCTCTTTGTCTTAGACCTATCTGCGGTGTGACTTTCCCCTTAACATGTCCTTTTGTGAGAAACAAATACGAGACTGTTGTGACACTCTGCATCATCCATTGGACCCAGATTGGTGGAAAACCGTACTGTTCCAATACTGATTTGATGAAACCCCATTCCAGGCGGTCGTATGCCTTCATCATGTCCGTTTTGACTGCCATGGTACAACTCTTGGTGGCTTTGGAACTCTTCATGGTATGGAGTATTTCATGAGTAAGAAGAACATTATCTGAAATTTCTCTTCCGAGAACAAAGGCTGTTTGATTTTCCGCTACAATGATATTGAGGATCGGTTGAAGCCGTTTTGTAAGAATATTCGAGAAGATCTTGTAGTAGACATTACACAAGGCTATCGGTCTATAGTCCTTCACCTTTTGTGTATTTTTGTTTTTTTGGGATCAACCGAATGTGTGTATTGTTTGTACCGGGTGGGAGCATTCCTGAGTTAAAGAAATTTTGTACCTCCGATATTGTTTCCTTCTCCAGAGAGCTCCAATGATTCTGAAAAATAGGCTGTGAAGGCGTCTGGGCCTGGAGCTTTGTCTCCATTGATCGTAAAGCACGCTTGCTTGATCTCTTCTCCGTCTGGGATTCTGGTCAATTGTTGGTTCATATCCTTAGTGATAAGCTTTTTGATTGCCTTATGTACTGTCTCTGTCGTGTCATGAGGTTCTGAAGTATAGTGCTACTGAAATACTCGGCTATGACAGCTACAATGTGTTCCTCCTCAAAGAAAACGTTTCCTTCATTGTCTTCAGTAACTGTTAGTCTATTTTGAGCCCTTCTTCCTATAACTGAAGCGTGAAAATAGCTTGAGTTCTTATCACCCAGCAGGAGCCAGCTTCGTCGACTGCGTTGACGCCAATAAGACTCTTCAGCTTCATATGGGAGTTTAAGTTCCTCCGTTATGACTTTAATTCTACTTTCGTCTGGACACAGTTCTGAGAGAGCTTTGTCTAAATCCCTCTTCTTGCCCTCGATAATCTTTTGGTTATTGCGATGATTCTTTCTATGCCACCTCTGAATTGGCTTCCTACAGTTATCAATTCTTTCCGCTACTGAACCATTCGCTTTACTGTTCCACGTATCTTTCACTAACTTGAAGATTTCAGGGTGTTTCTTTAAGCCTCCGTCATACCGGAATAGTCTTTTCTCATTCTTCTTTCTCATGGCGCAGAAAGTGAAGATGGGACGGTGATCCGAGCTTTCAAACTTCAAGTACTCTAATCTACTTGTCGGAAATGTATCCGTTCATGCGCCATTTGCCATTGATCGATCTAATCTGCAGAACACCAGGTGAATATTCCGTTGTCCCCTCCAAGACAGACTTTCCCCTGCATGTTTCAGATCAAAGAGGTCGTTTGAAGCAACAAAGTTCCGGAAATTGGCAAAGGAGACTTCTGTTCTTATTACACCACCTGATTTTTCTTCATTACATTAGATTTCGTTAAAATCTCCTGTTAACAACCAAGCTTCATCGCGTTGTTTTGCCAAAGCTAATAAGTTCTCCCACACTTCCTTTCTCTTATCTTTATTTGGCTTTCCATACAAAATGTAATGTGTAGATTCTGGTTTCTGTAGCGGACTCGAGTATCCACATAGTTACTACAAGTGTCAATGATCTCAATTTCCACCTCATCTGGCCAGAGTAAAGCGAGTCCTCCTCCTCCTGGTGAGTGTGGAGAGACCAATTTTACATTCTTGATGTGTAAACACTGTATTTCCTTCAGCACTACTTCATCTCGATTCTTAGTTTCGCTTAAAAACATAATTTCGGGCTTGAACTTCTTCCTCAGTTCTTTTAGTCGCTGGACTGTTGTGGTATTCCCCAATCCGAAATAGTTCCATCTGCCTAATACTAAGGAACCGATCTGTGATTTGCCCGAAAATCCTGCTGTTTTCTCCTGCTAGGTTCCCCTGCTTCTGTTGTGTCTCTTTGACCACGAGTTATAGCACTTTGTCGATGAGCCAAAGGACTCTTATTCGTTTCATTTTGTCCGTCCATGTCTTGAGATTCTTCCCTAGGGTGGTTTAGTTTTGAACTCATTGGTGTTAAATTCTGCGTGATGTTCAACTGAGAAATTGTCCAACAAGAAGACACATGGAAAGAATCAGGGAAATAAATTTGTTTATGCACTCAGTAATATCAGAGAGGGATTCACGGCAGGTCGAGGGCTCAAAACTACTGCGGATGCATCAATTGCAGAGGGACCGCTATTCCCGTGGATTCTGTCAGCTCTATGGACAGCCCGTAATAATAAGATCTTCGAGAACAAGAGGATTATGGTTGAAGAAACTCTTAGCTTAGCAAGCAACAATGCAATGGAATGGGGGGGGAATCTCAACAGGACAAAGAACAGCCACGACAACAAGCGAGAAAATTGATGTGCAAACCACTGGCCCAGAATGAAGTTCTCTGCTTCATAGATGTGGCATGGCTGGGACAAGATAAACCGACGGGCTTGGGATGGCATATGGAGGACACAACTGGAAGAACCCTCATTGAAGGCTCAAAGATAACGAAGTTCATCAAATCACCTTTGGTCGCAGAATCAGTAGCAATAAGAGAAGCTCTTATGGTGGCAAAAAGTTTGAACTTTCAGCGGATAATAATTGCATCGGATGCAAGGAACGTCAATGGAGGTTTAAACTCTCGTCGGTTACCAAGGGAAGCAAGAATGGTGTTGGAAGACATTTTATCGATCTCAGAATCCTTTAAGGAAGTTGTATTCATCTCTATCCCTCGAACAATTAATGGGGCAGCAGATGCCTTAGCTAAAGCAGCCGCAAGGTCTATGACCACAAGATTCTCTCCATTTGTAATCGGTTAACTCTTTATCGAAATGCATTTTCCAGGACCAAAAAAAAATTTAATAAACAGAAACATGACTTTTCCTTTCCAGTTCGAGCAAGTAGATTTTAAAAACCTTTCATCTTCAAAATCAAATATGATCCCACTTAGTTTTGAAGAGTGCTTTGAAGAGCGTTGATGGCGATGTCGTCAGAGATTGCGACCCGTGAAATGATTTTCTTGAACCTTTCTATGAAAATTCGCAAGGTCTTTTTCAGTGCTTGAGACAAAGACCAGAGGGAAGAGATGGATGCGACTTTCTCCATGTATATGGAGTGGTATTTGACAAAGTCTCTGGATAGGTGTTGGAAGTGGTCTGAAACTTCCTTTTTGGAAGTGTAAGAACAACACATCCTTCAGATGTCGTGTTGTGAGAGGTTTTTGTGGTAATCGCAGTAGCGTTGTGAGCTTTTGCGTTCTGATGACGGAGGTGGTGGCGAAGATTTTTATTTCGTGTTGCGAGTGCATTTGTTCCATGGTTTGGACGGCGGCGTTGATTTTCAGTATCATCGACGGCCAGAGTGCTCGCTTTTGTGTTTCGATCGCTTTTCTCATAGTGTTGTTGCGACTCGCGGTAGTCATCGCTTTTGCCGGTCAACTTATATGTCCCGTATTTCTTGGCCAAAGCCGCTTTCTGTTCCTCCAATTCTATAAACTTGTTTTATCAGTGAAGGGGGTCTTCGAGCGTGTATGGTTTGTTAAGATGAATGTCCTAGTGAAAAGAGGTTTCAAACTAAACGGCATTTTGAAAAGCGCTGATGGCGAGGTCATTAGAGATTGCGACCCATGAGATGATTTTCTTGAACCTTTATATGAGAGTTCGCAAGGTCTCTTTCGGTGCTTGAGACAAAGACCAGAGGATAGAGATGGATGCGGCTTTCTCCATGTATATGGAGTGGTGTTTGACAAAGGCTTTGGATAGCTATTGGAAGTTGTTGATTGATTCCATCGGAAGACGTGAGAACCAAGTGAGGGCGGCTCCTTCCAAGATTTCAATGAATAGTTGACAGTACCCTACATCCTTATCTTATGGTGTGAATCAAACTCTACCTATTGCTATTTTGAACGCGGTCATGTGGTTGGTGGGATCTGAGCTGACGTTGTAAGTATGCGGTTTGATCTTTTCGGGATGTTGGACGTGTGTGTCAGTGATGTGTGCCGTAAACTGAGTCCTCTTGAGTTTCTCCGAGTACTCGATCGATTTCCGGTGGCGACCATGTGATGTGGTGGACCTCATTTTTCATCTCTTTGAGGCTGTCTTTTAGTTCCAATAGTTCACGACGCTAGTCGTTGTCTTGGTCTGATCCTCGGATAGATTCTGCTCGGACGGTGTTATATTCTGAAGATTAAAAAAAAATATTCAGCGATAGTCGCTGCGACTCTAAAACGAACAACACAGCAACAGCGACTGTGACAGTCGCAGCGACTCTAAAACGAACAACACATCGATTATCGCTGTCGCTGTCGCTAACAACTGCGAAACGAACATGGCCAGTCTGTTATGGTGTTAGAATAACTCAGATTTTCCGAGCGATGATCGAGCTTGTCTCCTGGAAGACCCAACCCACCGTCCTCCCCGTATGGGAGAGAGAAAGACTCACCTTTAACGGTATGCACTTTCATGAGATTACATGTTCGAGCACAAATTTTCGCGTTCGTGTTACATGTTAATGAGAATCAAGTATGAAAGTTTCAATCCCAAGTTGTTTTGTTGTTTTTCATTTGATTTGAGAGGTTTTTTCTGCACGTTGTATGAGAGATCTAAGGCTGCTGCTGATAAGATTGCCATGAATGTTGCGATTGAAAGCGTGTCGTTAATTTTGCTGTAACCGGGTGTTATCTATGGTCCGGGCAAACTTAATTCTGGCAATATGGTTGCTAAATTGGTATAATTCTCTTCACATTCCTTCAATCTGTCTCCTTTTGCTGTGTTAGATGTTTTTTTTTTTGTTGGTTATCGATACATTGGTTGGATGATGAAGTGATACGTTTCAAAACATTGCCTAGAAAAAATCTAAGGATTAATTCAAGAGAAATCCTTACTGATCTGCTAAGATCCCTATTTATACTGCTTCCTCAACTTATCTCTAGCTAACTTAACATTAGCGAGGTTGACTTCATCTGATGTAAGAGCTTAACTCTTTTCATTTGTTGTGAATACTTATATCATGATTCATGAAGTAATTCCTTCTATTTTACAGAGTTATTCACACATGCTTGATGTATAGAGAAATGCACTTCGTTTACTTTTTTTGCTGCCAGTAACTGTCCATCTTTCAAGATCCATTCCCATGTCGTTGATTAACTTGATTTTAATTTTAATTTGTTTTCTTTGAGAGATCAAGGCTTCTGTACTATTTGTGCTTCATTTTTAGGCTACTGAAGTTTTCTATGGACAGGTTGCAATTAAAAAAACGAAGAAGAAGTATTACACTTGGGAAGGATGTGTTAATCTGAGAGAAGTGAAGGTATTGTATCTCCTTTACTGAAAATGTTGTCAGTCTTTCTTCTTGCATGTTTGTTGATCATCTCTTTTCATATTAGTCTCTTATCTTAATGAATAATCCAAACATGGTGAAGCTAATATATGTTTGGTCTTTTTGCCACAGCTCTTTCTTCCCCATTTTCCTAATATTCTTTATGTTTTTACTCGAGCAGGAGTGCAATCTTTACCAGCTTATGAAGGATCGCCCTAAGCTTTTGGAAGGATATGATATCCGAAGTTGGTAATTTCAAGTCTTTCAAGGCCTTTCTTACATGCATCAGTGTCGATACGTCCACTGTCATCTTAAGCCAGGTAATTGATAGCCTTGAGTTACCAATCTATATCAGCACATGTGCGATTTGAGTTTGACTTCTCTTTAATTCAATTTCATTTTTTCCTGCTGGAATCAGTTAGATATTTTGACAATGAAACATGTTTATTTTTGCACTGATGCAGAAAATCTATTAGTCTCTAAAGATATCATTAAGATTGCTGATATCGATTCGAGTCCACCTTATACAGGGTATGTCTCGACACGCTGGTAAGGTTCAGTTGCCTGATCTGTTGAAACGAGCACATATGGCGATTGACACATCTGTGATTTATTCCACTTCTCTTCCTACTAGCTCCTAAATTTTGTGCTCTAAATTTCTAACAGGTACAAGGCACCTGAAGTACTGCTACAGTCATATGTGTACACGTCAAAAGTTGGTTAGTGTTCACGAAATTCAAATTAAAGAATTGTATTTCAGTATTGTGTACTCCATTGCTTAACATTGGAGTAATTTTGATTTGTGTTTCAGATATGTGGTGGGCAATGGGCGCTTTTCTGGCTGAGATGTTGTCTCTTCGACCTATATTTCCTGGAGCTAGGTAATTGTCAAATTGCAATTTGGGTGTAAGTGTTGAATTGTCCGGGTGTGTGCGTCTGCAAAATGTCTCACGTAGATGTCCTCGCCATACCCAATGCTTCGGATTACGCTACCTTCGGCTACTTTCAGCTTGGGAGATCCTCCCAGAAAGTGGACTTGCAACAAGTCCTTAGCCTGATCAACGGCTATCACACTAGCGCTGCAACCCATTCCACCAAGATTAAGGCTTGTGATGTTGCTTCGGAGATTGAAAGTATTAACGACCATCTCGGCGAGAAGGAGTTGGATTAAACATGCATGAGTTTACCACAAGTATACTAATCTCTTTAGTGTTAGCTTTGGTGTTCTCGAATAGTTTTTCAAGCGCACCGATGATTACTTGCTCCGTCTCTTCACACGCTGCGGTATCCGAGGAGGGATCTGAAGCAGTCCCTCGGTGCCGTAGGTTTCATTGCCTAGACCCGAACGTTCTTGAACCTTTCTCAAGAAATCAAGCGAGGACGCTTCGCATACCACGTTCCGTATAGGATCAGCTTTCCTTACTTGATAAAAGATATCCATGACCCTGGAGATACTTGCTTTAAGATGCGGTGGTGGAAGGTAGCACGAGTAGTCAACGAGGTAAACCGGGTTTGGGCCGGCTTAAGATGTACAGAAGCGAACCGAAAACGGTGACTGCAAAGAGTAAATTTACGGTTATAAGGTTGTCTTGGAGATAGGAATAATAGAAGTGGTGAAGATCGTTTGTGATAAGCCGAGAGGCATTCCCGGCAACGATCGCCGTTAACGGGAAGAAGCAAAGGTTAATATTATATTGATCGTCACTTAATATTGTCATCTTTAAATCAAATAACGGTGGTTTGTCTTAAATTCGTTCCTATAATCTATTATAACCATATTCACTTTTCAACTCATTTGCTCAGGAGTCGCATACGTCTTTTTTTTTCCCTAAACACCATACGTATTCTAGCGCACCGGTTATTAAATGATACTTTTATATGTCAAACATACTCGGACCTTTAAATGAAGATATACTCAGATTTATGTCAAGGCAAGCATAATCAAACTGAATACGAAAATCGTGTTTAGATTTTCAATTAAAAATCATGTATATACTTAGATTTGTAAATCTTTCAATCTAAAGAGTAATAACCCGAAAGGCTGCATACAAACCAATAAACGGATGAAACAAAAAATATAGTAATATACAGTCCGACGAAAACATCTAAATATCATGTGTATACTTTTACATGCATTTATACAGACATGTGTATACTCATGCGCATTCGTGCAGACACATTGAAAAAATTAGTATTCCAATGAAAGGTGCCAAAATAGGAAATATATAGTCGGACGAAAACATCTAAATATCGTATAATAGAGATTCATTTCGATATAAGTAATGTTTTTTACAGTTAGCAAAACAAATAAAACATATATAAACATTGTCTACAATTTTTTGAAGCATTTGTCTATAAATAAATGAGATAAACTGTAGTTAATGCCACCTATGTTTGGAAAAGACTATTTGAAAACAGCTAAAAATCGAATATTAAGAATAGCAACGCCTATACCAAACATGTTTTGCTTTACGTACATTCTTTAAAAATTTATGTTCAATAAAAACACCAACAAAAAACAAAAAATCCAAATCAACAACTTATCCAAATAATTTTACTCATTCATGGGGCATACTTGAATGAAAAAAAAGGGATTAGGTACGTAAGTGGGCGGATATTAGGTTGGGACAAACTAATAAACAAAGACACAAGGTCAACAGATAATTCACAACCAATGACAACGATACAAAAATACTTTAATAAACAATTATACATCCTCCCCCGCGCGTGCGCGGGGGGGTACAACACCTAGTGTACTTAATGTTTCGCTGGCCCCTCACAAAATTTAGAAGCCAAGTCCGCCTCTTTTGTCAAAATCTATCAACAGTTCAAAAACTTTTCAAGATTGAAAGATATTTCTTGGGTTCTCTGGAGCAACGGGGACCTTGATCAGCTACCAATACATATTAGGGTGGAGCTTTAGTAGAAACAAGGTGTTGCAGTCCCTGGATGTCACTAAGCTTCCCCGAGTTCCTCCTCACAGAGCTGGTAGTAAGAAACCACCTGTGCTGCTTATTCTTCTGCTCATATTACTAGCAATCATAGTGTTTTTGGTTCTTGGAGCAGCTTTTGTCCACATGAGAAGGAAATATGCTGAAGTAAGAGAGGAATGGTGATAGATACCGACATGTGTATTACAGGAAGAAGTTCAAGAAGGGTTAAGGTGAGGAGAAGACTAAAGCAGGAAAGGAGTTGGACGTTCCTGCAGTTGACTGAGTGGTCAACAGTTATGAAGAATAAGAGTCTCCAGGAGAACTAGAGTCTTTGCCGTTGGAAGAGTAGACGAGAGTTCTAAGGAGACTGAAGTATAAATAAGACTTATGAACATTTCTATTTCTTTTATGCTTGATTTGTATAATGTTCTAGACGTCATGAGTCTGAACTTGTCGATCGCTATGACACTACAAGAAAAACTGTTTTTAGCCACGAACGAGCCACGAACAGTTCGTGGCTAAGGATTTTCCAGCCACGAATAGCTACGAACCAGCCACGACTACAAATCGTGGCTAATTCGTAGATATTCGTGGCTATTTAGCCACGAAAAAATATTCGTGGCTATCCGTGGATAATTAGCCACAAATAGCCATGAACTTGTCGTGGAAGAGCATAGCCACAACTAGCCACAAAGATATTTGTGGCTACTTAGCCACGATCTGAAATCGTAGCTATTTGTGGCTAATTTAGCCACGAATAGCCATGATATTATCGTGGAAGAGATTAGCCACGAATTAGCCACGAATAGCCACGATTTTATTCGTGGCTATTTCAAACCCTAAACCCTAAATATACCCTAAAACCCCAAACTCAAAATCTTAAACTCTTAATCATACTATAAAATCAAAATACAAACCATTAGTTATATATACATAAAACTTTATTTCAAATTCAATACCACAATACTCATATCCTAAATTATATAAACATATACATATAAAGTCTTAAACTATAACCAAAAATCTAATAACTAAAACTCTAAAAACTATAATATACCTAAATTAAGATTCAAAACTTATAAAAAGAACTTTTATTTCCAAATCTACTACTTTCAAATCCAATACCACATATTCATATCCTAAACAACTCATAAACCCTAAACAAACCCTAAACTCTAAATTATAAACAAATAATATCCATATTAAAAATTTAATACTTACAAAATTTATAACTCCAAACCCTAGTTATATACACACAACTAATATTTAATACATTTTTATCTCTTACAATTATAAATTTAAAACCCTAAACCCCAAATAAATCCTAAAACTTTAAATTAAAAAGTTAAAAGTATAATTATTATTGTACATACTCAGAAATTAAAACTTTAAACTTTAAATTATAAACAATAACCTAACTAAGACTTTAATTACTATAATAAATCCATAACTAAATTACTTACAAAATCTATAACTCCAAACCCTAAACATACCCTATACCTTAAACAAACCCTAAAACCCTAATTTATAAACATAAATCTAACTAACAAAACTCTAATTCTTATAATATATTTATAACTAATATTCAATACTTACAAAAACATTCTTATTTTCCAAATCTACTATTTTTAACATTATCATAAAACATTATCAATTATATACATAATCTAATATATATATATATATATAATATTTTCACATTAACTTAAAATCTTAAAGTATAAACATAATCTTATACAATTGTTTATTTATCAATTCAAAATTTTAAAGACACTAAAATAATAGAGTTTCATTTAGATCATACATATAATTGTTTTTTGTTTATCAATGGAGTTTTCTATTGGCTAAACAAGTATCACTTGGATCACAATAACCATCATTGATAACAATTAAATCAACGGTCACAAATCACCTACACCTCCTATCTCTCTCGAGCATCCATCTCTCTCTCCTCTCACCAAGCTTCATCTCCTACACATTACGATTCTTCTCCTCATCCTTCCATAGAATCTCTCAATCTCTCATCATGCTTCACACTTCTCTCACTTGTCTCACCATCTCCGTTCTGCGGTTAGCCTCAGGAACAAGCGACCTCCGAAGCAATATGAAGCATCGATGGCAGAGATTCGGCCCGTCCTCCTTCTGCAAAACGCAGCACCGCCACTTCCTCAGAAGATCTGGACAGATCTGGGCCGTGGCGATTGGGAGACCAACGTAGTACTGTCACATCTTCATCTCTGAAGCCGAGTTACTTGCGTTCTCTCAGACATCGCCCTCGCCGTCTCATCTCCGTCGCCGTCGCTATCCCTCTCCTCCGTCGCATCTCCTTGCATCTCCTCACCGTCGCAGATCTCGTGAAGATGCCGTCGAGATCTCGTGAAGATCTGTTTATGGTGCTGCGGTGGATTCATGGTGCTCGGAGGCGCAACGGAGTTCCGGGCGGCACGGCGGAGGCAGATCGGCAAAAGGTGGTGGCGGCACGGCAGAGACGAGCCTCATCCATCCGTCGTATATATATATATACATGTATATATTGTATTTGTATTTTTTGTATTTTGTTTGTAAATAAGAAAATTAATGATTCATAGAGGAATATACATATATATGTATTGTATTTGTATTGTATTTTGTATTTGTATTGTATTTTGTTATAAATAAAAAAATAAAGATTTTATTTTTTGTATTTTTATATTTTGTTTTTGTTTTTTGTAACTATATAGCTACGACTATATCGTGGCTAGACATGGTAAATATCCACGAATAAGGTTGTGTCTATTCGTGGCTAATATCCACGAATATATCGTGGTTAGTCGTAGCTAAATAGCCACGAACTCGTTTGTAGCTATTCGTGGCTATTAGCCACGAATATGTTCGTGGCTACACCGTGGCAAGGTTGCTACGATTAGCCACGAATAGCCACAATTAAACATTAGCAACGAGCTCGAAGCTACGAAACATTTTCGTGGCTATTCGTGGCTAAGGGCGAACTAGCCACGGATTTTTGGTTTTAGCCACGAAAAAATTCGTGGCTAAATACAATTTTTCTTGTAGTGTGAGATCGTGATTGCTCCGGATTCGCCATGAGAATTCAGTAGTTAATCAACAATCAAACTGTACTTCCTTATTCATATATCAAAGTAATATTCAGTCACTCTTTACAATCGAAAGAGAAGAGAATCCGATAGCTAAAGTTTATCATTGGAGCGGTGAGCAGGTTCGGAACATTCGCGACGGTGCAATTCTAGAAGATCGGAAGTATGACGATGAGTATGTCACCTTTGGTGCGTCGAAAATTGGAAGCGGAAGAAGATGCGGATTATTCGATCCAATCGGAAGTAGCGAAGTTGGACCGTGGTTATAATTATCTGATGCAGAAATTTACGGAAACGAAACTAGATTTCGCGGCGACGCAACGGGACTGTGCGGAGACGAAGCGGAGCTGTGCTAAAATCGCCGATCAGCTTAAAGCGGTTCTTACGGCGTTGGGGAAACGGCCAGTTGATTTCGTTAACGACGGGAGCTCATCATTCCAGGTACCACCTCAGTACACGGAACATCATCGGAATGAAATCCCGTTAGGTTCTCGATCTGGTCATTTGCCGATTGCTAATAGAGATAGCATGTTGAAACGAATCGAAATGCCGAGTTTCGATGGCAGTCACACTCATGAGAGGCTAGTCGATATCGAACATTTCTTTGTTGTAGGTCGTTTCCGTGATGAAGATAAGTTGGAGATGATTGATTTATCTGTTGAGGGAAGAGTTAAGAAATGGTTTGGATTGGTGGTTTTCGAGATTAGTTGGATTTCAAGCAGAAATTGCTAATCAGGTTTTCAGAATCAATCGACGAAGAACCAGAAACCAGACTTTTTTCCATCAAACAAACTGGGTCAGTAATGGACTATATCTCTGAGTTTGAAGAACTGTCAGCACAGGTCAGTGGTTTGGAAGACAAACATTTGGAGAGAATTTTTTATAATGAGTTAAGTTTGGAGATGAAGGAAGTGATTCGTATGAAAGATCCTCAAGGACTGTCGAATTATATTGCTGTTGTGGTTCGTATGGAGACTAGTGCTTTCTGTCGTGTGGTGAGTGAATCTTCTGGAGCAAAAGAAAGTTCTAGTTCTCATAAATCATCTTATCAATCTCGACATAGCAGTTATCAGTCTCAGAATAGAAGTGTTGTGGACAAACAGAAGAGTGACTCAGGTGCTAACAAGGAGAATGTTAGTTCTCAACCGCAGATGTTGCGTCCACGGCAACGGTTCACAGACGCTGAGCTGGATGCAATGCGCACAGATAGACTTTGTTTTAAGTGTAAAGCACCTTGGGCTAAGTCTCATGAATGTCCCAACAAAGCTCTGAGGGTGTTAACAGTGGTTAATGGGATGGATATGGAAGTGTTGGAATAGGATAACGAAGCAGAACTGATGGGTGATTATGATACATTTCAGGAGTGTCATACTTTGTCCTTGAATTCGTTTTTGGGCATTAATTCGCCTAAGACAACTAAACTCAGGGGCTATATTAAGAAGAAAGAGGTGATAGTCATGTTCGACAGTGGAGCTTCGCACAATTTTATCTCACCAACAATTGTGCAAAAGCTGCAGTTGAAATTTTGTGCAGAACGCAGCTTGGATGTTGTGTTGGGAAATGGAGTTTTGGTCAAAGCCTTTGGGATTTGTCCTGACGCCATATTTCAGCTGAATCATATTGATTTTTCATCCGACTTCATCTCTTTGGAACTGGGAAATGTCGATGTTATTCTTGGTGTTCAATGGCTTGAGACGTTAGGCAAATGTGAGATGGATTGGAAGCAGCAGGAACTCTCATTTGTCTATCACGGGAGGCGGGTCACATTGTTTGGATATCCGGAGTTACACTGTCCCAAACTCTCTTACAAGTCATTAACACCGGTCTATAACACTAGTTATTCAAGAAGAGAAGTGTTGTTAACTAGTGGTATAGTAACATCACAAGTACCAGAAAAGAACACATTACTATCTACATTGCTGGATCAGTTTGAGGATGTTTTTGCTATGCCATCTGGTTTACCTCCGGTGCGTGGTCAGGAACATTCAATCCGCTTGGTCCCAGGTGTTTCATCGGTTTCTGTCAGGCCCTATAGATACCCTCACGCCACCAAGTTGGTCATGGAACAAATGGTGAATGAAATGCTAACTTCAGGGATCATTAGGCCGAGTACAAGCGAGTTCTCTAGTCCGGTTTTTACTTGTCAAGAAAAAGGACGGGTCATTCCGTTTTTGCGTGGACTTCAGAGCTTTAAACCGATCTACAATTCCGGACAAATATCCCATTCCCGTTATTGATCAACTCTTGGATGAGTTACATGGAGAAAGAGTTTTCTCGAAATTGGATTTACGTTTCAGGTATCATCAAATACGAATGGTGGAGGATGACATTAAAAAGACTGCATTTAGGACTGTCGAGGGGCATTATGAATTTCTGGTCATGCCCTTTGGGTTGACTAATGCCCCTGCCACAGTCCAAGCTTTGATGAACAAAATCTTTAAACCATTCATGCGGAAGTTTGTTTTGGTGTTTTTTGATGATATTTTGATATATAGCAACAATATATCTCAGGATTTGGATCATTTATCTCAGGTGTTGCAAGTTCTGCGGGAGCAACAGCTTTATGCTAACCAAAAGAAGTGCTTATTTGGGGTTCCTCAAGTGGAGTATTTAGGCCATATTATTGATGTGGATGGTGTTGCTACAGACAAGCTCAAAACAGAGGCAATGCGGGTTTGGCATATTCCTCAGAATGTGAAACAACTCCGGGGTTTTTTGGGATTAACCGGTTATTATCGTCGCTTTGTGAGACATTATGGAGTGTTATCCAAACCACTAACCACACTTCTGAAAAGAGCAGTTTGTGTGGACTGAATTGGCTCGGGAGGCGTTTGAAAAATTGAAACAAGCTATGATACAAGCTCTTGTTTTGGCTTTGCCTGATTTTCAGAAGGTCTTTGTTGTGGAAAGTGATGCTTCTGTCGTGGGAGTAGGAGCAGTGTTGGTCCAAGACAAAAATCCTATAGCCTTCTTTAGTCATGCTTTGACTAGTCGGGAACAACTCAAACCTGCTCATGAAAGGGAGCTTATGGCAATAGTTATAGCTGTGAGGAAGTGGAAACACTATTTGCTGGGCAGGAAATTTCAGGTACGAACTGACCATCGCAGCTTGAAGTTTTTGCTAGAACAAAAGAGGTGAACATGGAGTATCAGAAATGGTTGATTCGGTTGCTAGGATTCGATTTTGAGATCTCTTATAAACCAGGGAGTGAGAATAATGTGGCTGATGGTTTATCCCGGTGTATGTCTTCTTTATTGTTGGCATTGACTACACATACTGTGATTCAGTGGGAGGATTTATTTGAGGAAATTAATAAAGATGAGAGTATACAGAAGTTAATAAAGCAGGTGGCAGAGGGATCATCAGTGTCGCCTAAGTATCAGCTGATTGATGGGAGGTTGTGGTCGAAACAAAGGCTGGTGATTCCGAAATCATCTCGGTTTATACCTCTCATTTTAGCAGAGTCTCATGACGGGAAAATGGGTGGTCATTCCGGTGTTTTTAAAACACTTAAACGCGTTCAGAATTCATTCTATTTGGAAGGCATTTATAAGAGCGTGCAGAAGTATGTTACCGAGTGTGGAGTGTGTCAAACTCATAAATACTCGACCCTTTCCCCAGCAGGGTTGTTACAACCATTGCCGATTCCAAAACGGATTTGGGAAGATGTGAGTCTGGATTTTATTGAAGGACTACCTACTTCAAAAGATGTAAATGTCATTCTAGTAGTGGTGGACAGGCTCAGTAAATTTGCACATTTTCTGGCTATGAAGCATCCGTTTACAGTTTTGGAGGTGGCTAAGCAGTTTGTAGCAGAGATTGTTCGGTTACATGGCTTTCCGAAGAGTATTGTATCAGACAGAGGGAGTACTTTTCTGAGTTCATTCTGGTCTGAACTGTTCCGTTTGTCCGGTACCAAGCTTAAATACAGTACTGCGTATCACCCGCAAACTGACGGGCAGACTGAGGTTTTGAATAGGTGCCTTGAGACTTACCTTCGATGTTATGCTTCAGTGCCTCCAAGGACTTGGCATCAATACTTATCTTGGGCTGAATTGTGGTATAATACCACATACCACAAATCTATTCAAACTACTCCTTTCAAGATTGTTTATGGCAGGGATCCACCTTCGATTATTCCATTTGAGATTGGCTCCACTGTGAATTTTGAATTGGAGAAGTCTCTGCTGGAACGTGATCAGATGTTGATACAGTTAACGCAGAGCTTGGAGAGGGCGCAGTATATAATGAAAGCGCAGGCTGATAAGAAGCGTCGGGATGTGGAGTTTGTTGTGGATGAGACGGTGTATCTAAAGCTACGTCCTTATCGTCAACAGTCCGTTGGCCGCAGATTTTGTCAGAAGCTGGCTGCGAAGTTCTATGGCCCTTATAAGATCATTGCTCGTGTGGGGAAAGTAGCTTATAAACTGGCTTTACCGGCTTCCTCAAAGATACACCCGGTGTTTCATGTATCCTAATTGAAGAAGGTATTGGGCAATCAGGATGTCTGTCAACATTTACCCCCTGTTTGTATTGGTGAGAAGGATGTGTTTAGCTTTCCAGAGGAGGTGTTGGATAAGCGTTATTCAACAACCGGGGATTTGGAGTTGTTGGTGAAGTGGGTTGATCGTCCTTCTTTGGAGAATTCTTGGATGCTGTTTAAAGATTTCCATCAACAGTTTCCTTCTTACAAACTTGAGGGCAAGTTTGGAGTTGATGGGGAGGATATTGATAGATACCGACATGTGTATTACAGGAAGAAGTTCAAGAAGGGTGAAGGTGAGGAGAAGACTAAAGCAGGAAAGGAGTTGGACGTTCCTGCAGTTGACTGAGTGGTCAACAGTTATGAAGAATAAGAGTCTCCAGGAGAACTAGAGTCTTTGTAGTTGGAAGAGTAGACGAGAGTTCTAAAGAGACTGAAGCATAAATAAGACTTATGAACATTTGTATTTCTTTTATGCTTGATTTGTATAATGTTCTAGACGTCATGAGTCTGAACTTGTCGATCGCTATGAGATCGTGATTGCTCTGGATTCGTCATGAGAATTCAGTAGTTAATCAACAATCAAGCTGTACTTCCTTATTCTTCAGTCACTGTTTACAATCGAAAGAGAAGAGAATCCGATAGCTAAAGTCTATCAAATGGGAAGAAGAATATGGTCCACACCGCTTTTCCTATAAAGCTTTGTACAATGCAACAAAAGGGTTTCACAAGGATGGTCTTCTTGGGAAATGAGGTTTTGGAGAAGTGTACAAAGGAACTCTGCCTTCCAATGGACATATAGCAGTGAAAAGAGTGTCACACGACGCAAAGGAAGGGATGAAGCAGTTTGTGGCTGAAATCGTGAGCATGGGTAATCTGAAGCACAAGAATCTGGTTCCACTTCTTGGGTATTGTAGAAGGAAAGGTGAGTTACTTTTGGTATCTGAATACATGCCCAATGGTAGTCTTGACCAATACTTATTCCATGACGATAAACAACCCTTTTTGTGGCGTCGAAGACTTATAATCATCAAGGATATAGCTTCAGCTCTCAATTACATGCACACAAGAGCTCCCCAAGTTGTTCTCCACCGGGATATCAAGGCCTCTAATGTTATTTTAGACGCTGAATTTAATGGAAGGTTAGGGGACTTTGGTATGGCAAGGTTTCATGATCACGGGGCAGACCCTGCTACAACTGCTGCTGTGGGAACCATTGGCTACATGGCACCGGAGCTTGCTACAATGGGAGCTTGCACTGCAACCGACGTTTATGAGTTTGGTTCCTTTTTACTTAAAGTAACATGTGGGAGGAGACCTGTTGAACCTGCGTTGCCAGATGAAAGACGATATTTACGTAAGTGGGTCTGCCAATGTTGGAAAATAGCCTCTTTGCTCGGAGCTAGAGATCCGAGAATGAGAGGTGGAATCTCAGCTGTGGAAGTCGAAATGATTATGAAACTTGGATTGCTTTGCACGAATGCTGTGGCGGAACTGAGACCTTCAATGGAAGAAGTCGTGCAATACTTGAATGAAAGCCTAAAGCTGCCTGATATCACCCCAAATTCTCCCACTGATTATCCGATCAAACCTCCTCCCTGCTTCTCCCGCTACAGACACCTTGTCAGCATCCTTTTACTCTTCTTCATCAGGAAATGACTGTACATTTGTCACTCACTCGATTGTCCATGGGCACGGACGGTAAATTGCGAGAAGTTCTCTCTTCTAATCTTAATTTTTTAATTTGGAATGAGAAAAGCCACGTTAAGCTTATGTGAAGTTACTCTAGTTGGCAGGAGCACCATTGTGCTCCACTTGTGAAGTCTTCTTTGTTATTTCATTAAAACATCCAGCATTGAAAAGTAATGTTTGGAGTCTTTTGTACAAGTGCTTTCTAGGCTTTTGATGTGTATTTGCACTGAAGTTTTGTATCTTCTTATCAGTCTACATTAGTATATTGCATTTTCCTGTAACTATGGTTTACAAGTTGTGTTCTTCACTCTGTCTATTAATTTGATCTCATTCTGTTAAATCTCGATTAAAAAAGAAACTTTGGAACGACAAGCCCCAGACTCGCAGAAACCAATGTTCTGGTTCTTGACTTGAATGACACAGTGACTTTCCATCTGAGGAGGGTTGTTTTAATGTGATGCTTTCATGTCATTTCTTGGTCGTTACATGCTCCTTTTTTGATGGATCTTCTAGCTAATCACATTATGTTTCCATCTGTTCTCTTATTTTCCACTTGTTTTCTTGAATAGTTGAAACGAGTTCAGTTTCTTCTGTGGAATTGAATGGGATCACACGAGAGCATCATCAAGTTCTCGATCGTTTAGATGATTGTTTCATCCCATGACAGGTAAAAGTTTAGAGGTTTACTCTTGAAACTGTTAAAGACTAAATTTTTGCTCTTAAATTCGTGACGTATTCAGCTACAGTCTGGGTAATAGAGAGATGATGCCCTCGTGTGATCCCATTCTCGAGAAACTAAGAAGATATGTAGCTAGTCTCAGACATGTGATCATCAAGGTGTTTCTTTTATGTTCCTTTATTGTATACCGCTTACAAGGAATGTTAAAAGAACTTGCTATTGTTTCTTTGAGGTCAACACTATTAGATATTCCAGGTGGGATTATGTGAAGGTAGAAAATATGGACTTAAATAGACTAGTGTGAGAAACGTGGTCTGTTTATTTGTATTATTCTTATCACATAGTCAATTTTGAATTGGTGAGATTACACCAAGAAAGGCGTTAATATAGGTAACAATCATTTAAAGAAACTGTAGTTTTGAGGATGGTAGGCTGTTGTCAATAACAAGAGGAGAAGACGTAAACATTAAGAGTTCATTTTCTATGTTTTGACTTGTCTAAGCTTGATTATTTGTACCTACTTCACTATTTTATAAAAGTTGGCTGCCTGGACTGGACTTTTCCTAGGCTTTGGTGTTTTTTACTTTTGAGCGCTTTTTCCCCCTTAAGCATCATAAAGGTATTTTTTAAAGATGATAAACTTAAATGAATTTTTTGGTGTCTACCGCGTGTAGCAAGCAGTTGCCTTTGTTCTCACTGATGATGTTCGTATATATAAAATATTAAATGGCTTTGCTGTCCTTTTTAAAGCCAATAAAAAAGTAAATGCATATGATGATCCATTAAAATTTACCATTAACATAAGTTCATATCCTGTTTTCTGCAGCCAGCAAAGTTTGATCTGCACAGAGAAGGAAAAGTCTTGTATTCATCAGCAGCAATGGCTTGTGGATCGCTTCTGATCTGGTATTTGTATTCTTACTAAATTATACAAGTAGCTGGGATCTGAGTAAAATCCGGTGAAAGATTGTGGGTATTGACTCCAAGACACATGTAATAAACCATGTGAAGTTATGTTGATTTTTATAATATTATCGAGCTGTAACAGGAAATGAAGGTTTTTCAGGTACTTCTTTTTTAATCAGAGAGGGAAAAGATGTGCACACAGCTCTTTGTTTCATCAACAGCAATGTCTAGTGGATTGCTCCTGTTCTGTTTGATCTCCTCTTTTCATCCTATCTGTTTGTCAACTTCATCTAAAGATACCAGCTTTGTCATCAACGGCTTTGGGCAAGCAAATCTTTCTCTTGATGTGTCTGCAACGTTGCTATCCAATGGATTATTGCAGCTCGCTAAAGATTCGCAGCATCAAATGGGTCATGCTTTCATCAAGAACCCAATTCAGTTCAGCTCCTCTAAACCACTCTCATTCTCAACACACTTCGTCTGCGCTCTGGTGCCTAAGCCAGGACTCGAAGGCGGCCACGGCATTACTTGGGAGTTTTCAATGCCTCCACATATGGATCTACCTCTTCTCACATGTTTGCTGTTGAGCTCGACACTGTTGAAAACCAAGAGTTCGAGGAGACGAATAATAATCACGTTGGGATTGATGTGTCAGTCGATTCAGCACCAGCCTCTTACTTTTCCAAAACAGAAGAGAAGAATGTGAGTATTAACCTCTCTAGTGGAGATTCTATTCAGGTCTGGGTTGATTACGAAGGAGTTTTACTCAATGTTTCTGTGGCTCCTCTTGAAGCCAAGAAGCCAAGTCAGCCTCTTTTCTCACGGAAGTGTTTCCGAGTAGAAGATTGTTCCTTGGGTTCTCGGGTCATTAATCAGCTACCATTATCTTCTTGGGTGGAGTTTCAGCACAAGCAGGGAATTATTGCAGCTACTTGACATCTCAAAATTTCCTCGGCCTAGAGTTGAGCATAAGAAACCAAACCATATGCTCTGATTATCGCTCTTCCCACTGCACTTGCTATCATAGTTCTTGCAGGAGTTTATTACCAGAGGAAGAAAAAGTATGCGGAAGTACGTGAGCCATGGGAAAAGGAATTTGGTACACACCGTTTCTCCTACAAATCCTTATACATAGCAACGAAGGGGTTCCACAAGGATGGGTTTCTCGGAAGAGGAGGTTTTGGAGTAGTGTACAGAGGAGATCTCCCTCAGTGCAAGCCTATAGCTGTGAAGAGAGTGTCTCATAATGGTGAGGAAGGGATGAAGCAATTTGTGGCTGAAGTCGTGAGCCTGAGAAGTCTGAAGCACAGGAACCTCGTCCCACTTCTTGGGTATTGCAGGAGAAAAGGCGAGCTTTTACTTGTCTCTGAGTACATGCCTAACGGTAGTCTCGACCAGTATTTGTTTGTTGACCCAAGTCCGGTTCTTTCTTGGTCACAAAGACTTGTGATTCTCAAAGGTATAGCCTCGGCTCTCTTTTATCTCCATACGGGAGCTGAACAAGTTGTTCTGCATCGAGATATCAAAGCTTCCAATGTTATGTTAGACGCGGAGTTGAACGGTAGGTTAGGAGATTTTGGTATGGCTAGGTTTCATGACCATGGAGGCAACACAGCCACAACAGCAGCGGTTGGGACTATAGGATACATGGCACCAGAGCTAATAACAATGGGAGCGTCCACTGTAACCGATGTTTATGCCTTTGGTGTTTTTATGCTTGAAGTGGCATGTGGAACGAAACCTTTGGAACCTGGGATGCAAGTTGAGAAACTATATCTGATCAAATGGGTTTGTGAGTGCTCGAAGAAAGATTCTTTGCTTGATGCTAAAGATCCAAGATTCGGAGGAGAATTCTTACACGTGGAAGTCGAGTTGGTTATGAAACTCGGGTTGCTATGTACAAACATCGTACCAGAATCCAGACCAACAATGGAACAAGTGGTTCTGTACTTACGGGAACCTACCATTGCCAGATTTTGCGCCATATACGCTTGGGATCGGCTCGTTTACTCCTGTAGTGGTCGATGCTGCCTCACTTACTGTCACATGCACTTCAAGGAACTGGTCAGCTCCTTCGGCATCTTCTTCATCATCCAACAACTCAAACGATCATGAACAACCATTGGAATGTAAGAACCCTTTAAACGTAGTTGCAGAATCCGAAGACATCGAGTCTTGTCTCTCAAAGCCAAATTGACATATAGATCCCGACTGATCTCATGAAGCAGTTCATTCTCTAAACAATCATCTAACTTGCGAATCTTTTCTGATCTTGTTATTTGTTTTACTTTTAGTAATCAAGTAATTTGTGGATTTGTTAAGTTTTGCACTGTAGTTGCCAAAATAACAACATTTGCTTATTTTCCCTAACCAAATGAATGAAATCTATTAGAAGTAGCCCTGGCCGGAGAGTTTTTTTTTCACTGGAATATTTTTTCATGTTATTACTGAAGTCGGATACATTTTTGGAATACAAACAAACAAGACTAAAGTCGGCTATCACAACCTGATGCCGGAGCCAAAAGCCGGCCGATCAAAGAGAATCCCCAGAAACTAAAAAACACAAGACATTAAACCGAAAAAACTTACAAACTTAACCTAAAGCCGCTGGCCAGAACAAGCCAACAATAACAAAGAAGAAAAACGGTCATATCGATAAAAAGCAAAGAAGACAACGAAGAGGTAGCGACCACCCAACACCGAGAGAGAAAAGGAGCATAACATCTAGAGTCGAGAATTATTGAGGCTGACCTACCGACACTCATTATATTGCTCCACCAATAGGAGCCACGAGCTAGTCGAATGCAGACCACACCAAGGAAGACGAAGGACCAAATTGTTTACCATTCGCCACCGAACGACTAGATGCGAGAAGGGTCGAAACCCCAATTCCTTAAAGATGGACCGGAGAACCCTTGCCAAAAGTACAAGACCAAAGGCAAAAGATAAATAAGAGAACCGCATGAATTATGCCGATGCACGAACAAGAAAGAAGAGCACACTCACAATGCAAAGCAACATCATTACGCGAAGCCTAAAACTCACAAACACCAAGCCAAACCGAAGATAACGAATCCACCGAACTAGCCAAAACCACTAGCAAGAGAACTCCCATCCACAAGGCTGGAATTCTAGAAAAAGATTTGACCAAACCAACTCAAAGCTAAAAGAACCAATACTGACTAGCCGAAAGAAACCCAGATCCTAAGGCCAAGCACCAGCTAAACCATGACGAAAAGCAAACCAAACTAATACAAAGCTAAAACCTAGCCATCTCTACCCTTCTAAACCACACGACAAACCCACAAGAGCCAAAATTAACCAAACCACGAGAGAATCGAAAAGACCAGTCCCGATAAAGAAACCCCGACAGCTGGAGATCCCATCTGAACCGTCACAAACCCCGACAATCACCTACACCACAAGACCGACGCGGTGAAACCTCAAACCCGAACCCAGTCAAAACACCACCAGCCCAACTACCATACAAAATCAGATCTACGAACATTACGACTAACTAGCAAAACCGCAACCGAAGAGGCGCGACCCGACAGGATAAACCAAAATCGCCTTATCACCAGAACAGGAGGCCAAGGGAGGAGGGGAAAGCGGACTCCGTCGGAGAGGATCAGTGGCTCAGGAGAAAGTAAACCAGAAACAAGGACGCAAAAATACAGCTACATAAGAAGAAGACGCAAGCGGAGACCGTTCTCCGGCACCGACAAGAGACACCGACGCCGAAGAGCCAAGGACAACTCAAGATTGAAGACGGCGGCGAACTGAAGGATGTTTTGGTGTTAATCCTGATTCAGTTCTTCAGATTAAACAGTCCTAAACATGCGGATCTAGGTTCTCTTGAATAGAAACAATAAGATCTCACCTTTTACCTGTTTATGCAGCGGAAAGAGAGAACAGGTCAGAGATCAGAGAGCCACCGAGTGATAACTCCTCCAGAGGTTCACACACGCACACCAAGCAGGATGAGAGGCTGCTAGACCGAGGGAGAGGAGGCGCAGGAAGAGAGAGAGTTCGCGGCTGGGGGGCTAGGGTTAGGGAGAAAGAGATTTGGGTTTTAGTTTATAAAACCCTTCTCTTTCCCTTTTGGGCTTTTGGGCCCAAATACCAATCTGATTAAATCCCTTGGATTTAATCAGACCCGTTTATCTCTCTCTAAGTACGACAAATGCCTGGCACTTTTACCGTACTTCTGCTAAGCCGTTCCTACACATTTTCCTGTTAGCTTAGGCGTGTGACCCATATGGGATCATATAATAAAGGCAATAAGTCCAAGACTTATAGATCATGAGCGGACTCTAGCAAGCCATCATGACCCCCAGTATTATATGACTTATGTCTGATCATTGACATACTCTTACTTTCTATAGACAGTACCGAGATTACTAGACACAATTCCAACAATCTCCCACTTGTACTGGAATCTCTGTATTCATAATCCTTTTGTCTCAATATCTCGATTAGTCATAAGGCAAGATTAGTGTCATCCTTATAAAGCCTAATCTTGTTCATCGGACTCTGATTCGATACTGACAATCCAAACGACTCGGGACAGTCCGTTTGAGCATGGCCATGCATTTTCCAGTATTCAAATCTCCGATTGGCCTAGAGATATTCACTCCATTTATATTGGAGGGACAAATCCCGTCTTGTTCCATCACTGTAAACTACTCATTTCATAATGTACCCAAACAAGGTCCTTATAGCTATCGCAGAACGATAGTGTTAGACAATGATCAAAGTGCATCAGTCCATGTGTAGTCACATGCATGCGAACTCAGGTCTAAGGACTATACTCTATAGTCGTAGTGAGAATCTCTTATGACACAGATATAAATATCCTGAAGAGTTCTCATAAGCGGGTCATGTCCGGTCGTATGTTCCCAACATACACCTATGTACTGACTTTGATGCCGTGCATCTATGACACCATGAAACTTGGTCATAAGTCACATACCAATCTAGTCTCACACGGTTTTTGGTGTTCCAATTTCAACAACCTTCGACTAGGGACTGAATGATATAAGCCATCTATCAAATATAGGGTCTCATGATCAAGCTAAATGACTTTGATGACTCAAGATCAAGTCACTTACTTCGATGACCTATAAAATGGTTTATATCACTTTGGAACGATTATTTCATCACAGTTAAAATAATCTTGAAATAATAATTTCATTAAACATAAAATATTTTACAAGAACATATCAAATAACTAAATAAAGCCCTCAAACTCCCACTCAAATTTAGATTACATTTCAATGTCTCTAATGCCTACAGCTTCAGTCAGGAACTCGAGCTTAGGCCTTGGGAGTGGCTTTGTCAACGGATCAGCGACGTTATCATCTGTCTGAACTCGACTGATCTTGACTTCCTTTCTATTAATGATGTCACGTATCAAGTGAAATCTTCTTAGAACATGCTTGGATTTCTGGTGTGATCTTGGTTCCTTTGCCTGAGCTATAGCACCATTGTTGTCACAAAATAGTGCCAGAGGCTCAGCCGCATCTGGTATCACACCTAGTTCAATAATGAACTTCCGTATCCAAACAGCTTCCTTCGCAGCTTCTGAAGCGGCGATATATTCAGCTTCTGTAGTGGAATCAGCAACGGTGTCTTGCTTAGAGCTTCTCCAACTGATTGCACCGCCATTCAGACAAAAGATATAACCGGACTGTGACCGGAAATCATCTTGGTCTGTCTGGAAACTTGCGTCCGTGAATCCACTGACTTTAAGCACATCACTTCCACCGTACACCAAGAACTTATCCTTAGTATGTCTTAGATACTTCAAGATATTCTTTACGGCAATCCAGTGGCTTTCGCCTGGATTTGACTGGTATCTACTCGTCATGCTCAATGCATAAGCAACATCAGGACGAGTACAGATAATGGCATACATGACAGATCCTATTGCAGATGCATAAGGAATATTCTTCATGCGCTCAAGCTCAGCAGCCGTCGTAGGGCTCTGCTTCTTGCTTAGCGTTGTGCCATGTACCATTGGCGTGAAGCCCTTCTTGGAATCTTTCATGCTGAATCTTTGTAGGACTTTGTCAATGTATGAGTCTTGACACAAGCCTATCAGCCTTCTAGATCTATCCCGGTAGATCCTGATTCCAAGAACGTATGCGGCTTCACCCATGTCTTTCATGGAAAAACAACTTCCAAGCCAGTCCTTTACGGACTTCAGCATTGGAATGTCGTTTCCGAGAAGCAGTATGTCATCGACATACAGAATAAGAAATACTATCTTGCTCCCACTAGTTTTCTTATACACGCATTGTTCTTCTTCGTTTCTGATGAAGTCAAATTGTTTGATCGCTTCATCAAAACGAAGATTCCAGCTCCTCGATGCTTGCTTCAGTCCATAAATGGATTTATGAAGCTTGCATACTTTCCCAGCATTCTTTGGATCTATGTAACCGTCAGGTTGCGTCATATACACATCCTCTTCCAGAATACCATTCAGGAAGGCGGTTTTCACGTCCATCTGCCAAATTTCATAATCATGAAAAGCTGCAGTTGCTAGTAGAATCCGAATAGATTTCATCATAGCCACTGGTGAATAGGTTTCATCGTAATCCACACCGTGAACTTGTCTGAAATCTTTTGCCACCAACCTGGCTTTATAAATCTGGACATTTCCATCCACGTCAATCTTCTTCTTGAAGATCCATTTGCACTCGATGGCTTTTACACCAGCGGGTAAGTCAACCAACGAAAACACTTGGTTGACCGACATGGAGTCCATTTCGGAATCAGTGGCCTTGCGCCACTTCGAGGAATCTGGGCCCATCATGGCTTGATTGAAGTTCGATGGTTCATCACAATCAATGATCAGAAGATCATGACAGTCAGTCACGAGGAATCCTTGATATCTCTCGGGTTCGTGACGGATCCTCCCGGATCTTCGAACTTCAGGTACTACAGGTTCAGGCTCTACAATTTCTTGTAGGTCCTCCTGCTGCTCTTCCTGATTAGGTTGAGCAGTATCCTGTTCATCTTGAATTTCTTCAAGCAGTACCTTACTCCCACTGTCTTTCTTAGAGAGAAACTCTCTCTCAAGAAAGTTACAATCCCGGGCAACAAAGATCTTGTTCTCGGAACGTAGATAGAAGTAATAAGCCTTGGTTTCCTTAGGATAACCAATGAAGTAGCATTTATCAGACTTTGGTGTAAGCTTGTCTGAGATCAATCTCTTGACATAGGCTTCACAACCCCAAATTCTAAGATAAGACAGCACTGGAGCCACTCCAGTCCATAATTCATATGGTGTCTTTGCTACTGCTTTCGATGGCGCTCTATTTAGAGTGAACACTGCTGTTAGCAGAGCATATCCCCAAAGGGATATTGGAAGGTTTGTGTGACTCATCATAGATCGAACCATATCCAATAAGGTCCGATTTCTCCTCTCAGACACACCATTCCATTGAGGTGTTCCGGGAGGAGTGAGTTGGGATACGATCCCACACTCTCTTAGATGATCACTGAATTCTTGGCTTAAGTATTCTCCTCCTCGGTCGGACCGAAGAGCCTTAATGCTTTTGCCAAGTTGGTTCTGTACTTCATTTTGGAATTCTCTGAACTTCTCAAAAGATTCAGACTTATGTTTCATTAAATAAACATATCCATACCTACTGAAATCATCAGTGAAGGTAATGAAGTACTGATAGTTTCCTCTTGCATTTGTGGACATTGGGCCACACACATCAGTGTGTATCAGGCCCAACAAGTCACTGGCCCTCTCGTTAGGTTTATTAAAGGGGGCCCGTGTCATTTTGCCCATCATGCAGGATTCGCATTTCTCACATGACTCAAAGTCAAATGAGCCAAGAAGTCCATTCGAATGGAGCCTCTTGATGCGTTTCTCGCTGATGTGCCCTAAACGACAATGCCATAGAAACGTTCGGTTCTCCTCATTAGGTTTGAACCGTTTGGTATTAATGTTATAAATTGGCGCGGATTGATCGAGTATGTAAAGCCCATTCGTAAGAGGGGCAGAACCATAGAACAAATTGTTGCGATTGAAGGAACATAATTTATTCTTAACTGAAAAATCATAACCTTCCAAATCCAACAAAGAAATTGAAATAATATTCATGCTTATAGCAGGTACAAAATAACAATTATTGAGTTCTAAAACCAATCCCGAAGGTAAAGGCAACAAGTATGTGCCTACAGCTAGTGCTGGAACTTTCGCTCCATTCCCAACTCGTAGCTCCACTTGTCCTTGCTTCAGCCTTCTACTGTTGCTGAGTGCCTGCATATTAGTACAAATATGAGCCCCACAACCAGTATCCATAACCCATGAGGTATTATCAGAAGTAGTTGTATTAACTTCTATAACAAAAATACCTGTCGAAGAAGTCTCGAGAGTCTTCTTCTTCAATTCCTTTAGACCTTCTTGGAATTTCTTACATTCTCTCCTCCAATGCCCTGGTTCTTTACAGAACCTGCATATGTCAGTTGGCCCAGCCTTGGACTTGGGCTTGGGCTTTGGCGTGTCCTTGTCCGCGACTTGGACAGCCTTGGCCTTTCCCTTATCCTTAGCAGAGGATTTCTTAAACCCCTTGCCCTTTTGCACCATAAGCACATTGGGGTCCTTGGCGGTTTTCCTCAAGTTGGGCTCTGCAGTCTTGAGCATTCCGTGAAGCTCAGGCAATGTCTTACTCAAGCCATGCATGTTAAAGTTCAGAATGAACTGATCATAGCTTGCAGGTAATGACTGCAGAATGATGTCGCAGGCAAGTTCTTGGCTGATAGGACAGTCGAGTTTCTGAAGATGATCGAGATAACCCATCATCTTCAAGACATGAGGACTCACTGCCGCATTCGCAGCCAACTTATAGTCTAAGAGGTTCTTAACTGTCTGAAACCTCTCAGTCCTTGCTTGCTCCTGAAAAAGCGATTTCAGGCTTGCCATTATCTCAATTGGTGACAACACACTCTCGAACTGCATTTGCAGCTCAGCAGTCATTGTCGCCAACATAAGGCAATACACATCATTTTCATCTGACGAATGCTTTTCCCAAGCATTATGCAGAGTCCTGGCGGCATTGTTAGTAGGCCTCTCGGGGAGAGGATCACGAAGGACATAATCCTTCTTCTCCTGCTTGAGGACCAGCCTCAAGTTCCTTGACCACGTCAGGAAGTTCGTTCCAGTCAGCTTCTCCTTCTCGAGAACAGACCGGATTGAGAATGTGTTTTGAGTGCTTGTAGTAGTCATAGCTGAAATATATAGATAAAAAGGTTATTAGTTAATATGTTCAATATGATTAATCTCGTATTAAATTTAATATGATTAATCATGCATTATATTCAATAACATAAGTTACCCTCAATAGAATATAATGATTCCAAGATCCACATATAACTAAGATCAAAGTGGGCCACTGGCCATCACCCAATCTTAGCTTATATCGGTAAGCCCTATGTCGGCTAATTATATCCGTGATATAACTCTTGGTTGTGAATCTGGGCCCGAGGCCCAATTCACTCTGATGTCTCAAGGCCCGGGACTCCCGATGGCCTAGTCAAGAAAACCAGACTATACAGTCATGTAATCATTAATGTCTGGGACTCCCAATGACATTTATGAATCACAAACCGTCTTATCCACGCAAAAGTAGACACCCTCACACTGTAAGGCCATGAATACAATTGAATGGGCTTCGACAGCTGACATAGAATGGACAAGACATCCAACGCTTGATATTATTTGAGGTTTGTAGGTTTATTAAAATTCATTCCCAAAATAGAAGATTACTATTTCGGGAAACTTTCTATTTTTTTTGGAAACCTACTATTTTTGGAAACTTTCTAAAATTGGAAACTTTCTTAAACCGGAAACTTTCTAACTTTAGAAATTTCTTAAAAATCCAAAACCCGCAAATCTAGAAACTTCTATTTTAAGAAACTTTCTAATTTCAAAATTTCGGAAACTTTAATTTAAAATCGACTTTATAATTTTATAAAATAAATTTTAAATTAATCTTAAGAAAAGACTCAAATAATTGGCCCAATTGTTCTAACTTCTTGTCCCGAGGCCCAAGAATTGGTCCATGTCCAAGACATGACCCAATTGTCCAATTAAATGACATAACCGGTCTGGTTCATTAAAATTGGTCTAACCAAAATTAATTACTACGATGACCACAATTGTCAACCGGTTATTTACTAAACCGGATTTTCTCAATTTATTTGGTCCAACCAAATCAAATTAGAAAATCCTGGTTTAGGCACAAAATCCAATAATTATTTCGACATTGGATTTCTTATCCCGGTTTAACCAGACTTAATAAATTTATTAAATCTGTTTATTAAACCAGGACGAAATAAAATTTTTTAATTGAAATTTTAAACCGAGCCTTAAACCGAACCGAACCATTTACTCGCCAAAACCCTAGCTTCACACGACGATCGGGACAGCCGCAGCTGGTCGATGATCGAGGCGCGAAACCGGACGAGAGATCGGGACGGGACGGTTGGGTCGAGACGCGGCGTGAGCTGGACTTGATCGATCCGTGATGATCCATGCCATGCACTCGCCGTGAGCATCAAGCGATCGGCATGATCACGCGATCGATCCGCGATCGACCCGTGCATCAAGCGATCCGCTCGGCTATGATCATGCGATCGATCCATGATCGATCCATGCATCAAAACCATCAGCCGACGCATACCAAAACATGTTTTGGTCAATGCGATTTTCTTAGTTTGTTTAGGTTTCAATTCCTTGTTGCTTAAGTGATTTCTCTTATCAGTAGATTGATTCAAAACACTTTTAAACAAGAAAAACAATCCTAAACATGAATCTAAACAAGAAAAACCAGAACCAATAGCTCTGATACCACTGAAGGATGTTTTGGTGTTAATCCTGATTCAGTTCTTCAGATTAAACAGTCCTAAACATGCGGATCTAGGTTCTCTTGAATAGAAACAATAAGATCTCACCTTTTACCTGTTTATGCAGCGGAAAGAGAGAACAGGTCAGAGATCAGAGAGCCACCGAGTGATAACTCCTCCAGAGGTTCACACACGCACACCAAGCAGGATGAGAGGCTGCTAGACCGAGGGAGAGGAGGCGCAGGAAGAGAGAGAGTTCGCGGCTGGGGGGCTAGGGTTAGGGAGAAAGAGATTTGGGTTTTAGTTTATAAAACCCTTCTCTTTCCCTTTTGGGCTTTTGGGCCCAAATACCAATCTGATTAAATCCCTTGGATTTAATCAGACCCGTTTATCTCTCTCTAAGTACGACAAATGCCTGGCACTTTTACCGTACTTCTGCTAAGCCGTTCCTACACATTTTCCTGTTAGCTTAGGCGTGTGACCCATATGGGATCATATAATAAAGGCAATAAGTCCAAGACTTATAGATCATGAGCGGACTCTAGCAAGCCATCATGACCCCCAGTATTATATGACTTATGTCTGATCATTGACATACTCTTACTTTCTATAGACAGTACCGAGATTACTGGACACAATTCCAACACGAACCTCGTAAAGCGGGCCTGTGAGAATTTTTTTAGGGCGTCCTGGCCTCGTTCATGCAGTTTGGTCAGAGAGTTCAAATTGGGCCTTTTGGGTATGGGTATTTTGAGTTTAGGATTTAGGACATACTCAAGTATTTTATTTTCAGATCGGGGTTCGGTTCCGTTTGGATAATTTGTTGAGACCTAGTTCTTATATGAATATTTGAATTGGTTATTTTTATTTGAAAGTAACCACAAATATAGTTTTATTCAGGTAATTTGTATCAGAAGTATCTAAATATACTCAAAAATATAAAATCATAACCAAAAATAATTAATATATTCGAGTTTATAATCGTACTTTTGAATTATTACAAATATTATTATCACTAATAATTTTTGAATATATATGTATACTTCATGTATCACTTCTTGGTTCGAGTCGGGTTTAGTACGATATCTTTGGGTAAACTAGTCTAGAACCCGTTCATGTATTTATGTCAGATCTGATTTGGTACTTTCAATTTAGAATGGTTTTGGTTGGTTCTTCGGATCCATAAGTTTGTTGAAGGGATTATTAAAATTAGTTTCTTTTGTTGGTTAAGATCGAACCATTTGATTAATAGGCTAGTACGTTTGGGCTTCCATGAACTTATAGTGGGTTTATTAAAGTGGACCACATGACAAGCCTCTTCTCGCAAACAAACCTCAACACTCCACCAGAGTACTTCCATCACTCATCCGTCCCGGAATCTCCGATGCTGGAAGTTATCCCAATGGTTAATCAGGAAACAGAGCAAGAAACATATCGAAAATCACAGCCGTCTTATAATTTCGTTGGATAATCATGGAATTTATTTAAGAGATATATATTCATTGGATGAGAAATTTAGGGTTTAGAATAGTCGGAGAGAGTGACTGTTTTTGTTCTATGGGAAGGAATACTGTATTGAAAGAGGATTAATTTCTTTGGTTTCATTGATCTGTGTCGTAAGCTATAAATAGCTTAAGTTGTTACATAGTTGTTTTTATAATACATGATTACAAACGTGATTGATATCTACACAAAATCTTATCTTTAATTGGTATCAAAATATTTTTATATTCTATCACCCTCCCACAGTTAAAGCTTCCCGTGTCCGGACGGTTAAACTGGTTCTGAATTCTTCAAACAGTGATGTCGGTAGGCCTTTGGTGAAGATGTCAGTGTATTGTAATGAAGTAGGAACATGAATTACCTTGACTTATCCGACAACTACCTTTTCTCGAACGAAGTGGATGTCCAGATCAATATGTTTGGTCCGTTGATGCTTCATTGGATTGGTGGCCAAGTATACATAATTTATAGTATCGCAATACACGACTGAAGCCTTGCGAATAGTGAAGTGCAGCTCAACCAATAGATTTCGTAACCAGCTGAGTTCAGCAACCGCGTTAGCCACGCCTTTATACTCTGCTTCAGATCTTGATCTAGAGACTTCGCTTGGCGCTTTGCAGACCAGGAGATCAGATTGGGACCGAGAAAGACGCAATATCCTGAAGTATATCGGCGTGTATCTGGGCATCCTGTCCAATATGCATCTGTATAAGCCGTAAGCCTGTCAAACCCTCCTCGAACAAGCTGTATTCCATGAGTCAAAGTACCTTTCACATAGCGAAAGATTCTCTTAGAGCATGGAGATGAGGAAGACGCGGATCGTGCATAAACAAGCATATCTGATTTACTGCGTAGGAAATATCAGGCCGAGTAAATTTCAGATATTGCAAGGCACCTGCTAGACTCCTGTAAGCAGTAGGATCAGAGACCGGATCCCCATCATTCGCGGACAGCTTCGATTTTAAGTCCACCAGAGTCGCACATGGTTTGCAGTCGATCATCCCTGCGCGTGCTAAAATGTCCTGCGTATAAACCCCTTTGACTTGAAAACAGACCCTTTGTATTGAAATCAGCTTTGACTCCAAGAAAATATGCAGTCGACCCAAGTCTGACATCAGAAATTCTCCTTTAAGCAAAGTGATGATGGTCTGCAACAAATTAGGTGATGAAGCTTTCAAAATGATATCGTCCACGCACAATAAGATATAAGCCAAACTCACCCCCTTCTGAAAAATGTATAGTGATGCGTCTGCTTTGCTAGTGACAAAGCCAATACGCCTCATAAATTGGGAGAATCTTGAATTCCAAGCACGAGGAGCCTGCTTTAAACCATATATAGCCTTTTGAAGCTTGCAAACATGATTAGGAAAAGCTTTGTCTGTAAAACCAGGTGGTTGATACATGTAAACCGTTTCCTCAAGATCTCCCTGCAAGAACGCATTTTTGACATCCAACCGATGAACAGGCCAACCACTAGAAACCGCAATGTTAAGAACAGTTTGTATGGTCGCAGGCTTCACAACGGGACTAAAAGTCTCTATAAATCAACTCCAAGTTCCTGCGATTTTCCATTAGAAACCAATCTCGATTTATGTCGAGTAAGCAAACCATCTACATCATACTTATGTTTAAACAGCCACATTGAACGCACAATATTAACATTAGTCGGTTTTGGCACTAAAATCCAAGTCTTAGTCTTAAGAATAACATCTATTTCTTCATTCATAGATGGTTTCCAATTTGGAGCAGACAAGGCATGATTGTGAAGTATGAGGACATGGAAATCTGAATTGTATTCCATTTTGATCGAAATACTCTTGGAAGTGACGATTTTTATACTCCCTCCATTATCGCATTATAGTGATTGGATGTTTGTTTTGAACTGATTTTTAACGTAAGCAGCAAGTGGAGAAATTTGGAAAACACGTCACGGCTACGACGAATAGGATAAACCCATAAAAATGAGCATGATCGTCAAGGAAGAGGACATAGTATCAGATTAACTTAAGCTCTGAAGAGGGGAAGTCCAAATATCAGAATGAATAGGCTCGAATGGTTTTATAACAACAGAAACAGAACTTTGAAAAGGAAGCTTTATTTGTTTTCCCATATAACATGGCTGACAAGTTTTTGGAAACTGATTGTTATTACAAAACACTGAATTTGAAGAAAAAATTGAATAAAGGGCAGCATTATTAGTGTGTCCGAGTCTCTTGTGCCAAAGAGTCGGTGAAGAAGCCAAAAGAGCAGTGGATTGCGAAGGCGATTTATTGAGGTAGGCTGGAACTAAGTAAAGGTCACCGAAGCTGTCACATCGGGGCAGAGTTGTCTGAGTTGGAATGTCATTCACAGTAAAACCAAAAGGATCAAACTCAACGGTACACCAATTATCAGAAGTGAACTTACGAACAGAGATAAGGTTCTTGACAATCTGCGGAGCTCAAGAAAATTGTTTAAAGAAAGTTGTTTCGATGGAGTATGAAGGATAGAAGACCCAACACACGTTACCGGAATATTGGGTCCATTACCAACGGCGAACGAATGGAAGATGTTACGCTTAAGAGTAGATATGAGATTACTTTCCGAGGCTGAAAGGTGCACTGACGCTCCTGAATCCATATACCAGTCTGCACCGTTAGGAGAAGGTAAAGACTCAGTCGTGTAAGCTTGAGCAAATTGAGTTACTGGTTGTAGTTCCATTAAGTTCACCTGCTATGTTGACTGGTGTTGCATTGGAGAGACAAGATGTCGTGAGTAGTTTTTCACCGGCGGAAACTAAAACCGGTTCCCATACTGGTTTGGAAATTGTTGACCTGGAGGTCCTTGCCACACGAAAGGAGATGATGGCCAATTTGAATAGTTGTTGTAGAACTGATTGTTGTGTCGCCCTCCTCGTAACCGATTGTTGCGAGGACCTCTGGAATTGTTGAATCATCTTTTCTGAGATGGCTGATAAGACTGCTCATTTGTTGCTGACGATGAGACGGTTAGAGCTGTTGGAGAGGACGAATTATTCTTGTGTGACGCAGAAGCACAATGAGGTTTCTTTAGGAAAGATTCTTCCATTTCGAGCATAGACTTTGCAGTATCGAAAGATGCAAACGGATCCTTATGTTTGATAACATTTATTATGTTATCAAAATGTTCATTCAGCCCGTTGAGAAGGCACATGACGAGCGTATGTTCCATTACAACATCGTCTACATTAGTGAGAAGATCGGCCAGGGATTTGAGTTTTGCACAATACTCCTAAATCATTTGATCTCCAATCTTTGTAGTGCGCAATTCGTTGTCAAGCTGGATATTCTCGTGCTTCTTTATTGTTTCGGAATTGATTTTCGATCCGAATCCAAACAAAATGAGCCATCCCTCCCAGTTTGAAAGATGACTGGAACAGAGGTTCAGCAAGTGTTCCGTAAATCCACAGCTTAACGAGCCCATCTCGTTTGAACCAGCAACATCGTTAGCATCGGCGGGTAGTAGCGATCCGTCAAGATGACCGAGGAAATCGAAAGCAAGACAGTGAGTAAGAAACAGCTCGCGCTAAGCGTCATAATTCCCATCGTCGAGGTCGAGAATAAGCGGTATGTGAGGTTTGATATTAGTTATACCAAAACATCGCTCAGTCTCTGCGATTTTAGCAGCCGTGAGAACCAAAAAAGAAGAAGAAGAAGAAGAAGAAGAAGAAGAAGAAGAAGAAGAAGAAGAAGAAATTGGATCGCGTGAAGGTTTGCTCTAATAACATGAAAGAGGATTAATTTCCTTGGTTTCATTGATCTGTGTCGTAAGCTATAAATAGCTTAAGTTGTTCCTATAATACAGGACAGGATTACAAACGTGATTGATATCTACACAAAATCTTATCTTTAATTGGTAACAAAATATATTTATATTCTATCTTCCCGTGTCCGGACGGTTAAACTGGTTCTGAATTCTTCAAAGAGTGATGTCGGTAGGCCTTTGGTGAAGATGTCAGTGTATTGTAATGAAGTAGGAACATGAATTACCTTTACTTATCCGACAACTACCTTCTCTCGAACGAAGAGGATGTCCAGCTCAATATGTTTGGTCCGTTGATGCTTCATTGGATTGGTGGCCAAGTATACATAACTTATAGTATCGCAATACACGACTGATGCCTTGCGAATAGTGAAGTGCAGCTCAACCAATAGATTTCGTAACTAGATGAGTTCAGCACCCGCGTTAGCCACGCCTTTATACTCTGCTTTAGAGCTTGATCTAGAGACTTCGCTTGACACTTTGAAGACTAGGAGATCAGATTGGGACCGAGAAAGACGCAATATCCTGAAGTTGATCTGGGCATCCTGTCCAATCTGCATCTGGATAAGCCGTAAGCCTGTCAAAGCCTCCTCGAACAAGCTATATTCCATGAGTCAAAGTACCTTTCATATAGCAAAATATTCTCTTAAGAGCATGGAGATGAGGAAGACGCGGATCGTGCATAAACAAGCATATCTAATTTACTGCGTAGGAAATATCAGGCCGAGTAAATTTCAGATATTGCAAGGCACCTGCTAGACTTCTGTAAGAAGTAGGATCAGAGACCGGATCCCCATCATTCGCGGATAGCTTCGATTTTAAGTCCACCGGAGTCCCACATGGTTTGCAGTCGATCATACATGCATGTGCCAAAATGTCATGCGCAGAAACCCCTTTGACTTAAAAAACAGACCCTTTGTATTGAAATCAGCTTTGACTCCAAGAAAATATGCAGTCGACCCAAGTCTGACATCAGAAATTCTCCTTCAAGCAAAGTGATGATGGTCTGCAACAAATTAGGTGATGAAGCTTTCAAAATGATATCGTCCACGTACAATAAGATATAAGCCAAACTCATCCCCTTCTGAAAAATGTATAGTGATGCGTCTGCTTTGCTAGTGACAAAGCCAATACGCCTCATAAATTGGGAGAATCTTGAATTCCATGCACGAGGAGCCTGCTTTAAACCATATATAGCCTTTTGAAGCCTGCAAACATGATTAGGAAAAGCTTTGTCTGTAAAACCAGGTGGTTGATACATGTAAACCGTTTCCTCAAGATCTCCCTGCAAGAACGCATTTTTGACATCCAACCGATTAACATGCCAACCACTAGAAACCGCAATGTTGAGAATAATTTGTATGGTCGCAGGCTTCACAACATGACTAAAAGTCTCTGTAAAATTAACTCCAAGTTCCTGCGATTTTCCATTAGCAACCAGCCTCGATTTATGTCGAGTAAGCAAACCATCTACATCATACTTATGTTTAAACAGCTACATTGAGCGCACAATATTAACATTAATCGGTTTTGGCACTAAAATCCAAGTCTTAGTCTTAAGCATAACATCTATTTCTTCAGTCATAGATTGTTTCCAATTTGGAGCAGACAAGGAATGATTGTGACCTTTTGGTAAAGCCGATTTAGTGGTTGTAGTGATCAAAGAAAAAACTTTTCCATTATCCTATTTGTTTTCAGGCCAAGACACATATACCCTCTATGATTCGATGGATATCCAAGAAACAGACATGGAGTTGTTCTTGGTGCTAGCTTTTGGAGATTAGAATGGTTCAAGTTTTGGAAGCACAAGCAACCAAAGACACGAAGATGAGTATATGTGGGACGTTTTTGAAAGAGTAGCATAAATGGAATCTGGTTTTTAACAGCCGAAGAGGGGAGAATGTTCTGTATATGAACAACAACATTAAGAGCTTCTACCCAGTAAGTGGGTGAGGCGAGCTTGGAAGAGAAGCGAACGAACATAATATTGATTGTTATAATCATTCACTCAGATTTACCATTTTGTTGTGAAGTATGAAGACATGAAAATCTGAATTGTATTCCATTTTGATCGAAATACTCTTGGAAGTGACGATTTTTATACTCCCCTCCATTATCACATTGTAGCGATTGGATGTTTGTTTTGAAGTGATTTTTAATGTAAGCAGCAAGTGGAGAAATTAGGAAAACACGTCACGGCTACGACGAATAGGATAAACCCATAAAAATGAGTATGATCGTCAAGGAAGAGGACATAGTATCAGATTCACTTAAGCTCGGAAGAGGGGAAGTCCAAATATCGGAATGAGTAGGCTCGAATGGGTTTATAACAACAGAAACAGAACTTTGAAAAGGAAGCTTTATTTGTTTTCCCATATAACATGGCTGACAAGTTTTTGGAAACTTATCGTTATTACAAAGAGCTGAATTTGAAGAAAAAATTGAACAAAGGGCAGCATTATTAGTGTGTCCGAGTCTCTTGTGCCGAAGGGTCGTGATATATCATGGTTTTTCCAGGTTTTCAACCATGATATAATTGTGTATATTGAGTCTTTAACCTTGTTTTTCAAGTCTATCGAGTCTTTTACATGTAAGCTTGCGTTTGGAGCAAAGAGCGGAGTTTTGGGACGTTTCTGGCGATTTGTGCATGGAGCTGAAGTTGGTGTTTCGACCACGAGTGGATGTCGACTGACATCCATCTTGGTGTCGGTCGACACTGATGGCGACAGAGACTTATGCGCTAGCTGAAGACATCTTTCGAAGAATTGCAAAGTTGCCCCCATAAGTTTCCCTAATTCTAATTCAGCCCCAGAACGTGTTTAGTGGGTTTTAATTAGGTTTTTGAGAGCAGTAACTCATATCTTGTTCTTTGTTCTTGCTTTGTTATGGAGATTGAGAGATTTTGGCTTGGGGCTATTCTTGCTACTTGTAACCTTTGAGAGAAGGATTCCGAACCCCTGTTATTTATCTATTTAGTCTTGTTTTCTATTCAAACATGTGTTATTCATTTGATTCCATATTTGAGTAGTAACCTTAGTTAGATTTAGGGATTTCATGCCTTGTTAGATTACTGAATGATTAGGATTCTAAATCTATCTGTTCATCACCTAAGTTGAGATTAAAACTGAATTCTGGACTGATCACCTAGGGTTTAGATCTTAGATTGTTAATTTGGCACGAGAGTGTGAGTTATAATCTGAAAGAACTTAGTGTGAGCAATTTGACTAGATACAAAGAGATTTGATTTAGGAGAATTGTGAACTTAAGAACTTGCTATTAATGCTTGTCTAGAACTCTAAGATTGCAAAGAGATTTGAATCGTTAGGTTGCTAGACATAGATAGTAATTGCAGCGAGAGTTGAATTATTATACATTGTGATTCTTGTTCTTGAACATGTGCTCAACCTGAATCCTGATTAGCTAAGCGTCTACATTGCATGATTTCCTGAGAACACCCTGAGTCTATCGCTTTCCTCCTATCGAAACACACTTTTACATTTCTGCATTGTTTACTGCTTTCTCATCTGATTGATTTAGCTAAGTTCGAAAACATATAACCTATTGTGTGATCTTGAGTCTCTGTGGATACGATACTCTTTATACTACAATCGCATAACTGTGCACTTGCAGTAAAATAGGGATATTTCTTGACCTATCAAGTTTTTGGCGCCGTTGCTGGGAACTCATTGTTGGAATTGTGTCCAGTAATCTCGGTACTGTCTCTAAAAAGTAAGAGTATGTCAAAGATCAGACATAAGTCATATAATGCTGGGGATCATGATGGCTTGCTAGAGTCCGCTCATGATCTATAAGTCTTGGACTTATTGCCTTTATTATATGATCCCATATGGGTCACACGCCTAAGCTAACAGGAAAATGTGTTGGAACGGCTTAGCAGAAGTACGACAAAAGTGCCAGGCATTTGTCGTACTAAGAGAGAAAGATTAATGGGTCTGATTAAATGGGATTTAATCAGATTGAGCTCAAAAGCCCATTAGGGAAAAGAGAAGGCTTTTAATGACTAAAAGCCAAGTCTTTTCTCCCGAACCCTAGCAACCCAGCCGCGAATCCTCTCTCCCTCTGCGCCTCTCTCCTCGTGGTCTAGCAGCCATTCCTGTGATTGCGTGTGTGAACCTTTGGAGGATTCATCCCTCGGTGCATCTATCTGATCTCTGACCTGTTCTATTCCTTCCGCTGCAACAAACAGGTAAAAGGTGAGATCATGTTATGTTTCTATTCAAGAGAACCTAGATCTGTATGTTTAGGTTGATATGAATATGTGAATTACATCAGGATCAACTAAACGAATTCCTACAGTGGTATCAGAGCCATTGGTTCTTAGGATTTCTTGTTTAGATTCATTGTTTAGGTTGTTTAATCTGTTTAGAAGTGTTTTGAATCCATTACTGATAAGAAAAACACTTAAGAAACTGAATTGAATCCTGAACAAACGTTTGAAATCACAAAACCGAGCTATATGACTCGGGTTTTGTTGATCGGCCAAGGGAAAAACGACCGGCTTGGCCGGTTGGTTATCACGGCCGAGAGATGGCCGGTTGGGTCGGATCGATCGTGGCTCGGCCCGATCATGGATCGTCCCGTTCCGCCTCTCTCATGTCCCGATGCTTGCTTGACGTGCGAGAAAGATCGACCACGATCGCTTGGCGATCGCGTCCGTGATCTCGTCCGGCTCGTCCCGATCGTCGCGTCTCGGCCAAGCATCGACCCGTCCCACGATCGTCCCGCCTGACCCGAGCTCGTCCGACCGTCCCGATCACACGCAAGCGTCCCGTCCGGCAATCCGAGCGTCTCGATCTCGGATCGAGCATGCGGCTTGCGGCTGGACGGCTCTTGCTCGACCGGTTAGGGTTTTGGGTGTAATTGGGCCGGTTCGATTTCGGTTAGGTGGTTCGGTTCAAAACTTAATTAAAATCAATCGTTCTGGTTTAATAAACAGATTTTAATAATTTTATTAAATCTGGTTAAACCGGGATAAGAAATCCAATGTCGAAAGAAATATTGGATTTAGTGCCTAAACCAGGAATTTCTAATTTGATTTGGTTGGACCAAATAAATTGAGAAATTCCGGTTTAGTGAATAACCGGTTGACAATTGTGGTCATCGTAGTAATTAAAACTTGGTTAGACCAGTTTTAATGAACCAGACCGGTTATGTCAATTAATTGGACAATTGGGTCATGTCTTGGACATGGACCAATTCTTGGGCCTCGGGCCAAGAAGTTAAAACAATTAGGCCAGTTATTTGAGTCTTTCTTCAGATTAATTTAAAATTTATTTTATAATATTATAAAGTCGATTTTAAATTAAAGTTTCCGAAATTTTGAAATTAGAAAGTTTCTTAAAATAGAAGTTTCTGAATTTGCGGGTTTTGGATTTTAAAGAAATTTCTAAAGTTAGAAAGTTTCCGGTTTTAGAAAGTTTCCAATTTTAGAAAGTTTCCAAAATAGTAGGTTTCCATAAATAGAAAGTTTCCCGAAATAGTAATCTTCTATTTTGGGAATGAATTTTAATAAACCTACGAACCTCAAATAATATCAAGCGTTGGATGTCTTGTCCAGGCTATGTCAGCTGTCAAAGCCCATTCAATTGCATTCATGGCCTTACAGTGTGAGGATGTCTGCTTTTGCGTGAGTAAGACGGTTTGTGATTCATAAATGTCATTGGGAGTCCCAGACATTAATGATTACATGACTGTATAGTCCGGTTTTCTTGACTAGGCCATCGGGAGTCCCGGGCCTTGAGACATCAGAGTGGATTGGGCCTCGGGCCCAGATTCACAACCAAGAGTTATATCACGGATATAATTAGCCGATATAGGGCTTACCGATATAAGCTAAGGTTGGGTGACGGCCAGTGGCCCACTTTAATCTTAGTTATATGTGGATCTTGGAATCATTATATTCTATTGAGGGTAACTGATGTTATTGAATATAATGCATGATTAATCATATTAAATTTTAATACGAGATTAGTCATTTTGAACATAATAACTAATAACCTTTTTATTTATATATTTCAGATATGACTACTACAAGCACACAAAACACATTCTCGATCCGGTCTGTTCTCGAGAAGGAGAAGCTGACTGGAACGAACTTCCTGACATGGTCAAGGAACTTGAGGCTGGTCCTCAAGCAGGAGAAGAAGGATTATGTCCTTCGAGATCCCCTCCCCGAGAGGCCTCTTGCCAATGCTGCCAGGACTCTGCACAATGCTTGGGAAAAGCATTCGTCAGATGAAAATGATGTCTATTGCCTGATGTTGGTGACAATGACTCCTGAGCTGCAAAAGCAGTTCGAAAGTGTATTGTCTCCCATCGAGATAATGGCAAGCCTGAAATCGCTTTTTCAGGAGCAGGCTAGGACTGAGAGGTTCCAGACAGTTAAGAACCTCTTGGACTGTAAGTTGGCTGCGAATGCGGCAGTGAGTCCTCATGTCTTGAAGATGATGGGTTATCTCGATCATCTTCAGAAACTCGACTGCCCAATCAGCCAGGAACTTGCCTGCGACATCATTCTGCAGTCTTTACCTGCAAGCTATGATCAGTTCATTCTGAACTTTAACATGCATGGCTTGAGTAAGACACTACCTGAGCTTCACGGAATGCTCAAGACTGCAGAGCCCAACTTGAGGAAAACCGCCAAGGACCCCAATGTGCTTATGGTGCAAAAGGGCAAGGGGTTTAAGAAATCCTCTGCTAAGGATAAGGGAGCGGCCAAGGCTGTCCAAGTCGCGGACAAGGACACGCCAAAGCCCAAGCCCAAGTCCAAGGCTGGGCCTACTGACATGTGCAGGTTCTGCAAAGAACTGGGGCATTGGAGAAGAGATTGTAAGAAATTCCAGGAAGGTCTAAAGGAATTGAAGAAGAAGACTTTCGAGACTTCTTCATCAGGTATTTTTGTTATAGAAGTTAATACAACTACTTCTGATAATACCTCATGGGTCATGGATACTGGTTGTGGGGCTCATATTTGTACTAATATGCAGGCACTCAGCAACAGTAGAAGGCTGAAGCAAGGACAAGTGGAGCTACGAGTTGGGAATGGAGCGAAAGTTTCAGCACTAGCTGTAGGCACATACTTGTTGTCTTTACCTTCGGGATTAATTTTAGAACTGAATAATTGTTATTTTGTACCTGCTATAAGCAGAAATATTATTTCAATTTCTTTGTTGGATTTGGAAGGTTATGATTTTTCAGTTAAGAATAAATTATGTTCCTTCAATCGCAACAATTTGTTCTATGGTTCTGCCCCTCTTACGAATGGGCTTTACATACTCGATCAATCCGCGCCAATTTATAACATTAATACAAAACGGTTTAAACCTAATGAGGAAAACCGAACGTTTCTATGGCATTGTCGTTTAGGGCACATCAGCGAGAAACGCATCAAGAGGCTCCATTCGAATGGACTTCTTGGCTCATTTGACTTTGAGTCATGTGAGAAATGCGAATCCTGCATGATGGGCAAAATGACACGGGCCCCCTTTAATAAACCTAACGAGAGGGCCAGTGACTTATTGGGCCTGATACACACTGATGTGTGTGGCCCAATGTCCACAAATGCAAGAGGAAACTATCAGTACTTCATTACCTTCACTGATGATTTCAGTAGGTATGGATATGTTTATTTAATGAAACATAAGTCTGAATCTTTTGAGAAGTTCAGAGAATTCCAAAATGAAGTACAGAACCAACTTGGCAAAAGCATTAAGGCTCTTCGGTCCGACCGAGGAGGAGAATACTTAAGCCAAGAATTCAGTGATCATCTGAGAGAGTGTGGGATCGTATCCCAACTCACTCCTCCTGGAACACCTCAATGGAATGGTGTGTCTGAGAGGAGAAATCGGACCTTATTGGATATGGTTCGATCTATGATGAGTCACACAGACCTTCCAATATCCCTTTGGGGATATGCTCTGCTAACAGCAGTGTTCACTCTAAACAGAGCGCCATCAAAAGCAGTAGCAAAGACACCATATGAATTATGGACTGGAGAAGCTCCAGTGCTGTCTTATCTCAGAATTTGGGGTTGTGAAGCCTATGTCAAGAGATTAATCTCAGACAAGCTTACACCAAAATCTGACAAATGCTACTTCATTGGTTATCCACGGGAAACCAAGGCTTATTACTTCTATCTACGTTCCGAGAACAAGATTTTTGTTGCCCGGGATTGTAACTTTCTTGAGAGGGAGTTTCTCTCTAAGAAAGACAGTGGGAGTAAGGTACTGCTTGAAGAAATTCAAGATGAACAGGATACTGCTCAACCTAATGAGGAAGAGCAGCAGGAGGACCTACAAGAAATTGTAGAGCCTGAACCTGTAGTACCTGAAGTTCGAAGATCCGGGAGGATTCGTCACGAACCCGAGAGATATCAAGGATTCCTCGTGACTAACTGTCATGATCTTTTGATCATTGATGGTGATGAACCATCGAACTTCAATCAAGCCATGATGGGCCCAGATTCCTCTAAGTGGCGCAAGGCCACTGATTCCGAAATGGACTCCATGTCGGTCAACCAAGTGTTTTCGTTGGTTGACTTACCCGCTGGTGTAAAAGCCATCGAGTGCAAATGGATCTTCAAGAAGAAGATTGACGTGGATGGAAATGTCCAGATTTATAAAGCCAGGTTGGTGGCAAAAGGTTTCAGACAAGTTCACGGTGTGGACTACGATGAAACCTATTCACCAGTGGCTATGATGAAATCTATTCGGATTCTACTAGCAACTGCAGCTTTTCATGATTATGAAATTTGGCAGATGGACGTGAAAACCGCCTTCCTGAATGGTATTCTGGAAGAGGATGTGTATATGACACAACCTGACGGTTACATAGATCCGAAGAATGCTGGGAAAGTATGCAAGCTTCATAAATCCATTTATGGATTGAAGCAAGCATCGAGGAGCTGGAATCTTCGTTTTGATGAAGCGATCAAGCAATTTGACTTCATCAGAAACGAAGAAGAACAATGCGTGTATAAGAAATCTAGTGGGAGCAAGATTGTATTTCTTATTCTGTATGTCGATGACATACTGCTTCTCGGAAACGACATTCCAATGCTGAAGTCTGTAAAGGACTGGCTTGGAAGTTGTTTTTCCATGAAATACATGGGTGAAGCCGCATACGTTCTTGGAATTAGGATCTATCGGGATAGACCTAAGAGGCTGATAGGCTTGTGTCAAGACTCATACATTGACAAAGTCCTACAAAGATTCAGCATGAAAGATTCCAAGAAGGGCTTCACGCCAATGGTACATGGCACAACGCTAAGCAAGAAGCAGAGCCCTACGTCGGCTGCTGAGCTTGAGCGCATGAAGAATATTCCTTATGCATCTGCAATAGGATCTGTCATGTATGCCATGATCTGTACTCGTCCTGATGTTGCTTATGCATTGAGCATGACGAGTAGATACCAGTCAAATCCAGGTGAAAACCATTGGATTGCCGTAAAGAATATCTTGAAGTATCTAAGACATACTAAGGATAAATTCTTGGTGTACGGTGGAAGTGATGTGCTTAAAGTCAGTGGATTCACGGACGCAAGTTTCCAGACAGACACAGATGATTTCCGGTCACAGTCCGGTTATGTCTTTTGTCTGAATGGCGGTGCAGTAAGTTGGAGAAGCTCCAAGCAGGACACCGTTGCTGATTCCACTACAGAAGCTGAATATATCGCCGCCTCAGAAGCAGCGAAGGAAGCTGTTTGGATACGAAAGTTCATTATGGAACTAGGTGTGATACCAGATGCGGCTGAGCCTCTGGCACTGTTTTGTGACAACAATGGTGCTATAGCTCAGGCAAAGGAACCAAGATCACACCAGAAATCCAAGCATGTTCAAAGAAGATATCACTTGATACGTGACATCATTAATAGAAAGGAAGTCAAGATCAGCCGAGTTCCGACAGATGATAATGTCGCTGATCCGTTGACAAAGCCACTCCCAAGGCCTAAGCTCGAGTTCCTGACTGAAGCTGTAGGCATTAGAAACATTGAAATGTAATCTAAATTTGAGTGGGAGTTTTGTGAGCTTTATTTTAGTTATTTGATATGTTCTTGTAAAACATTATTTTATGTTTTAATGAAATTATTATTTCAAGATTATTTTAACTGTGATGAAATAATCATTCCAAAATGATATGAACCATTTTATAGGTCATCGAAGTAAATGACTTGATCTTGAGTCATCGAAGTCATTTAGCTTGATCATGAGACCCTATATTTGATAGATGTTTTATATCATCCCGTCCCCAGTCGAAGGTTGTTGAAATTGGAACATCAACAACCGTGTGAGACTGGATTGGTACGTGACTTATGACAAAGTCTCAGTGTGTTATAGATGCGCGGCATCAAAGTCAGTACATAGGTGTATGTTGGGAACATACGACCGGACAAGACCCGCTTATAAGAACTCTTCAGGATATTTATATCTGTGTCATAAGAGATTCTTACTACGACTATAGAGTATAGTCCTTAGACCTGAGTTCACATGCATGTGACTGCACATGGACTGATGTACTTTGATCATTGTCTAACGCTATCATTCTGTGATAGCTATAAGGACCTTGTTTGGGTACATCATGAAATGAATAGTTTACAGTGATGGAACAAGATGGGATTTGTCCCTCCAATATAAATGGAGTGAATATCTCTAGGCCAATCGGAGATTTGAATACTGGAAAACGCATGGCCATGCTCAAACGGACTTTCCCGAGTCGTTTGGATTGTCAGTATCAAATCAGAGTCTGATGAACAAGATTAGGCTTTATAAGGATGACACCAATCTTGCCTTATGACTAATCGAGATATTGAGACAAAAGGATTATGAATACAGAGATTCCAGTACAAGTGGGAGATTGTTGGAATTGTGTCCAGTAATCTCGGTACTGTCTCTAGAAAGTAAGAGTATGTCAAAGATCAGACATAAGTCATATAATGCTGGGGATCATGATGGCTTGCTAGAGTCCGCTCATGATCTATAAGTCTTGGACTTATTGCCTTTATTATATGATCCCATATGGGTCACACGCCTAAGCTAACAGGAAAATGTGTTGGAACGGCTTAGCAGAAGTACGACAAAAGTGCCAGGCATTTGTCGTACTAAGAGAGAAAGATTAATGGGTCTGATTAAATGGGATTTAATCAGATTGGGCTCAAAAGCCCATTAGGGAAAAGAGAAGGCTTTTAATGACTAAAAGCCAAGTCTTTTCTCCCGAACCCTAGCAACCCAGCCGCGAATCCTCTCTCCCTCTGCGCCTCTCTCCTCGTGGTCTAGCAGCCATTCCTGTGATTGCGTGTGTGAACCTTTGGAGGATTCATCCCTCGGTGCATCTATCTGATCTCTGACCTGTTCTATTCCTTCCGCTGCAACAAACAGGTAAAAGGTGAGATCATGTTATGTTTCTATTCAAGAGAACCTAGATCTGTATGTTTAGGTTGATATGAATATGTGAATTACATCAGGATCAACTAAACGAATTCCTACACTCATTTGAGTTCGCCAATAGATTTTGTTCTAGAATTTAGACAAAGTCGTTTTTATTTCCTTTGTTACTGACATTTTTCTCTTGTCTGTCTTGTTTTGTTGTTACAGGAATCGACAGGTAAACTCAATGTCGACCGACATCCTTCCAGTGTCGATCGACATCGAGCTCGGAGCCAGACTTTAAGTTCAGTGTATGCCTAATCGTCACACCAGAAGCAACCCGAGCGAAGAGATTTTGAACCTCAGACTTGAGGAGCTTGCTAGACTTGAGAGAACAAACAAAAAGGCGCAGAGATCTTCGAGGATTATGGATCCAAATACTATTGTGTTGATCCGAGAGGCGGAAGGTGTTCTAAGAGATCTGCAGAACAATCCCTATAATGATCATGGACGTAGGATTGATGCTGATGGGAATGAGATGCAGGTTGCTAACCCTGGAGCTAATCCGCCACCTAATCCTCCAGTTGAGAGGACTCTTGCTGACTACAACAGGCCTGATGAGTTCTATGCCAACAGGTCTGCGATTGTGCCTCCTCCTTTTGAAAGGAATGAGTTTGAGCTTAAGACTGCATATTATGCACTTGTGAGGCAGCACCCTTTCCATGGACTTCCCCATGAGAAACCAATGGATCACATTGAGGATTTTGAAGCCTTCGTCACTAGAATGAAGCACAATGGAGTGGGTTATGACTTTCTGCACCTCAAACTCTTCCCGTATTTTCTCGCTGGAGAGGCTGCAGCTTGGCTCAAGCAACTTCCACCTGGGAAGCTAACCACTTGGGATGCAGTGAAGAGAGAGTTCTTGAGGCATTTCTACGATGATGCTCGCTCCGATCAGCTCAAACATGATCTTCTGGCATTCACTCAGGGACCTACAGAGCCTCTTAAAGCTGTCTGAGTGAGGTTTAAGATGTACCAATGAGACTGACCTCATCACGGATTCTCTGAAGTTCAGCTGTTGGGCATTTTCTTCAGAGGTGTTGATCTTTGGTACCAATCAGCGTTGGATGCTGCTAGCAATGGCAATTTCAACACCAAGACTCCTGAGCAGGCCAAGATATTGATTGAGAACTTGGTAAGCAGCAACATCACTAAGAATGCTGATAGGAAGAGAAAAGAGTTTGCTGGAAAAGTTGACAACTTCCAAATTGCTGAGATAAAGAATAAACTGGACATTGTTCACAGCTTGCTGACTGGGAAGAAGGTTGTTCACTTTGCTCAAAAGGCTGAGGAGTTTGAACCTGAAGATGGCTGCCAAGAAGAGGATGTGAATTACATCGGTAGATCTGGATTTCAGGGAAATAGGTTTGGAAATCAGCAAGGTAACAAGTTCTACACTGGTGGTCAGAAGAGTGCTTTCACAAGCAATCAAAACTCTTCTGGATATGGTCAGATGCTGGTTTCCAGAAACCTTTTCAGCAGAACAACTCCTATCAGAGGACCTATGGATCATCTTCTTATCAGACTCCTCCTGCTGCTAATGCTCATGAGAGCAAGTTGGAAGCTATGATGGAGCAAATACTTGAAGGGCAAACAAAGACTACTGTGGACTTCAACAAGAAGATGGATGCCATCTACACTGATCTTAATGGGAAGTTTGACTCATTGAGCACACATATGAAGCAGTTGGATACTCAAGTTGCTCAAACTGCTGGATCTATTAAGAGGCAAGCCGGATTCCTTCCTGGAAGTACATATACCAATCCTAAGCATCACTGCAATGCAATATCACTAAGGAGTGGGAAAGAGCTGCAAACTATCCCCAACAGGCAGGTGAGTGCTGAGGAACTCGAGGAGTTAGAAGAATTGGATGAAGAAATTGAAGCCGAAAGACGAGTGTCGACCGACGCTGATACCCAGTGTTGACCGACACCCAATTCTTCGAGTGCTCGTTGTGGATGCTAAAATCCACACTCAAGGATTTAGAGTGTTTTGTGTTTAAGGAGAGATGGGCTAGAATCTCAATGACCCAACGATGTAAATAAAGAATTGGATTTGTATTGAATGAATAATGAGTTTACAAGAATAAGGTAGCTATAGCTCGCAGAGCGTTTACAAGAATAAGTAAGAAATCAGATGCCTTGATGAATGAAGAAGGAGATCCTTTTATAGATCTGTTTCCGCAACTAACTTCTGCAGCTTCCGGCCACGTGCTCCACGCACTCCGCAATTTGTGGGATCCTGGAGACTTGATCCACTCTGCACACGTGCTAACTAATTCCGGAGATTGCAGAATCCGTTACGACTTAGTCTTGCCTTCGGTCTTCGGCTTGGAGTCGGAGTGTAGAGCTCGTTAACCGGAGCTATAGAGCCGGAGTGTAGAGCTCGATGTGTGCAGCTCGATGTTACAGAAAAGATAGAAAACCTTCCTTTTGGGCGATTAATGTTGGACAACATTTTGACTTCCGTTGACTGGATTTAAGTGCTAAATCCGACCCAAACAATTGCCCCCCAGTCCTTTAGACGAGATGGCAAGCTCTAAAGGACGAGGAATGATCGATAAGAACGAAAGTCTTTCTTGTTATGCCTCAAGCTTGTGTTGAGCTTTCGTTGGCGAAATGTTTAGCTTGGATTCTCATGTTATAGAGTCGAGCTGTGTTATGAGTATTCGAGAGTTTGAATACTGAGACCGCGAGATTGAGCTATTGTGTTTTGTTTGTTTAGTCTGGCAAGACGTTTTGGTTTAAAGCTCATTGCGATAAGTTTATGCCTTTAGATCAATGCTCTCTCGAATTGCAAAACTCGTTTAGCTTGTTAGAAAGCTGTGACTTGTAGCTCGTATGTAGAATGGATTCGAGAACTGATCATCAAGTGCATGATTAAGGAGATTCGTTAATAAGATCTCTTAGTTTTGGAGTTCTCCTAGAATTCCTTTGGTGAATCCTTACTGAGAGAAGTCTCTGAATTTAGCTGTGTATTGTTTCAGCTGTTTTATAGAGTTCGATGTAGCGAAGTCTTTGAAACTTAGCGTGAAATCAAACTTTTGTGAAGTCTTAAGACTTCGATGTTTGAGGACGTGGCTGAACTCGAGGATTGAGCTGCCTACGTACCCCGTCAGAGTATCAAGCCTATACGTAGTTCGATTATTTTAGCACTCAGAGATACTCCGGTACTACGTTTCTTCCCGTTAGGTCCCTAGTTTCCCAGCATCTAGCTCTTTATTTAGTACACTTTACATAATACTAAGTCTCACATCTTGCTTTCTTTGAGGTCGTGTTGTATTTTTCTAGCATTGCAGCTACATCTTTTTCGTACTTCGCGTAGTACGTAGCTTTATGCAGGACGTCGTCTAAAGACGTGCAAGGTCGAACTATGAGTTCTTTCTTGAACTTCGATGTGTACCAGAGTCCGTTTTCGAGAGCCGCAATGGCTATTTTTCGTTTGGGTGTGCGATACGAGACTTGACCGCACGGAACCTACCGATGTAAGCTCTGAGGGTTTCATCAGGCCCTTGCGCTAAGGCCCAGAGATCGGCTTCAGAGGTTTTGTCTTCGATAAAAATCGAGTAATGCTTTAGGAATATCGATACGAGCTGGGTGAAGTTGTCGATCGAATTCCCTTTGAGGCTTGCGAAACACTCCAGTGCGGTACCGGTGAGGTTCTCGGCGAAGAGTTTGCAGTAACCTGCCTCTTTTTCCTCATCGTTAAGATGGGCTCTGGAGACTGCGAGCCGGAAGGCTCTAATATGGGCTTTTGGATCCGAGGTTCCTGAGTACTCTGGGATTTTTATCTTTCCAGTGTTATGGATTCGTGCGTTAGCGATCTTATCCGTGAACGGAGTTCGACAGGTTTCTTCGATCACTTGATCGATGTCTAGAGCCGAGCTCGTTGCCATGTAGACTGCGGCTTGGAGACGCTGGAGCTTAGTGTGGATGCCCTCATTCTCCGTGTTAGTTCGGTTCCCAAACATAGGAGGTTGCATGTTCCGCGGACGCGAGCTGTGGAACTCCCGTACCATGCTCGGAGGAAGCCGATCTGAGTTAGTTCCAGCTTTCGACCTCGAAGCAAAAACTGGAGCTCCTGTTTGCTGGATCAGTTCGCTCAGTAGAGGTCCGGCTGTATAACCCGCTTGGTAAATCTGGGAGCTTGCGAACTCGAAGCAAAAACTGGAGCTCTTGTTTGCTGGATCAGTTCGCTCAGAAGATGTCCGGATGTATAACCCGCTTGGGTAACTCTGGGAGCTTGCGAACTCGAACCAAAGGTTGGATCTCTCGCTTAAGAAGCAGATTGAGCTAAAAGGTTTCGATGTTCAGCTATATCTCTTTCGAGATGATCCAAGCGAGCTAGAACAGTTCGTTGGGATGCTTCCTGGTTTTGAGATCTGTCTACCAGGATTGCTAGCATGCTCCAGAGTTCTGCCATGTTGTCTTTGACAAGTATTGTCGGACATGGTGATGCTAATCGGGTTGGATCGGTTTGGGAAGCTGGAGCTTCACCGGTGGGTCATTCTTCAGATCGGATCCAAACCCGAGAAATGTTTCTCTCATTCGTCAGCATGCTAGAGCTTGGAGGTGTGGCTTCGGGACTCTGCAGCTGATATGGGAGGTCGTGAACCGTTAGAACAGGTTCGGGCTGGATCATCGATGAGCCCGATCCGATGTGTTCGTTTTGAGCATTAAAGCTCCGTTGATCGTGATTTGTCGCGTTCGACAATCTGAATGAGTCTGATGAATTTGGATCCACTCAAGGATTTAGAGTGTTTTGTGTTTAAGGAGAGATGGGCTAGAATCTCAATGAACCAACGATGTAAATAAAGACTTGGATCGACGAATTGGATTTGTATTGATTGAATAATGAGTTTACAAGAATAAGGTAGCTATAGCTCGCAGAGCGTTTACAAGAATAAGTAAGAAATCAGATGCCTTAATGAATGAAGAAGGAGATCCTTTTAAAGATCTGTTTCCGCAACTAACTTCCGCAGCTCCCGGCTGCGTGCTCCACGCACTCCGTGATTTGTGGGATCTTGGAGACTTGATCCACTCTGCGCACGTGCTAACTGATTCAGGAGATTGCGGGATCCGTTACGACTTAGTCTTGTCTTCGGTCTTCGGCTTGGAGTCGGAGTGTAGAGCTCGTTAACCGGAGCTATAGAGCCGGAGTGTAGAACTCTATGTGTGCAGCTCGATGTTGTAGAAACAGATAAAAAAACCTTCCTTTTGGGCGATTAATGTTGGACAACATTTTGACTTTCGTTGACTGGATTTAAGTGTTAAATCCGACCCAAACACTCGTGACGAACGGAAATCGACCGAGGTTGATTATGGAGTCGACAACAATGGACGAGGATAGAATCTGATACTGTGAAAAAGGCTCCTGCTGCTGCTGGGAAAGTGTATAAACCCAAGGTACCCTTCCCAAGAAACCCGAAACAGTCCAAATTTGAACGGTTCAAGGCTAAATACATGGCTATGCTGAGCAAGCTCACTCTTCCAATGCCATTGATGGATGCTATCAACAACAACCTAGTGATGAAGAGGTGTTTGAAGCAGATGTTGACTTCTGATATGGGATATGAGGAGTGTGTGATGATGATCACTGAAGTCTGTAGCGCTGTTATCCTAAACAGGGTTCCGGAGAAGCAGAAGGATCCAGGAAGCTTTGTCTTGGACTGTACCATCTTCAGAGACAGATTTAAGAGATCATTGTGTGATTTGGGCTCGAGTGTTAATCTGATGTCGTATTCAGTTGCTAAGCAGATGGGGATGGCAGATTTCACACCTACTAGGATCTCTTTGATTCTAGCTGATCGCTCCATAAGGATTCCTGAAGGCCTCTTGGAGGATTTACCGGTAAAGATTGGTGAATGTGTTATCCCAACAGACTTTATAGTCCTGCAGTACAATGATGAGCCCAAAGATCCTCTTATCTTGGGCAGGCCATTCTTGGCTACAGCTGGTGCTATCATAGACGTGAAGAGAGGGAAAATTGGACTCAATGTGGGTGATTTGGTGATGAACTTCGACATGGACAAGCTGATGAGACACCCCACCATTGATGGACATACCTTCTATGTGGACACATTGGAGAATCTAGCTGCTGAGTTCTTCAATCAGATGCATCCAGCTGATCCTTTGGAGAAAGCTTTGATGAGCTCTGAGCAGGATTTGGAGCTAGAGGATGCTGCTGCTGGGTATTTAAGACTGATGGATGCTACTGAGCATGTGATGCAAGTGGTAGCTCAAGAGGATCTGGTTGGCGCTTCGCAGAAAGATGCCACACTTGGAGACTGAAGCGAAGAAAAAGCTCCAAAGATTAAGCTGAAGCAGCTCCCTGCAGGCCTCAAATTTGCATGTCTAGGTCAGCATTCTACCTATCCTGTTATTGACAATGCTCATTTGAATAACGTAGAACTCACTTTACTGCTAAGCAAGCCGCGCAAGCATCGCAAAGCTCTTGGCTATTCTCTTGATGATATTGCAGGTATCTCTCCAGACTTGTGCATGCATAGGATACACCTTGAGGATGAGAGCATGTCGTCAATTGAGAATTAGAGGCGTTTGAATCCTAACTTGAAAGAGGTTGTGAAGAAGAAGATAATGAAGATGTTGAATGTTGGGATTATTTATCCTATCCCAGACAGTGATTGGGTCAGTCCGGTTCATGTGGTTCCTAAGAAATGAGGAGTCACAGTGGTGAAGAATGACAAGAATGAGCTGATTCCTACAAAGACAATCACTGGTCACAGGATGTGCATAGACTACAGGAAGTTGAATGCAGCCACCAGAAAAGATCACTTTCCACTCCTTTTCATTGATCAGATGCTGGAAAGGTTGGCAAATCATCCATACTATTGCTTTTTGGATGGTTATTATGGTGTCTTTCAGATCCCTATCCACCCAGAGGACCAGGAGAAGACCACATTTACCTGTCCTTATGGCACATTTGCATACCGCAGAATACCATTTGGACTGTGTAATGTGTTGGGAATGTCCTGAAATCTACCGTACTATCTCTAGAAAGTATGATAAGTGTCGAGATCAGACATAAGTCATAAATACTGGGTGATCATGATGACTTGCTAGAGCCCGCTCATGATCTATAAGTTTAGGACTTATTACCAGTATTGTATGATCCCAAAGGGTCACACACCATAGCTAACGGGAAAGTTAAAATGGAATTAATACAGTAAGATGCAAGGCATTTACTGTATTTGCACAGAGAATTGGGCCAGACAAAAGACAGTCTTTTGTCTGATTTGGGCCTTGGGCCTAAAAGCCTAATGAGCCATTAGTTTAATTACTTGGGCCCATATAAGGAAGAGGAAAGGCGCAGGAAGCCCTAATGCTTCTTCTCCTGCGATTTTACAGACCCAGTCTTCCTCTCTCTCTGTTGATTCCGAGCTTGGTCTAGCAGCCTGATCCGTAGCTTGTAAGCGTGTGGATACCTAGGAGGAGCCGGTAATCATCAGCTCTCTGTGATCTCGATATTCCTTTGATCAATCCGCTGCAATCATAAGGTAATGAATCTGATCTGTTTATGATTCAACTGCAAATCACCTAGATCCTAGATGATTATGTGCTAAGAGGAAAGGCGCAGGAAGCCCTAATGCTTCTTCTCCTGCGATTTTACAGACCCAGTCTTCCTCTCTCTCTGTTGATTCCGAGCTTGGTCTAGCAGCCTGATCCGTAGCTTGTAAGCGTGTGGATGAAGGATTGTTTAGTTGATCCTGATTCAATTCTTAGATTCATATCAACCTAAACATGCGGATCTAGGTTCTTCTCAGAATAGAAACAATGATGATCTCACCTTATACCTGATTTGCAGCGGAAAGGGGACGGTATGTCTGAGATCAGAGAGCCACCGAGAGATAACTCCTCCAGAGGTTCACACACGCACACCAAGCAGGAAGAAGGCTGCTAGGCCACTAGGAGAAGTCGCAGGAGAGAGAGAGAGGCGCGGCTGGTTAGGGTTAATCGTTCTGAACTCGAGTTTTATCTCATAAAACTTGTCCTGTTCCGTTTGGGCCATTTGGCCCAAACACCAATTAACTCGACGGTGTTCGCGCACTGTGTCGACCGACACACCTTGTGTATCGATCGACACAGAGTGCCTAAACCGTTTTATTCTCTCTAAGTACAGTAAATGCCTAGCACTTTTACCGTACTTCTGCTAAACCGTTCCTACACATTTTCCTGTTAGCTTAGGCGTGTGACCCATATGGGATCATATAATAAAGGCAATAAGTCCAAGACTTATAGATCATGAGCGGACTCTAGCAAGCCATCATGACCCCCAGTATTATATGACTTATGTCTGATCATTGACATACTCTTACTTTCTAGAGACAGTACCGAGATTACTGTACACAATTCCAACAATCTCCCACTTGTACTGGAATCTCTGTATTCATAATCCTTTTGTCACAATATCTCGATTAGTCATAAGGCAAGATTGGTGTCATCCTTATAAAGCCTAATCTTGTTCATCGGACTCTGATTCGATACTGACAATCCAAACGACTCGGGACAGTCCGTTTGAGCATGGCCATGCATTTTCCAGTATTCAAATCTCCGATTGGCCTAGAGATATTCACTCCATTTATATTGGAGGGACAAATTCCGTCTTGTTCCATCACTGTAAACTACTCATTTCATAATGTACCCAAACAAGGTCCTTATAACCATCGCAGAACGATAGCGTTAGACAATGATCAAAGTGCATCAGTCCATGTGCAGTCACATGCATGCGAACTCAGGTCTAAGGACTATACTCTATAATCGTAGTAAGAATCTCTTATGACACAGATATAAATATCCTGAAGAGTTCTTATAAGCGGGTCTTGTCCGGTCGTATGTTCCCCAACATACACCTATGTACTGACTTTGATGCCGCGCATCTATGACACACTGAGACTTTGTCATAAGTCACGTACCAATCCAGTCTCACACGGTTGTTGGTGTTCCAATTTCAACAACCTTCGACTAGGGACAGGATGATATAAAACATTTATCAAATATAGGGTCTCTTGATCAAGCTAAATGACTTCGATGACTCAAGATCAAGTCATTTACTTCGATGACCTATAAAATGGTTTATATCACTTTGGAACGATTATTTCATCACAGTTAAAATAATCTTGAAATAATAATTTCATTAAACATCTTAAATGTTATTTCAAGAACATATCCAATAACTAAATAAAGCCCTTTAATAACTCCCACTGAAATTAAGACTACATCTTAATTTCACTTATCCTACAGCAACAGTCCGCGACTCGTGCTTAGGCCTAAGGAGTGGCTTCGTTAATAGATTAGCAACGTTCTCATTCGTTGAAACTTGCTGATCTACTTAACATCTCTGTCATTTATCTTACGGAATAGGTTATACCTATCCTCAAGGTGTTTGGACCTCTGATGTGCAGCTAGTCTCATCTATGCTGGGAATCACATCAAGTTCAGTGACGAACTCTTCTTTCCAAACAACCTCTTTCGCCACTTCCCAAGCTGCGAAATGTTCAGCTTAAGTCATTGAGTCAGCAACAGTGCCTTGCACCGCCAGATAGACACAAGATATAACCGGACTGTGATCGGAAATCATCTTTGTCTATTGGAAACTTGCCTTTCAAACTCTACCGACTTATAGCACCTCACTTTCTCCGTAAATCAAGAACTTATCCTTAGTATTCCTCAAATACTTTAGGACATACTTTAGGAAACTTGATTCTTTGCTGGATTTGACTGGTCTTTATTTGTCTTGCTTAACATTAAAGCAACATCAAACAAGTATGTTTCATGGCATACATGATAGATCCAATTGCCGACGCATATGGAATCTCATCCATGCATTTAAGCTCAGCAGTTATCGTAGGATACTGTATCTTGCTTAACTTAATGCCATGTGACATTGGCATAAAATCCTTCTTGGATTGCTCAAAACGTGTAGGACTTTGTCAATTTAAGAATATGACTTTGTCCTATCAGCTCTTTTGGATCTCTATCTTTAGATCCAAAATCCAAGAACTACGTGGCTTTACCCATGTCAATCATTAAACCAACTCCCAAGCTAGTCCTTTACCGACTACAGCGTTGGGACGTTATATCCGAGAATCAGTATGTCATCGACATACAATATGAGAAATGCAATATCGCTCCCACTAATCTATTAGTAAACGCACAGTTCCATTTCGTTCCTGCTTAAGTCAAAACCTTGACTACTTCAACAGAACGAAGATTCCAACTCCGATATGTTTGCTTCCATCCATGAATGGATCGATGAAGCCAACTTACACAAAATGTAATTCTTCGGAGTCTGGGCTCACTTTCGCTTCCTTGAATTTCGCAGATTCGTCGCTTTCAATGATCATCAGATCATGCGAACATTCAATGATCATCAGGCTGAACTAATTACGAGAATTCACTCTCGGATTAGTGACTGATTCTTTCATATCTGCGAACTTCAGGCTCCACAGGTGTAGATTCTACAGAAATCTGTAAATCCTTCCGCTGCTCTCCCTCAATAGGTAAAGCAGCCTCCTGTATTTCTCGAATTTCTTCGAGTTATACTTTTACTCCCACTGTTCTTCTTGGAAAATAACTTCCCTTCTTAGAAAACAGAATGGACGTAAAAGTAACAAGCCTTGGTTTCCTTCGGACAAGGCTTCACAGGTGTAGATTCTACAGAAATCTGTAAATCCTTCCGCTGCTCTCCCTCAACAGGTTGAGCAGCCTCCTGTATTTCTCGAATTTCTTCGAGTTATACTTTTACTCCCACTGTTCTTCTTTGAAAATAACTTCCCTTCTTAGAAAACAGATTGGACGTAAAAGTAACAAGCCTTAGTTTCTCTAGGACAACCAGCGAAGTAGCACAACTACAAATACTCAGTAAAGACAAATTTGGATCGATTCCAATCCACATTTACGTGGTGTCTTTCAACTGATATTGGTGGAACTATTTTAGCGTAAACTTAGATATTTCTAGAGCGTTATTCTTAAAATATCATGGAAGATTCGTGTGATTCATCTTTAATCATTTCTAATAAGATCTGATTCTTTCTCACAGAAACACCTTCAGGTTTTCAGGAGAAATGAGCTGTGAAACGATTTCACACTCATTCAGATGATCACATAATCAATGACTTAAGTATTCTCACTCGTGATTTTAATCCAGAGTCTTAATACTTTTGTCATTCTGATCCTATACTTCATTCTGGAACTCTTTCGACCATGTCAAAGAATTCCGACTTGTGTCTCATCAAATGAACACAGTCACACTCACTGAAGTAATCAGTAGAGACAATGAAGTTATGGAGATTTTCTCTGGCATTACTGCTCATTGGGCCACATACATGAGTATGTTTCAGGTCCAATAAGCCTTTGGGCTTTTCTCTAGCTCGGCTAAGATAGGCCCTTTACCTTTTGGTCTAGTAAACAGAATTCAAGTCTCATAAGATATTTTATCAAATGAGCCCAACAGTCCATGACTATGGGATTTCTGAATCCGACTTACTCTATGTGACCAAGACTTTATGCCAAGAAAAATCAGGTTTAATTCATCAGATTTAAACCAATTCGGTATTTATGTTACATTTAGGCACTCTTTGGTTTAAGATATAAAACCAATTCCATGAATAGGGTGCTACAATTAATATTTCATTAAGATCAAAAGAACAAAACTTGTCTTTTATCAAAATGAAAAACATTCAAATTCTTACAAGAAAATGAAAGACAACTCTGCTTAAAGCATGTACATTGTAGCAATTACTTAATACAAAAACCAAGCCTCAAAGGGATCTATAAGTGAAAAACCCTACGGCTGAGGCAGCATCCCAAGCTCCTTCCAGACATGTAGTTTCACTTGCCCTTCCTTCAACGTTCTACTGTTGCTTAGGCTCTGCATATTATCACAAATATCAGTGCCACAACCAGTATCCAATACCTTTAAGGACGTTCTACTGTTGCTTAGGCTCTGCATATTATCACAAATATCAGTGCCACAACCAGTATCCAATACCTTTAAGGTAGAACTTGAAGTAATAACATGAATACCTGAGGAAGTAGTCTCATACATCGACTTTAACTCCTCATCATCTTCCATGAATTTAATGCAATTTCTCTTCCAATGCCCTGTCTCCTTACAGTAGCAGCACTTACCAACGCAAGAGGTATCTGACTCGGGCTCAGAAGACACACGCTTGCCATGATTCAAAATCTGGACAACTTTGTCTTCACCCTTGTCAGCAGTAAACCTACCCTTCTCATTCATGAGATTGTACAGGGTACTCTTCACGTTTGGCTCAACTGTCTTGAGCATATCATGCAGTTCAGTCAGCGTCTTCGTTAAGCCTTTCTTGATATAGTTCCTTCTGAACTTATCATAGCTTGACGGCAGTGACTGCAGAATGATCTCAGTTGCCAACTCTTGGCTAACTGGATAATCCAGTTTCCTCAGGTTATCAATGTAACCCATCATTTTACTGACATGAGGACTCACTGGATTATCATTTGGTAGCTTGCAGCCAGTGAGAGACTTAACCAACCGGTATCTCTCCACTCTTATCTGCTCCTGAAATTTCAATTTCAGGCTGCTGATCATCTCTATTGGCGACTCCATGTTCTCATATTGCTTCCGCAAGTCTGAGTCCATGGTAGCCAATATCAGACCACGCACATCTACCGCATCATTATAATGCTTATTCCAAGCATCATATACTGCATGAGAAGCATTGGACCCGATCCTCACGGGGAGAGCTCTCTCAAGGACATAGTCCTTTCTCTCCTGTCTGAGGACTAGCCTCAGGTTCCGCGACCAAGTCAAGAAATTTGATCCGTTCAGCTTGTCCATCTCAAGGACAGACCGGATCGAGAAAGTGTTTTGATTGTTTGTGCTAGTCATAACTGAAAATTAAGATAAAAGGATTTTAGTTAATATGTTCAATATGATTAATCTCGTATTAAATTTAATATGATTAATCACGCATTATATTCAATAACATAAGTTACCCTCAATAGAATATAATGATTCCAAGATCCACATATAACTAAGATTAAAGTGGGCCACTGGCCGTCACCAAACCTTAGCTTATATCGGTAAGCCCTATATCGGCTAATTATATCCGTGATATAACTCTTGGTTGTGAATCTGGGCCCGAGGCCCAATCCACTCTGATGTCTCAAGGCCCGGGACTCCCGATGGCCCAGTCAAAAAAACCAGACTATACAGTCATGTAATCATTAATGTCTGGGACTCCCAATGACATTTATGAATCACAAACCGTCTTATCCACGCAAAAGCAGACACCCTCACACTGTAAGGCCATGAATACAATTGAATGGGCTTCGACAGCTGACATAGAATGGACAAGACATCCAACGCTTGATATTGTTTGAGGTTCGTAGGTTTATTTAAAAATTCATTCCCAAAATAGAAGATTACTATTTCGGGAAACTTTCCATTTTTGGAAACCTACTATTTTTGGAAACTTTCTAAAATTGGAAACTTTCTAAAAACGGAAACTTTCTAACTTTAGAAATTTCTTTAAAATCCAAAACCCGCAAATCCAGAAACTTCTAATTTAAGAAACTTTCTAGTTTCAAAATTTCGGAAACTTTAATTTAAAATCGACTTTATAATTTTATAAAATAAATTTTAAATTAATCTGAAGAAAGACTCAAATAATTGGCCCAATTGTTTTAACTTCTTGGCCCGAGGCCCAAGAATTGGTCCATGTCCAAGACATGACCCAATTGTCCAATTAAATGACATAACCGGTCTGGTTCATTAAAATTGGTCTAACCAAATTTTAATTACTACGATGACCACAATTGTCAACCGGTTATTTACTAAACCGGATTTTCTCAATTTATTTGGTCCAACCAAATCAAATTAGAAAATCCTGGTTTAGGCACTAAATCCAATAATTCTTTCGACATTGGATTTCTTGTCCCGGTTTAACCAGACTTAATAAAATTATTAAATCTGTTTATTAAACCGTGACGTTTAATTTTAATCAAAATATTAAACCGAGCCTTAAACCAACCATGTCGATCGATGAACCAACCGTGTCGATCGATCTATTAACCGTGTCGATCGATCCATCAACCGCATCGGTCGATGCTCTTAGTATCGATCCTGCATCGATCGTGCATCGATCCTGTATCGATCGATGCTCTCACGCATGCACGGAACCGAGCCAAAACCCTAACCGTGTCGATCGATGCACCAACCGCATCGGTCGATGCACCAACATCGAACCTGCATCGATCCTGCATCGATCGATGCTTTCACGCGTTAACAGGGTTTTGCCGAGAGTCTGTATCGACCGATCCATGCGATCGTATCGATCGATCCATGTGATCTCCGATTGTATCGACCGATCCATGCGATCGTATCGATCGATACATGCGATTCTGGCCGATTCTCATTCTCTCGGATCAGATCGCACACCAAATCATATAGCTTGATCATGCGATTTTTCATATGTTTAGGGTTCAATTCTTGTTACTCAAGTGATTTCTCTTATCAGTAGTTGATTCAAAACACTTTTAAACAAGAAAAACAATCCTAAACTTGAATCTAAACAAGAAAAACCAGAACCTGGCTCTGATACCACTGAAGGATTGTTTAGTTGATCCTGATTCAATTCTTAGATTCATATCAACCTAAACATGCGGATCTAGGTTCTTCTCAGAATAGAAACAATGATGATCTCACCTTATACCTGATTTGCAGCGGAAAGGGGACGGTATGTCTGAGATCAGAGAGCCACCGAGAGATAACTCCTCCAGAGGTTCACACACGCACACCAAGCAGGAAGAAGGCTGCTAGGCCACTAGGAGAAGTCGCAGGAGAGAGAGAGAGGCGCGGCTGGTTAGGGTTAATCGTTCTGAACTCGAGTTTTATCTCATAAAACTTGTCCTGTTCCGTTTGGGCCATTTGGCCCAAACACCAATTAACTCGACGGTGTTCGCGCACTGTGTCGACCGACACACCTTGTGTATCGATCGACACAGAGTGCCTAAACCGTTTTATTCTCTCTAAGTACAGTAAATGCCTAGCACTTTTACCGTACTTCTGCTAAACCGTTCCTACACATTTTCCTGTTAGCTTAGGCGTGTGACCCATATGGGATCATATAATAAAGGCAATAAGTCCAAGACTTATAGATCATGAGCGGACTCTAGCAAGCCATCATGACCCCCAGTATTATATGACTTATGTCTGATCATTGACATACTCTTACTTTCTAGAGACAGTACCGAGATTACTGGACACAATTCCAACAGTGGATACCTAGGAGGAGCCGGTAATCATCAGCTCTCTGTGATCTCGATATTCCTTTGATCAATCCGCTGCAATCATAAGGTAATGAATCTGATCTGTTTATGATTCAAGTGCAAATCACCTAGATCCTAGATGATTATGTGCTAGGATGTAACCTGACAATTACACCATGAATACACATAATCCTTCAGTGGTATCAGAGCCAGGTCGTTAGGTTTTTGCTGTTTGGATCATATTTAGGTTGTTTTTATGTTTAGAATCGAATTTGGCTTAAGAAATTTGATTAGAACTTGTAAAAACCCTAATATGAAATCGCTTGTTTCAATCGCATGATTAAGAAATCACAAGCGATCGATCATGTCATGAATCGATAACTTTGCTGTTGACTTTGCTTTTTAAATTTGCTGTTGATCGTGAATAATTGTTGACTGAATTTGTTGACTGAATTAATTATCAAGCGGTTTGTAAAAAGCTGTGAAGCAATTATCGAATTGGTTAGAATAAAGCGAATGTGAATTACGATCGCACGATATCATATTGTTTGTTAATGGCATGATACGATTGTTTAATTTGTTAATGGTTCAAGCGATTAGGAAAAGGACAAAACGTTTATGCTTGACTCGATTATTGAATTACGTTTTGTATAAGGTGAGGTTTTAGGGTTCGCTTGTTGACTTTAGGTTGTAATCTGATTTGTTAATGTCATGTTTGTTAAAGTCAAAATCATTTTGTCTTTATGTGAATATCAAAATCGTTAGTGATCGATTGTATTGTTAACGATCGATTGAATTAATTATCAATCATGATCGATGATAAGTAATTGTTCAATTTGGAAAAAGCCAACAGGTTGCATTCGATCATGATTTTGTTTTTAATGTATGAATCGATTGATTATTTAATTAATGTATGGTTCAAGCGGTTAACCCAAATCGCGGTTTGCTGGAAATTATTTAATACAATTGGTATTATTTAATTTCTGGTTAAACCGGATTTAAAATTCAAAAAAAAATTGAATTTTAACCTAAACCGAAGGCTGGTCTAAGTTTGATTTGGTTGGACCAAATAATTTAGAGCTGGTCTGGTTTAGTAAATAACCAGTTGGATTTAGTAGTTAATTTGGTCTTGGACCAGAATTAATGAACCGACTCGGTTATGTCAAATTATTGGGCCAATTGGAATTCTGTGGTCTTGGGCCAAGAATTGGGCCTATAATTTGTGACCCAACCGAAAACGTTAATAAAATGTTAAATTAGAAATTTCTATTTTTAGTATGTTTCTAAATTTAGAAAGTTTCTAAAATAGTAGGTTTCCCTAAATAGAAAGTTTCCACATTTAGTAAGTTACCTGAAATGGAAAGTTTCCCAAAATAGTAATCTTCTATTTTGGGAGGAAATCTATTGAAACCTAAAATCCTCAAAAACAATATCAAGCTTGGATGTCTTGCCCAATCTTGTCAGCTACTTAACGCTTATTCAATTACAGATATGGCTTACAGTGTGAGGTGTCTGTTTTTGCGTAAGTAAAGTAGTATATAGTCACTAATTTCATTGGGAGTCCTAGACTTTAGTGATTATTTGGATGTAAGAGATTGGTTTCCTTGACTGGGCCATCGGGAGTCCCGGGCCTTGAGAAATCTGGTGTATTGGGCCTTGGGCCCAATTCACAACCGAGAGTTATTGGACATAACTAGCTGTGTGTATGCTTACCAAGTAAAGCTACTTCTGGGTGACGGCCAGTGGCCCACTTTGGATTTAGCCGAACATGGGTCTCGAAATCATTGCATTCTTATGAGGTTAAACAAAGAAATTTTGAATGCAATGCGAGTTTTCTTATAAGTTATTAAGATTACTCTTTTATGAACTAAATAACTAAAACTTTATTTATCTCTAAATTTCAGTTATGACTAGCACAAACAATCAAAACACTTTCTCGATCCGGTCTGTCCTTGAAATGGACAAACTGAACGGATCAAATTTCTTGACTTGGTCGCGGAACCTGAGGCTAGTCCTCAGGCAGGAGAGAAAGGACTATGTCCTTGAGAGAGCTCTCCCCGTGAGGATCGGGTCCAATGCCTCTCATGCAGTATATGATGCTTGGAATAAGCATTATAATGATGCGGTAGATGTGCGTGGTCTGATATTGGCTACCATGGACTCAGATTTGCTGAAGCAATATGAGAACATGGAGTCGCCAATAGAGATGATCAGCAGCCTGAAATTGAAATTTCAGGAGCAGGTAAGAGTGGAGAGATACCAGTTGGTTAAGTCTCTCACTAGCTGCAAGCTACCAAATGATCATCCAGTGAGTCCTCATGTCAGTAAAATGATGGGTTACATTGATAACCTGAGGAAACTGGATTATCCAGTTAGCCAAGAATTGGCAACTGAGATCATTCTGCAGTCACTGCCGTCAAGCTATGATAAGTTCAAAAGGAACTATATCAAGAAAGGCTTAACGAAGACGCTGACTGAACTGCATGATATGCTCAAGACAGTTGAGCCAAACGTGAAGAGTACCCTGTATATATAATCTCATAATAGAGAAGGGTAGGTTTACTAAACCTAGTGCTGACAAGGGTGAAGACAAAGTTATCCAGATTTTGAATCATGGCAAACCTGTGTCTTCTGGGCCCGAGTCAGGTACATCTTACGTTGGTAAGTGCTGCTACTGTAAAGAGGTTGGGCATTGGAAGAGAGATTGCATTAAATTCATGGAAGATTATGAGGAGTTGAAGGTGATGTATGAGACTACTTCCTCATGTATTCATGTTATTACTTCAAGTTCTACCTTATAGGTATTGAATACTAGTTGTGGCACTGATATTTGTTATAATATGCAGAGCCTAAGCAACAGTAGAACGTTGAAGGAAGGACAAGTGGAACTGCGTGTCTGGAAGGAGCTATAGATGCTGCCTCAGCCGTAGGGTTTTCACTTGTAGATGCCTTTGAGGCTTGGTTTTGTATTAAGTAATTACTACAATGTACCTGCTTTAAGCAGAGTTGTCTTTCATTTTCTTGTAAGAATTTGAATGTTTTTCATTTTGATAAAAGACAAGTTTTGTTCTTTTGATCTCAATGAAATATTGATTGTAGCACCCTATTCAAGGAATGGGTTTTATATCTTAAACCAAAGAGTGCCTAAATGTAACATAAATACCGAATTGGTTTAAATCTGATGAATTAAACCTGATTTTTCTTGGCGTAAATGTTTTGCTCACATAGAGTAAGTCGGATTCAGAAACCCCATAGTTATGGACTTTTGGGCTCATTTGATCGGATATCTTATGAGACTTGAATTCTGCTTACTGGACCAAAAGACAAAGGGCCCATCTTAGCCGAGCTAGAGAAAAGCCCAAAGACTTATTGGACCTTGAACATACTCATGTATGTGGCCCGATGAGCAGTAATGCCAGAGAAAATTTCCTGTACTTCATTATCTTTACTGATTACTTCAGTGAGTATGACTGTGTTCATTTGATGAGACACGAGTCAGAATTCTTTGAAATGGTCGAAAGAGTTCCAGAATGAGGTATAGAATCTAAGTGACAGAAGTATTGAGACTCTGGATAAGATCACGAGTGAGAATACTTAAGTCATTGATGGTGTGATCATCTGAATGAGTGTGAAGTCGTTTCACAGCTCATTTCTCCTGAAAACCTGGAGGTGTTTCTGTGAGAAAGAATCAGATCTTATTAGAAATGATTAAAGATGAGTCACACGAATCTTCCATGATATTCTTTAAGAATAACGCTCTAGAAATATCTAAGTTTACGCTGAAATAGTTCCACCAATATCAGTTGAAAGACACCACATAAATGTGGACTGGAAATGATCCAAATTCGTCTTTAATGAGTATTTGTAGTTGAGCTACTTCGCTGGTTGTCCTAGGGAAACCAAGGCTTGTTACTTTTTACGTCCATTCCGAAAACGAAGTTAGGTTGTTCGGAATTCTGTTTTCTAAAAGGAAAGTTGCTTTCCAAGAAGAACAGTGGGAGTAAAAGTATAACTCGAAGAAATTCGAGAAATACAGGAGGCTGCTCAACCTGTTGAGGGAGAGCAGCGGATGGATTTACAGATTTCTGTAGAATCTACACCTGTAGAGCCTGAAGTTCGCAGATCTGAATGAATCCGTCACTAATCCGAGAGTGATTTCTCGTGATTAGTTGCCATGATCTGATGATCATTGAAAGTGACGAACCTGCGAAATTCACAGAAGCGAAAGTGAGCCCGGACTCCGAAAAATTATACTGTATGTAAGTTAGCTTCATCGATCCATTCATGGATAGAAGCAAACATATCGGAGTTGGAATCTTCGTTCTGTTGAAGTAGTCAAGGTTTTGACTTGAACAGGAACGAAGTGGAACTGTGCGTTTACTAATAGATAAGTGGGAGCGATGTTGCATTTCTCATAGTGTATGTCGATGACATACTGATTCTCGGAAATAACGTTCCAATGCTGCAGTCGGTAAAGGACTGGCTTGGGAGTTGGTTTTATGATTGACATGGGTAAAGCCACGTAAGTTCTTGGATTTTGGATCTAAAGATAGAGATCCAAAAGAGCTGGTAGGACAAAGTCAGGATTCTTATATTGACAAAGTCCTACACGTTTTCAGCATTCCAAGAAGGGTTTTATGCCAATGTCACATGGTATTACGTTAAGCAAGATACAGTGTCCTACGATATCTGCTGAGCTTGAATGCATGGATGAGATTTCATAAGCGTCGGCAATTGGATCTATCATGTATGCCATGACACATACTTGTTTTGATGTTGCTTCAATGTTAAGCAAGACAAGTAAAGACCAGTCAAATCCAGCAAAGAATCACTGGATACACGTAATGAATATCCTCAAGTATTTGGAAAATACTTAGGATAAGTTCTTGATTTACGGAGAAAGTGAGGTGCTACAAGTCGGTAGAGTCTGAAAGGCAAGTTTCCAACAAACAAAGATGATTTCCGGTCACAGTCCGGTTATATCTTGTGTCTGTCTGGCGGTGCAAGGCACTGTTGCTGACTCCATGACTTAAGCTGAACATTTCGCAGCTTGGGAAGCGGCGAAAGAGGTTGTTTGGAAAGAAGAGTTCATCACTGAACTTGATGTGATTCCCAGCATAGATGAGGCTAGCTGCACATCAGAGGTCCAAACACCTTGAGGGTAGGTATAACCTATTCAGTGAGATAAATGACAGAGGTGTTAAGTAGATCAGCAAGTTTCAACGAATGAGAACGTTGCTAATCTATTAACGAAGCCACTCCTTAGGCCTAAGCACGAGTCGCGGACTGTAGCTGTAGGATAAGTGAAATTAAGATGTAGTCTTAATTTCAGTGGGAGTTTGTAAAGGGCTTTATTTAGTTGTTTTGAAAGGTTCATGTAAACATAATATTTTATGTTTATGAAATTTATGATTTCTGGATTATTTTAACTGTGATATAAATAATCGTTCCAAAATGATTCATGTCATTATATATGGGCCATCGAAGTACATGAGTAGACTTGATCCTGAAACCCCATATTTAACGAAATGACATAAATCATAGTGTCCATAGTCGAAGGTTGTTGAAATTGGAACACCAACAACCACTTGAGACTAGATTGTGTTGAGACTTATGACCAAGTTTCGAGGGGTCATAGATGCGCGGCATCAAAGTCGACACATAGGTATATGTAGGGGAGCATATGACCGGACATGGCCCGCTGATGAGAACTCTACAAGATATTAATATCTGTGTCATAAGAGGTTCTCATATACGACTATAGAGTATAGTCCTTAGACCTGAGTTCGCATGCATGTGGCTGCACATGGATTGATGCGCTTTGATCATTGTCTAACGCTGTTTCGTAACTGGGAGCTATAAGGACCTTGGTTGGGTGTATTATGAAGTGTGTAGTTCATAGTGATGGGACAAGATGGGATTTGTCCCTGCCGTTTAACGGAGGTAATATCTCTAGGCCAATCGAAGACTTGATAGCTGGTAAGAGAGTGGCCACTCCCAAACGGACTTGCCCAAGTCGTTTGCATTGTCAGTATCAAATCTGGTCCGATGAACATGGTCTGGCTATATAAGGATGGCACGCATCTTGCCTTATGCCAGATCGAGATATTGAGACAAAAGGATTAGGGAATGTAGGATTCCAGTACAAGTGGGAGATTGTTGGGAATGTCCTGAAATCTACCGTACTATCTCTAGAAGGTATGATAAGTGTCGAGATCAGACATAAGTCATAAATACTGGGTGATCATGATGACTTGCTAGAGCCCGCTCATGATCTATAAGTTTAGGACTTATTACCAGTATTGTATGATCCCAAAGGGTCACACACCATAGCTAACGGGAAAGTTAAAATGGAATTAATACAGTAAGATGCAAGGCATTTACTGTATTTGCACAGAGAATTGGGCCAGACAAAAGACAGTCTTTTGTCTGATTTGGGCCTTGGGCCCAAAAGCCTAATGAGCCATTAGTTTAATTACTTGGGCCCATATAAGGAAGAGGAAAGGCGCAGGAAGCCCTAATGCTTCTTCTCCTGCGATTTTACAGACCCAGTCTTCCTCTCTCTCTGTTGATTCCGAGCTTGGTCTAGCAGCCTGATCCGTAGCTTGTAAGCGTGTGGATACCTAGGAGGAGCCGGTAATCATCAGCTCTCTGTGATCTCGATATTCCTTTGATCAATCCGCTGCAATCATAAGGTAATGAATCTGATCTGTTTATGATTCAACTTCAAATCACCTAGATCCTAGATGATTATGTGCTAGGATGTAACCTGACAATTACACCATGAATACACATAATCCTTCATAATGCTCCTGCAACTTTTCAGAGGAGCATGATGTCTATCTTCACAGACATGATAGAGGATTTTATGGAGGTCTACATGGATGGTTTTTTTGTCTACGGACCATCTTACCATGCTTGTCTGGATAATCTGTGCAAGGTGCTAGCTAGATGTGAGGAAAATCACCTCGTTTTGAATTGGGAGAAATGTCATTTTATGGTCAAGAATGGCATTGTACTTGGACACAGAGTATCTGAGGTAGGAATTGAAGTGGACAAAGCTAAGATTGAGGTAATGACAGGGCTACAGGCGCCAGACTTAGTCAAAGGAATGAGGAGTTTCCTTGGGCATGCTGGATTTTACAGGAGTTTTATTAAAGACTTCAGCAAGATAGCTAGACCACTCACTGCACTTCTCTGCAAAGATGTGAAGTTTGAGTTCACATATGAGTGTCATGCTGCATTCCAGGAGCTAAAACAAGCTTTGATTTCTGCTCCAATTGTACAACCTCCGGACTGGGATCTGCCTTTTGAGGTAATGTTTGATGCTAGTGACTATGCAGTAGGAGTTGTACTTGCTCAGAAGAAGGACAAGAAGCTCCATGCCATATATTATGCTAGTTGAACTCTTGATGATGCGCAAAGAAATTATGCAACAACTGAGAAGGAGTTGCTAGCAGTTGTGTTTGCATTTGAGAAGTTCCGCCCATATCTGATCGGGTCCAAAGTAGTTGTGCACATTGACCATTTTGCGCTTAAGTATCTGATGCAGAAGAAAGATGCTAAACCGAGGCTATTACGATGGATTTTGTTGCTCCAAGAGTTTGACATCGAGGTAAGAGATAAGAAAGGAGTGGAAAACGGAGTTGCTGATCATCTTTCCCGGATTAATATCGATGAAGACGTTCCTATAGAAGATTTCCTACCAGAAAAGGAACATCTATAAGGTGGAGACAGGATTTCAGGCAGCTTTTGCGAGTTCACTGCGTTCTGCACGAGTCACAGAGCAGGTGTCGGTCGACACTCACTTCATGTCGGTCGACTCTATTCGAAGAAACGGACGATAATCGATCAAACCCGACATCGATTGGCCGATTGGGATCAATGTCGATTGATACCAATATTAGTGTCGGTTGACACCAGTCGCGGATGCAGGAAGCTGTTTCGGGTGATCAAGCTGACATGTTCATAGCTGCAATTACCCAAGGGTCTCTATCTACTCGACCTTGGTACGCCGATATAGCCAACTAACTTGCTGCAGAGGATGAGCCTGAAGTGTTTAAAGGGTATGCTAAGAAGAAATTCCTTAGGGAAATCAGGCGTTACTATTGGGATGAGCCTTACTTGTATAAGCACTGTTCTGACGGTATCTACAGACGTTGCATCGCAGAGTCTGAAGTTGATAATGTGTTGTACCACTGCCATGGTTCTGAGTATGCAGGGCACTTTGCTATGTTCAAGACAGTGTCCAAGATTCTTCAAGCAGGCTTCTGGTGGCCTACGATGTTCAAGTATACTCAGTTGTTTGTCTCGCAGTGTGATGTGTGTCAGAGGAGGGGTAAGATAAGCAAGAGACATGAGATGCCACAGAACTTCATCCTTGAGGTTGAAGTATTTGACTGCTGGGGCATCGACTTCATGGGACCGTTTCCATCTTCTTATGGGAACAAGTATATCTTGGTTGTTGTGGACTATGTATCTAAGTGGGTTGAAGCGCTTGCTAGTCCAACCAATGACTCTTCGGTTGTCCTTAAGCTGTTTAAGACTATCATCTTCCCTAGATTTGGAGTGCCTAGGATTGTGATAAGTGATGGCGGTTCTCACTTCATCAACAAGGTCTTCGAGAAGTTGCTTAAGAAGCATGGTGTTAACCATCGTGTGGCTACTCCATATCACCCTAAGACTAGTGGGCAGGTTGAGGTTTCAAACCGAGAGATCAAGGAGATTCTAGAGAAGACAGTGGGAAAGACTAGGAAGGACTGGTCTGCTAAGCTGGATGATGCGTTGTGGGCTTACAGGACTACGTTCAAGACGCCACTTGGGAATACACCGTTTCACATGCTCTATGGGAAAGCTTGCCACCTTCCAGTTGAGCTCGAGCACAAGGCTAGATGGGCTGTCAAACAGATGAACTTCGATCTCAAGCCTGCAGGTGAGAGATGTCTATTACAGCGTAATGAGTTAGATGAAATTCGCCACCATGCCTACGAGAACTCAAAGCTGTACAAGGAGCGTATAAAGGCGTATCATGATAAGAAGATCGACTCACGCAACTTCGAACCCAATGACCAGGTACTCCTCTATAACTCTCGCTTACAACTGTTTCATGGCAAGTTGCGTTCTCGTTGGTCAGGTCCATTCACCGTCAAGGAAGCTAGACCACACGGAGCTATTATCTTGGTGAATTCCAAAGGAGAAGAGTTCACAGTCAATGGGCAAAGGGTGAAACACTATTGGGCGAAAGCCAAGATCCCAGAAGGCGACATTATCCATCTCGATGATCCACCCACTGCCTAGTCGCAGTACAGTCAAGCTATTGACGTTAAACGAGCGCTGAGTGGGAGGCAACCCACTGTAGGGTCAGTTTTCTTTTCTTTTTGGTCTTTAGTCTTGAGTCTTTTGATTTTTCTGGTTTTTGTGTGTTAGAAACGTGAAGAACAGGTTGCAGACAGCAGTGTCGATCGACGTTCCTTCATGTCGGTCAACACCAAACTCGAAAACGCGGACATAAATCGAGCACACTCGATTCGGAGCAGATGAGTGTCGACCAAAGCCATGTGTCGCTCGACACTGGCTGGGTGTCGGTCGACACTCAACACGCCCGTAAGTATGGTTTCTGACCTTCCAAGTTTTCGGTTGACTTATACCTTGTTCTCCCGAACCCAAGCTGCGATTGCACTGGTGATAGTGCAGTTTAAGTGTGGGGGAGGTGGTTACTAACAATGTGTTCTGTTTTCTTAGTGTCAGTCCTTCTGTTTTCTTTGGCTTTCAAATTGTTTTATTGAGTCAAAATTGGTATGAAATTATGATTTTTCGAGAAAATTTTTCGCTGGAACAGGAACTAAGTGACCATTGGACAGACCTGCAGTAGCTCTATGACTGTTAGAAAACCCCACACAGATCAACCTACCAAGGACACCCATATCTTCTCAGGTATTCAGAGGATCCATCACTAATTTCACCTCTAATCCTGACTAAATTTTCTCACTTAGGGGCTTGGTATCTCTGGATCGGATTCCTCTGATGTGCTTGACACATCCTATAATCTTGTCTGAGTATGGTTCCATTTTCCCCTCCCTTGAAAGTAAAAAAAAAAAAAAAAGAAATAAACTGCGGATAAGCTAGTAGCTTCGAAGTGGTCACAGGAGTGGTAGAGACCCCTATTACCTCCTGTGCATCCATGGAAACATGTCCAAAGTTACACCCCAAATAAAAAGGGAAGAACACTGATAGAAAAAAATAAAATGATACCCAGTGGGGAAAAATCAGTACTAAGGGAGAAAGGGAAAAGAAAGGAACTAGAAATCGACAGTTTGGTGGTCAAGTACTGACTGAGTTGAGTCCATGTGTCCTCTGATCGATACTCCCTTTGTGAGACCGCACTTAATTGTATACAGAGGTTAGTGTGGTGAATTTGGATGCTCTGTCTAGATTGTGGAGTTTACTTGGGACAGTTGCTGAGTGTGGGGGAAGTACATTGTGGTCTTGATCTCTGCAGGAATGTTTTCAGTGGTTTACTAAGTGAATGTGAATGCGAATGTTCCGAAGACGAAATGAGTTTCTGAGTTTTCAAACCTCTTTATCATATTTTGGTTCTTTATTTGATTGAGGGCAAGCAAGAGCTAAGTGTGGGGGAGTTGATATATCATGGTTTTTCCAGGTTTTCAACCATGATATAAATGTGAATATTGAGTCTTTAACCATGTTTTTCGAGTCTATCGAGTCTTTTATAGGTAAGCTTGCATTTGGACCAAAGAACGGAGTTTTGGGACGTTTCTGGCGATTTGTGCAAGGAGCTGAAGTTGGTGTCTCGACCACGAGTGGATGTCGACCGACATCCATCTTGGTGTCGGTCGACATTGATGGCGACAGAGACTTATGCGCTAGTTGAAGACATCTTTTGAAGAATTGCAAAGTTACCCCAGAAGTTTCCCTAATTCTAATTCAGCCCCAGAACGTGTTTAGTGGTTTTTAATTAGGTTTTTGAGAGCAGTAACTCATATCTTGTTCTTTGTTCTTGCTTTGTTCTGGAGATTGGGAACTTTTGGCTTGGGGCTATTCTTGCTACTTGTAACCTTTGAGAGAAGGATTTCGAACCCCTGTTATTTATCTATTCAGTCTTGTTTTCTATTCAAATATGTGTTATTCATTTGATTCCATGTTTGAGTAGTAACTTTAGTTAGATTTAGGGATTCTCATCGGAATTTCATGCCTTGTTAGATCACTGAATGATTAGGATTCTAAATCTATCTGTTCATCACCTAAGTTGAGATTAAAACTGAATTCTGGCTGATCACCTAGGGTTTAGATCTTAGATTGTTAATTTGGCACGAGAGTGTGAGTTATAATCTGAAAGAACTTAGTGTGAGCAATTTGACTAGATACAAAGAGATTTGATTTAGGAGAATTGTGAACTTAAGAACTTGCTATTAATGCTTGTCTAGAACTCTAAGATTGCAAAGAGATTTGAATCGTTAGGTTGCTAGACATAGATAGTAATTGCAGCGAGAGTTGAATTATTATACATTGTGATTCTGGTTCTTGAACCTGTGCTCAACTTGAATCCTGATTAGCTAAGTGTCTACATTGCATGATTTCCTGAGAACACCCTGAGTCTAGCGCTTTCCTCCTATCGAAACACACTTTTACATTTCTGCATTGTTTACTGCTTTCTCATATGATTGATTTAGCTAAGTTCGAAAGCATATATACTATTGCGTGGTCTTGAGTCTCTGTGGATAAGATACTCTTTATACTACAATCGCATAACTGTGCACTTGCAGTAGAATAGGGATATTTCTTGAACTATCAGGTCGGTGAAGAAGCCAAAAGAGCAGTGGATTGCGAAGGCGATTTATTGAGGCAGCCTGGAACAGAGTAAAGGTCACCGAAGCTGTCACATCGGGGCAGAGTTGTCCGAGTTGGAATGTCATTCACAGTAAAACCAAAAGGATCAAACGCAACGGTACACCAATTATCAGAAGTGAACTTACAAACAGAGATAAGGTTCTTGACAATCTGAGGAGCTCAAGAAAATTGTTTAAAGAAAGCTGTTTCGATGGAGTTTGAAGGATAGAAGACCCAACACACGTTACCGGAATATTGGATCCATTACCAATGGCGAACGAATGAAAGATGTTATGCTTAAGAGTATATATGAGATTACCTGCCGAGGCTGAAAGGTGCGCTTGCGCTCCTGAATCCATATACCAGTCTGCACCGTTAGGAGAAGGTAGAGACTCTGTCGTGTAAGCTTGAGCAAATTGAGTTACTTGCAGTAGTTCCATTAAGTTAGCCTGATGTGTTGACTGGTGTTGCATTGGAGAGACAAGAGGTCGTGAGTAGTTGTTCACCGGCAGAAACTGAAACCAGTTCCCATACTGGTTTGGAAATTGTTGACCCGGAGGTCCTTGCCACACGAAAGGAGATAATGGCCAATTTGAATAGTTGTTGTAGAACTGATTGTTGTGTCGCCCTTCTCGAAACCGATTGTTGCGACGACCTCTGGAATTGTTGAATCATCTTTTCTGAGATGGCTGATAAGACTGCTCATTTGTTGCAGACGATGAGACGGTTAGAGCTGTTGGAGAGGACGAATTATCCTTGTGTGACGCAGAAGCACAATGAGGATTCTTTAGGCAAGATTCTTCCATTTCGAGCATAGACTTTGCACTATCGAAAGATGGAAACGGATCCTTATGTTTGATAACATTGATTATGTTAACAAAATGTTCATTCAGCCCGTTGAGAAGTCACATGACGAGCGTATGTTCCATTACAACAGCGTCTACATTAGTGAGAAGATCGGCCAGAGATTTGAGTTTTGCACAATACTCCTAAATCGTTTGATCTCCAATTTATGTAGTGCGCAATTCGTTGTCAAGCTGAATGGCATGTGCTTCTTTATTGTTTCGGAATTGATTTTCGATCCGAATTCAAACATCTTTAGCCATCCCTCCCGGTTTGAAAGATGACTGGAATAGAGGTTTAGCAAGTGTTCCGTAAATCCACAACTTAACGAGCCCATCTCGTTTGAACCAGCATCATCGTTAGCATCGGCGGGGAGCAGCGATCCGTCAAGGTGACCGAGGACATCGAAAGCAAGACAATGAGTAAGAAACATCTCGCGCCAGGCGTCATTATTCTCGTCGCCGAGGTCGAGAATAAGCGGTATGTGAGGTTTGATATTAGTTATACCAAATCATCGCTCGGTCACTGTGATTTGAGCAGCCATGAGAACCAAAAAAGAAGGAAGAAGAAGAAGAAGAAGAAAGACAAAAGAAGCAAGAATCGAAGAAGAAATTGGATCACATGAAGGTTTGCTCTAATACCATGAAAGAGGATTAATTTCCTTGGTTTTATTGATCTGTGTCGTAGGCTATAAATAGTTAAGTTGTTACATAGTTGTTCCTATAATACATGATTACAAACGTGATTGATGTCTACACAAAATCTTATTTTTAATTAGTAACAAAATATACTTATATTCTATCATGTATATTCCATTTCTGGTTTAAGTTTATCAGAGATGGTGACTCGAAGACTGAAAAATCTAATTTTAAAGTTTGTGAAGGAATTCATCAATTTGACCACGAAAAGTTGGATCGTCTCTCTTGAAAACTTAAGGAACGACTAAGTACTTGTCGAATTACCAGAGATGATATTAAGACGACAAAAAACTTTTTGAATATTGTTGTGAATAAAAGAGAGATAGAAGAATTGGTGATGATTATTCCAATGAATGAATGCTCCTTTATATAGGAGTACAAGAATTTGAAGACCAAGTAAAACCTAGTGTACAAGTAATTCTAGAAGCTACTACGAGATGGGCCTTATAATGGGCATCCATCTTATTATTCATAACACTCCCCCCTTGGATGTCCATTATAATGGAATGGTTCGTAATGCGTTTAAGATGTTGCCTCATTAAAAACCTTACCAGGAAAACCCAATGGGAAAAATCATGGTTAAGGGAAAAAGAGTGCAACACGCAATTACTCCCCCTCTTGAGTACACGTGTCGAGATCTTTGAGACGGCGTAACCCGATCTGGTGAACTAACTTCTTGAAAGTAGAATTAGGTAGCGCCTTTGTAAATAAGTCAGCCAAATTATCGCTCAAACGGATCTGTAAAACATGTATATCGACGTTCTTCTGTAGATCGTGTGTGAAAAAGAATTTTGGTAGAATGTGCTTTGTTCTATCACTTTAATGTATCCGTCTTTGAGTTGTGCGATGCATGCTGCATTGTCTTCATACATAATTGGAGCTTCTTTCTCTCCAGAAATACCACAATCTTCTTTTATATGATGAACGACAGATCTTAACCATACACACTCGCGACTAGCTTCATGGATGGCTAAAATCTCTGCATGGTTAGAAGAAGTAGCGGTGAGAGTTTGCTTCATAGATCGCCAAGAAATGGCAGTACCTCCGCAAGTGAACACATATCCTGTTTGCGATTTAGAAGTATGGGGATCGGATGCGTCTGCAAAACCAATTAGGCCTTCCTTGGATAAGTTAGAAAAGAATAACCCCATGTCTTTTGTACCTTGTAGGTAACGAAGTATATGCTTAATCCCATTCCAATGCCTTTGAGTTGGGCATGAGCTAAACCTTGCTAACAAATTCACCGAAAATGATATATCTGGTCTTGTGTGACTAGCAAGGTACATTAATGCTCCTATTGCACTTAAGTATGGTACTTCAGGGCCAAGAACCTCTTCATTGTTTTCTCGAGGACGGAATGGATCCTTTGACACATCAAGTGATCTTACAACCATTGGACTACTCAAGGGGTGTGCTTTATCCATATAGAACTTTTTGAGCACATTTTCTGTGTATGTTTCTTGATGTACTAGAATTCTATTCTTTACATGTTCAATTTGTAGTCCCAAACAAAATTTTGTTTTCCCAAGATCTTTCATCTCAAATTCTTTCTTCAAATACTCCACTGTATATGAAATCTCTGCAGGAGTTCCAATAATATTCAAATCATCAACATATACTGCAATTATCACAAATCCTTTCTCAAATCTTTTTATAAAGATGCATGGACTAGCACGGTCATTTTTGTAGCCTTCTCTTAACAAGTATTCACTAAGGCGATTATACCACATACACCCTGACTGTTTTAGTCCATAAGGAGATCGATTTAGTTTTATGCAGTATTGTACTCGGGAATTCAATTTTACTACTTCAGGTAGTTTAAATCCTGCTGGGACTTTCATATAAATGTCATTTTCCAATGGTCCATATAAGTAGGCTGTCACTACATCCATTAAACGTAAATCAAGTCCTTCTTTTATCGCCAGACTAATAAGGAACCTGAAAGTAGTTGCATCCACCACAGGAGAGTAAGTCTCTTCATAATCAATTCCAGGTCTTTGTGAGAATCCTTGTGCGACTAAACGTGCTTTATACCTCACAATTTCTCCATTTTCATTCCTCTTTCGTACAAAGACCCATTTATGTCCTACTGGTTTTACACCTTTAGGTGTACGGACTACTGGTCCAAATACTTCTCTTTTAGCGAGAGATTTTAATTCTGCATCTATTGCTTCCTTCCATTTTGGCCAATCACTTCTTTGTGTACACTCTTCAATAGATGTTGGTTCATGATCCTCATCCATAATATCAACTGCTACATTGCATGCAAAAATATCATCGATGTCGATTTGCTTTCGGTTCCATTTTATTCCAGACATGACATAATTAATTGAGATCTCATCATTATCAGGTACCTGAATTTCATTCTTTTTCATGTTTGAAGTCTCTTCTAGAGATCTTTCATTCGTAACTATTTCCTCGGTTTCACCATTGCCAATTTATGCTCTTTTTCTTTTTCGAGGATTTTTATCTTTAAAACCAATAGGTCTACCACGTTTCAAACGTGCCTTAGACTCATTAGCAATTTGATTTTGTCCTTCTGGAATATTTATTCTTATCGGAGCATTTACAGCTGGTATATGTGATTTGATCACACTTTTTGGGTCGGTAAACGCGTCTGGCAACTGATTTGCTAAGCTTTGTAAATGAATTATCTTTTGGACTTCTAATTCACATTCCTTAGTCTGAGGATCAAGATAAGACATTGATAATTCATTCCAATTTATATATTTTTCCAGCTTTTTATTTTCTCCCCCTAGAGTTGGAAAAACAGACTCATTAAAATGACAGTCTGCGAATCGAGCTTGAATAAATCCCCCGTATATGGCTCAAAATATTTAATTATTGATGGAGAATCATATCCAACATATATTCCCAACCTCCTTTGAGGACCCATCTTAGATCGCTGTGGTGGAGCAATTGGAACGTATACAACACATCCAAAAACTTTCAGATGGGAAATATTTGGTTCCTGACCCAGAATCAGTTGTGATGGGGAGAACTTTAGATTACTTGTTGGCCTGATGCAAATCAATGCCGTTGCATGTAATATAGCATGTCCCCAAGCAGATATTGGGAGTTTTGATTTCATTAGTAATGGTCTAGCAATCAACTGTAGACGTTTGATCAAAGATTCTGCTAAACCATTTTGTGTGTGAACATGTGCTACAGGATGTTCAACACTTATCCCAATTGACATGCAATAGTCATTAAAAGCTTGAGATGTGAATTCACCAGCATTATCAAGGCGAATTGCCTTTAAGGGAAAATCTGGAAAATGAACTCTTAGTCTAATCAACTGAGCAAGTAATCTCGAAAACGCCAAGTTTCGAGTTGACAACAAGGATACATGTGACCATCTACTAGATGCGTCAATTAAAACCATAATATACCTAAAGGTTCCACATGATGGGTGAATCGGCCCACAAATATCTCTTTGTATTCGTTCCAGAAAACTTATTGATTCTGAATTGATTTTCACTGGTGAAGGCCGTATAATCAACTTGCCTTGCGAACAAGCAGCACATGAAAAGCCATTAGGAAGAATCTTCTGGTTCCTTAATGAATGTCCACATGAATTAAAAATAATCTTTCGCATCATTATTGTACCGGGATGGCCTAACCGGTCATGCCAAACTTTGAGGTTTTCTGTGGACTTATGAACTACTATAGCATTTGCTTCGATTGTATTAATTGTAGTATAGTAGAGTCCAGTGGAGAATGCAAGTAGTTTTTCCACAATGTCTTTAGAGCCTTGGGTATTACTTGTGATTTGAAGGTATTCGATATTACCTTCACTCGTAGTCTCAATATGGTATCCATTTCTGCGGATATCCTTAAAACTTAATAAATTTCTTTGAGACTTAGGGGAGTATAATGCATCAGTAATTTCGAACTTTGTTCCCATAGGCAATGATATATTTGCTCTTCCAGAGCCTTCTATTATCTTAGCACTACCTGTTACAGTACTTACACTTGCTTCTTTCATTGTCAAACAAGTGAAATAATTCTTATTTTTCAAAATAGTGTGGCTAGTTGCACTGTCTGCCAAGCATAAATCTCCACCATTCATTTTCTTCAAAAGACAAATAGAATAAATTAATATTTCATATAAATAACTCAATAATAATAACTTAATAAAATAAATCAACTTTAACTAGAATCATCAATTCGTAGAATAAAATTTTCAAAATCAACATCTAGTGCCCATACTAAATAGTTGTCTGTACGAATATTGAGAGCTTCAAATTCAAGATTCATAAGTTTCGACATAATTTACTGAAATATTAAAAAAATGTCAAGTTTCATAATCTGGAATATAAACTATGTATAAAATATATTTATAATTCTTGTGCTATGAATTATGTAAAATGTATCTTTAAATATATTGTAAAAAATTCATATAAACGAAAAAAGGAAAATTGCCTAAATCTTTATATATACAAGCGTAGTGTATACGAAGATATATAGAAATATGCTAGTATGAATGACTCATATTCATTTAGGAATATATACATACGAACTAAGAAAAAATAAAGAACTTAAAGCACAAGAGTCCAAATACTCCAAACAATATCTTAATTATACAAATGTCGTAAAGATGGAAAATACTTTTCTAGACTCATTGGAATGTAATTCTGACAAAGTATATAAGAATATAATAAATTATTACTTTGTTAAAACGAACAAAAGTTCAAAAATGACACATATTCGATCAAACAATGAGTTATCATATCGATTAGAGTTTGTAGTGCATCATACGATCAAACAATAAAGTTATCATATCGACTGGAGTTCGTGGTGCATCAATAATGTATATAAAATCAACATGTGATTGAAGGAATCCATTCTATATCGATAAATAATATTTTAATTAGATATCAATATGTGTGGATGTATTATAAATCATAAGATAATATCGATAAGTAATACTTCAATTAAATATCGATAGAATTGAATCCATTCATTCTTATGAACCATGAGTTGATAATAAACATGGTTCAAAAGTAGGATTAAATCGTAACAAAAAAAAATATATTCTAGATAAGTATTAATAACCATCTCTTTCATATATAAGATCTTAGGAGACAAAGTCTACCATAAGATCATAATCGTGAAGGCATAGCCTACCATAACGATTAGAGAAGAGGTCACTTATCATCACGGAATAAGACAGATACTAAACATAAATTTAAATCTCACCTTTCGATGTAAAAAGAAAGAACTAGAGACTATCGTGCTGATAACGTATTGTGAATAAAAGAGAGATAGAAGAATTGGTGATGATTATTCCAATGAATGAAGGCTCCTTTATATAGGAGTACAAGAACTTGGAGACCAAGTAAAACCTAGAGTACAAGTAATTATAGAAGCTACTAAGAGATGGGCCTTATAATGGGCATCCATCTTATTATCATAACAAATATATGTTATTTGACTTTGACTTTCTAAATGCTCTACTCCAACATTTAAATATATTATCATTAATATCATATTTTGACTATGCTTTAAAAATGCGAGTATATTTATATATCTATGTTTTGAAAATGCGAAAAAATCCAAAAAAATATATAACTAAGAAATATTTTCAAAACAAGATAAAATTTTCTTACTCAGAAAACATAGCTAATCCAAAATTTTTAATTATCTCAATTTATGTTTATAGTACAAAATAAATAAACCATATTTAAAAACACTTTTAAAATTAATTAATTTACTAAGTAATGATAAAAATGTAAATAAAAAGTTTATTTTAGATAATAAGAGAAAATAACTTCAAATATAAAATATAAACTACGTATGACTAAAATAATTAAAATAAATATTACGATAAAAGTATAAAACGATCTCAAAAAAATCATCTACCTAATACCTATGTTGAATGCGGGTCAAATATATAATAAGAAAGTGTGCTAATCATTTTGTGATCACGGATCAAACAAAATACGGATTAAGAAATCGATCTCGAAAAAAAAATCATCTAACTAATGTTCACGATATGCGCATGTCAAAATATATAATGAAAGGATGTGCCATTCTCTTCTAATTTACATGTGAGGTAAAACACATGTTAAGAAAATAATATTGAAAAAAAAGAATTGTCTAACTAATATTCTGTGTTGAGCGTGAATCAAAATATATAGTAAGAGATTATAATATTCATTTTTGATCATAGGTCAAATAAATTACAAGTCAAGAAAACGATCGAAAGAAAAAGTTCATCTAACTAATACCACACACTACATAGTTCAAAATATACAGTGAAAGCTTATGCATTTCATTTTTGAGATCATATATCCAATAAAACACGAATCAAAAAAAGTTTCGAAATAAAAAATTATAAAAATAATATTCCAGGCTAAATGCATGTCATAATATATAATAAGAATTATAACATTCATTTTTGAGATCACATGTCAAAAAAACATATGTTGAAAAAACGATAATAAAATCATCTAACTTAGATTTGCGGTGAACACGAATCAAAATATATAATGAAAGATTGTGCCATTCATTTTTTGAGATCATATATGGATAAAAAACAATATAAAAAAAGTTTATCTAACTAATACCCGGTTCTATCAAAATCTAAAATCTAGTACCAATTAAACCCCACCAAACAAAGCCCATATTAACATCCCTATCCACCGGAGTGCTTCCCTCACTCCTCCGTCCCGTAATATTCGTTTCTCCGACGACGAAGAATGAAGTACCCAACGATATCGACCTCGCAGCTCCGATCCTGGAAGGTATACCACTGGTTAATCAGGAAACGTATCGATCAACACAGCCGTCTTATAATTTGGCGGTACGTATGTCTCATATTGTTGGATAATCATGGAATGTTTAAGAGATATTTGTTCATTGGATGAGAAATTTAGAGTTTAGAATAGTCGGAGAGAGCGACTGTTTTTGTTCTATGTATAGACTGTATATGCCATTTCTCGTTTAAGTTTATTAAAGCTCGTGACTCTCTGACTTGGTCAGTGGTCAGCTGAAAAAAAATATAATTTTAAAGTTTGTGAATCACTTTGTGAAGGAATTCATCAATTTGACCAATAAAAGTTGAATTACCAGCGATATTAAGACTAGAGAGGTTCATAACCTTTTGAATATATGTTATTTGACTTAAGACTTTCTGAATGCTAGAACTAGCTCTACTCCAACTCCAAGACATTTTTTTCTTTTCAGATTTCTGCGGGAGAAGAATGAAATATTTCTGCTAGTGGTAAGTACTTTGATTGCTTCTTGTTTGCTTCAGTTGACCTTGGAATAAGCAGAGTAGACTACAAAATAATTATGCAGCAGTAGTTAATTAACATGATGGATTAGAGTATGCAAAACAAATTATGGTAGTTGTCATGTTTTTTTTTCTTTAATGATTTTATCATATTCTTGGAGTCAAATTTGTGATGCCAATTGGGAATATATATTGCGTTGGCTGGCTACAGTTCTTTAGTAGAAATTGCTAGAAAATGTACAAGACATGTTATGTTCAAAATTGAGTTTGACTTCTTCTTATCCGTAGAGTAGACCTTGTTCTGCAGCTCCAGAGATTGCTTGTTCCCGGAGAGAAATTTTATATCCAAAAGATTCACTCTCTCCCTCAGTAGATATGGATTGTAAACTGCATCTTGCTTTGATCTTATCCTGCATTTGTCTGATTTGCTTATCAAGTCTACAAGAAACCAGGTTTGTCTACAATGGTTTCGACCAAGCAGACCTGTTTATTGACGGGCTCGCGGAGATCCTACCTGGTGGGCTTTTGCAATTGACAAATACTACAGAGCGGCAAATGGGTCATGCTTTCTTCAAGCAGCCATTTGATTTTGCTCCATCTAAATCACTCTCTTTCTATACACATTTCGTGTGTGCGCTGGTGCCTCCTAAGTTGGGGGCTGATGGTGGCCATGGGATCGCCTTTGTTGTATCTCCTTCCATGAATCTCTCTAATGGATCTGCAACTCAGTACTTGGGCGTCTTCAGCATCCCAACGAATGGGACTTCCTCTTCTCATGTGCTAGCAATTGAACTCGATACAGTTAGCACAATAGAGTTTGATGTGCTGGAAAAGCCTCATGTTGGGATTAGTGTAAACAGCCCATTATCTGTTGAATCTGCCCTCCCATCTTACTTTTCCAGCGCGTTGGGGAACAATATAAGCATAAATCTCCTGAGTGGGGAGCCTATCCAGGTCTGGGTGGATTACGATGGATCGTTGCTAAATGTTTCACTAGCCCCTATAAAGATCCAAAAACCACATCAGCCTCTTATATCAAGATGGATCAATATGTCAGAAATTTTTCAAGATAAGATGTATATTGGGTTCTCTGCATCAACAGGAAAACTAACGAGTAACCAATACATACTTGGGTGGAGTTTTAGTAGGAGCAAAGAATTATTACAGACCCTGGACCTCGCTAATCTCCCTCAGGCTCCTCTTCCTAAAGATGAATCGGAGAAATTATCCCCACTGCTTATTGGTTTGGTCGTTTTGTTGGTGGTCCTTGTACTGGTGGTTCTTGGAGGAGTTTATTTGTATAGGAGAAACAAGTATGCGGAAGTAAGAGAATCATGGGAAAAAGAATACGGTCCACATCGATTCTCCTACAAGTCTCTGTACAAAGCAACAAATGGGTTTCGCAGAGATGGTCTTATAGGAAAAGGTGGGTTTGGAGAAGTCTACAAAGGAACTCTGCCCCTAAGCAGGCATATAGCTGTGAAAAAACTGTCACACGATGCAGAGCAAGGAATGAAACAGTTTGTGGCAGAAGTTGTGACTATGGGAAGTTTACAGCATCGGAACTTGGTTCCTCTTCTCGGGTATTGCAGGAGGAAAGGTGAGTTACTACTGGTCTCTGAGTACATGCCTAACGGTAGTCTAGACCAGTACTTGTTTCATAACCGAAACCCATCTCCTTCATGGTTTCAAAGGATTTCTATTCTTAACGACATTGCCTCGGCTCTCAATTATCTGCATACAGGAGTCAATCCAGTTGTTTTGCACCGGGATGTAAAAGCTTCTAACGTCATGTTAGATTCTGCGGGCAATGGAAGGTTAGGAGATTTTGGTATGGCTGGGTTTCATGACCCCAGAGCCAACTTATCTACGACAGCTGCTGTGGGAACCATAGGATACATGGCACCTGAGCTAATAACAATGGGAACCTCTACAAAGACCGATGTTTATGCCTTTGGTGCTTTCATTCTTGAAGTAACTTGTGGAAGGCGACCTGTGGATCTGGAGCTGCCGGTGGAAAAGCAATATCTGGTCAAGTGGGTTTGTGAATGCTGGAAACGAGCTTCTTTACTCGAGACCAGAGATCCAAGATTAGGAGGAGAATTCTTATCTGAGGAAGTCGAGTTGGTTCTGAAACTGGGGTTGCTTTGCACAAATGCAGCGCCAGAATCCAGACCTGCCATGGGACAAGTGATGCAATACCTAAACAAGAGCATACCCTTGCCGGATTTCTCGCCCTATACTCCAGGTATTGGGGCTTTTATGCCAGTGTCATCTGCCATTGGTGTCCTTAATTCAAGGAATTCATCAATACCAATGTTTGTTACTCACACCATCCTTGAAGGGCATGGGAGATGAGATCTAAGAAACTAGGTATTCACTGCATCTAAATCTCTTATAGCTACCAAAATGTTTTAATTTAGAGGTTTAATATGATGTTGGTTGAGTCTGTGATTTTTTCTTATGAATAGGTTTAAAGTTTGATGTGAGAAGGTATTAATTTCCTTGACCAAGAGAGTCTATAAAAGGTATGGCAACATGCATATGTTAGTAAGGCATGAGAACAAGAAAAGGTGAACTCTATTTTTGTGTCTCTTGCTTAACATCTCTTTAATAGACTTGTTCTTGTATTGGGATCTGGAAGATTTATCCACATAAGTTTGTTTTTCCCAGCCACGCATTACCATATTGATTTTATGGTTAGCTTGCTGATACAATAAAAGAAGGAGACACGTGGATGGATGAGATTCTTTTGATTCAATAACAGAAATAAATGTATAAAACAGAATTGTAACAAATATTTTCATTCATTCGAAAAAGTTAATGAGCTTCTTCTCATCTTCTTCCTTTCTCTCTGTGTTTACGTGAACCTTTCATTGATCTGAGTTCCTTCATCGGGTTGGAAGTTCAATCGGTAAGAGAGATTGTTGTTTAGTTGAACATTAGCCTCTATTCTCTAGTTGATACTAATTTGGTTGTATCAAAGGTATCAGATAAACCAATCTATCCTCGGAACCATGGCGGAAACTAGGCTTCATGCCCAGATGAAAGAAGCGTTAACGAAGGAGCTGGAGGATAAGTTTTCCAGTCTATTCCAGTCCATTGAAGGTTCAATTGCAACATTAAGCTCGGTAATTTCAAGAATTAACACCGAATTGTTCAAGGCGATTAGGTTACTTTCTAATTAAAGACCTAACAATCCGTCTGGTTTAGCGAATCAATATAGTAATTGCAGTGGATATTCACATAATCACGTTGGTGTTACACGACTCGTGAAACTTGAATTTCCAAGGTTTAATGGCGACCGCTAGGCTTGGCACAAAAAACCGAACCGGAGTTACCGAACCGAACTGAAATTTTTGGTTTTCGGTTCGGTTCGGGTCACAGGTTCGGTTATGTTTGGCGGCTTTAATTATTTTTTCGGTTATCGGTTCGGTTTACCCAAACCGAACGGTTAACCGAGAAACAAAAACCACCGTCTTCACTTCAAGCCATCGTCATCAACTTCGCCATCTTCACTTCGATCTGCTGTCTTTTTCTCGTTATCGCATCACCAACAAATCGCCACTTTTGTTTTCTCGTTTTGGTTTCTGCAATTTCGGCCTTCGGCCATTCTTTTTTTTTTTTTAATAGTTAAGGTAAGTTGAGAGGGTTGAGAAGAAGAATAAACGTTCCATTTCGGTAAAAGAAGGAGACACGTGGATGGCTGAGATTCTTTTGATTCAATAACAAAAATAAATGTATAAAACAGAATTGTAACAAAGATTTTCATTCATTCGAAAAAGTTAATGAGCTTGTTCTCATCTTCTTCCTTTCTCTTTGTGTTTACGTGAACCTTCATTGATATGAGTTCCTTCATTGGGTTGGAAGCTCAATCGGTAATAGAGGTTGTTGTTTAGTTGAACATTAGCCTTTATTCTCTAGTTGATACTAATCTAGTTATATCACTTACCACACGCTACACAGTCCATAGGCTAGAGACTCCAGACATGTAATCAATATCCATGTAAAGTCAAATTCACTTGCAGGACTCAGTGAATTCATTATTTGGCTTTATGAGAAATACGAAAACGGAGCTGGAGTGATCTCAACATATTTTTTTGCTGAGATGATGAAAGCATTGACGAAGCGAGCCATGCTTGACGCCAAGTACAATCCAAGTACATAAGTACTAGAATGCCTATCAACGGAGTCATGCAAGTTGAAGCTATACTCCAGTAGAAAACCAACATGTCAATAGCAGCTCGTAGTTTTGATAGATCTCCAAGCTCTTCTAGGATAACACCACTCAATTTATTGCTTGACAGATCCATCCCATACATATGATTTAAGTATTTCTTCCTTGAACTCAGAGTCTCCAGTATAAGAATCATATCTTTGCTTTGTAGTAAATTTGATTTCAGTTTCTTGATTCTTATTCAAGCTTGACTACCATAAATGAGGAATTGTAGAATTACAGTGAGGAACCAAACCTGCCGCATGTAGTGACTCATCTCCTCGTCTCCTCCCGACCCAAATGATAAGTTATAGAGGTATGAAGCCATTGAGCTTGTTGTGTGAAAGATTTAAAAAGGGATTTAAAATTCTCAAATCACACAGCTCGATCCAGTTAAATTCTTTCTCCCCGGTATTGACAAACTTGTATCCCGGTTAGTGCGTTTGGGCTTTCATTTATTGATATTTTTCGAATGGACCCAATAACGGGCCTCTTCTTACATACAGTCTTAATCAAATCAAATTATGCTACATTTAAGGGATATGATTTTGATGTCCAATATCCTTCTTAAAGCGATGTCTTGATTAGAGATTGTGAGTTTCACAAGGTTCCAGGAACCTGCGTGCTCCCTTCGGTTCAAATCCACCAAGAACACCAGACGATCGGTCAATTCAGCATTCGGACCTGCGAGAAAAAAAGACGGAAAAGGAAAGAGGATTGAGTAATTGTTTCAAAACACAATTACCCAGTAAGAGCGGATTCAAGAAACACACAATCCCGTCTTACACCACACAACTATGAGCTACAAGTTCTAAGCTAATAACACCTTGCACCCACGCCCGAAGGCTCACCACACAATTCTATCATCCGTTCGTGATTAACAAGCTCCCAACTCACACTCCCGAACGCTTCGAGCCTCACTACCCCACATGTGCGTCCCACACACCACTTTGGAGGGCTCGTCACACCCTCCCCGACGACAAGGACATCCCACATCCTACATGCAAACTCCCTTGCGTGATCCTACCACAACAATTATTCCACGCATATCCATCACACACAAGCAACGTTTTCGGTTTAAGCGATATCCTAACAGTTCTACTTTCCAGCAACCAATCACATTAAGCGCTTTACTAATTCCCTACGCTACCTAGAAAGACGGTATTAACAAAGTACTCGCGCCAGAAGTTGAAATAGAGTAAGGGAAGATCACATCCGGTCCTTACCTTGGCCAAGGATGGGAAAAAGCATAATTTAGAAACTCGAGACGCCCAAACAGACTTCATATCTGGAAATAAAATGGAAAAACAAGCGAGTGAGGCTTTCGTTTTGCTTGAATCGGCCTAAAGATGTACTAGTTATGGCTACTTGAAGTTAGTTGAGTAAAAGTCAATGGTTTAGGTCAAGGTCAACCCATACACAAACCCAAACCCAGACTGAACTAGACCCAATTCATAACCAGCCCAATTTTCCTAAACCAATCCTAAACCAAACTAAACCAAGAATCAGTTTGAACCAGACTAAACTAGGATGAAATTAGATTAAACCAGAAATTGGAATTATAATTGAATCAAACTGATCAAACCGGACTAAACCGGTCTGACCTGAATTGACCCGGCCGACCGACTCGACTCAGTTCGCCGGCGAGTCAACTCGGCGGCGGCGGACGGCGGCTTAGGTGGCACGACGGCGTCATACGGCGAATCTCCGGCGGTGGCTCTGGCAGCGCCTGTCGGCGACTCCCGACGGCACGTGGCTGCGCGTGGATTTCACGCGCCCGGTCTTCCTCCGGCGTGTGCGGGCGCGTGTGGCGGCGCATGGCTTAGTGGCTGACGGCTTTGGCTTTGTCTCAGCAAGATGGACGCGATGGTGGCCTCAGATTCACGTGAATTATCATGGTTAGAAAGATACGAAGGTTTTAGTGCTTAGGTTAAAGAGAAACAAATCTGAGAAAGGGCTTTCTGGATTACATTTGACTCAAAACGATGGAGGATGGGTAGATCTCGACTCTGGAGGTGGTGGCTGCGACGGGAGAAGGACAGAGCTTCGCCGGAGTCTGCTTCCCCCCCCCCCCCTAATTACAAACCACGCTCTGAAGTGTCTTACTTCCCAGTACCAATCCAACAACAGTTTTCAGAATACAACACAAATGCCATATACTACCGCCCATGTTCATTAGGGTCGGTTTCCATCTTGATGAGGTGGTTTACATTCTCAGCGTCCATTGCTAGGAAGAAGTCCATTAAAACATCGCATTTACCGCTTGAGCCGAACAAGTTACCGTCTCTGTCCTTGAGACTGGTCAACACTGACGCTTAACAATATGGCAAAGGGAACGACTAGTGTCATAGTTAATACTTCCAACATTTAGAAACAACACTCATCCTTCGAGTGGTTCCAAGACCTGAATGAGATGCTCCGCTTCCAAACCGATTCTCCTTAACGGTTTCCATTACCGTGCCACACTGTATCATCCACTTCCAAATGGATTCTCTTCGACTGTTTTCCATTACCGTGCACTATGGCGTTGACTGTCGCACAAGCTGATATCCTTGCTTATACTTCGTGAACAAAGCGGCTAACCATGTCCATTATGGCTACCTAACTTGTGGGGAACGACCCACCACGCTTCCGCTGCGCACTCTGATTTCAAAACCGACATCCAATCTGACTTGCAACTCAAGGTTTCCTACCATGAGATCCAGCGGTAGTGTTTTCCAAGCACCATCTTTTGGGTTTCCTTCCCCATTAAACTTGCCTTCCTTTGCTCTCCCTTGTAGATTCTTGCCAATCCGCCATGGTGTTTTCCTAACACTCTTCCGTTGGATTTCCATTTCCAATAACATGATTTGTCCACTTGCGCTTGCAACAAACAGAAGTCCAGCTTACTAAGCGATTCCAAATTCCCCAACTCCACCTTCCCAAACGCTTTTACGATCTTCTTTTCCTCTTGAAGAACCTCCTTTGCTGCTCCGTGTGAGATCTGAGATTCACACTAAGAATTTGTAATCGTGGATTTGGACTTTCGGATATAGAAATGGTATAGATTTCCTATGAATCAAAGATTTTATTGAGATTGATCGTCGAGATAGAACAAACACAATCGAATAGAGAGTACAAAATATGATAATCGAGCTATCTAGTCGAAGTGTTCTTAATTAGGGTTGGAATGTCTTGAATGAATCGCCACTTCTTCTTTAAATACTCTCGACTTTGATCTTCTTGTTCCGATATTTCGGCCTTGCCATGATAACGATCTCCAAGATTTGCGTGGATCAGTTGACCCAACGAAGACCAGGTTGCTCTATCTCCACATCGTCTCTTATCGAGCTCGAGCTCGATCGCCTCTCACTTCGGCGTTGCTTGGGCCTTGTCAAGATGTCAATCGTATGGGCCCAACAAAGGGTAACGGTCGATCTCTCAGTCTTGATTATGGAACGAGCTCATGATTATGGGCCTTTGTTTTATTTGTCAATGGGCCGGATTTCTTTGAGGGAAATCCAGTACCAACAATAGCCCCCCAGCCAATTAATTTCGACAAGTCGAGGTTTATGGGCGGTGGAAGACGCGCGTGCGCCTCGGGTGTCAGAAACCCTAATAACCATCTCGGCTTCATCTTTGGATCTTGTTATGATCGGACGGTTGAAACCGAGCGTGTGGATTGAATTGATCTATTTGTAGTGTGTGTTACCTAAATTCATGTTATCCAGAGAATAACTTTATCTGCCGTCGATCTGGTCAATCGTCTACGGTTGAGATCTCTCGAGTCCGATAAATCTTATCGGCCTCGATCTACGCGGATGTGAGTTAATCATCAGCCGCTTACTCCTGACCGTAGATCACGTATCGATGGTCAAGATCGTAAGAGATCGAAGGATCCTAACTGTCTCGCTCTTTTGCAATCATTTTCAAACTTTAAATCGAGCGGTTGAGATTGTAGGATACGAAAGATCCCGCGGATCTCGATGGAGGAGGTACACGAATTGGCTTAAAAGGAGAAGTTACCTAGCACGATTCCCATTACTACTCGCACTACAAATCGACAAGGTAACTTCTTCTTTCTTACTTTAGCATTTTCGTCTCTCGCTCTTGTTTCTTTTACTGTTATTCCGAAACTCCTCTCTCTCTTTAGATCTTCTATTCCGGTTCTCTTTTTCTTTGGATAAAAGAAATTTCGATACATCGACCATTATGGCTCGAAAGGATTCGACCAAGGCGAGTACAAGTGCGGCGGCGGGATCATTTGGTCCACATCCGCCGTCCAGCTTGACTGTGGACCATATACAGCGATTGCGGTCGAAGTGCCAGATCCCTCCGGGGGTAGAGATAATCGTCCCGTCTCCGGCGATGTCGCCGGAAACTGCTGTAGAGGGCTACTGTTGCGCCTCTTACACCTACTTCGACAAATGCAGATTGTTTTTCCCAATCCCTCGCATTATCTCGTGGGTTCTGGCCCAACTTCAGCTGGCTTTTCATCAGATGACCCCGAATTTTGTTCGTTATGTTATCGGACTCAGGGTTAGAGCCGTCGAGGAGGGCATTGACTTTGGGGCCGAGGAATTGATGAGGGTTTTTTCGATAAAACATAACACTCGTTTTCCCGGTACTTAATACCTCTCTCCTCGTCATGGGAAGATCCTCGAGGAGATCCCGACGAGGGATGCGTGGAAGAATAAGTACTTCTTCTTCAGGATCAACCATCATTCGGTCGAAGACTTTGATTACTCGGTTATCCCGACAAGATGGGCAGCTAGCGTTGGTTAGCTTTTAGGGTTTATCAGTGCTCCTGACTGCTTTACGTTCTTAATATCGAGCCATTTGCTGACACGTATTTTTTTGTTTTTCTTTGTAGAGGCTCCCGAATCGTTACCTCTGAACCCGATTGATATATCATGGTTTTTACTAGTTTTAGGCCATGATATAAGTATGTTTTTAGTGTCTTTTGTGTTATTTTAGAGTCTTTTACAGGTATAATCAGGTTGGGAGCTAAATTGGAGATTATGGAGCATTTTGGAGATTTTTGGAGTGATTGGCCGAGAGATAGAGTTCACTGTCCGAAACAGAGAAAGGTGTCGATCGTTGCACTCTAGCAACGATCGTTGCACCAGCGAGATGGGCCAAAAACTCGGCGGTTTAGAAGAGTGAAGAATTTGCACTTTGATCCAGAAGTTCCTGATATTTACAAAGAAGCCCTTGGCCGAGATTATGCCTATATATTAGAGTTTTTAGTGTTTTTATTAGATACGCTTTATACTTTTTACCATACACTTTATAATTAAGAGCAGAGGATTTTTAGAGCTTTTGGGGCTGATCTGAACCTGATTCATCATCTGTATTTGAAGAAGATTTCGAACCCCTTTTACTCTTATTCTTTTATGCAATTTACTTATCATATGATCATGTTTTCATTATCTATGTCTGAGTAGATTCCTAGTTAGACTTAGGGTTTCTCACATAGGATTTCATGACTTGCTAGACTTGTTCAATTTCAGTTAAGGATTCAAACTATATCTGTTCTTCAATTTAATTGTGCTTAAAGCTAGTTCTAACCTGATCAATTAGAATCTAGATCTTAGGTTGCTAAATACGTCACGGAAGTGGGGTTTAGGAACCAGAACTAATTAAATTGGGCAATTAAACTTTGCGCAAACGAAAGTTTGGTTTAGGATAATTGTGAACATATCAAACTCGAACTTATTGCTAGTTTAATCTGTTAGTTCTCGCAAACGGAAGTTTGGTTTGCTGCACTTAGACTTAGAGAATTATCGCAAAGGAATTTGGTTAATTCTATATCTGTGTTTTGAGTTCTAGAACTGCGCTTAATTAGATCCTTGCTGAATGAACTGTTTGCTAGTCTGATTTCCTGAGAATACCCTAGGTTTGACGCTTTTAATTACTTGCTTTTACAACCAATAATCTCTGCTACTGATTTACTTTCTTGCACTGCTTTCAATACAATCACATTGCTTATTTCTAGTATTCATTCCCTACGGTTTGATTCTCTTGAGACCAAGTGTCCCTGTGGATTCGATAACCCTATATACTACTTTGACATTGCTGTACACTTGCAGTTTAGTATAGGGATTAATTCTTGACCTATCAAGTTTTTGGCGCCGTTGCCGGGGACTCTTTGAGTCTTCGATAGGACCGAACTTAGGGTTTTACTAGAAATTTTTTGTTTTTTTTGTTTTTGTTTTTCGTTTTTTTTTATTATTTTTGCTGACTTTTTCTCTGTTTCTCTCTGTCGCAGGTACGAATTTCGCCTTGCGTCGATCGTTGCACCCTTTGCATCGATCGTCACTGAGCGATTTGAGATTGAATCGATCGTTGCACTGATAGCATCGATCGTTGCTGGACGATTACAGACAGTTTATGCCAACGCAGAACACTCGAAGTAATCCGAACTCGAGCTTAGTTAATCTCAATCTAGAGGAACTTGGACGTCTAGAGAGGACTATCAGAAGAGAAAAGAGAGAGAGAATGGTTCGAGAACGTCTGATCTTGATACCAGATGCTGAAGGTACCCTGAGGGACCAAGATAACAACCCGTACAATGCTGCTGGGCATCGGGTTGATGCTGAAGGGAATGTCATCCCTGACCCCCCTGAACCTGAGCAACAACCGCAAGATCAAGCTCAAGGTAGAGAGATGGTAGTTCATGAGAGGACACTAGCTGATTACAATAGACCTGATGAGTTTCATGCAAACCGAGCAGCTCTAGTGCTTCCTGCTTTCGAAAGGAATGATTTTGAGGTAAAAACTATCTACTACCAACTGATGAGGCAGATTGCTTTTCATGGTCTTCAATCAGAGCAGCCTATGGATCACATTGACAAGTTTGAGGACATAGTCACTGGCATGAAGTATGAAGGAGTATGCCCGGACTATCTGTTCCTTAAGCTATTTCCGCACAGTCTTGCTGGAGACGCTAGTGCATGGCTGAGACAACTGGCACCTGGTCAGTATACTACTTGGACAGCCTTAAAGAGTGAGTTCCTGCGCCACTTCTACGATGCTGCGCGCTCAGATCAGTCCAGACAGGACATACTCACTTTTTCCCAAGGAGCTGTGGAGCCTTTGACAACTGCATGGATGAGATTTAAGAAATATCAGCGTGATTGTCCACACCATGGATTCACAGAAGTACAGCTGATAGGTATTTTCTTCAGAGGCATAGATCTCCCTTATCAGACTGCTCTGGATAATTCCAGTGATGCCAATTTCAGCACCAGAACTCCTACACAAGCTAAACGGTTGATAGAGAACCTGATTGGCAGCAATAGTTGCAAAACAATGGATGAAAGGAGGAAGAGATCTGGTGGAACTGTAGAGAATTCTGATATAGCTAATATTAGATCCAGATTGGACACAGTCTACGATCTTCTGACAAATAAGAAAGCTGTCCACTTTGCCCAAGATGTGGAGGTGATTCAGACTGAGGTGGACACTCAGGAAGAAGAAGTGAATTTCATAGGAGGTTCCGGTTTCCAAGGTAATAGATTTAACAACCAACAGGGGAACAGATTCTCAAATGGAGGACAATCTGGTGGTTTCCAAAAGACCTATGGACAGGGTAATCAGAGAACCTATGGATCTACGTCTTATCAGACTCCTCCTGCACCTACAGCCCATGAGAGCAAAATGGAAGCTATGATGGAACAACTGATGGAAAGTCAAACCAAGCTTTCTGTAGACAACAACAAGAAGCTGGACGCTGTCTATCAGGACCTCAATGGGAAGTTTGAGACATTGAGCACTCACATGAAGCAGTTGGACACTCAGGTGAATCAGATGTCCAGCTCACTGAAAGGAAAAGGAGTTGCAGACACTCATATTAAGGCCTGTTCTGTACTGATTAATGATGGATCTTATCTAGGGGAGAAATTTGAGCTAAGTACAGCTGAGTTGGTGACTGAGGAAGAATTTTCGGATTTCTGTGAAAAACTCTCGGGTGGAAGTTGTGATGATCGCGATGCAACGATCGATACACATCTGGCATCGATCGATGCAGGTCGTGAACAAGCAGAGAATCCGTGGGATGAAAATGAGATTGATGCAGAACTAGCCCGCCTATTCCCTGATACATCTGAAATCACTCCAGAAGATGTTTATGCACGAGCTATTTGGCACAGTCCCAAGGTGTCTGAAGTGATTAAACAAGAGATTGAAGAGCTGAAAAGGCTAGAAAAGGGTGGTGAAGACTTGGAAGAAATTCCATCATCCGATGATCCACCTTATCATCCATGTGTTCAGAAATATTTGAACAAGATGTTGCCATTAGATGAAGAGCTGAGAGAATGGGTGATAGTAGTTTCTCAGCATATTAGTGATGTTCTGTTAACTAAGGTCCCAAAGAAACTGCCTGATCCTGGAGTTTTTGTGCTGGATTGTTCTATCTTTGAGGATAGCTTTAGGCGTTCTCTGTGTGACTTAGGAGCTGCTGGGAGCATAATGTCTTACTCTGTGGCAGAGAAGCTGGGTATGTTGGATTTTACTCCTACTAGGACACGTCTTATCCTAGCTGATCAGTCCATACGAGTTCCTGAAGGACTCCTTATGGATATTCCGGTAAGAGTTGGAAACTACTTAGTTCCAACGGACTTCCTTGTGCTGAAATATGCCTGCGATCCGGATGAAGCTTTATTGCTTGGGAGACCATTCTTGGCTACAGCAGGAGCTGTGATTGATGTTAGACAGAGTCTAATAGACCTCCACCTGGGAGATGAGACACTGCGATATGAGATGGAGAAGCTGCGGAAGCCACTGATAGATGGACAGACTTTCGAGATCTTGGAAGCAGATGATGAGCAGCTGAATGAGACTGTGATAATAGATCCTGGAGCGCATTTTACTCCATCTTTTCTTGGACTGAAGCATTCTGCAACAGCCTATTCTCCGCCATGGATGAGGAGACTTGAACAGAGACAGAAAAGGTCTCTGTCAGGATCTTCCGGAGCTTGAAAGATCTTGCGCGTCCGGTCAAGCTATTGACCTTAAACAAGCGCTGGGTGGGAGGCAACCCACCATTAGGTACTGGTGTTTTTCTTTTTAATTTTTGGTGTTTTTGTTAGGATTTTACGTTTGTTTTTGTTTCTGGTGCAGTCATGTTTGCAGGTCTCGGATTAAATCGCAGTGCAGCGATCGATGCATTTCTGCATCGATCGTCACAACACGAAAGGAATCGCATTGCAGCGATCGTTGCGGTCCTGAGCAACGATCGACCATACACGAAAACCGCCAAGTAACGGTCGATGCATCTAATGCACCGATCGATGCTGTGCGACAGAGGTAACCCGACAGACATAAACTCACCTTTTTCAATTTTTTATTTATTTATTTTCTTTTTACCGATCCTTCGCTGGACACTACTGGGGACAGTGTGTCTTAAGTGTGGGGGAGGTGCTACTGACGTTTATCTTTCTGTTTTCTTATGAGTCAGTCCGTTTTTCAAATTTTTTTGTTTTATTGAGTCAAAATTGTTTAAGTAAGAAACTATGATTTTCGGAGGAGATTTACAAAACTTGCAGGAACTTAAGTAACCATTGGGATGAAGTTGCAGGATCTATCTCTGACTATTAGAAAACCCCATCACAGATCAACCTACTGGGAACACCCATATCACTTCAGGTATCAGAGGATCCTTTTACTGACTTCACCCCTAATACTGACTTAGATTTTCTCACCTAAGGGCTTGGTATACTTTATGTCGGATTCCCTGTTAGTTCTGACACAGCCTGTAAACCTGTCCTATTTAGTTCCCTTCTCCCCTTCTATAAAGTAAAAAAAAAAAAAAAGATAATAAACTGAGGATGAGTTAGTAACTCCGAAGTGGTCATGGGAATAGTAGCAAACACTATTATCTCTCATGTGATCCATGGAATGTGTCCAAAGTACACCCCATAACGGGAAGAACACTGATAAAAAAAATAAAATGATACCCAGTGGGGAAAAATCAGTTGTTAAAGAAGGGAAAGAGAAGAAAGGGACTAGAGAAAGATAGTATGGTGGTCTAGAGCTGATTAGGTAAGAATCCATGTGCCTTTAGATCGATACTCCTTAGGTGAGACCGCACTTAAATACTTGCAGAAGTCAGTAGGGAGAATTTGAATGCTTGAATGTGATTGTGGCGTTTACCTAGGACAGTTGCTAAGTGTGGGGGAAGTACATGTTGGTCTTGATATCCTGTGATTGATTCTTTCAGTGGTTTACTAAGGGGAATCTGAGTATTGTAGCTTCTAAGATGAAATGAGTTTCTGAAGAGTTTTCAAACCTCTTCACCATGTTTTAGTTCTATGTTTTGCTTGAGGGCAAGCAAAGGCTAAGTGTGGGGGAGTTGATATATCATGGTTTTTACTAGTTTTAGGCCATGATATAAGTATGTTTTTAGTGTCTTTTGTGTTATTTTAGAGTCTTTTACAGGTATAATCAGGTTGGGAGCTAAATTGGAGATTATGGAGCATTTTGGAGATTTTTGGAGTGATTGGCCGAGAGATAGAGTTCACTGTCCGAAACAGAGAAAGGTGTCGATCGTTGCACTCTAGCAACGATCGTTGCACCAGCGAGATGGGCCAAAAACTCGGCGGTTTAGAAGAGTGAAGAATTTGCACTTTGATCCAGAAGTTCCTGATATTTACAAAGAAGCCCTTGGCCGAGATTATGCCTATATATTAGAGTTTTTAGTGTTTTTATTAGATACGCTTTATACTTTTTACCATACACTTTATAATTAAGAGCAGAGGATTTTTAGAGCTTTTGGGGCTGATCTGAACCTGATTCATCATCTGTATTTGAAGAAGATTTCGAACCCCTTTTACTCTTATTCTTTTATGCAATTTACTTATCATATGATCATGTTTTCATTATCTATGTCTGAGTAGATTCCTAGTTAGACTTAGGGTTTCTCACATAGGATTTCATGACTTGCTAGACTTGTTCAATTTCAGTTAAGGATTCAAACTATATCTGTTCTTCAATTTAATTGTGCTTAAAGCTAGTTCTAACCTGATCAATTAGAATCTAGATCTTAGGTTGCTAAATACGTCACGGAAGTGGGGTTTAGGAACCAGAACTAATTAAATTGGGCAATTAAACTTTGCGCAAACGAAAGTTTGGTTTAGGATAATTGTGAACATATCAAACTCGAACTTATTGCTAGTTTAATCTGTTAGTTCTCGCAAACGGAAGTTTGGTTTGCTGCACTTAGACTTAGAGAATTATCGCAAAGGAATTTGGTTAATTCTATATCTGTGTTTTGAGTTCTAGAACTGCGCTTAATTAGATCCTTGCTGAATGAACTGTTTGCTAGTCTGATTTCCTGAGAATACCCTAGGTTTGACGCTTTTAATTACTTGCTTTTACAACCAATAATCTCTGCTACTGATTTACTTTCTTGCACTGCTTTCAATACAATCACATTGCTTATTTCTAGTATTCATTCCCTACGGTTTGATTCTCTTGAGACCAAGTGTCCCTGTGGATTCGATAACCCTATATACTACTTTGACATTGCTGTACACTTGCAGTTTAGTATAGGGATTAATTCTTGACCTATCACTGATCACATCGAGTTTAATTGCTCGTCTCCGGAGAGGAGATATCCGTTGGTCTAGTTTTACAGACCAACGAATTTGAGATGCTCTAGGTCCTGCAGCCCGACGGCCTCTTTCGTACCAACCTCGACTTCCGCAACACGACTCGCGCTCCCCTCACCAGCCCGCTTCAACCCGAGTTGTTCAGGCTTCGCTTCAGATCGCCGAGCGGACTGGAGAAAGTAAGTATCCTGGTTGGTTCGTGCGAAGGTTTCTAGTACTGTATATCTCTTCTTAAAAAACAAAAGAACTGCTCGAGTCCGTTTTGTCCTCAGATCGACTTGTTTCGGACGACAGCTCTACCGCCAGTACTCCTTCTTTCGAAAAGATGTCGCGAAGGTCGAGCAGCCGTAGGAACAGGAAGGATCCCGATGATCTGGCGAGGAAAATGAAGGCCGGGGACTTGAGTAACGCCCTCCTTTTCGCAATGGGCGAAACTCTTCCTCCCCCTCCCTCGATCCCTCCTGCTAACCCTGTTCAAATCTCTCTTCCTCCGGCTACAGGGTCCGGGGAGGCGAACATGGAGGCGGAGGATTTACTCCCTCTTCGACCGGGCATGAACTAGCCCAGGTCCCGTCCGGGGAGCATGCTTTGCGCGACTCTCAGTCGAACGGCTCGAGGAGATCGAACGGTCGGAGTAGGGGTGGCCCTCCTCCTCCTGCAGTGAAGCGTCAAAGGACCGACGCGGAGATGAGCTCAAAGAGGCCGAGCCAAGGCGTGGAGGTGAGGCCTGCCTCTTCTGGGTCCTCCGGCTCTTTTAACTGGCGCTTCAGGCACCAGAAGGAATGTCCGATGGCAGATGATCCAAAGGGTGTGGCCTATTTGCTGAGGCATTTCAAGCATGCAGGCGTCCAGCTCCCAGCTGTTGGGGATATGGCTTTCGGCGACTCTTACACCGAGATGATGGCGGCCGCTGGGAAGGTAATGGTTTCTTCTTTTTGCTTCTTTGACATGTTTTATGTTTAGCATTCGTTTATTGTTATTATTTTTTGTGCAGGCTTTGGAGGCTGCGAACAGGTACGCGGCTAGGTCCGAGCGCGAGCTACGTGAAATACCGCAAGCAAGTGAGCTTGAGACTGTTAAGAAAATAGTGAGCGACCTGAAAGCGCAGTTGCACGGGGCCCTGGCTCGGGAGTAGGAGCTGAAGAAGCAGCTTGTTATGTTCGATGGAGTGGAGGCCCGTGTTATGGTCCTGGAGAACCAGGAGGAGGACCTTACTCAGAAGCTGAACGTGGCCGTGAACCGGACTTTGGCCGCCGAGGGGGCGAGCCAAGCAGCGGATGAAGCCCGTCGAGCCGCGGGCATGCGGGCTGCGCAGTGTCAGGCTGACCTGGAGAAAGCCCTTGCCGATAGGGAGTTCGACAAGAAGGTGGCCGCTCACGAAGCGAAAAAGGGGCTTAATGGCCAGTATCTCGAAATTCTCGAGGGAATTAAGGTGAAGGAGGGCCAGCAGAAGGTCGCTACTAGCGCCGAGATCAGGCTCCAAGAGGCCTTGGCCAATATTGCGCTCATTGCTGAGCTGACTTCCGGCGAGCTGAACCTGACTAAGGAGGTGCTCGACCTCGCGGAGAAGAAACGGCTGGCGACGGAGGAGATGAATGCCCCGGCGGTTTCTGATTTCAGCATTAGTAAGTTGAATCTACTGGCATTGTCGGATGACTCGGTGATTCTGGCTCGCCCTCTGACCCAAGTCCCTCCTGCTCCTGATCAATATGGATCGAAACTCCCGACCGGAGTCGGCTCGAGGGTTAGCGACGGAGTCGAAGGTCATCTTGAGGACGGAGCGGCTGCAGACGGCCAAGGGGAGGATGGGGACGAGGCTTCGTCCCCGTCAAAACAGTTTTAAATGTTTTGTTGCTGTTGCCCGAGAGGGCTTTTATTTTCCTTTTCGAACCTTTGTTGCCCGTGGGGGCTTTTCTTTACTTTGGTGTTGCCCTGAGTGGGATTTTTTATTCGAATCTTGAGGACATTGCGTTCTCTTTTTTCTTTATGGATTGCTTCAATCTTTCATGCCTTAGCATAGATTTGACTGTTTAGCGTAGAATTGGCCATCACGATAGCTCGGACTTCTAAAGAGGGGTCGAATGAATGGTTCAGCTTTGATTTGCCTTAGGGAGTTCTCAATGAACTTTTAGGTCGACTATATTTGAGCTCGAATTCCTCCTCAAATTTAATCGAGGTTCAACTCTTTCAAGGTGTAGAGTTCGAGCTCGGCTAGTATTGAAATGTAATACTTTTTAGACGGATGGCGAATCGAAGTAGACTTACATAGATTCGTTTCGAGTGTATGCGGAATTCGTTTTGTGTAAACGAATGTCTCGTTTTTGTCTGTCTTGATGTAGACTTGACCTCATTATTTTGCTTCAAGGGAGGGGGTAGCCCCCCAATTCTTCTAATCTGTATGAGGTTTGAAGAATTTTGAATATTTGAAGGATCATTTCAGATTGTTCTGGTTTTGATGTGACCGTTTCAGGTCTCTTATTTTGGGACGATCATTTCAGTTCGTTCAGAAGGGATAATTTCATATCACTTTACTTAGAAGAGGCCATTTCAGGTCGTTTAGGTTCGAAGAGATAGTTTCATATCCCTTTACTTAGAAGTGGCCATTTCAGGTCGCTTAGGTTCGAAGAGATAATTTCATATCACTTTACTTAGAAGGGGTCATTTCAGGTCGCTTAGGTTTGAAGGGATAATTTCATATCATTTGATTCCGAAGAGATAATTTCATATCACTTGAATTTTGAAAAGATAATTTCATATCACTTGGTAAAATATAAAGGCGAAGTACTTCGCGATGACTCTAACTTTTACAATGGGAAGAGACATTGATCGTGGGACTTATTTTGATTTCACAAAGATAAGCTAGTATGACTTCGTTCGAAGTTGTCGAGCTCGGTAAGAGCTTTGTGTTGGGGGGCGGCTGCGCTCGAGGTCGAGTTGCCTACGTATCCTTTTAAGGGGATAAAGCCGTTTCGTAGTACGATTATGTTGGCGTACTTTCAGTGAAAGTACTTTTTGAGGTTGATGATATTCCAGGGTCGTAGTTCAGGTTTCTGGGTTTCCACCGACTTGAGTCGATAGACCCCGTCCTTCACAACATCAGTGACCTGGTAAGGACCTTCCCACTTTGCTCCTAACTTTCCAGCGTGTTCTTCCTTTTTATGGTCGAACACTTTCCGTAAGACGAGCTCCCCTACTTGAAACCTTCGAGTTTTAATTCTGGAATCATAGTAGCGAGCTGCGGCTTGTTGGTAGTTCTGGATTCGAGCTAGTGCGAGATTCCTCCTTTCGTCGACGAGATCGAGCTCGTTTGTTATCATCTTGTTGTTAAGTTCCTCTTGCCGTGGGCATTCTTCTTTGCGGATGCTTGACACGAGGATTTCGGCTGGTACTACCGCCTCGATTCCATAGGCTAGCAAGAAGGGAGTCTCGCCGGTGGATTTTCGTGGAGTTGTCCGGTAAGCCCAGAGTACGGACGGGAGCTCGTCGCTCCAGCTCGTTTTGCACTCATTGAGTCTTTTCTTGAGGCTGTTCATGATTGCTTTGTTAGCTGCTTCCGCCAGTCCGTTCCCTTGAGGATAGCGGGGCGTTGAGTAAGCCAGATTTATGTTCCAGGTTCTACAGAACTCTTTGAACGCGTTTGATATGAATTTAGATCCGTTATCGGTGACGATCTCGTGGGGTAGTCCGTGTCGGCAAACGATGTTTGGCCAGACGAACTCCTTAACGTGAACGTCTTTGACCTTTTGGTATGATTCCGCTTCAATCCATTTAGTAAAATAATCTGTCATTACCAATAGGTGTGTGGCTTTCTTTTTGACGGATGCGACTAAAGGTCCCACGATATCCATTCCCCATCGCATGAATGGGTATGGCGAGGAGATAGAGGAGAGTTTCTCCGATGGTTGGTGGATAATCGGGGCGTGTTTTTGGCATTTGTCGCATTTGCTGGAAAAGGACTCGCATTCGGTGGCCATTGTTGGCCAGAAGTAGCCTTGTCTTTTGATTCGTATGGCCAGGGCTCGTCCTCCGGAATGGCTTCCGCAGGATCCGTCATGGGCCTGTGTGATCACGACTTGGGCTTGCTTCTTATCGAGACATTTGAGGTAAGGTCCAGAGAGACTTCTTTTAAAAACTTCCCCTTGCGTGACACAGTACCTTGCGCTCTGCGTCTTGAGTTTCCGCGCTTCCCATTTGTCGTCGGGGACTTCGCCATTTGTTATGTATCGAATGATCGGAGTTCTCCAATCTTCGTCATTGTTAGGTTCGGGTCCTTGACTAGTGGATGCAGCTTGGATTGGTCCATCAGGGATGTTCGCGACGTACACGGTATTCCTTGGGTCGATATCATCGTCGATCTCGATAATATCGTGACCAGTGTCCTTGGGATGTTTCTAGTTCTCGACATCGTCCTTGTTGGTAGGCTCGCCTTCCTTCAAGGATAGAGCTTTCAGGGCGATGTCAATACTTGGTTTTTCGATCCCCTCGACTGGTATGATCCTTTTGAGGTTAGGATCTGATGTCAATGCTAGCGCGGCTAGGGCGTCGGCTGCGGTGTTTTCCCCTCACGGGATTCGTGTTAGATCAAAGAATTCGATCTGTTCGGCGAGCGTAATGATTACCCGTAGGTATGCTTCCATATGTTCATCTTTGGCCTCGTAGTCGCCATGATATTGGCTCGTGACCAATTGGGAATAACTGAAGGCGTCTACTTCTCGGGCTCCTATCGCTATTGCTAGTCTGAGCCCGGCTATTAACGCTTCATATTCTGCTTCGTTATTTGATGCGGCGAAGCCCAGTCTGAATGACTGTTCTAACACTTCGCCTGTTGGGGAGACCAGTTTTACTCCGACCCCGGATCCTTGCCTCGAGGAAGCTCCATCGACGTAGAGTTTCCACCTCTTGGCGGAGATCGGGTCGAGTTCGATGGTCGGAGGGAGTTCAATTATGAAATCGGCCAGTACCTGCGCTTTTAAGCACGTCCGAGCTTTATACTCGATGTCATACTCGCTAAGTTCGAAAGCCCATTTGACCAGTCGACCTGACTGGCTTGGACTGTGAAGGATGGTTCTCAGCGGTTGAGAGGTCATCACTATGATTGAGTGCGATTGGAAGTATGGTCGGAGTTTCCGAGCCGATGTGACCAGCGCTAAAGCGAGTTTTTCCATGGCTGGGTATCTGGTTTCAGCGTCGATCAAGGTCTTACTGATGTAATACACCGGCTGTTGTTCGTTTTGTTCTTCGCGAACCAGGACTCTACTTACCGCTGCTGTAGAGACAGCCAGGTAGAGGTAGAGGGGTTCCTCTTCTACTGGTTTCGCCAGTATAGGTGGTTCGCTTAGGTAAGATTTTAGCTGGACGAACGCTTCTTCGCACTTCTCGTTCCAGAGGAACTTCTTATTCGCTTTGAGAAAGTGGTAGAAGGGTAGACATTTGTCAGTCGACCTTGAGATGAAGCGGTTCAAAGCAACTATTTTGCCAGTTAGACGCTGGACTTCTCGCGTTGTTTTGGGAGACTTCATCTCCATAAATATTGCGATCTGTTTGGGATTCGCTTTGATCCCTCTTTCGGTCACTTGGTAAGCAAGGAATTCTCCTGAGGGGACCCCGAAGGTGCACTTCGCTGGGTTGAGTTTCATCCCGTATTTGTTGAGAATGATAAAGCATTCTTTTAGCTGGGGGATATGATCTTCGTACTTGGAAGATTTGACCAACATATCGTCGATGTAGACTTCCATGGTTTTACCCAGGAGTCCTGAAAACATCTTGTTGACAAAGCGTTGGTAAGTCGCACCTACATTTTTTAGTCCGAAGGGCATGACTTTGTAGCAGTATGTGCCCCGATCAGTTATGAACGAAGTCTTTTCTTGGTCCTCGAGGTTCATTAGTATTTGGTTGTACCCCGAGAAGGCATCCATGAAGGATAGTAGTTGGTGTCCGGCGGTAGCTTCGACCAGTCGGTCGATGTGTGGGAGTGGGAAGCTGTCCTTCGGACATGCTTTGTTGAGGTCTGTGAAATCTACACAGACTCTCCACTTCCCGTTCTTTTTCTTGACCACTACTGGATTTGCAAGCCAGTCGGGGTACTTGACCTCTCTGATCGATCCGATTTTTAGTAACCGATCGACCTCGTCGTTGACGGCTTGAGCTCGTTCCGGGCCAAGTTTTCGACGTTTTGTCTTACAGGTTTGTAGGTTGGGTCGACATTCAGCTCGTGGCTGGTTACGTCGATGTTGATCCCTTTCATGTCTGCTGAAGACCAGGCAAAGCAGTCGACGTTCTGTTTTAGAAAAGAGATCAGTTCGTTTTTAACTGGCTCTGATAGGTCAATTCTGATGCCGACAAGTCTTTCGGGATGAGCGTCGTCTATGCAAACTTGGGTTGTGAGGTCCTTTGGGGGTCCTATTTGACTTGTGTCATTCGACCTTTTGGTTTGCATGGTGGCGAGCTCTTCCTCTTTCCGTAATTGCTATGCGGGGGATTTCTAAATCTGCTTGTATCCGTTCATGTAGCAATGGCGGGAAATCTTTGACTTCCGTAAACGGTTTTTACTCCTTTGGGAGTTGGAAATTTTACGCATTGATGGTAGGTCGATGGTACCGCTTTCATGTCATATATCCATGGTCGACTTAGAATTGCGTTGTAGGGAGCTGGCCGATTTACTATGACGAACTCTGTCATTCTTCGAACTCCTCCAGCTATTACTGGGGCGAAGACATAGCCCACTGAGTATGTTGTTTCGCCAGCGAACCCTACCAATGGTGTCTTTTCCTCGACGATCTCGGAGTCGTTGAACTCCATCTTTCGAAATGCGTCGTAAAAGAGGACATCCACCGAACTTCCTGTGTCGATCATTATCCTCGAGAGTTCGACATCTCCGACTACTAGACACACGAGGAGAGCATCGTCATGTGGTTTGTCAAGATTGTTTGTCTCGCTCTCGTGGAAAGTGATTTCGTGGTCTGGACCTAACATTGGGGTTTTCCCTCCTCTGTCGGTATCGACTCTTCTTTGAAGAGCTTTGATTGAATTGACCGGTATCGACTCTTCTTTGAAGAGCTTTGATTGAATTGACCGAGTCTCGGCATAGCTTGGAGCCACCGAAGATGAAGTCAACTCGTTTAGGGGGTATGGCCCGTACACCCCCCCCCCCCCGCATAGACGAGGGAGATTGATTCGTGAGCGTAAACTCTTACTAGGAGCTGGAGGTGGAGATAGCGCCGAGCCTCCCCGGGTGCCGCACAAGCTGAGTTCGCCGATAATGACCTCGACTCTCTTTCGCGACCCCTGGGGGAGAGTTTCGGGAGATTCCGGCTCCTTAGACCGTTCTCGTTTGTTCTGAGAAGGCTTTTTGGTGTTTGACTCTTTGGTCTGTTTACTTTCCTTTTTGTCAGATGGAGCTTGCTCCTCGACTTCCGATTCTTCTTTGCTTTCGGACTCTCGCTTTTGGGCCTCGGCCTTGGCTCGAGTATAGCACTCTTCAGTCGAGTGTCCTCTTTTGTTGTGGAAATCACAGAATTTATCCTTGTCAAACTCGAATTTCTTCGAGCTCTTCGGGCTCTCGACCGCATTAGCGTTTCCTGATTTACGGGAATCCTTTTTGGAGTTCGAGTTCTGTAAGCCCGACGAGTTCTTTTCTTTTCGGTGCTTTTCTCTGAGGGACGTGGTTTCGTCCTCGAGGCGAGCAAAGGCCGATGCGCGATGAAGGGTGTCATCGAGTGTCTGAGGTTCGCGGACTGTTATTTCCTCGCGGAATCTGGTAGAGTACCACAGTCCGCGTCTCAGTGCTTCTATAGCTACTTCGTCTCGTGGGTTCGCAATTTGGATTTTATTTCCTTAAATCGGTCAATGTACGAGCGAAGTGTCTCGTCGGGTTTTTGAGAGACGCCAAATAAAGCCGCCTCAGTGGTCTTTTCCTCGATAATGACAGAGTATTGTTTGAGAAAAGCCGTCATGAACTGGGTGAAATTATCGATGGATCTTTCTTCCAGTCCGGCGAACCATTCTAGGGCGGAGCCCGATAGGTTTTCGGCGAAGAGCCTGCAGAAAGCCGGCTCTCTTTCTTCGTCAGTAAGGTATACGCTTGCCATTGCTAACCGGAATGCCCTGATGTGGGCTTTCGGATCCGATTTCCTAGAGAATTCTGGAAATTTCGTTTTCTTGATTTCCCAGATTCTCGCGAAGGCGATCCGGTCCGTGAATGGCGTTTGTCGCGTTTCTTCGATCACTCGATCGATGTCGGGTGCTGCACTTGTTGCCATGTGAACCTTTGAGCTTAAGCTGACGAATTGGGCTTTAGCCTGCTCGATGTATTTTCTTAGCATGTCATGTTCATCGCCTGCTACAGGTGTGAACTGTGCTCGTGCCTGATTCGACGTTTGTTCCGGGAAAACCGGATCAAGAAGATCGATTGTTGGAGTCGGTCTTGTCTGGTCGATCTGCGGCGCTTGGAACGGTATCGTATTAGATCCGTCATGGTGTCTCGAGAGCGAAAGCAGAGCCTCCTAGTTGCCTCGGCCGGATATTGGAGTTATTCGGGAAAGGTGGTGGTCCGGGTAATGGCCGGTTTCCCGATCCGGTTGGATCTGTGACCATAGAACTCGAACCAAATGGAGTCGGTGTCGCAGTAGGGGTCGTTATAGAGTGGAAGCCGCTATTTGACTAACGAAATTTCCCGACGTTCCTGGGGGTGTTACCACCTGGGAGAAGTCCAAGCATGTTCGCGGTGGGGGACTTATGGGGGTTCGCGGATCGCGCATTGATCTACCCCCCTGTTTTTGGCTAGCGAGCTCTTATAGACGGGCGTTGATGCGCCGTTCTTGTTCCTCGAGCTGCGCGGCCAGAGAACGATTTTCGATCTCTTGGGCCCGTGCATTTGCCTCGTTGCTTCTCGTTCGGTTTACCAATAGGCTTAACATCGAAAGGATTTCAGCGAGGTCGTTCGGGCTTTGTCGCTGTGGAGCAGAAGGCAGTGGCGAGTTAGGTCTGGTCGTTCCAGATCCACCTCCTGAGGCGGGGGCGGAAATTGAATCATTTCTCATCCACACCCAGTTTCTGCTCGGATCGTTAGTTCCTGACAAAACATTTGTCGGAATCTGGCTAGTCGCGATTGTTTGAGCGACTGAGCCGGCCAGTGCCGAAGTCGTGGAGACTGAGGCAGAGCTCTTCAACACGCCATCGGTCTGACCCGTGGTTCTTACCCCGGTGGTGTTCTGAGGAACGTTGTCGACCGTTTGAGGGTGGTCAACTGGTGGTGTGGCGCTGGGAGAGCCAGATTGGTCGGGATTCATCTCGATCTATCGGATCTAGGATCTGATTCTTAAGACAGGAAAAGCTATAGATAGTCCCCACAGTCGGCGCCAAATGTGAGATCTGAGATTCACACTAAGAATTTGTAATCGTGGATTTGTTCTTTTGGATATAGAAATGGTATACATTTCCTATGAATCAAAGACTTTATTGAGATTTATTGTCGAGATAGAAAAAACACAATCGAATAGAGAGTACAAAGTATGATAATCGAGCTATCTAGTCGAAGTGTTCTTAATTAGGGTTGGAATGTCTTGAATGAATCGCCACTTCTTCTTTAAATACTCTCGACTTTGATCTTCTTGTTCCGATATTTCGGCCTCGCCATGATAACGATCTCTGAGATTTGCGTGGATCAGTTGAACCGACGAAGACCAGGTTGCTGTATCTCCACATCGTCTCCTATCGAGCTCGAGCTCGATCGCCTCTCACTTCGGCGTTGCTTGGGCCTTGTCAAGATGTCAATCGTATGGGCCCAACAAAGGATAACAGTTGATCTCTCCGTCTTGATTATGGAACGGGCTCATGATTATGGGCCTTTGTTTTATTTGTCAATGGGCCGGATTTCTTAGAGGGAAATCCAGTACCAACACTCCGTAACTCACAAAGAACTCCGTAGTCGACCGTTACCCCTTCCAGTCCTTCTGTTGATTCTCGAGCATGTTGTACCACAAAGATCTCCTCCAACTTTCCATTTGATCAGACTTCAAATGAGCCGTCCATAACCCGTTGAAGTTGGTGTCACAAATCTGATTCCAAGATTCCATACTTAGAGTAGACTTGGACAATTTCCTACTGCTCCTTGTGAACCAAACAACACGAACAACTCTTGACGCTTACTCCAATTAGAACCCACCACTTCCTATGGCTTCCTTGCAATCCGGTCTTTTCATCGACCTCTTGCAGCTCATGCAACACTCCTTGCAGCTTCTACAACGCCTCTTGCAACTCCTGCAACACTTCCTGTAACTCTTGCAGCTCTCTGCTACAATCCCACATTCGCTTTTCCGGTGAACATCTCCACATCCTTATTGCCTCAACACGCCTCAGTTGGAAAACACTCTGAACAGACGCTATTCCCAAAACACACCTTAATGGGATCTATTACCCTGTAGGCGCACACCACAACATACATCTCAACATACACCTTAACGGCACACATCACGACATACATCTCAACACACATCTTAAGGGTAATAGCACCATTGAGGTCTAAAGACAACGACCACAACCTGCAAAGAAGATCTAACTAGACTAGGACCAACGCGGAGAACTATCGATGATATATTTGGTGCTTGAAAAGTCATTTCGAAAAGTAACCTCTTTTTAAACTTTCGCGAACACTTTTGAAAACGGAAATATGATTCTTAGGAAAACCGCGGGAGCTGATCTCTCAAATGGAACTGAGAGACCTTAACCCTGGCTTTGATACCAAACTAACACGGCCCGTCCCCAATTAACCAAAAGGCATCGTGCGGCACCGGTCGAAGTGGAACGGTCCAACCAGACTGCCTTTCACAAGGTCCCAGGAATCCGCGCGCTCCCTTCGGTTCAAATCCACCAAGAACATCAGACGATCGATCAATCCTGCATCCGGACCTGCGAGAGAAAAGGACGGAAAAGGAAATAAGACTGAGTAATTGTTTCAACCACACAATTACCCAATGAGGGCGGATTCAAAGAACCCACGGTCCCGCTTACTCCACACAATTATGAGCTACAAGTTCTAAGCTAATAACACCTTGCACCCACGCCCGAAGGCTCACCACACAATTCTATCGTCCGTTCGTCCTTAACAAGCTCCCAACTCACACTCACGAACCTTACGGGCCTCACTGCCCCACACGTGCGTCCCACACACCACTTTGGAGGGCTCGTCACACCCTCCCCGACGACAAGGACGTCCCACGTCCTACACGCAAACTCCCTTGTGGGATCCTACCACAACAACTATTCCACGCATATCCATCACACACAAGCAACATTTTCGGTTTAAGCGATATTCTAGCAGTTCTACGTTCCAGCAACCAATCACATAAAGCGCTTTACTAATTCCCTTCGCTGCCTAGAAAGACGGTATTAACTAAGGACTCGCGCCCGAAATTGAAATAGAGTAAGGGAAGATCACATCCGGTCCCCATCTTGGCCAATGAAGCGCAAAAGCGTAATTTAGAAACTCCAGACGTCCGAACGGACTTCATATCTAGAAAGAAGACGGAAAAACAAGCGTTAGGCTTTCGTTTTGCTCGGATCGGCATAAAGACGGACTAGTTATGGCTACTTGAAGTTGGTTGACTAAAAGTCAACAGTTTAAGTCAAAATCAACCGGTCAACCCAGTCACCCAAACCCAAACCCAAACCCAGACTAAACAAGGCCCAATTCATAATCATCCCAATTTCCCTAAACCAATCTCAAACCAAACTAAACCAGGAATCAATTTGAACCAGACTAACACAAGGATGAACTGTGATCTTAGTCATGTGCATAGTTTTTCAAGTGAGAAAGTGGCCAAGAGAGTTTATAAGATTGTATTACTTTTGTAAATTGGTAGACATGACCATTAGTTGAAATGCATGTAATGGGCAAGTCATAAGAAGTAGAAAGGTGGAGATCTTTAAGCCGTAATTTAGAATTCTAGAAAAGATGTACATGATCTCATTGACATTTTTATTTTCAGATATTGAGGAGGAGCAATAAATCTCAGTTAATTCGAAAAATAAGACCAAGTAATGAAAAAAAGAGAAACAGAAGATGAATCTTCATGATTGCACAACATAAACCCAATAGTCTATTAATGAAGAACCAACCGGAGGAAAAACAAGGGATATATTTGAAGGAAGTAACATGGATCGTTTTCTGAACTGATTCATTGGATCATCACCAGTTTAACAACAATTAGAGTACATCTATACTCCTGTACAGAATATATATTTCAAAAAGGCTAGCTATGAGAGAAATAGTTTAACTAAAGCTGCAGAGTTTTAGATACGAAGTTTAGACAAGCTTAGTAATAAATACATGAATAATAAATACATGGTATTGGCCTGAGAAGCTACAGCAACAACAATAACATTCTGCTGACAGAAAACACACTTCTCCATATACTGATGATACCTTCTTATGGAGAAACAATGATGTCCTCTTCTTATAATAAGGTCTTCCTCCAAGATCTGCTCTTGACTAGATATATATTGCTATAATGTATTCTCACTGAGGAAGTTAGGTTTATTGATTGATATTAGAACTCTTTTATATATAAACCCGTTAAAGTAATACTTCAAATTGGAATCATCTATTTGTTTAGTTTTTTTTATGTGAACTTGAAATTGTTATGTGAGCGGTTGAATTTCCAAAACTCTACCGTTTCATGCACCATATGTCTTTTTTTTATCTCAGCTTAGCTTCAAATTTCAAAATGACTCTCAACGAAAACCTGGAATGAACAATGACTTTCTTTAATCAAATTCTTGGTACTCAATTTGAAAAACATGGAATGTTCCACAACTTGCTTTGGAATGTAGTATAAACTTAAATGGGCTGAAAAGTCTATCCCAAAGATTGTGGTGCATCTCTTCCGGAAGAGTGGCTTGCTGTTTTCTCTGGACGTAAGCTCGCACCATTTAATAAGCAATGTGTTATCTAACTCTGACTTTCTGATGATAGAACCAGCTTGTAGTACTCCATGGCATTTGAGATTCCTTTTGGGAGGACCATGAAATTGTTTTGCAATAGGGAAGTTACTAAGCTCGCTTTTGTTTGCTTCATCTTACTTTGGAATGATTATGGTTGTTTCTGCGGCTATGAGTGATTATATATTACTATGGACTATTTTTTTTTGCTTCATTCAGTTGACCTTGGAATGATTAATTAGGATATCTCAGGCTCATCTTTAATTATATTATTATCATGAAGTAAACTGTGCGATGTATATTACGTCTCGGTAAAATACCCGGTACCAAACCCGAATAAAAAAAGGGAAAATCGAATCTCTGAACCCGAACCGATAAAATATCCGAACGGATCTTAAACTGTTATATCAGAAAACCGGAATTCAACCCAAATCAAACCAAGAATCGAATGAATACCTAATCTTGCAGTTATATACCCAAATATTAATTATATCTAGATATGATATGATAGTTATCCAAAATTACAATAAATTTAAATATATTAATTATTTTTAAACTGAAATAAATAAAATGCCTAATCTTGCAGTTATATACCCAAATATTAATTATATCTAGATCTTTTCATAGATGGTCTCGCCAAAATTCTACCCGGTGGGCTTTTGCAGTTGACAAATACCACATAGTTGTAAATGGGACATGCTTTCTTCAAGCAGCCGTTTGATTTCAAGGGATTTCCTTTGTTGTATCTCCTTCCATGGATCTCTCTCTCATGCTTTGGCAACTCAGTACATGGGAGTCTTCAGCAACCCAACAAACGACATGTCATCCTCTTCTCCCCCTCTGCTAGCTATTGAGCTCGAAGGCAATAAGAGTTTTGGAGAAGTCTACAAAGGAATTCTTCCCCTAAGCAGGCAAAGCAAGGAATGAAACAGTTTATGGCTAAAAAGGTGAGTTATTTCTGACCAGTACTTGTTCATTGAACAAAACCCATCTCCTTCATGGTTTCAAAGGATATCTATTCTTAACGACATTGCATTTGCTCTCAGTTACTTGCATACATGAGCCATGTAAGTTGTTTTTCACTGGGATATAAAGGCTTCTCTGAGTTCAATGGGAGGGTAGGTGATTTTGGTATGGCAACGGGAACTTGTACAAAAACCGATGTGTACGCCTTTGGTGCTTTTCTTCTTGAAGTGATTTGTGGAAGGCGATGATAGGTTCCATCAGACATTCTACAGGAAGAGGAAGAAGAATGCTAGAGCTAAAGAGTTGGTGGCGGGTTCGAGCGTTGATGAAGAAGTTGAACCAGATTAAAAGAAGTCAAACACTCTAGTCAACACAGAGGGTTTTCTGTTGTTGCTATTTCGTTTCTAATAGTCTGTTGCTATTTCGTTGCTAAAAGTCTGAGTGGAGCTGATTTAAATATTGTTGAGTGTTCATTTGGATCTTTATGCTTTGTTGTTGTTGATTCTAGACGATATGAGTCTAAGTCTCACGATCGCTATGAGATCGGCGATGAAGGATTCGATCGACATGAGATCGTAATCCTGATTCGTACTACAAAGCTTGTTTCTCTTTTATTCAATAATATTCAGCTCAAATTCTCATATTACAGTGTTCAATCGATTGTTCTAACTGGCGCCTCCTCTTCCTTATATGGGCCCAAGTAATTTAACTAATGGCTTATTAGGCTTTTGGGCCCAAGACCCAAATCAGACAAAAAGACTGTATTTTGTCTAGCCCAATTCTCTGTACAAATACAGTAAATTTCTTGCATCTTACTGTATTAATTCCTTTTTAACTTTCCCGTTAGCTATGGTGTGTGACCCTTTGGGATCATACAATACTGGTAATAAGTACTTAACTTATAGATCAAGAGCGGGCTCAAGCAAGTCATCATGACCTCCCAGTATTTATGACTTATGTCTGATCTCGACACTTATCATACTTTCTAGAGATAGTACAGTAGATATCAGGACATTCCCAACAATCTCCCACTTGTACTGGAATTCTACATTCCCTAATCCTTTTGTCTCAATATCTCGATCTGGCATAAGGCAAGATGCGTGTCATCCTTATATAGCCAAACCATGTTCATCGGACCAGATTTGATACTGACAATGCAAACGACTTGGGCAAGTCCGTTTGGGAGTGGCCACTCTCTTACCAGCTATCAAGTCTCCGATTGGCCTAGAGATATTACCTCCGTTAAACGGCAGGGACAAATCCCATCTTGTTCCATCACTATGAACTACACACTTTATAATACACCCAACCAAGGTCCTTATAGCTCCCAGTTACGAAACAGCGTTAGACAATGATCAAAGCGCATCAATCCATGTGCAGCCACATGCATGCGAACTCAGGTCTAAGGACTATACTCTATAGTCGTATATGAGAACCTCTTATGACACAGATATTAATATCTTGTAGAGTTCTCATCAGCGGGCCATGTCCGGTCATATGCTCCCCTACATATACCTATGTGTCGACTTTGATGTCGCGCATCTATGACCCCTCGAAACTTGGTCATAAGTCTCAACACAATCTAGTCTCAAGTGGTTGTTGGTGTTCCAATTTCAACAACCTTCGACTATGGACACTATGATTTATGTCATTTCGTTAAATATGGGGTTTCATGATCAAGTCTTTCTCATGTACTTCGATGGCCCATATATAACGACATGAATCATTTTGGAACGATTATTTTATGTCACAGTTAAAATAATCCAGAAATAAAATTTCATTAACATTAAAATGTTTACATGAACCAATCAAAATAACTAAAATAAAGCCCTCACAACTCCCACTCAAAAAGAGATTACATTTGAAAATCTCTAATTCCTACAGCAGCAGTATGCAACTCGTGCTTAGGTCTCGGGAGTGGCTTTGTCAACGGGTCAGCCACGTTCTCATCAGTGGGAACTCTGCTGACCATCACTTCACCTCTATTCACTATATCACGAATCAGGTGATACCTTCTCATAATATGTTTTGATTTCTGATGATGTCTCGGTTCCTTAGCTTGAGCAATTGCACCATTGTTGTCACAATACAGTGTTAGAGGCTCAGTGGCATTTGGGAATACACCAAGTTCAATCATGAAGTTCCTTATCCAAACTCCTTCCTTCGCAGCTTCTGAAGCAGCGATGTATTCAGCTTCAGTTGTGGAATCTGCCACGGTGCTCTGCTTGGAGCTCTTCCAACTTACTGCACCGCCATTCAGACAGAAGATGTAACCAGACTGTGACCTGAAATCATCTTTATCTGTCTGAAAAATTTGCATCCGTGAATCCACTCATTTGAAGCACTTCACTTCCTCCGTAAACCAAGAACTTATCCTTAGTATTCCTCAAATACTTCAGGATATTCTTTACGGCAATCCAGTGATTCTCACCTGGATCAGACTGGTACCTACTCGTCATGCTTAGTGCATAAGCAACATCAGGACGAGTACAGATCATGGCATACATGATATATCCTATAGCCGAAGCATAAGGTATCTTACTCATGCGCTTAAGCTCATCAGGTGTTTTAGGACACTGAGTCTTGCTTAGTGTAGCACCATGTATCATTGGCGTGAATCCCTTCTTGGATTTATCCATTCCGAATCGATGCAGGACTTTGTCTATATAAGAATCTTGACAAAGTCCAATCATCCTTTTAGATCTGTCTCTAAAGATTCGAATTCCAAGAACATACGCGGCTTCACCCATGTCCTTCATGGAAAAACAACTTCCCAGCCAGTCTTTAACAGACTTCAGCATTGGAATATCATTTCCAAGAAGCAATATGTCATCGACAGATAGGATAAGAAACGCCACTTTGCTCCCACTAGTTTTCTTATACACACATTGTTCTTCCTTGTTTCTGATGAAGTCAAAATTCTTTATTGCCTCATCAAAACGAAGATTCCAACTCCTGGATGCTTGCTTCAATCCATAAATGGATTTATGAAGTTTGCATACTTTCCCAGCATTCTTAGGATCAATGTAACCGTCAGGATGTGTCATATACACATCCTCCTCCAAGATTCCATTCAGGAAGGCGGTTTTCACATCCATCTGCCAAATCTCATAATCATAATAAGCGGCAGTTGCTAGGAGAATCCGAATTGATTTCATCATGGCCACTGGTGAATAGGTTTCATCATAGTCTATACCATGAATTTGCTTGAAACCTTTTGCTACCAACCTGGCCTTGTAAATCTGGACATTTCCATCCATGTCAATCTTCTTCTTGAAGATCCATTTACACTCGATGGCTTTAGCACCAGCGGGTAAGTCAACCAGTGAGAACACTCGATTGACAGACATGGAGTCCATCTCGGATTCAGTGGCTTCACGCCACTTTGAGGAGTCAGGGCCTATCATGGCTTCTTCAAAGTTCGAGGGTTCATCACCGTCAATGATCAAAAGATCATGGCAATTAGTCACGAGGAATCCCTGATATCTATCGGGTTCGTGACGGATCCTTCCGGATCTTCGAACTTCAGGTACTTCAGGTTCAGGTTCTATTACAACTTCATGCAATTCATCCTGCTGTTCTCCCTCATTAGGTTGAACAGGTTCCTGTCCTTCTTATATTTCATCAAGTTGTACCTTACTCCCACTATCTTTCTTAGAGAGAAATTCCCTCTCAAGAAAAGTACAATCCCGAGCAACAAAGATCTTGTTCTCGGATCGCAGATAGAAGTAATAAGCCTTGGTATCCCTAGGATAACCAATGAAGTAGCATTTGTCAGATTTTGGTGTAAGCTTGTCTGAGATTAATCTTTTGACATAGGCTTCACAACCCCAAATTCTGAGAAAAGACATTGCTGGAGCCTTTCCAGTCCATAACTCATATGGTGTCTTTGCTACTGCTTTTGATGGCACTCTGCTCAGTGTGAACGTTGCGGTCAGCAAAGCATATCCCCAAAGGGATATAGGAAGGTCTGTGTGACTCATCATGGATCGGACCATATCTAACAATGTCCGATTCCTTCTCTCAGACACACCATTCCACTGAGGTGTTCCAGGAGGTGTGAGTTGGGAGATGATCCCACACTCACTCAGATGATCACGGAATTCCTGGCTCAAGTATTCTCCTCCTCGGTCCGACCGAAGAGCCTTAATACTCTTACCAAGCTGTTTCTGTACTTCATTCTGGAATTCTTTGAACTTCTCAAAGGTTTCCGACTTATGTTTCATCAAGTAGACATATCCATATCTACTGAAATCATCAGTGAATGTAATGAAGTACTGATAGTTTCCTCTAGCATTTGTGGACATTGGGCCACACACGTCAGTATGTATCAGGCCCAATAGTTCACTGGCCCTTTCTGTGGGTTTATTAAAAGGGGCCCGTGTCATTTTGCCCATTAGGCAAGATTCGCATTGCTCACAAGACTCAAAGTCAAATGAGCCCAAGAGTCCATTTGAATGTAGCCTCTTGACGCGTTTCTCACTAATGTGCCCCAAACGACAATGCCAGAGAAACGTTTCATTTTCTTCGTTAGATTTGAACCGTTTTGTATTAATGTTATATACTGGAGTAGATTGATCCAGCATGTACAGCCCATTAATAAGAGGGGCACAGCCATAGAACATATCATTGAGATTAAAGGAACACAATTTATTCTTAATAGAAAAATCAAATCCTTGTAAATCCAATAATGAAACTGAAATGATATTTCTGCTTATAGCAGGTACAAAATAACAATTCTCAAGTTCTAAAATCAATCCAGAAGGTAAAGATAACAAGTAAGTGCCAACGGCCAGTGCTGGAACCTTCGCTCCATTGCCAACCCGCAACTCTACTTGCCCTTGCTTCAACCTTCTAATGTTGCTGAGCGCCTGCACATTAGTAAAAATATGAGCCCCACATCCAGTATCTAATACCCAAGTGGTATTATCAGAAGTAGTAGTATTTACTTCAATAACAAAAATACCTGAAGAAGTAGTCGCGAAGGACTTCTTCTTCTCCTTCAGACTTTCCTGGTATTTCTTACAATCCCTGTGATAATGCCCTGCCTCTTTGCAAAAGTGGCAGATATCAGAAGGCCCAGCTTTAGACACGGGCTTGGGTTTGGCCTTTTCGTTGTGGACAGCCTTGCCCTTTCCCTTGTATGCAGCAGATTTCTTGAAACCTTTGCCCTTCTGCACCATGAGTACAGACGGGTCCTTGGCCTTCTTCAGATTAGGTTCCGCAGTCTTGAGCATACCATGTAGCTCAGGCAAAGACTTTGTCAACCCATGCATATTATAGTTCAAGGTGAACTGGTCATATGCAGGAGTAAGAGACTGCAGAACGATATCACAAGCAAGCTCTTGGCTTATAGGACAGTCGAGTCTAGTCAAATGATCGAGATAACCCATCATTTTCAGAACATGTGGACTCACTGCTGCAGCCTTAGCCATTTTACAGTCCAAGAGATTCTTTACAGTTTGGAATCTCTCTGTACGAGCCTGCTCCTGAAACAACGCTTTCAGGTTTGCCATCAGTTCCATGGGACAAGTCAGGCCTTCCCACTGAATTTGCAGTTCGGGAGCCATTGTCGCCAACATTAGGCAAACCACGTCATTAGCATCTGAAGAATGCGTATCCCAAGCATTCTTCACAGCTTGTGCGGCATTATTCGCAGGTCTGGGGGGAGAACTCTTTCAAGAACATAAGCCTTCTTCTCCTGCCTGAGCAAAAGTCTCAGGTTCCTGGACCAGTTCAGGAAGTTTGATCCGTTCAGTTTGTCCTTCTCAAGGGCAGACCGGATCGAGAAAGTGTTTTGTGTTGTTGTGCTTGACATAGCTGAAATTATGAGACAATAGAGTTTTAGTTATTTAGTTCATAAAAGAGTAATCTTAATAACTTATAAGAAAACTCGCATTGCATTCAAAATTTCTTTGTTTAACCTCATAAGAATGCAATGATTCCGAGACCCATGTTCAACTAAAACCAAAGTGGGCCACTGGCCGTCACCCAGAATTAGCTTTACTTGGTAAGCATACACACAGCTAGTTATATCCATATAACTCTCGGTTGTGGATTGGGCCCAAGGCCCAATTCACCAGATGTCTCAAGGCCCGGGACTCCCGATGGCCCAGTCAAGGAAACCAATCTCTTACAGCCAAATAATCACTAAAGTCTGGGACTCCCAATGAAATTAGTGACTATATACTACTTTACTTACGCAAAAACAGACACCTCACACTGTAAGCCATATCTGTAATTGAATAAGCGTTAAGTAGCTGACAAGATTGGGCAAGACATCCAAGCTTGATATTGGTTTTGAGGATTTTAGGTTTTCTTTCCAAAATAGAAGATTACTATTTTGGGAAACTTACTTATTTTAGAAACTTTCTAAATCTAGAAACATGCTAAAAATAGAAATTTCTAATTTAATATTTTATTAAAGTTTTCGGTTGGGTCACAAATTATAGGCCCAATTCTTGGCCCAAGACCACAGAATTCCAATTGGCCCAATAATTTGACATAACCGAGTCGGTTCATTAATTCTGGTCCACGACCAAATTAACTACTAAATCCAACTGGTTATTTACTAAACCAGACCAGCTCTAAATTATTTGGTCCAACCAAATCAAACTTAGACCAGCCTTCGGTTTAGGTTAAAATTCAATTTTGAATTTAAATCCGGTTTAACCAGAAATTAAATAATACCAATTGTATTAAATAATTTCCAGCAAACCGCGATTTGGTTAACCGCTTGAACCACCAATTAAATTGGATCGGTTCGGTTAAGTCCAAAATCAGGAAGAAATAGATTGGTCTAACCAATCAATTTTAGCTGATTTTGACCTAACTTGCGGTTTAAGCTAAAGCTGACAATGAACCACAATCGGTTTGATCGGTTCATTGTCGCGGGTTTGGGAAGAACGAACCGCGAAGCTCGGCTGAACCGATTGGTTACTCGCGGAACGTATGCCTCGCCAGCATATCGATCGATATGACGCACCCACGTCGATCGATACTCGCGTGCATCAGGTCGTTGCGATCGGGTCATCGGGACAACGAGAAGCAATCGATCCGATTGATATCGATCGATATCACGCTCCCTCGTCGATCGATACGGGCGTCCACTTCGCATACCGATGGGTTTCAATCGGTTCATGCGATTTACATATTAGGTTTTTCAAGTTTTCTAATCAAATTTTACTCATTAAAATCGATTCATCAAACTAATAAACAACCTAGTATGATCCAAAAAGCAAAAACCTAACGACCTAGGCTCTGATACCACTGTTGGATTATGTTTGTTCATAGGTTTAATTATCAGATTACAACCTAACATAATCAACTAGGATCTAGGTGATTTGCAGTTGAATCATAAACAGATCAGGATCATTACCTTATGATTGCAGCGGATTGATCAAGGGAATGAAGAGATCACTGAGAGCTGATAAACACCGGCTCCTCCTAGGTATCCACACGCTTACAAGCTACTGGATCAGGCTGCTAGACCAAGCTGGAACAACAGAGAGAGAGGAGGACGGCCAGACCTAGAAATCGCAGATTATGGTCTAACTGGCGCCTCCTCTTCCTTATATGGGCCCAAGTAATTAAACTAATGGCTTATTAGGCTTTTGGGCCCAAGACCCAAATCAGACAAAAAGACTGTATTTTGTCTGGCCCAATTCTCTGTACAAATACAGTAAATGTCTTGCATCTTACTGTATTAATTCCTTTTTAACTTCCCGTTAGCTATGGTGTGTGACCCTTTGGGATCATACAATACTGGTAATAAGTACTTAACTTATAGATCAAGAGCGGGCTCTAGCAAGTCATCATGACCTCCCAGTATTTATGACTTATGTCTGATCTCGACACTTATCATACTTTCTAGAGATAGTACATTAGATTTCAGGACATTCCCAACACGCTCATCATCTCCACCGATACAACACACGGAACATCAGTATCAGGTACCACCGTGGAACTTGGAACCAAATTGGGGTGATGATACGCTAGGTTATCGAGCTGGTTCTTTGAATTTAGCTACTCGGAATAGCATGTTAAAGAAGATTGAGATGCCTAGCTGTGATGGAACTCATATGACTGAATGTATTGCGGATATAGAACATTTATTTGCTGTAGGACGGTTCCGAGAAGAAGATAAGTTGGAGCTGGTTGCGTTGACAGTCGATGGGAAAGTTAAGCGTGTTGGAATTATGTCCAGTAATCTCTGTACTGTCTCTAGAAAGTAAGAGTATGTCAATGATCAGACATAAGTCATATAATACTGGAGGTCATGATGGCTTGCTAGAGTCCGCTCATGATCTATAAGTCTTGGATTTATTGCCTTTATTATATGATCCCATATGGGTCACACGCCTAAGCTAACAGGAAACTATGAGGGAACGGTTAAGCAGAACTACGGTAAAAGTGCTAGGCATTTACTATACTTAGAGAGATTAAAGGGCCTGATTAAATCTAAGGGATTTAATCAGACTGGGAATTGGGCCCAAAAGCCCAACAGAACTAGACAAGGGTTTTATGATTAAAACTTGACCTAGCTTCTTTTTCTCTCCCAACTCCTGCGCCTCTCTCTCTCTCTCTGCGCCTCCCTCTCTGTGGTCTAGCAGCCTTCTTCCTGATAGTGTGCGTGTGTGAGCCTTTGGAGGAACAACCTCTTGGTGTTTCTGCTGATCTCTGACGATACCTCATCAATCCGCTGCATAACAAGGTATTACTGAGATCTCTTTATGATTCTGCAAGAGAACCTAGATCCAATCTGTTTAGTAGGTTTTAATCTGAATGAATTGAACCAGGATAAACACTAAACAATCCTTCAGTGGTATCAGAGCTTCCTACTATTTTAAAATTTCTTGTTAGAATCATGTTTAGGTTGTTTAGAAGTGTTTGAATCAATCTATGTTTGAAATTGATAAGAAAACACTTAAGAAACAAAAGAATTAAAACCTATTCAAAACCCTAAACTAAATCGGAGTGTGGTCGGAGTGTCGGACGTCCGGATCGGTTGGCTGCGATCGGAGTGACGCACGGACCGATCGGTTTGCCGGATCGAGTCGCGTGGTCGTTCCGATCGCGAGAGATGGACCGATCGTGTCCCGCTTCTCTCGACCCAAGCCGTCCCGCTCTCGTCCCGCCCACGTCCCGATCGCACGACCCGAGCTTGCCCGATCGCGTGAAGCATGAGCTGTCCGGATCGATGGTCACTCTCGGCCGGTTCGGTTTTTGGTTTGTGGTTCGGTTTAAGATAATTAAAAAAATCTAATCGTTACGGTTTACAGACTTAATAATATTTATTAAATCTGGTTAAACCGTGATAAGAAATCCAATGTCGAAATAAAATTGGATTTAGTGCCTAAACCAGTGGTTTTCTAATTTGATTTGGTTGGACCAAATAAATTGAGAAAATCCGGTTTAGTAAATGACCGGTTAACAATTGTGGTTATCGTAGTAATTAATCTTGGTTAGACCAATTTTAATGGACCAGACCGGTTATGTCATTTAATTGGGCAATTAGGTTATGTCTTGGACATAGACCAATTCTTGGGCCTTGGGCCAGGAAGTTAAAACAATTGGACCAGTTATTTGAGTCTTTTCTTCAGATTTAATTTAAAATTTTATTTAATAATTAAAATTTGATTTTAAAATTAATCAGTTTCCAAAATTTCAAATTAGAAAGTTTCTTAGAATAGAAGTTTCTAGATTTGCATGTTTTGGATATTTAGGAAATTTCTATAGTTAGAAAGTTTCCATTTTTAGGAAGTTTCCAATTATAAAAGTTTCCAAAAATAGTAGGTTTCCAAAAATGGAAAGTTTCCAAAAATAGTAATCTTCTATTTTGGAATGAAATTTTAAGAAAACCTATAAACCTCAAATAATATCAAGCGTTGGATGTCTTGTCCAGTCTATGTGAGGGTGTCTGTCTTTTGCGTGGGTAAGACAGTTTGTGATTCATTAATGTCATTGGGAGTCCCAGACATTAGTGATTACATGACTGTATAGACTGGTTTTCTTGACTAGGCCATCGGGAGTCCCGGGCCTTGAGACATCAGAGTGGATTGGGCCTCGGGCCCAGATTCACAACCAAGAGTTATATCACGGATATAATTAGCCGAAATAGGGCTTACCGATATAAGCTAAGGTTGGGTGACGACCAGTGGCCCACTTTGATCTTAGTTATATGTGGATCTTGGAATCATTATATTCTATTGAGGGTAACTAATGTTATTGAATATAATGCGAGTTTACTCATATTGAACATATAAACTAAAATCCTTTTTATCTTAAATTTCAGCAATGACTACAACAAGCACACAAAACACATTCTCAATCCGGTCTGTTCTCGACAAGGAGAAGCTGACTGGAACGAACTTCCTGACGTGGTCAAGGAACTTGAGGCTGGTCCTCAAGCAGGAGAAGAAGGAATATGTCCTTCGTGATCCCCTCCCCGAGAGGCCTCCAAACAATGCCGCCAGGAATCTGCACAATGCTTGGGAAAAGCATTCGTCAGATGAAAATGATGTCTATTGCCTGATGTTGGCTACCATGACTCCTGAACTGCAAATGCAATTCGAGAGTGTGCTGTCGCCCATCGAGATAATGGCAAGCCTGAAATCGCTTTTTCAGGAGCAGGCAAGAACTGAGAGGTTTCAGACAGTTAAGAACCTCTTAGACTGCAAAATGGCTGCAAATGCGGCAGTGAGTCCTCATGTCTTGAAACAAAGCTAAAACCCTAAACTAAAAATCGCATGATCGTATGCGACGGAGTATAGATTTTTAGTTTAGTGTTTATCCTGGTTCAATTCATTCAGATTAAAACCTACTAAATAGATTGGATCTAGGTTCTCTTGCAGAATCATAAAGAGATCTCAGTAATACCTTGTTATGCAGCGGATTGATGAGGTATCGTCAGAGATCAGCAGAACCACCAAGAGGTTGTTCCTCCAAAGGCTCACACACGCACACTATCAGGAAGAAGGCTGCTAGACCACAGAGAGGGAGGCGCAGAGAGAGAGAGAGAGAGAGAGAGGCGCAGGAGTTGGGAGAGAAAAAGAAGCTAGGTCAAGTTTTAATCATAAAACCCTTGTCTAGTTCTGTTGGGCTTTTGGGCCCAATTCCCAGTCTGATTAAATCCCTTAGATTTAATCAGGCCCTTTAATCTCTCTAAGTATAGTAAATGCCTAGCACTTTTACCGTACTTCTGCTTAACCGTTCCCTCATAGTTTCCTGTTAGCTTAGGCGTGTGACCCATATGGGATCATATAATAAAGGCAATAAATCCAAGACTTATAGATCATGAGCGGACTCTAGCAAGCCATCATGACCCCCAGTATTATATGACTTATGTCTGATCATTGACATACTCTTACTTTCTAGAGACAGTACAGAGATTACTGGACATAATTCCAACAATCTCCCACTTGTACTGGAATCTCTGTATTCATATTCCTTTTGTCTCAATATCTCGATTAGTCATAAGGCAAGATGAATGTCATCCTTATAAAGCCTAATCATGTTCATCGGACTCTGATTTGATACTGACAATCCAAACGACTCGGGACAGTCCGTTTGAGCATGGCCATGCATTTTCCAGTATTCAAATCTCCGATTGGCCTAGAGATATTCACTCCATTTATATTGGAGGGACAAATCCCGTCTTGTTCCATCACTGTAAACTACTCATTTCATAATACACCCAAACAAGGTCCTTATAACTATCGCTTAACGACAGCGTTAGACAATGATCAAAGCGCATCAGTTGATGTGTAGTCACATGCATGCGAACTCAGGTCTAAGGACTATACTCTATAGTCGTAGTAAGAATCTCTTATGACACAGATATAAATATCCTGAAGAGTTCTTATAAGCGGGTCATGTCCGGTCGTATGTACCCCAACATACACCTATGTACTGACTTTGATGCCGTGCATCTATGACATCCTGAGACTTTGTCATAAGTCACATACCAATCTAGTCTCACGCGGTTGTTGGTGTTCCAATTTCAAACAACCTTCGACTAGGGACAGGATGATATAAGCCATCTATCAAATATAGGGTCTCATGATCAAGCAAAATGACTTTGATGACTCAAGATCAAGTCACTTACTTCGATGACCTATAAAATGGTTTATATCATTTTGGAACGATTATTTCATCACAGTTAAAATAATCTTGAAATAATAATTTTATTTAAACATCTTAAAATGTTTTACAAGAACATATCAATAACTAAATAAAGCCCTCAAACTCCCACTCAAATTTAGATTACATTTCAATGTCTCTAATGCCTACAGCTTCAGTCAGGTACTCGAGCTTAGGCCTTGGGAGTGGCTTTGTCAATGGATCAGCGACATTATCATCCGTCGGAACTCAGCTGATCTTGACTTCCTTTCTATTAATGATATCACGTATCAAGTGAAATCTTCTTAGTATATGCTTGGATTTCTGGTGTGATATTGGTTCCTTTGCCTGAGCTATAGCACCATTGTTATCACAAAACAATGCCAGAGGCTCAGCTGCATTCGGTATCACACCTAGTTCAATAATGAACTTTCGTATCCAAACAGCTTCCTTCGCTGCTTTTGAGGAGGCGACATATTCAGCTTCTGTAGTGGAATCAGCAACGGTGTCTTGCTTGGAGCTTCTCCAACTGATTGCACCGCCATTCAGACAAAAGATATAACCGGACTGTGACCGGAAATCATCTTGGTCTGTCTGGAAACTTGCGTCCGTGAATCCACTGACTTCAAGCACATTACTTCCGCCGTACACCAAGAACTTATCCTTAGTATGTCTTAGATACTTCAGGATATTCTTGACGGCAATCCAGTGGTTTTCACCTGGATTTGACTGGTATCTACTCGTCATGCTCAATGCATAAGCAACATCAGGACGAGTACAGATCATGGCATACATGACAGATCCTATTGCAGATGCATAAGGAATATTCTTCATGCGCTCAAGCTCAGCAGCCGTCGTAGGGCTCTGCTTCTTGCTTAGCGTTGTGCCATGTACCATTGGCGTGAAGCCCTTCTTGGAATCTGCCATGCTGAATCTATGCAGGACTTTGTCAATGTATGAATCTTGACACAAGCCTATCAGCCTTTTAGATCTATCCCGGTAGATCCGGATTCCAAGAACGTATGCGGCTTCACCCATGTCTTTCATGGAAAAACAACTTCCAAGCCAGTCCTTTACCGACCGCAGCATTGGTACGTCATTTCCGAGAAGCAGTATGTCATCGACATACAGAATAAGAAATACTATCTTGCTCCCACTAGTCTTCTTATACACGCATTGTTCTTCTTCGTTTCTGATGAAGTCAAATTGCTTGATCGCTTCATCAAAACGAAGATTCCAGCTCCTCGATGCTTGCTTCAATCCATAAATGGATTTATGAAGCTTGCATACTTTCCCAGCATTCTTTGGATCTATGTAACCGTCAGGTTGTGTCATATACACATCCTCTTCCAGAATTCCATTCAGGAAGGCGGTTTTCACGTCCATCTGCCAAATTTCATAATCATGAAAAGCTGCAGTTGCTAGTAGAATCCGAATAGATTTCATCATAGCCACTGGGGAATAGGTTTCATCATAATCCACACCGTGAACTTGCCTGAAACCTTTTGCCACCAACCTGGCTTTATAAATCTGGACATTTCCATCCACGTCAATCTTCTTCTTGAAGATCCATTTGCACTCGATGGCTTTTACACCAGCGGGTAAGTCAACCAACGAAAACACTTGGTTGACCGACATGGAGTCCATTTCGGAATCAGTGGCCTTACGCCACTTAGAGGAATCTGGGCCCATCACGGCTTGATTGAAGTTCGATGGTTCATCACCATCAATGATCAGAAGATCATGACAGTTAGTCACGAGGAATCCTTGATATCTCTCGGGTTCGTGACGGATCCTCCCGGATCTTCGAACTTCAGGTACTACAGGTTCAGGCTCTACAATTTCTTGTAGGTCCTCCTGCTGCTCTTCCTCATTAGGTTGAGCAGTATCCTGTTCATCTTGAATTTCTTCAAGCAGTACCTTACTCCCACTGTTTTTCTTAGAGAGAAACTCCCTCTCAAGAAAATTACAATCCCGGGCAACAAAAATCTTGTTCTCAGATCGTAGGTAGAAGTAATAAGCCTTGGTCTCCTTCGGATAACCAATGAAGTAGCATTTATCAGACTTTGGTGTAATCTTGTCAGAGATTAATCTCTTGACATAGGCTTCACAACCCCAAATTCTAAGTTAAGACAGCACTGGAGTTTCTCCAGTCCATAATTCATATGGTGTCTTGGCTACTGCTTTTGATGGCGCTCTATTTAGAGTGAACACTGCTGTTAGCAGAGCATATACCCAAAGGGATATTGGAAGGTCTGTGTGACTCATCATAGACCGAACCATATCCAATAAGGTCCGATTCCTCCTCTCAGACACACCATTCCATTGAGGTGTTCCAGGAGGAGTGAGTTGGGAAACTATCCCACACTCTCTCAGATGATCACTGAACTCTTGGCTCAAGTATTCTCCTCCTCGGTCGGACCGAAGAGCTTTAATGCTTTTGCCAAGTTGGTTCTGTACTTCATTTTGGAATTCTCTGAATCTCTCAAACGATTCAGACTTATGTTTCATTAAATAAACATATCCATACCTGCTGAAATCATCAGTGAAGGTAATGAAGTACTGATAGTTTCCTCTTGCATTTGTGGACATTGGGCCACACACATCAGTGTGTATCAGGCCCAATAAGTCACTGGCCCTCTCGTTAGGTTTATTAAAGGGGGCCCGCGTCATTTTGCCCATCAGACAGGATTCGCATTTCTCACATGACTCAAAGTCAAATGAGCCAAGAAGTCCATTCGAATGGAGCCTCTTAATGCGTTTCTCACTGATGTGCCCTAAACGACAATGCCATAGAAACGTTCGGTTCTCCTCATTAGGTTTGAACCGTTTGGTATTAATGTTATAAATTGGTGCGGATTGATCAAGTATGTAAAGCCCATTCGTAAGAGGGGCACAACCATAGAACAAATTATTGCGATTGAAGGAACATAATTTATTCTTAACTGAAAAATCATAACCTTCCAAATCCAACAAAGAAACTGAAATAATATTTCTGCTTATCGCAGGTACAAAATAACAGTTATTAAGTTCTAAAACCAATCCCGAAGGTAAAGACAACAAGTATGTGCCTACAGCTAGTGCAGGAACTTTCGCTCCATTCCCAACTCGTAGCTCCACTTGTCCTTGCTTCAGCTTCCTACTGTTGCTGAGTGCCTGCATATTAGTACAAATATGAGCCCCACAACCAGTATCCATAACCCATGAGGTATTATCAGAAGTAGTTGTATTAACTTCTATAACAAAAATACCTGATGAAGAAGTCTCCAGAGTCTTCTTCTTCAATTCCTTTAGACCTTCCAGGAATTTCTTACATTCTCTCCTCCAATGCCCCGGTTCTTTGCAGAACCTGCAGATGTCAGTAGGCCCAGCCTTGGACTTGGGCTTGGGCTTTGACGTGTCCTTGTCCGAGACTTGAACAGCCTTAGCCTTTCCCTTGTCCTTGGCAGAGGATTTCTTAAAGCCCTTGCCCTTTTGCACCATAAGCACGTTGGGGTCCTTGGCTTTCTTCAAGTTGGGCTCTGCAGTCTTGAGCATTCCATGAAGCTCAGGCAATGTCTTAGTCAAGCCATGCATATTGAAGTTCAGAATGAACTGATCATAGCTTGCAGGCAAAGACTGCAGAATGATGTCGCAGGCAAGTTCATGACTGATAGGGCAGTCGAGTTTCTGAAGATGATCGAGATAACCCATCATCTTCAAGACATGAGGACTCACTGCCGCATTTGCAGCCATTTTGCAGTCTAAGAGGTTCTTAACTGTCTGAAACCTCTCAGTTCTTGCCTGCTCCTGAAAAAGCGATTTCAGGCTTGCCATTATCTCGATGGGCGACAGCACACTCTCGAATTGCATTTGCAGTTCAGGAGTCATGGTAGCCAACATCAGGCAATAGACATCATTTTCATCTGACGAATGCTTTTCCCAAGCATTGTGCAGATTCCTGGCGGCATTGTTTGGAGGCCTCTCAGGGAGGGGATCACGAAGGACATATTCCTTCTTCTCCTGCTTGAGGACCAGCCTCAAGTTCCTTGACCACGTCAGGAAGTTCGTTCCAGTCAGCTTCTCCTTGTCGAGAACAGACCGGATTGAGAATGTGTTTTGTGTGCTTGTTGTAGTCATTGCTGAAATTTAAGATAAAAAGGATTTTAGTTTATATGTTCAATATGAGTAAACTCGCATTATATTCAATAACATTAGTTACCCTCAATAGAATATAATGATTCCAAGATCCACATATAACTAAGATCAAAGTGGGCCACTGGCCGTCACCCAACCTTAGCTTATATCGGTAAGCCCTATTTCGGCTAATTATATCCGTGATATAACTCTTGGTTGTGAATCTGGGCCCGAGGCCCAATCCACTCTGATGTCTCAAGGCCCGGGACTCCCGATGGCCTAGTCAAGAAAACCAAACTATACAGTCATGTAATCACTAATGTCTGGGACTCCCAATGACATTAATGAATCACAAACTGTCTTACCCACGCAAAAGATAGACACCCTCACACTGTAAGGCCATGTGTACGATTGAATGGGTTTCAACAGCTGACATAGACTGGACAAGACATCCAACGCTTGATATTATTTGAGGTTTATAGGTTTTCTTAAAATTTCATTCCAAAATAGAAGATTACTATTTTTGGAAACTTTCCATTTTGGGAAACCTACTATTTTTGGAAACTTTCATAATTGGAAACTTCCTAAAATTGGAAACTTTCTAACTATAGAAATTTCCTAAATATCCAAAACATGCAAATCTAGAAACTTCTATTCTAAGAAACTTTCTAATTTGAAATTTTGGAAACTGATTTATTTTAAAATCAAATTTTAATTATTAAATAAATTTTAAAATTAAATCTGAAGAAAAGACTCAAATAACTGGCCCAATTGTTTTAACTTCTTGGCCCAAGGCCCAAGAATTGGTCTATGTCCAAGACATAACCCAATTGCCCAATTAAATGACATAACCGGTCTGGTTCATTAAAATTGGTCTAACCAAGATTAATTACTACGATAACCACAATTGTTAACCGGTTATTTACTAAACCGGATTTTCTCAATTTATTTGGTCCAACCAAATCAAATTAGAAAACCACTGGTTTAGGCACTAAATCCAATTTTATTTCGACATTGGATTTCTTATCACGGTTTAACCAGATTTAATAAATATTATTAATTCTGTAAACCGTAATGTTTAGATTTTAATTATTTTAAACCGAACCGTTAACCAAACCGAACCGGCACAAGCCGCAACCATCGATCCGGACGCTTCACGCGATCGATGCAGCAAGGCGGGACGAGAGCGGGACGTGATCGGGCAAGCCGTGCGATCGATCGGGACGATAGTTGTGACGGGACGGGACACGATCGGGACGACTCGGGCCGAGAGAAGGCGGGACACGATCGCAAAGCGGACCGGTCCATCTCTCGCGATCGGAATGACCACGCGACTCGATCCGGCAAACCGATCGGTCCGTGCGTCACTCCGATCCGGACGTGTGATCCTTTGGCGATCAACACTCCGACGCATACGATCATGCGATTTTTAGTTTAGGGTTTTAGCTTTGTTTCTTAAGTGTTTTACTTATCAATTTCAAGCATAGATTGATTCAAACACTTCTAAACAACCTAAACATGATTCTAACAAGAAATCCTTGTAGAACCAATGGCTCTGATACCACTGAAGGATTGTTTAGTGTTTATCCTGGTTCAATTCATTCAGATTAAAACCTACTAAACAGATTGGATCTAGGTTCTCTTGCAGAAACATAAAGGGATCTCACCTAATACCTTGTTTATGCAGCGGATTAGAGAGGTATTGTCAGAGATCAGCAGAACCGCCAAGGGACAGCTCCTCCAGAGGTTCACACACGCACACTAACAGGAAGAAGGCTGCTAGACCACAGAGAGGGAGGCGCAGAGAGAGAGAGAGAGGCGCAGGAGTTGGGAGAGAAAAAGAAGCTAGGTCAAGTTTTAATCATAAAACCCTTGTCTAGTTCTGTTGGGCTTTTGGGCCCAATTCCCAGTCTGATTAAATCCCTTAGATTTAATCAGGCCCTTTAATCTCTCTAAGTATAGTAAATGCCTAGCACTTTTACCGTACTTCTGCTTAACCGTTCCCTCATAGTTTCCTGTTAGCTTAGGCGTGTGACCCATATGAGATCATATAATAAAGGCAATAAATCCAAGACTTATAGATCATGAGCGGACTCTAGCAAGCCATCATGACCCCCAGTATTATATGACTTATGTCTGATCATTGACATACTCTTACTTTCTAGAGACAGTACAGAGATTACTGGACATAATTCCAACAATCTCCCACTTGTACTGGAATCTCTGTATTCATATTCCTTTTGTCTCAATATCTCGATTAGTCATAAGGCAAGATGAATGTCATCCTTATAAAGCCTAATCATGTTCATCGGACTCTGATTTGATACTGACAATCCAAACGACTCGGGACAGTCCGTTTGAGCATGGCCATGCATTTTCCAGTATTCAAATCTCCGATTGGCCTAGAGATATTCACTCCATTTATATTGGAGGGACAAATCCCGTCTTGTTCCATCACTGTAAACTACTCATTTCATAATACACCCAAACAAGGTCCTTATAACTATCGCTTAACGACAGCGTTAGACAATGATCAAAGCGCATCAGTTGATGTGTAGTCACATGCATGCGAACTCAGGTCTAAGGACTATACTCTATAGTCGTAGTAAGAATCTCTTATGACACAGATATAAATATCCTGAAGAGTTCTTATAAGCGGGTCATGTCCGGTCGTATGTACCCCAACATACACCTATGTACTGACTTTGATGCCGTGCATCTATGACATCCTGAGACTTTGTCATAAGTCACATACCAATCTAGTCTCACGCGGTTGTTGGTGTTCCAATTTCAAACAACCTTCGACTAGGGACAAGATGATATAAGCCATCTATCAAATATAGGGTCTCATGATCAAGCTAAATGACTTTGATGACTCAATATCAAGTCACTTACTTCGATGACCTATAAAATGGTTTATATCATTTTGGAACGATTATTTCATCACAGTTAAAATAATCTTGAAATAGTAATTTTATTTAAACATCTTAAAATGTTTTACAAGAACATATCAATAACTAAATAAAGCCCTCAAACTCCCACTCAAATTTAGATTACATTTCAATGTCTCTAATGCCTACAGCTTCAGTCAGGTACTCGAGCTTAGGCCTTGGGAGTGGCTTTGTCAATGGATCAGCGACATTATCATCCGTCGGAACTCGGCTGATCTTGACTTCCTTTCTGAAGGATTATGGAGTTTTTCAAGGTTTAATTCTCGTATTACAACCTAACACATAATCTTAACAGATCTAGGTTCTTGCAAAACGAATCATAAAACCAACCAAACCTGGATCATTACCTTTCAGATTGCAGCGGATAATTGATGGTAATGACAAGATCAGTCTAGAACAGATGAATCACCTATTCCTCCTTTGGTATCCACACTCTTACAAGCAAGGGATGGCTGCTAGACCAAAGAGATGGATCAGATCAGAAAGAGAGAGAGAGGTTTCGCGGCCACAGAGGAGAAAATCGCAAGGATAGTGAATCCCTTAGGGTTTTCGAAATCCTTAAACTCTCATTAATGGGCCCAAGTCATTAGACTAATAGTTCATTAATTATTTGGGCCCAAGACACAAATCAGGCAAAAGCCTGCATTTTGTCTGGCCCAATTCTCTGATCCAATACAGTAAATGCCACTGCATCTTACCGTATTAATTCCATTTAACTTTCCCGTTAGCTATGGTGTGTGACCCTTCGGGATCATACAATACTGGTAATAAGTCCTAAACTTATAGATCAAGAGCGGACTCTAGCAAGCCATCATGATCACCCAGTATTTATGACTTATGTCTGATCTCGACACTTATCATACTTTCTAGAGATAGTACGGTAGATTTCAGGACATTCCCAACAATCTCCCACTTGTACTGGAATCCTACACAGGACATTCCCAACAATCTCCCGATTGTACTAGAATCCTACATTCCCTAGTCCTTTTGTCTTAATATCTCGATCTGGCATAAGGCAAGATGCGTGTCATCCTTATATAGCCAGACCATGTTTATCGGAACAGATTTGATACTGACAATTCAAACGACTTGGGCAAGTCCGTTTGGGAATGGCCATTCTCTTACCAGCTATCAAATCTCCGATTGGCCTAGAGATATTACCTCCGTTAAACGGCAGGGACAAATCCCATCTTGTTCCATCACTATGAACTACACAATTCATAATACACCCAACCAAGGTCCGTATAGCTCCCAGTTACGAAACAGCGTTAGACAATGATCAAAGCGTATTACTCCATGTGCAGCCACATGCATGCGAACTCAAGTCTAAGGACTATACTCTATAGTCGTATATGAGAACCTCTCATGACACATATATTAATATCTTGTAGAGTTCTCATGAGCGGGCCATGTCCGGTCATATGCTCCCCTACATATACATATGTGTCGACTTTGATGCCGCGCATCTATGACCCCTCGAAACTTGGTCATAAGTCTCAACACAATCTAGTCTCAAGTGGTTGTTGGTGTTCCAATTCAACAACCTTCGACTATGGACACTATGATTTATGTCATTTCGTTAAATATGGGGTTTCAGGATCAAGTCTACTCATGTACTTCGATGGCCCATATATAATGACATGAATCATTTTGGAACGATTATTTATATCACAGTTAAAATAATCCAGAAATCATAGATTTCATAAACATAAAATATTATGTTTACATGAACCTTTCAAAACAACTAGAAAAGCCCTTTACAAACTCCCACTGAAATTAAGATTACATCTTAATTTCACTCATCCTACAGCTACAGTCCGCGACTCGTGCTTAGGCCTAAGGAGTGGCTTTGTTAATAGATTAGCAACGTTCTCATTCGATGAAACTTGCTTATCTACTTAACACCTCTGTCATTTATCTCACGGAATAGGTTATACCTACCCTTGAGGTGTTTGGACCTCTGATGTGCAGCTAGTCTCAACTACGCTGGGAATCACATCAAGTTCAGTGATGAACTTTTCTTTCCAAACAACCTCTTTCGCCGCTTTACAAGCTGCGAAATGTTCAGCTTAAGTCATGGAGTCAGCAACAGTGCCTTGCACCGCCAGACAGACACAAGATATAGCCGGACTGTGACCAGGAATTATCTTTGTCAATTGGAAACTTGCCTTTCAGACTCTATCGACTTGTAGCACCTCACTTTCTCCGTAAACCAAGAACTTATCCTTAGTATTCCTCAAATACTTTAGGATATTCTTTACGGCAATCCAGTGATTCTTTACTGGATTTGACTGGTCGTTACTTGTCTTGCTTAACATTAAAGCAACATCAAAACAAGTACGTGTCATGGCATACATGATAGATCCAATTGCCGACGCATATGGAATCCTATCCATGCATTCAAGCTCAGCAGATATCGTAGGATACTGTTTCTTGCTTAACGTATTGCCATGTGACATTGGCATAAAACCCTTCTTGGATTGCTCAAAACGTGTAGGACTTTGTCAATGTAAGAATCCTGACTTTGTCCTACCAGCTCTTCTGGATCTCTATCTTTAGATACAGAATCCAAGAACTTCGTGGCTTTACCCATGTCAATTACAAAACCAACTCCCAAGCCAGTCCTTTACCGACTGCAGTATTGGGACGTTATTTCCGAGAATCAGTATGTCATCGACATACATTATGAGAAATGCAATATCGCTCCCACTAATCTATTAGTAAGCGCACAGTTCCGCTTCGTTCCTGTTCAAGTCAAAACCTTGACTACTTCAACAGAACGAAGATTCCAACTCCGATATGTTTGCTTCCATCCATGAATGGATCAATGTAGCTAACTTATACATAGTGTAATTTTCGGAGTCCGGGCTTACTTTCGCTTCTTTGAATTTCGCAGGTTCGTCGCTTTCAATGATCATCAGATCATGCGAACTTTCAATGATCATCAGGTTCAACTAATGACGAGAAATCACTCTCGGATTAGTAACTGATTCATTCAGATCTGCGAACTTCAGGCTTTACAGGTGTAGATTCTACAGAAATCTGTAAATCCATCCGCTGCTCTCCCTCAACAGGTTGAGCAGCCTCCTGTATTTCTCGAATTTCTTCGAGTTACGCTTTTACTCCCACTGTTCTTCTTGGAAAGTGACTTCCCCTCTTAAAAAAACAGAATGGACGTAAAAAGTAACAAGCCTTGGTTTCCCTAGGACAACCAGCGAAGTAGCACAACTACAAATACTCAGTAAAGACGAATTTGGATCATTTCCAATCCACATTTATGTGGTGTCTTTCAACTGATATTAGTGGAACTATTTCAGCGTAAACTTAGATATTACTAGAGCGTTATTCTTAAAGAATATCATGAAAGATTCGTGTGACTCATCTTTAATCATTTCTAATAAGATCTGATTCTTTCTCACAGAAACACCTCCAGGTTTTTCAGGAGAAATGAGCTGTGAAACGACTTCACACTCATTCAGATGATCACACTATCAATGACTTAAGTATTCTCACTCTTGATCTAATCCAGAGTCTCAATACTTCTGTCACTTTGATTCTATACCTCACTCTGGAATTCTTTCGACCATGTCAAAGAATTCCGACTTGTGTCTCATCAAATGAACACAGTCACACTCACTGAAGTAATCAGTAGAGACAATGAAGTACAGGAAATTTTCTCTGGCATTACTGCTCATCGGACCACATACATGAGTATGTTCAATCTCCAATAAGCCTTTGGGCCTTTCTCTAGCTCGGCTAAGATGGGCCCTTTGTCTTTTGGTCCAGTAAGCAGAATTCAAGTCTCATAAGATATCCATTCAAATGAGCCCAAAAGTCCATAACTATGGGGTTTCTGAATCCAATTTACTCTATTTGACCAAAACATTTATGCCAAGAAAAATCAGGTTTAATTCATCAGATTTAAACAATTTGGTATTTATGTTACATTTAGGCACTCTTTGGTTTAAGATATAAAACCCATTCCTTGAATAGGGTGCTACAATTAACATTTCATTAAGATCAAAAGAACAAAACTTGTCTTTATCAAAATGAAAACATTCAAATTCTTCACAAGAAAATGAAAAACAACTCTGCTTAAAGCAGGTACATTGTAGCAATTACTTAATTCAAAACCAAGCCTCAAAGGCATCTACAAGTGAAAACCCTACGGCTGAGGAAGCATCCCAAGCTCCTTCCAGACTCGCAGTTCCACTTGCCCTTCCTTCAACGTTCTACTGTTGTTCAGGCTCTGCATATTATAACAAATATCAGTGCCACAATCAGTATCCAATACCTACAAGGTATAACTTGAAGTAATAACATGAATACCTGAGGAAGTAGTCTCATACATCAACTTTAACTCCTCATAATCTTCCATGAATTTAATGCAATCTCTTTTCCAATGCCCAGTCTCTTTACAGTAGCAGCACTTACCAACGTAAGAGGTATCTGACTCGGGATCAGAAGACACACGCTTGCCATGATTCAAAATCTGGACAACTTTGTCTTCACCCTTGTCAGCATTAGGTTTAGTAAACCTACCCTTCTCATTCATGAGATTGTACAGGGTACTCTTCACGTTTGGCTCAACTGTCTTGAGCATATCATGCAGTTCAGTCAACGTCTTCGTTAAGCCTTTCTTGATATAGTTCCTTACGAACTTATCATAGCTTGACAGCAGTGACTGCAGAATGATCTCAGTTGCCAATTCCTGGCTAACTGGATAATCCAGTTTCCTCAGGTTATCAATGTAACCCATCATTTTACTGACATGAGGACTTACTGGATGATCATTTGGTAGCTTGCAGCTAGTGAGAGATTTAACCAACTGGTATCTCTCCACTCTTACCTGCTCCTGAAATTTCAATTTCAGGTTGCTGATCATCTCTACTGGCGACTCCATGTTCTCATATTGCTTCAGCAAATCTGAGTCCATGGTAGCCAATATCAGACCACGCACATCTACCACATCATTATAATGCTTATTCCAAGCATCATATACTGCATGAGAGGCATTGGAACCGATCCTCACGGGGAGAGCTTTCTCAAGGACATAGTCCTTTCTCCTCTGCCTGAGGACTAGCCTCAGGTTCCGCGACCAAGTCAAGAAATTTGATCCGTTCAGTTTGTCCATCTCAAGGACAGACCGGATCGAGAAAGTGTTTTGATTGTTTGTGCTCGTCATAGCTGAAATTTAGAGATAAATAGAGTTTTAGTTATTTAGTTCATAAAAGAGTAATCTTAATAACTTATAAGAAAACTCGCATTGCATTCAAAATTTCTTTGTTTAACCTCATAAGAATGCAATGATTCCGAGACCCATGTTCAGCTAAATCCAAAGTGGGCCACTGGCCGTCACCCGGAATTAGCTTTACTTGGTAAGCATACACACAGCTAGTTATAACCAATAACTCTCGGTTGTGAATTGGGCCCAAGGCCCAATACACCAGATGTCTCAAGGCCCGGGACTCCCGATGGCCCAGTCAAGGAAACCAATCTCTTACAGCCAAATAATCACTAAAGTCTGGGACTCCCAATGAAATTAGTGACTATATACTACTTTACTTATGCGAAAACAGACACCTCACACTGTAAGCCATATCTGTAATCGAATAAGCGTTAAGTAGCTGACAAGATTGGAAAGACATCCAAGCTTGATATTGTTTTTGAGGATTTTTAAGTTTTATTTCCAAAAATAGAAGATTACTATTTTGGGAAACTTACTTCTTTTAGAAACTTTCTAAATTTAGTAACATACTAAAAATAGAAATTTCTAATTTAACATTTTATAAATATTTTCGGATTGGGTCACAAATTATAGGCCCAATTCTTGGCCCAAGACCATAGAATTCCAGTTGGCCCAATAATTTGACATAACCGAGTTGGTTTATTAATTCTGGTCCAAGACCAAATTAACTATCAAAACCATCGGTTATTTACTAAACCAGACCAGCTCTAAATTATTTGGTCCAACCAAATCAAACTTAGACCAGCCTTCGGTTTAGGTTAAAATTCAATTTTTGAATTTAAATCCGGTTTAACCAGAAACTAAATAATACCAATTGTATTAAATAATTTCCAGCAAACCGCGATTTGAGTTAACCGCTTGAACCATAATTATCAAAAACAATCAATTGCTAATCATTCAATAATTGTACAATCATTCATATGAAAAGACACATGATCGATCGCTATAAGACAAAATCAACTTTGACATTAACAAATCAGATTACAAGCGAACCCTAAACTCTTTTTCAATAATCGATCATTCAACAAATCTTATACATAATTCAATCATGCGATCGCTTACTCAATTAAATAATTGATCAGGACTTTCACTTGAAGACAAAAACGAAACATGACAAACACGATTCATTATCAAACCAAGTCATCTTATGAGTCACGATTATTATCAAACTCATCAATCGCATGTTACATCACGATTATTAAGCAATAGTCAAAAGCGATTCAAACACTTACTTATAATTGCAACAATGAAACTCAACAACCAATTGATAACATGCGATTTCTATTTAGGTTGTTTTACAAGTTCTAATCAAATTTCTTAAGCCAAATTCGATTCTTAACATTAAAACAACCTAAATATGATCCAAAAAGCAAAAACCTTACAACCTGGCTCTGATACCACTGAAGGATTATGGAGTTTTTCAAGGTTTAATTCTCGTATTACAACCTAACACATAATCTTAACAGATCTAGGTTCTTGCAAAACGAATCATAAAACCAACCAAACCTGGATCATTACCTTTCAGATTGCAGCGGATAATTGATGGTAATGACAAGATTAGTCTAGAACAGATGAATCACCTATTCCTCCTTTGGTATCCACACTCTTACAAGCAAGGGATGGCTGCTAGACCAAAGAGATGGATCAGATCAGAAAGAGAGAGAGAGGTTTCGCGGCCACAGAGGAGAAAATCGCAAGGATAGTGAATCCCTTAGGGTTTTCGAAATCCTTAAACTCTCATTAATGGGCCCAAGTCATTAGACTAATAGTTCATTAATTATTTGGGCCCAAGACACAAATCAGGCAAAAGCCTGCATTTTGTCTGGCCCAATTCTCTGATCCAATACAGTAAATGCCACTGCATCTTACCGTATTAATTCCATTTAACTTTCCCGTTAGCTATGGTGTGTGACCCTTCGGGATCATACAATACTGGTAATAAGTCCTAAACTTATAGATCAAGAGCGGACTCTAGCAAGCCATCATGATCACCCAGTATTTATGACTTATGTCTGATCTCGACACTTATCATACTTTCTAGAGATAGTACGGTAGATTTCAGGACATTCCCAACACTTTCTATTAATGATATCACGTATCAAGTGAAATCTTCTTAGTATATGCTTGGATTTCTGGTGTGATCTTGGTTCCTTTGCCTGAGCTATAGCACCATTGTTACCACAAAACAGTGCCAGAGGCTCAGCTGCATTCGGTATCACACCTAGTTCAATAATGAACTTTCGTATCCAAACAGCTTCCTTCGCTGCTTCTGAGGCGGCGACATATTCAGCTTCTGTAGTGGAATCAGCAACGGTGTCTTGCTTGGAGCTTCTCCAACTGATTGCACCGCCATTCAGACAAAAGATATAACCGGACTGTGACCGGAAATCATCTTGGTCTGTCTGGAAACTTGCGTCCGTGAATCCACTGACTTCAAGCACATTACTTCCGCCGTACACCAAGAACTTATCCTTAGTATGTCTTAGATACTTCAAGATATTCTTGACGGCAATCCAGTGGTTTTCACCTGGATTTGACTGGTATCTACTCGTCATGCTCAATGCATAAGCAACATCAGGACGAGTACAGATCATGGCATACATGACAGATCCTATTGCAGATGCATAAGGAATATTCTTCATGCGCTCAAGCTCAGCAGCCGTCGTAGGGCTCTGCTTCTTGCTTAGCGTTGTGCCATGTACCATTGGCGTGAAGCCCTTCTTGGAATCTGCCATGCTGAATCTATGCAGGACTTTGTCAATGTATGAATCTTGACACAAGCCTATCAGCCTTTTAGATCTATCCCGGTAGATCCGGATTCCAAGAACGTATGCGGCTTCACCCATGTCTTTCATGGAAAAACAACTTCCAAGCCAGTCCTTTACCGACCGCAGCATTGGTACGTCGTTTCCGAGAAGCAGTATGTCATCGACATACAAAATAAGAAATACTATCTTGCTCCCACTAGTCTTCTTATACACGCATTGTTCTTCTTCGTTTCTGATGAAGTCAAATTGCTTGATCGCTTCATCAAAACGAAGATTCCAGCTCCTCGATGCTTGCTTCAATCCATAAATGGATTTATGAAGCTTGCATACTTTCCCAGCATTCTTTGGATCTATGTAACCGTCAGGTTGTGTCATATACACATCCTCTTCCAGAATTCCATTCAGGAAGGCGGTTTTCACGTCCATCTGCCAAATTTCATAATCATGAAAAGCTGCAGTTGCTAGTAGAATCCGAATAGATTTCATCATAGCCACTGGGGAATAGGTTTCATCATAATCCACACCGTGAACTTGCCTGAAACCTTTTGCCACCAACCTGGCTTTATAAATCTGGACATTTCCATCCACGTCAATCTTCTTCTTGAAGATCCATTTGCACTCGATGGCTTTTACACCAGCGGGTAAGTCAACCAACGAAAACACTTGGTTGACCGACATGGAGTCCATTTCGGAATCAGTGGCCTTACGCCACTTAGAGGAATCTGGGCCCATCACGGCTTGATTGAAGTTCGATGGTTCATCACCATCAATGATCAGAAGATCATGACAGTTAGTCACGAGGAATCCTTGATATCTCTCGGGTTCGTGACGGATCCTCCCGGATCTTCGAACTTCAGGTACTACAGGTTTAGGCTCTACAATTTCTTGTAGGTCCTCCTGCTGCTCTTCCTCATTAGGTTGAGCAGTATCCTGTTCATCTTGAATTTCTTCAAGCAGTACCTTACTCCCACTGTTTTTCTTAGAGAGAAACTCCCTCTCAAGAAAATTACAATCCCGGGAAACAAAAATCTTGTTCTCAGATCGTAGGTAGAAGTAATAAGCCTTGGTCTCCTTCGGATAACCAATGAAGTAGCATTTATCAGACTTTGGTGTAAGCTTGTCAGAGATTAATCTCTTGACATAGGCTTCACAACCCCAAATTCTAAGATAAGACAGCACTGGAGTTTCTCCAGTCCATAATTCATATGGTGTCTTGGCTACTGCTTTTGATGGCGCTCTATTTAGAGTGAACACTGCTGTTAGCAGAGCATATCCCCAAAGGGATATTGGAAGGTCTGTGTGACTCATCATAGACCGAACCATATCCAATAAGGTCCGATTCCTCCTCTCAGACACACCATTCCATTGAGGTGTTCCAGGAGGAGTGAGTTGGGAAACTATCCCATACTCTCTCAGATGATCACTGAACTCTTGGCTCAAATATTCTCCTCCTCGGTCGGACCGAAGAGCTTTAATGCTTTTGCCAAGTTGGTTCTGTACTTCATTTTGGAATTCTCTGAATCTCTCAAACGATTCAGACTTATGTTTCATTAAATAAACATATCCATACCTGCTGAAATCATCAGTGAAGGTAATGAAGTACTGATAGTTTCCTCTTGCATTTGTGGACATTGGGCCACACACATCAGTGTGTATCAGGCCCAATAAGTCACTGGCCCTCTCGTTAGGTTTATTAAAGGGGGCCCGCGTCATTTTGCCCATCAGACAGGATTCGCATTTCTCACATGACTCAAAGTCAAATGAGCCAAGAAGTCCATTCGAATGGAGCCTCTTAATGCGTTTCTCACTGATGTGCCCTAAACGACAATGCCATAGAAACGTTCGGTTCTCCTCATTAGGTTTGAACCGTTTGGTATTAATGTTATAAATTGGTGCGGATTGATCAAGTATGTAAAGCCCATTCGTAAGAGGGGCACAACCATATAACAAATTATTGCGATTGAAGGAACATAATTTATTCTTAACTGAAAAATCATAACCTTCCAAATCCAACAAAGAAACTGAAATAATATTTCTGCTTATCGCAGGTACAAAATAACAGTTATTAAGTTCTAAAACCAATCCCGAAGGTAAAGACAACAAGTATGTGCCTACAGCTAATGCAGGAACTTTCGCTCCATTCCCAACTCGTAGCTCCACTTGTCCTTGCTTCAGCTTCCTACTGTTGCTGAGTGCCTGCATATTAGTACAAATATGAGCCCCACAACCAGTATCCATAACCCATGAGGTATTATCAGAAGTAGTTGTATTAACTTCTATAACAAAAATACCTGATGAAGAAGTCTCCAGAGTCTTCTTCTTCAATTCCTTTAGACCTTCCAGGAATTTCTTACATTCTCTCCTCCAATGCCCCGGTTCTTTGCAGAACCTGCAGATGTCAGTAGGCCCAGCCTTGGACTTGGGCTTGGGCTTTGACGTGTCCTTGTCCGAGACTTGAACAGCCTTAGCCTTTCCCTTGTCCTTGGCAGAGGATTTCTTAAAGCCCTTGCCCTTTTGCACCATAAGCACGTTGGGGTCCTTGGCTTTCCTCAAGTTGGGCTCTGCAGTCTTGAGCATTCCATGAAGCTCAGGCAATGTCTTAGTCAAGCCATGCATATTGAAGTTCAGAATGAACTGATCATAGCTTGCAGGCAAAGACTGCAGAATGATGTCGCAGGCAAGTTCATGGCTGATAGGGCAGTCGAGTTTCTGAAGATGATCGAGATAACCCATCATCTTCAAGACATGAGGACTCACTGCCGCATTTGCAGCCATTTTGCAGTCTAAGAGGTTCTTAACTGTCTGAAACCTCTCAGTTCTTGCCTGCTCCTGAAAAAGCGATTTCAGGCTTGCCATTATCTCGATGGGCGACAGCACACTCTCGAATTGCATTTGCAGTTCAGGAGTCATGGTAGCCAACATCAGGCAATAGACATCATTTTCATCTGACGAATGCTTTTCCCAAGCATTGTGCAGATTCCTGGCGGCATTGTTTGGAGGCCTCTTGGGGAGGGGATCACGAAGGACATATTCCTTCTTCTCCTGCTTGAGGACCAGCCTCAAGTTCCTTGACCACGTCAGGAAGTTCGTTCCAGTCAGCTTCTCCTTGTCGAGAACAGACCGGATTGAGAATGTGTTTTGTGTGCTTGTTGTAGTCATTGCTGAAATTTAAGATAAAAAGGATTTTAGTTTATATGTTCAATATGAGTAAACTCGCATTATATTCAATAACATTAGTTACCCTCAAAAGAATATAATGATTCCAAGATCCACATATAACTAAGATCAAAGTGGGCCACTGGCCGTCACCCAACCTTAGCTTATATCGGTAAGCCCTATTTCGGCTAATTATATCCGTGATATAACTCTTGGTTGTGAATCTGGGCCCGAGGCCCAATCCACTCTGATGTCTCAAGGCCCGGGACTCCCGATGGCCTAGTCAAGAAAACCAGACTATACAGTCATGTAATCACTAATGTCTGGGACTCCCAATGACATTAATGAATCACAAACTGTCTTACCCACGCAAAAGATAGACACCCTCACACTGTAAGGCCATGTGTACGATTGAATGGGTTTCAACAGCTGACATAGACTGGACAAGACATCCAACGCTTGATATTATTTGAGGTTTATAGGTTTTCTTAAAATTTCATTCCAAAATAGAAAATTACTATTTTTGAAACTTTCCATTTTGGGAAACCTACTATTTTTGGAAACTTTCATAATTGGAAACTTCCTAAAATTGGAAACTTTCTAACTATAGAAATTTCCTAAATATCCAAAACATGCAAATCTAGAAACTTCTATTCTAAGAAACTTTCTAATTTGAAATTTTGGAAACTAATTTATTTTAAAATCAAATTTTAATTATTAAATGAATTTTAAAATTAAATCTGAAGAAAAAACTCAAATAACTGGCCCAATTGTTTTAACTTCTTGGCCCAAGGCCCAAGAATTGGTCTATGTCCAAGACATAACCCAATTGCCCAATTAAATGACATAACCGGTCTGGTTCATTAAAATTGGTCTAACCAAGATTAATTACTACGATAACCACAATTGTTAACCGGTTATTTACTAAACCGGATTTTCTCAATTTATTTGGTCCAACCAAATCAAATTAGAAAACCACTGGTTTAGGCACTAAATCCAATTTTATTTCGACATTGGATTTCTTATCACGGTTTAACCAGATTTAATAAATATTATTAATTCTGTAAACCGTAATGTTTAGATTTTAATTATTTTAAACCGAACCGTTAACCAAACCGAACCGGCACAAACCAAACCGATTTGTCCCTGCGCCTCCCTCTATGTGGTCTAGCAGCCTTCTTCCTGTTAGTGTGCGTGTGTGAGCCTTTGGAGGAACAACCTCTTGGTGGTTCTGCTGATCTCTGACTCATACCTGATTCTTCCGCTGCATAACAAGGTATTACTGAGATCCCTTATGTTTCTGCAAGAGAACCTAGATCCAATCAGTTTATTGTTGGAATTATGTCCAGTAATCTCTGTACTGTCTCTAGAAAGTAAGAGTATGTCAATGATCAGACATAAGTCATATAATACTGGGGGTCATGATGGCTTGCTAGAGTCCGCTCATGATCTATAAGTCTTGGATTTATTGCCTTTATTATATGATCCCATATGGGTCACACGCCTAAGCTAACAGGAAACTATGAGGGAACGGTTAAGCAGAAGTACGGTAAAAGTGCTAGGCATTTACTATACTTAGAGAGATTAAAGGGCCTGATTAAATCTAAGGGATTTAATCAGACTGGGAATTGGGCCCAAAAGCCCAACAGAACTAGACAAGGGTTTTATGATTAAAACTTGACCTAGCTTCTTTTTCTCTCCCAACTCCTGCGCCTCTCTCTCTCTCTGCGCCTCCCTCTCTGTGGTCTAACAGCCTTCTTCCTGTTAGTGTGCGTGTGTGAACCTCTGGAGGAGCTGTCCCTTGGCGGTTCTGCTGATCTCTGACAATACCTCTCTAATCCGCTGCATAAACAAGGTATTAGGTGAGATCCCTTTATGTTTCTGCAAGAGAACCTAGATCCAATCTGTTTAGTAGGTTTTAATCTGAATGAATTGAACCAGGATAAACACTAAACAATCCTTCAGTGGTATCAGAGCAATTGGTTCTATTAGGATTTCTTGTTAGAATCATGTTTAGGTTGTTTAGAAGTGTTTGAATCAATCTATGCTTGAAATTGATAAGTAAAACACTTAAGAAACAAAGCTAAAACTCTAAACTAAAAATCGCATGATCGTATGCGTCGGAGTGTTGATCGCCAAAGGATCACACGTCCGGATCGGAGTGACGCACGGACCGATCGGTTTGCCGGATCGAGTCGCGTGGTCGTTCCGATCGCGAGAGATGGACCGGTCCGCTTTGCGATCGTGTCCCGCCTTCTCTCGGCCCGAGTCGTCCCGATCGTGTCCCGTCCCGTCACAACTATCGTTCCGCCTTGCTGCATCGATCGCGTGAAGCGTCCGGATCGATGGTTGCGGCTTGTGCCGGTTCGGTTTGGTTAACGGTTCGGTTTAAAATAATTAAAATCTAAACATTACGGTTTACAGAATTAATAATATTTATTAAATCTGGTTAAACCGTGATAAGAAATCCAATGTCGAAATAAAATTGGATTTAGTGCATAAACCAGTGGTTTTCTAATTTGATTTGGTTGGACCAAATAAATTGAGAAAATCCGGTTTAGTAAATAACCGGTTAACAATTGTGGTTATCGTAGTAATTAATCTTGGTTAGACCAATTTTAATGAACCAGACCGGTTATGTCATTTAATTGGGCAATTGGGTTATGTCTTGGACATAGACCAATTCTTGGGCCTTGGGCCAAGAAGTTAAAACAATTGGGCCAGTTATTTGAGTCTTTTCTTCAGATTTAATTTTAAAATTCATTTAATAATTAAAATTTGATTTTAAAATAAATCAGTTTCCAAAATTTCAAATTAGAAAGTTTCTTAGAATAGAAGTTTCTAGATTTGCATGTTTTGGATATTTAGGAAATTTCTATAGTTAGAAAGTTTCCAATTTTAGGAAGTTTCCAATTATGAAAGTTTCCAAAATAGTAGGTTTCCCAAAATGGAAAGTTTCCAAAAATAGTAATCTTCTATTTTGGAATGAAATTTTAAGAAAACCTATAAACCTCAAATAATATCAAGCGTTGGATGTCTTGTCCAGTCTATGTCAGCTGTTGAAACCCATTCAATCGTACACATGGCCTTACAGTGTGAGGGTGTCTATCTTTTGCGTGGGTAAGACAGTTTGTGATTCATTAATGTCATTGGGAGTCCCAGACATTAGTGATTACATGACTGTATAGTCTGGTTTTTCTTGACTAGGCCATCGGGAGTCCCGGGCCTTGAGACATCAGAGTGGATTGGGCCTCGGGCCCAGATTCACAACCAAGAGTTATATCACGGATATAATTAGCCGAAATAGGGCTTACCGATATAAGCTAAGGTTGGGTGACGGCCAGTGGCCCACTTTGATCTTAGTTATATGTGGATCTTGGAATCATTATATTCTATTGAGGGTAACTAATGTTATTGAATATAATGCGAGTTTACTCATATTGAACATATAAACTAAAATCCTTTTTATCTTAAATTTCAGCAATGACTACAACAAGCACACAAAACACATTCTCAATCCGGTCTGTTCTCGACAAGGAGAAGCTGACTGGAACGAACTTCCTGACGTGGTCAAGGAACTTGAGGCTGGTCCTCAAGCAGGAGAAGAAGGAATATGTCCTTCGTGATCCCCTCCCCGAGAGGCCTCCAAACAATGCCGCCAGGAATCTGCACAATGCTTGGGAAAAGCATTCGTCAGATGAAAATGATGTCTATTGCCTGATGTTGGCTACCATGACTCCTGAACTGCAAATGCAATTCGAGAGTGTGCTGTCGCCCATCGAGATAATGGCAAGCCTGAAATCGCTTTTTCAGGAGCAGGCAAGAACTGAGAGGTTTCAGACAGTTAAGAACCTCTTAGACTGCAAAATGGCTGCAAATGCGGCAGTGAGTCCTCATGTCTTGAAGATGATGGGTTATCTCGATCATCTTCAGAAACTCGACTGCCCTATCAGCCATGAACTTGCCTGCGACATCATTCTGCAGTCTTTGCCTGCAAGCTATGATCAGTTCATTCTGAACTTCAATATGCATGGCTTGACTAAGACATTTCCTGAGCTTCATGGAATGCTCAAGACTGCAGAGCCCAACTTGAGGAAAGCCAAGGACCCCAACGTGCTTATGGTGCAAAAGGGAAAGGGCTTTAAGAAATCCTCTGCCAAGGACAAGGGAAAGGCTAAGGATGTTCAAGTCTCGGACAAGGACACGTCAAAGCCCAAGCCCAAGTCCAAGGCTGGGCCTACTGACATCTGCAGGTTCTGCAAAGAACCGGGGCATTGGAGGAGAGAATGTAAGAAATTCCTGGAAGGTCTAAAGGAATTGAAGAAGAAGACTCTGGAGACTTCTTCATCAGGTATTTTTGTTATAGAAGTTAATACAACTACTTCTGATAATACCTCATGGGTTATGGATACTGGTTGTGGGGCTCATATTTGTACTAATATGCAGGCACTCAGCAACAGTAGGAAGCTGAAGCAAGGACAAGTGGAGCTACGAGTTGGGAATGGAGCGAAAGTTCCTGCACTAGCTGTAGGCACATACTTGTTGTCTTTACCTTCGAGATTGGTTTTAGAACTTAATAACTGTTATTTTGTACCTGCGATAAGCAGAAATATTATTTCAGTTTCTTTGTTGGATTTGGAAGGTTATGATTTTTCAGTTAAGAATAAATTATGTTCCTTCAATCGCAATAATTTGTTCTATGGTTGTGCCCCTCTTACGGATGGGCTTTACATACTTGATCAATCCGCACCAATTTATAACATTAATACCAAACGGTTCAAACCTAATGAGGAGAACCGAACGTTTCTATGGCATTGTCGTTTAGGGCACATCAGTGAGAAACGCATTAAGAGGCTCCATTCGAATGGACTTCTTGGCTCATTTGACTTTGAGTCATGTGAGAAATGCGAATCCTGTCTGATGGGCAAAATGACGCGGGCCCCCTTTAATAAACCTAACGTGAGGGCCAGTGACTTATTGGGCCTGATACACACTGATGTGTGTGGCCCAATGTCCACAAATGCAAGAGGAAACTATCAGTACTTCATTACCTTCACTGATGATTTCAGCAGGTATGGATATGTTTATTTAATGAAACATAAGTCTGAATCGTTTGAGAGATTCAGAGAATTCCAAAATGAAGTACATAACCAACTTGGCAAAAGCATTAAAGCTCTTCGGTCCGACCGAGGAGGAGAATACTTGAGCCAAGAGTTCAGTGATCATCTGAGAGAGTGTGGGATAGTTTCCCAACTCACTCCTCCTGGAACACCTCAATGGAATGGTGTGTCTGAGAGGAGGAATCGGACCTTATTGGATATGGTTCGGTCTATGATGAGTCACACAGACCTTCCAATATCCCTTTGGGGATATGCTCTGCTAACAGCAGTGTTCACTCTAAATAGAGCGCCATCAAAAGCAGTAGCCAAGACACCATATGAATTATGGACTGGAGAAACTCCAGTGCTGTCTTATCTTAGAATTTGGGGTTGTGAAGCCTATGTCAAGAGATTAATCTCTGACAAGCTTACACCAAAGTCTGATAAATGCTACTTCATTGGTTATCCGAAGGAGACCAAGGCTTATTACTTCTACCTATGATCTGAGAACAAGATTTTTGTTGCCCGGGATTGTAATTTTCTTGAGAGGGAGTTTCTCTCTAAGAAAAACAGTGGGAGTAAGGTACTGCTTGAAGAAATTCAAGATGAACAGGATACTGCTCAACCTAATGAGGAAGAGCAGCAGGAGGACCTACAAGAAATTGTAGAGCCTAAACCTGTAGTACCTGAAGTTCGAAGATCCGGGAGGATCCGTCACGAACCCGAGAGATATCAAGGATTCCTCGTGACTAACTGTCATGATCTTCTGATCATTGATGGTGATGAACCATCGAACTTCAATCAAGCCGTGATGGGCCCAGATTCCTCTAAGTGGCGTAAGGCCACTGATTCCGAAATGGACTCCATGTCGGTCAACCAAGTGTTTTCGTTGGTTGACTTACCCGCTGGTGTAAAAGCCATCGAGTGCAAATGGATCTTCAAGAAGAAGATTGACGTGGATGGAAATGTCCAGATTTATAAAGCCAGGTTGGTGGCAAAAGGTTTCAGGCAAGTTCACGGTGTGGATTATGATGAAACCTATTCCCCAGTGGCTATGATGAAATCTATTCGGATTCTACTAGCAACTGCAGCTTTTCATGATTATGAAATTTGGCAGATGGACGTGAAAACCGCCTTCCTGAATGGAATTCTGGAAGAGGATGTGTATATGACACAACCTGACGGTTACATAGATCCAAAGAATGCTGGGAAAGTATGCAAGCTTCATAAATCCATTTATGGATTGAAGCAAGCATCGAGGAGCTGGAATCTTCGTTTTGATGAAGCGATCAAGCAATTTGACTTCATTAGAAACGAAGAAGAACAATGCGTGTATAAGAAGACTAGTGGGAGCAAGATAGTATTTCTTATTCTGTATGTCGATGACATACTGCTTCTCGGAAACGACGTACCAATGCTGCGGTCGGTAAAGGACTGGCTTGGAAGTTGTTTTTCCATGAAAGACATGGGTGAAGCCGCATACGTTCTTGGAATCCGGATCTACCGGGATAGATCTAAAAGGCTGATAGGCTTGTGTCAAGATTCATACATTGACAAAGTCCTGCATAGATTCAGCATGGCAGATTCCAAGAAGGGCTTCACGCCAATGGTACATGGCACAACGCTAAGCAAGAAGTAGAGCCCTACGACGGCTGCTGAGCTTGAGCGCATGAAGAATATTCCTTATGCATCTGCAATAGGATCTGTCATGTATGCCATGATCTGTACTCGTCCTGATGTTGCTTATGCATTGAGCATGACGAGTAGATACCAGTCAAATCCAGGTGAAAACCACTGGATTGCCGTCAAGAATATCCTGAAGTATCTAAGACATACTAAGGATAAGTTCTTGGTGTACGGCGGAAGTAATGTGCTTGAAGTCAGTGGATTCACGGACGCAAGTTTCCAGACAGACCAAGATGATTTCCGGTCACAGTCCGGTTATATCTTTTGTCTGAATGGCGGTGCAATCAGTTGGAGAAGCTCCAAGCAAGACACCGTTGCTGATTCCACTACAGAAGCTGAATATGTCGCCGCCTCAGAAGCAGCGAAGGAAGCTGTTTGGATACGAAAGTTCATTATTGAACTAGGTGTGATACCGAATGCAGCTGAGCCTCTGGCACTGTTTTGTGATAACAATGGTGCTATAGCTCAGGCAAAGGAACCAAGATCACACCAGAAATCCAAGCATATACTAAGAAGATTTCACTTGATACGTGATATCATTAATAGAAAGGAAGTCAAGATCAGCCGAGTTCCGACGGATGATAATGTCGCTGATCCATTGACAAAGCCACTCCCAAGGCCTAAGCTCGAGTACCTGACTGAAGCTGTAGGCATTAGAGACATTGAAATGTAATCTAAATTTGAGTGGGAGTTTGAGGGCTTTATTTAGTTATTGATATGTTCTTGTAAAACATTTTAAGATGTTTAAATAAAATTATTATTTCAAGATTATTTTAACTGTGATGAAATAATCGTTCCAAAATGATATAAACCATTTTATAGGTCATCGAAGTAAGTGACTTGATCTTGAGTCATCAAAGTCATTTAGCTTGATCATGAGACCCTATATTTGATAGATGGCTTATATCATCCTGTCCCTAGTCGAAGGTTGTTTGAAATTGGAACACCAACAACCGCGTGAGACTAGATTGGTATGTGACTTATGACAAAGTCTCAGGATGTCATAGATGCACGGCATCAAAGTCAGTACATAGGTGTATGTTGGGGTACATACGACCGGACATGACCCGCTTATAAGAACTCTTCAGGATATTTATATCTGTGTCATAAGAGATTCTTACTACGACTATAGAGTATAGTCCTTAGACCTGAGTTCGCATGCATGTGACTACACATCAACTGATGCGCTTTGATCATTGTCTAACGCTGTCGTTAAGCGATAGTTATAAGGACCTTGTTTGGGTGTATTATGAAATGAGTAGTTTACAGTGATGGAACAAGACGGGATTTGTCCCTCCAATATTACACCAGCGGGTAAGTCAACCAACGAAAACACTTGGTTGACCGACATGGAGTCCATTTCGGAATCAGTGGCCTTACGCCACTTAGAGGAATCTGGGCCCATCACGGCTTGATTGAAGTTCGATGGTTCATCACCATCAATGATCAGAAGATCATGACAGTTAGTCACGAGGAATCCTTGATATCTCTCGGGTTCGTGACGGATCCTCCCGGATCTTCGAACTTCAGGTACTACAGGTTCAGGCTCTACAATTTCTTGTAGGTCCTCCTGCTGCTCTTCCTCATTAGGTTGAGCAGTATCCTGTTCATCTTGAATTTCTTCAAGCAGTACCTTACTCCCACTGTTTTTCTTAGAGAGAAACTCCCTCTCAAGAAAATTACAATCCCGGGCAACAAAAATCTTGTTCTCAGATCGTAGGTAGAAATAATAAGCCTTGGTCTCCTTCGGATAACCAATGAAGTAGCATTTATCAGACTTTGGTGTAAGCTTGTCAGAGATTAATCTCTTGACATAGGCTTCACAACCCCAAATTCTAAGATAAGACAGCACTGGAGTTTCTCCAGTCCATAATTCATATGGTGTCTTGGCTACTGCTTTTGATGGCGCTCTATTTAGAGTGAACACTGCTGTTAGCAGAGCATATCCCTAAAGGGATGTTGGAAGGTCTGTGTGACTCATCATAGACCGAACCATATCCAATAAGGTCCGATTCCTCCTCTCAGACACACCATTCCATTGAGGTGTTCCAGGAGGAGTGAGTTGGGAAACTATCCCACACTCTCTCAGATGATCACTGAACTCTTGGCTCAAGTATTCTCCTCCTCGGTCGGACCGAAGAGCTTTAATGCTTTTGCCAAGTTGGTTCTGTACTTCATTTTGGAATTCTCTGAATCTCTCAAACGATTCAGACTTATGTTTCATTAAATAAACATATCCATACCTGCTGAAATCATCAGTGAAGGTAATGAAGTACTGATAGTTTCCTCTTGCATTTGTGGACATTGGGCCACACACATCAGTGTGTATCAGGCCCAATAAGTCACTGGCCCTCTCGTTGGGTTTATTAAAGGGCGCCCGCGTCATTTTGCCCATCAGGCAGGATTCGCATTTCTCACATGACTCAAAGTCAAATGAGCCAAGAAGTCCATTCGAATGGAGCCTCTTAATGCGTTTCTCACTGATGTGCCCTAAACGACAATGCCATAGAAACGTTCGGTTCTCCGCATTAGGTTTGAACCGTTTGGTATTAATGTTATAAATTGGTGCGGATTGATCAAGTATGTAAAGCCCATTCGTAAGAGGGGCACAACCATAGAACAAATTATTGCGATTGAAGGAACATAATTTATTCTTAACTGAAAAATCATAACCTTCCAAATCCAACAAAGAAACTGAAATAATATTTCTGCTTATCGCAGGTACAAAATAACAGTTATTAAGTTCTAAAACCAATCCCGAAGGTAAAGACAACAAGTATGTGCCTACAGCTAGTGCAGGAACTTTCGCTCCATTCCCAACTCGTAGCTCCACTTGTCCTTGCTTCAGCTTCCTACTGTTGCTGAGTGCCTGCATATTAGTACAAATATGAGCCCCACAACCAGTATCCATAACCCATGAGGTATTATCAGAAGTAGTTGTATTAACTTCTATAACAAAAATACCTGATGAAGAAGTCTCCAGAGTCTTCTTCTTCAATTCCTTTAGACCTTCCAGGAATTTCTTACATTCTCTCCTCCAATGCCCCGGTTCTTTGCAGAACCTGCAGATGTCAGTTGGCCCAGCCTTGGACTTGGGCTTGGGCTTTGGCGTGTCCTTGTCCGAGACTTGAACAGCCTTAGCCTTTCCCTTGTCCTTGGCAGAGGATTTCTTAAAGCCCTTGCCCTTTTGCACCATAAGCACGTTGGGGTCCTTGGCTTTCCTCAAGTTGGGCTCTGCAGTCTTGAGCATTCCGTGAAGCTCAGGCAATGTCTTACTCAAGCCATGCATATTGAAGTTCAGGATGAACTGATCATAGCTTGCAGGTAAAGACTGCAGAACGATGTCGCAGGCAAGTTCCTGGCTAATAGGGCAGTCGAGTTTCTGAAGATGATCGAGATAACACATCATCTTCAAGACATGAGGACTCACTGCCGCATTTGTAGCCATTTTGCAGTCTAAGAGGTTCTTAACTGTCTGAAACCTCTCAGTTCTTGCCTGCTCCTGAAAAAGCGATTTCAGGCTTGCCATTATCTCGATGGGCGACAGCACACTCTCGAATTGCATTTGCAGTTCAGGAGTCATGGTAGCCAACCTCAGGCAATAGACATCATTTTCATCTGACGAATGCTTTTCCCAAGAATTGTGCAGATTCCTGGCGGCATTGTTTGGAGGCCTCTCAGGGAGGGGATCACGAAGGACATATTCCTTCTTCTCCTGCTTGAGGACCAGCCTCAAGTTCCTTGACCACGTCAGGAAGTTCGTTCCAGTCAGCTTCTCCTTGTCGAGAACAGACCGGATTGAGAATGTGTTTTGTGTGCTTGTTGTAGTCATTGCTGAAATTTAAGATAAAAAGGATTTTAGTTTATATGTTCAATATGAGTAAACTCGCATTATATTCAATAACATTAGTTACCCTCAAAAGAATATAATGATTCCAAGATCCACATATAACTAAGATCAAAGTGGGCCACTTGCCGTCACCCAACCTTAGCTTATATCGGTAAGCCCTATTTCGGCTAATTATATCCGTGATATAACTCTTGGTTGTGAATCTGGGCCCGAGGCCCAATCCACTCTGATGTCTCAAGGCCCGGGACTCCCGATGGCCTAGTCAAGAAAACCAGTCTATACAGTCATGTAATCACTAATGTCTGGGACTCCCAATGACATTAATGAATCACAAACTGTCTTACCCATGCAAAAGATAGACACCCTCACACTGTAAGGCCATGTGTACGATTGAATGGGTTTCAACAGCTGACATAGACTGGACAAGACATCCAACGCTTGATATTATTTGAGGTTTATAGGTTTTCTTAAAATTTCATTCCAAAATAGAAGATTACTATTTTTGGAAACTTTCCATTTTTGGAAACCTACTGTTTTTGGAAACTTTTATAATTGGAAACTTCCTAAAAATGGAAACTTTCTAACAATAGAAATTTCCTAAATATCCAAAACATGCAAATCTAGAAACTTCTATTATAAGAAACTTTCTAATTTAAATTTTGGAAATTGATTAATTTTAAAATCAAATTTTAATTATTAAATGAATTTTAAATTAAATCTGAAGAAAATACTCAAATAACTGGCCCAATTGTTTTAACTTCTTGGCCCAAGGCCCAAGAATTGGTCTATGTCCAAGACATAACCCAATTGCCCAATTAAATGACATAACCGGTCTGGTTCATTAAAATTGGTCTAACCAAGATTAATTACTACGATAACCACAATTGTTAACCGGTCATTTACTAAACCGGATTTTCTCAATTTATTTGGTCCAACCAAATCAAATTAGAAAACCACTGGTTTAGGCACTAAATCCAATTTTATTTCGACATTGGATTTCTTATCACGGTTTAACCAGATTTAATAAATATTATTAAGTCTGTAAACCGTAACGATTAGATTTTTTTTAATTATCTTAAACCGAACCACAAACCAAAAACCGAACCGGCCGAGAGTGACCATCGATCCGTACAGCTCATGCTTCACGCGATCGGGCAAGCTCGGGTCGTGCGATCGGGACGTGGGCGGGACGAGAGCGGGACGGCTTGGGTCGAGAGAAGCGGGACACGATCGGTCCATCTCTCGCGATCGGAACGACCACGCGACTCGATCCGGCAAACCGATCGGTCCGTGCGTCACTCCGATCGCAGCCAACCGATCCGGACGTCCGACACTCCGACCACACTCCGATTTAGTTTAGGGTTTTGAATAGGTTTTAATTCTTTTGTTTCTTAAGTGTTTTCTTATCAATTTCAAACATAGATTGATTCAAACACTTCTAAACAACCTAAACATGATTCTAACAAGAAATCCTAATAGAACCAATGGCTCTGATACCAATTGGCCCAATAATTTGACATAACCTACAATGAAGTATAGGAAATTTTTTCTGGCATTATTGCTCATCGGGCCACATACATGAGTATGTTCAAGGTCCAATAAGCCTTTGGGCTTTTCTCTAGCTCGGCTAAGATGGGCCCTTTGTCTTTTGGTCCAGTAAGCAGAATTCAAATCTCATAAGATATCCGATCAAATGAGCCCAAAAGTCCACAACTATGGGATTTCTGAATCCGACTTACTCTATGTGACCAAAACATTTACGCCAAGAAAAATCAGGTTTAATTTATCAGATTTAAACCAATTCGGTATTTATGTTACATTTAGGCACTCTTTGGTTTAAGATATAAAACTCATTCCTTGAATAGGGTGCTACAATTAATATTTCATTAAGATCAAAAAAACAAAACTAGTCTTTTATCAAAATGAAAAACATTCAAATTCTTACAAGAAAATGAAAGACAACTCTGCTTAAAGCAGGTACATTGTAGCAATTACTCAATAAAACCAAGCCTCAAAGGCATCTACAAGTGAAAACCCTACGGCTGAGGCAGCATCCATAGCTCCTTCCAGACATGCAGTTCCACTTGTCCTTCCTTCAACGTTCTACTGTTGCTTAGGCTCTGCATATTATAACAAATATCAGTGCCACAACTAGTATCCAATACCTATAAGGTAGAACTTGAAGTAATAACATGAATACCTGAGGAAGTAGTCTCATACATCAACTTCAACTCCTCATAATCTTCCATGAATTTAATGCAATCTCTCTTCCAATGCCCAGTCTCTTTACAGTAGCAACACTTACCAACGTAAGATGTATCTGACTCGGGCTCAGAAGACACACGCTTGCCATGATTCAAAATCTGGACAACTTTGTCTTCACCCTTGTCAGCATTAGGTTTAGTAAACCTACCATTCTCCATTATGAGATTATATAGGGTACTCTTCACGTTTGGCTCAACTGTCTTGAGCATATCATGCAGTTCAGTCAGCGTCTTCGTTAAGCCTTTCTTGATATAGTTCCTTCTGAACTTATCATAGCTTGACGGCAGTGACTGCAGAATGATCTCAGTTGCCAATTCTTGGCTAACTGGATAATCCAGTTTCCTCAGGTTATCAATGTAACCCATCATTTTACTGACATGAGGACTTACTGGATGATCATTTGGTAGCTTGCAGCTAGTGAGAGACTTAACCAACTGGTATCTCTCCACTCTTACCTGCTCCTGAAATTTCAATTTCAGGCTGCTGATCATCTCTATTGGCGACTCCATGTTCTCATATTGCTTCAGCAAATCTGAGTCCATGGTAGCCAATATCAGACCACGCACATCTACCACATCATTATAATGCTTATTCCAAGCATCATATACTGCATGAGAGGCATTGGACCCGATCCTCACGGGGAGAGCTCTCTCAAGGACATAGTCCTTTCTCTCCTGCCTGAGGACTAGCCTCAGGTTCCGCGACCAAGTCAAGAAATTTGATCCGTTCAGTTTTTCCATCTCAAGGACAGACCGGATCGAGAAAGTGTTTTGATTGTTTGTGCTAGTCATAACTGAAATTTAGAGATAAATAGAGTTTTAGTTATTTAGTTCATAAAAGAGTAATCTTAATAACTTATAAGAAAACTCGCATTGCATTCAAAATTTCTTTGTTTAACCTCATAAGAATGCAATGATTCCGAGACCCATGTTCAGCTAAATCCAAGGTGGGCCACTGGCCGTCACCCAGAAGTAGCTTTACTTGGTAAGCATACACACAGCTAGTTATATCCAATAACTCTCGGTTGTGAATTGGGCCCAAGGCCCAATACACCATATGTCTCAAGGCCCGGGACTCCCGATTGCCCAGTCAAGGAAACCAATCTCTTACAGCCAAATAATCACTAAAGTCTGGGACTCCCAATGAAATCAGTGACTATATACTACTTTACTTACGCAAAAACAGACACCTCACACTGTAAGCCATATCTGTAATTGAATAAGCGTTAAGTAGCTGACAAGATTGGGCAAGACATCCAAGCTTGATATTGTTTTTGAGGATTTTAGGTTTCAATAGATTTCCTCCTAAAAATAGAAGATTACTATTTTGGGAAACTTTCCAATTCAGGTAACTTACTAAATATGGAAACTTTCTATTTAGGGAAACCTACTATTTCCAAAAATTTCCTAACATGCCAAAATTAGAAACTTCTAATATTAGAAGCTTTCTAATTTAATGTTTTATTAAAGTTTTTGGATGGGTCACAAATTATAGGCCCAATTCTTGGCCCAAGACCACAGAATTCCAATTGGCCCAATAATTTGACATAACCGAGTCGGATTACAACCTAGCATAGTAGCAGCACTTACCAACGTAAGATGTATCTGACTCGGGCTCATGTCCGGTCATATGCTCCCCTACATATACATATGTGTCGACTTTGATGCCGCGCATCTATGACCCCTTGAAACTTGGTCATAAGTCTCAACACAATCTAGTCTCAAGTGGTTGTTGGTGTTCCAATTTCAACAACCTTCGACTATGGACACTATGATTTATGTCATTTCGTTAAACATAGGGTTTCAGGATCAAGTCTACTCATGTACTTCGATGGCCCATATATAATGACATGAATCATTTTGGAACGATTATTTATATCACAGTTAAAATAATCCAGAAATCATAAATTTCATAAACATAAAATATTATGTTTACATGAACCTTTCAAAACAACTAAATAAAGCCCTTTACAAACTCCCACTGAAATTAAGACTACATCTTAATTTCATTTATCCTACAGCTACAGTCCGCGACTCGTGCTTAGGCCTAAGGAGTGGCTTCGTTAATAGATTAGCAACGTTCTCATTCGTTGAAACTTGCTGATCTACTTAACACCTCTATCATTTATCTCACGGAATAGGTTATACCTACCCTCAAGGTGTTTGGACCTCTGATGTGCAGCTAGCCTCATCTATGCTGGGAATCACATCAAGTTCAGTGATGAACTCTTCTTTCTATCCAAACAACCTCTTTCGCCGCTACCCAAGCTGCGAAATGTTCAGCTTAAGTCCTGGAGTCAGCAACAGTGCCTTGCACCGCCAAACAGACACAAGATATAACCGGACTGTGACCGGAAATCATCTTTGTCTGTTGGTAACTTGCCTTTCAGACTCTACCGACTTGTAGCACCTCACTTTCTTCGTAAATCAAGAACTTATCCTAAGTATTTTCCAAATACTTGAGGATATTCATTACGTCTATCCAGTGATTCTTTGCTGGATTTGACTGGTCTTTACTTGTCTTGCTTAACATTAAAGCAACATCAAAACAAGTAGGTGTCATGGCATACATGATAGATCCAATTACCGACGCATATGGAATCTCATCCATGCATTCAAGCTCAGCAGTTATCGTAGGACACTGTTTCTTGCTTAACGTAATGCCATGTGACATTGGCATAAAACCCTTCTTGGAATGCTGAAAACGTGTAGGACTTTGTCAATATAAGAATCCTGACTTTGTCCTATCAGCTATTTTGGATCTCTATCTTTAGATCCAAAATCCAAGAACTTACGTGGCTTTGCCCATGTCAATCATAAAACAACTCCCAAGCCAGTCCTTTACCGACTGCGGCATTGGAACGTTATTTCCGAGAATCAGTATGTCATCGACATACACTATGAGAAATGCAACATCGCTCCCACTTATCTATTAGTAAACGCACAGTTCCACTTCGTTCCTGTTCAAGTCAAAACCTTGACTACCTCAACAGAACGAAGATTCCAACTCCGATATGTTTGCTTCCATCCATGAATGGATCGATGAAGCTAACTTACACACAGTGTAATTTTTCGGAGTCCGGGCTCACTTTCGCTTCTGTGAATTTCGCAGGTTCGTCACTTTCAATGATCATCAGATCATGGCAACTAATCACGAGAAATCACTCTCGGATTAGTGACGGATTCATTCAGATCTGCGAACTTCAGGCTCTACAGGTGTAGATTCTACAGAAATCTGTAAATCCATCTGCTGCTCTCCCTCAACAGGTTGAGCAGCCTCCTGTATTTCTCGAATTTCTTCGAGTTATACTTTTACTCCCACTGTTCTTCTTGGAAAGTAACTTTCCTTTTAGAAAACATAATTCCGAACAACCTAACTTCGTTTTCGGAATGGACGTAAAAAGTAACAAGCCTTGGTTTCCCTAGGACAACCAGCGAAGTAGCACAACTACAAATACTCAGTAAAGACGAATTTGGATCATTTCCAGTCCACATTTATGTGGTGTCTTTCAACTGATATTGGTGGAACTATTTCAGCGTAAACTTAGATATTTCTAGAGCGTTATTCTTAAATAATATCATGGAAGATTCGTGTGACTCATCTTTAATCATTTCTAATAAGATCTGATTCTTTCTCACAGAAACACCTCCAGGTTTTCAGGAGAAATGAGCTGTGAAACGACTTCACACTCATTTAGATGATCACACCATCAATGACTTAAGTATTATCACTCGTGATCTAATCCAGAGTCTCAATACTTCTGTCACTCAGATTCTATACCTCATTCTGGAACTCTTTCGACCATTTCAAAGAATTCCGACTCGTGTCTCATCAAATGAACACAGTCATACTCACTGAAGTAATCAGTAAAGATAATGAAGTACAGGAAATTTTCTCTGGCATTACTGCTCATCGGGCCACATACATGAGTATGTTCAAGGTCCAATAAGCCTTTGGGCCTTTCTCTAGCTCGGCTAAGATGGGCCCTTTGTCTTTTTGGTCCAGTAAGCAGAATTCAAGTCTCATAAGATATCCAATCAAATGAGCCCAAAAGTCCATAACTATGGGATTTCTGAATCTGACTCACTCTATGTGACCAAAATATTTACGCCAAGAAAAATCAGGTTTAATTCATCAGATTTAAACCAATTCGGTATTTATGTTACATTTAGGCACTCTTTGGTTTAAGATATAAAACCCATTCCTTGAATAGGGTGCTACAATTAATATTTCATTAAGATCAAAAGAACAAAACTTGTCTTTTATCAAAATGAAAAACATTCAAATTCTTACAAGAAAATGAAAGACAACTCTGCTTAAAGCAGGTACATTGTAGCAATTACTTAATACAAAACCAAGCCTCAAAGGCATCTACAAGTGAAAACCCTACTGCTGAGGCAGCATCCATAGCTCCTTCCAGACATGCAGTTCCACTTGTCCTTCCTTCAACGTTCTACTGTTGCTTAGGCTCTGCATATTATAACAAATATCAGTGCCACAACCAGTATCCAATACCTATAAGGTAGAACTTGAAGTAATAACATGAATACCTGAGGAAGTAGTCTCATACATCAACTTCAACTCCTCATAATCTTCCATGAATTTAATGCAATCTCTCTTCCAATGCCCAGTCTCTTTACAGTAGCAGCACTTACCAACGTAAGAGGTATCTGATTCGGCAGTCGAATCGCTTTTTCAGGAGCAGGCAAGAACTGAGAGGTTTCAGACAGTTAAGAACCTCTTAGACTGCAAAATGGCTGCAAATGCGGCAGTTAGTCCTCATGTCTTGAAGATGATGGGTTATCTCGATCATCTTCAGAAACTCGACTGCCCTATCAGCCATGAACTTGCCTGCGACATCATTCTGCAGTCTTTGCCTGCAAGCTATGATCAGTTCATTCTGAACTTCAATATGCATGGCTTGACTAAGACATTGCCTGAGCTTCATGGAATGCTCAAGACTGCAGAGCCCAACTTGAGGAAAGCCAAGGACCCCAACGTGCTTATGGTGCAAAAGGGCAAGGGCTTTAAGAAATCCTCTGCCAAGGACAAGGGAAAGGCTAAGGCTGTTCAAGTCTCGGACAAGGACACGTCAAAGCCCAAGCCCAAGTCCAAGGCTGGGCCTACTGACATCTGCAGGTTCTGCAAAGAACCGGGGCATTGGAGGAGAGAATGTAAGAAATTCCTGGAAGGTCTAAAGGAATTGAAGAAGAAGACTCTGGAGACTTCTTCATCAGGTATTTTTGTTATAGAAGTTAATACAACTACTTCTGATAATACCTCATGGGTTATGGATACTGGTTGTGGGGCTCATATTTGTACTAATATGCAGGCACTCAGCAACAGTAGGAAGCTGAAGCAAGGACAAGTGGAGCTACGAGTTGGGAATGGAGCGAAAGTTCCTGCACTAGCTGTAGGCACATACTTGTTGTCTTTACCTTCAGGATTGGTTTTAGAACTTAATAACTGTTATTTTGTACCTGCGATAAGCAGAAATATTATTTCAGTTTCTTTGTTGGATTTGGAAGGTTATGATTTTTCAGTTAAGAATAAATTATGTTCCTTCAATCGCAATAATTTGTTCTATGGTTGTGCCCCTCTTACGAATGGGCTTTACATACTTGATCAATCCGCACCAATTTATAACATTAATACCAAACGGTTCAAACCTAATGAGGAGAACCGAACGTTTCTATGGCATTGTCGTTTAGGGCACATCAGTGAGAAACGCATTAAGAGGCTCCATTCGAATGGACTTCTTGGCTCATTTGACTTTGAGTCATGTGAGAAATGCGAATCCTGCCTGATGGGCAAAATGACGCGGGCCCCCTTTAATAAACCCAACGAGAGGGCCAGTGACTTATTGGGCCTGATACACACTGATGTGTGTGGCCCAATGTCCACAAATGCAAGAGGAAACTATCAGTACTTCATTACCTTCACTGATGATTTCAGCAGGTATGGATATGTTTATTTAATGAAACATAAGTCTGAATCGTTTGAGAGATTCAGAGAATTCCAAAATGAAGTACAGAACCAACTTGGAAAAAGCATTAAAGCTCTTCGGTCCGACCGAGGAGGAGAATACTTGAGCCAAGAGTTCAGTGATCAACTGAGAGAGTGTGGGATAGTTTCCCAACTCACTCCTCCTGGAACACCTCAATGGAATGGTGTGTCTGAGAGGAGGAATCGGACCTTATTGGATATGGTTCGGTCTATGATGAGTCACACAGACCTTCCAACATCCCTTTGGGGATATGCTCTGCTAACAGCAGTGTTCACTCTAAATAGAGCACCATCAAAAGCAGTAGCCAAGACACCATATGAATTATGGACTGGAGAAACTCCAGTGTTGTCTTATCTTAGAATTTGGGGTTGTGAAGCCTATGTCAAGAGATTAATCTCTGACAAGCTTACACCAAAGTCTGATAAATGCTACTTCATTGGTTATCCGAAGGAGACCAAGGCTTATTACTTCTACCTACGATCTGAGAACAAGATTTTTGTTGCCCGGGATTGTAATTTTCTTGAGAGGGAGTTTCTCTCTAAGAAAAACAGTGGGAGTAAGGTACTGCTTGAAGAAATTCAAGATGAACAGGATACTGCTCAACCTAATGAGGAAGAGCAGCAGGAGGACCTACAAGAAATTGTAGAGCCTTAACCTGTAGTACCTGAAGTTCGAAGATCCGGGAGGATCCGTCACGAACCCGAGAGATATCAAGGATTCCTCGTGACTAACTGTCATGATCTTCTGATCATTGATGGTGATGAACCATCGAACTTCAATCAAGCCGTGATGGGCCCAGATTCCTCTAAGTGGCGTAAGGCCACTGATTCCGAAATGGACTCCATGTCGGTCAACCAAGTGTTTTCGTTGGTTGACTTACCCGCTGGTGTAAAATCCATCGAGTGCAAATGGATCTTCAAGAAGAAGATTGACGTGGATGGAAATGTCCAGATTTATAAAGCCAGGTTGGTGGCAAAAGGTTTCAGGCAAGTTCACGGTGTGGATTATGATGAAACCTATTCCCCAGTGGCTATGATGAAATCTATTCGGATTCTACTAGCAACTGCAGCTTTTCATGATTATGAAATTTGGCAGATGGACGTGAAAACCGCCTTCCTGAATGGAATTCTGGAAGAGGATGTGTATATGACACAACCTGGCGGTTACATAGATCCAAAGAATGCTGGGAAAGTATGCAAGCTTCATAAATCCATTTATGGATTGAAGCAAGCATTGAGGAGCTGGAATCTTCGTTTTGATGAAGCGATCAAGCAATTTGACTTCATCAGAAACGAAGAAGAACAATGCGTGTATAAGAAGACTAGTGGGAGCAAGATAGTATTTCTTATTCTGTATGTCGATGACATACTGCTTCTCGGAAACGACGTACCAATGCTGCGGTCGGTAAAGGACTGGCTTGGAAGTTGTTTTTCCATGAAAGACATGGGTGAAGCCGCATACGTTCTTGGAATCCGGATCTACCGGGATAGATCTAAAAGGCTGATAGGCTTGTGTCAAGATTCATACATTGACAAAGTCCTGCATAGATTCAGCATGGCAGATTCCAAGAAGGGCTTCACGCCAATGGTACATGGCACAACGCTAAGCAAGAAGCAGAGCCCTACGACGGCTGCTGAGCTTGAGCGCATGAAGAATATTCCTTATGCATCTGCAATAGGATCTGTCATGTATGCCATGATCTGTACTCGTCCTGATGTTGCTTATGCATTGAGCATGACGAGTAGATACCAGTCAAATCCAGGTGAAAACCACTGGATTGCCGTCAAGAATATCCTGAAGTATCTAAGACATACTAAGGATAAGTTCTTGGTGTACGGCGGAAGTAATGTGCTTGAAGTCAGTGGATTCACGGACGCAAGTTTCCAGACAGACCAAGATGATTTCCGGTCACAGTCCGGTTATATCTTTTGTCTGAATGGCGGTGCAATCAGTTGGAGAAGCTCCAAGCAAGACACCGTTGCTGATTCCACTACAGAAGCTGAATATGTAGCCGCCTCAGAAGCAGCGAAGGAAGCTGTTTGGATACGAAAGTTCATTATTGAACTAGGTGTAATACCGAATGCAGCTGAGCCTCTGGCACTGTTTTGTGATAACAATGGTGCTATAGCTCAGGCAAAGGAACCAAGATCACACCAGAAATCCAAGCATATACTAAGAAGATTTCACTTGATACGTGATATCATTAATAGAAAGGAAGTCAAGATCAGCCGAGTTCCGACGGATGATAATGTCGCTGATCCATTGACAAAGCCACTCCCAAGGCCTAAGCTCGAGTACCTGACTGAAGCTGTAGGCATTAGAGACATTGAAATGTAATCTAAATTTGAGTGGGAGTTTGAGGGCTTTATTTAGTTATTGATATGTTCTTGTAAAACATTTTAAGATGTTTAAATAAAATTATTATTTCAAGATTATTTTAACTGTGATGAAATAATCGTTCCAAAATGATATAAACCATTTTATAGGTCATCGAAGTAAGTGACTTGATCTTGAGTCATCAAAGTCATTTAGCTTGATCATGAGACCCTATATTTGATAGATGGCTTATATCATCCTGTCCCTAGTCGAAGGTTGTTTGAAATTGGAACACCAACAACCGCGTGAGACTAAATTGGTATGTGACTTATGACAAAGTCTCAGGATGTCATAGATGCACGGCATCAAAGTCAGTACATAGGTGTATGTTGGGGTACATACGACCGGACATGACCCGCTTATAAGAACTCTTCAGGATATTTATATCTGTGTCATAAGAGATTCTTACTACGACTATAGAGTATAGTCCTTAGACCTGAGTTCGCATGCATGTGACTACACATCAACTGATGCGCTTTGATCATTGTCTAACGCTGTCGTTAAGCGATAGTTATAAGGACCTTGTTTGGGTGTATTATGAAATGAGTAGTTTACAGTGATGGAACAAGACGGGATTTGTCCCTCCAATATAAATGGAGTGAATATCTCTAGGCCAATCGGAGATTTGAATACTGGAAAATGCATGGCCATGCTCAAACGGACTGTCCCGAGTCGTTTGGATTGTCAGTATCAAATCAGAGTCCGATGAACATGATTTGGCTTTATAAGGATGACATTCATCTTGCCTTATGACTAATCGAGATATTGAGACAAAAGGAATATGAATACAGAGATTCCAGTACAAGTGGGAGATTGTTGGAATTATGTCCAGTAATCTCTGTACTGTCTCTAGAAAGTAAGAGTATGTCAATGATCAGACATAAGTCATATAATACTGGGGGTCATGATGGCTTGCTAGAGTCCGCTCATGATCTATAAGTCTTGGATTTATTGCCTTTATTATATGATCCCATATGGGTCACACGCCTAAGCTAACAGGAAACTATGAGGGAACGGTTAAGCAGAAGTACGGTAAAAGTGCTAGGCATTTACTATACTTAGAGAGATTAAAGGGCCTGATTAAATCTAAGGGATTTAATCAGACTGGGAATTGGGCCCAAAAGCCCAACAGAACTAGACAAGGGTTTTATGATTAAAACTTGACCTAGCTTCTTTTTCTCTCCCAACTCCTGCGCCTCTCTCTCTCTCTCTGCGCCTCCCTCTCTGTGGTCTAGCAGCCTTCTTCCTGATAGTGTGCGTGTGTGAGCCTTTGGAGGAACAACCTCTTGGTGGTTCTGCTGATCTCTGACGATACCTCATCAATCCGCTGCATAACAAGGTATTACTGAGATCTCTTTATGATTCTGCAAGAGAACCTAGATCCAATCTGTTTAGTAGGTTTTAATCTGAATGAATTGAACCAGGATAAACACTAAACAATCCTTCAAAGCGCTGGTTTGCTTGGGTTATGAAGCGAGGAGGTTTTCGTAGTTGGACGGATTTTAAACAGAAGCTGTTCTTAAGGTTTTCAGAGTCAATTGATGAAGAACCTGATACACGTTTGTTCTCTATCAAACAAACAAGCTCTGTGGCTGACTACATTTATGAGTTTGAAGATTTGTCAGCTCAAGTAATCGGGTTGGAAGATAAACATCTAGAGCGCATCTTAAACAATGGGTTAAACAATAAGATGAACGAAGTTATAAGAATCAAAGATCCAGTTGGTTTGTCGGGTTTCATTCAGGCAGTTTTACGTATGGAATCCAGTACATTTTGCAAAGTGGTTGGAGATTCGGTCTCTTCTCAAAGCCGTGATAATGGTACTAAGTCAGGAATACAAGGCAGAAACAACTACAACCAGAATCGTGTTAAATGGGATCGTGCTAAAGCTGATGAAGGAATTTCTAGCAGATCCTAATCCAATTAGGCAATCCTAGTATGAATTCCAAGCCTAGGATCTAGGGTTCATATAATCAAATCATTAGGATCTCGGGATTACCTGGTTATTAGCAGCGGAAGGTTTTGCAGATAATCGAGATCACGAAGCACCTCAAACGCTGTGCCTCTACTGGTATCCACACGCACACAAACTGAACAGGAGGGATGCTAGTGCCTTTAGAGATCAGATCTCTCGAGAGGTTTCTCTTACCGTTCTGGTGGCTGTGAATTAGGTTAAGTCTGAGTTTTGGTCGACCATATATCTTATATATGTCGACTTAAACCACAACGGAATTAACCAACGATTAAACCGAATTAATCTGGTAATCCGCGAGTTGTGTCGACCGACACACTCTTTGTGTCGATCGACACTGCCCCAGAATATTGATATCGAATGCATATCATATATGCATTCACTAGATCATTACATTAATGATCAACCTCGTCTTTAACGTCCAGTTTGCTTAGGTGTGTGACCCTGTAGGATCATATAACACTAGCAATGAGTTCTCAACTCATTGATCATAAGTGGCTTCTAGCAAAGCGTTATGACTACCTAGTGTCTTTTGATTGTCTCATCTCGACAATACGACTTTCTCTTAGAGTAAGTACAATAGATTTCAGGACATTCCCAACAATCTCCCACTTGTACTGGAATCATCTATTCCTTTAATCCCTTTGTAGCTATATCTCAATCTAGCATAAGGCAAGAACTGTGTCATCCTTATTAAGCTAGATCACGTTTATCTAAACCCGATTTGTACTGATAAAACAAACGATTGACAATCGCCTCGTTTGAGCGCGGCCATGCATTTCCAGTATCAAATCTTCGATAGGCCCAGAGATATTTAACTACTGTTATATAGGAGGTACAAATCCCATCCTGTTCCATCCATTCCTCTTTTATATTATATGATAATCCTAATCAGTGTCTTTATAATCACCAGTTACGGCTGACGTTTGACAAAGTCAAGACGAACCAATCCATATGCAAGAAAACACGATGAACTCAGGTCTAAGGACTATGCTCTATAGTCGTAATGAGGAACTCTTATGACACTCATATAACATCTTGTAGTAATGGGTCATATCCGATCATGTGTTCTCCAACACATATCTATGTGATTGACTTTAATACTCTTATTAATGACTCCATGAAACTCAATCATCAGTCACCTCACATACTAGTCTCACGCGGTTGTTAAAGTCCCATTTTAACAACCTTGACCATGGATCAACATAATTTATGACAATTAATGCTTATAGGGTTTCATGATCAAGTCACATACTTGATGACCTATAACCTTGCAATAAATTATTTCGGGACTGTTATTTAATAACACAATTAAATAATGATGAAACAAATTTCATTAAAATAACATAACTATTATGTTTTGTGAACATCATAACTAAAACTAATATAACTCCCACTGAAATCAAGATCACATCTTAATAGATCTAATGCCTATAGCAGCAGTATGAAATTCATGCTTAGGCCTTGGAAGAGGCTTGGTCAGTGGATCAGCAACATTCTCATCCGTCGGGACTCTGCTGATCTTCACATCTCCTCTATTAATAATATCACGGATAAGGTGATATCTCCTTTCTATGTGTTTGGACTTCTGGTGTGATCTAGGTTCCTTTGCTTGCGCAATGGCTTCATTGTTGTCAGAATACAAAGCCACTGGTTCAGAAATACTAGGAACCACACCAAGTTCAGTGATGAACTTCTTGATCCAAACAGCCTCCTTTGCCGCTTCAGAAGCAGCGATGTACTCAGCTTCAGTCGTGGAATCTGCTACAGTGTCCTGTTTGGAACTCTTCCAGCTGACTGCACCGCCATTCAGACAGAAGACGTAACCAGATTGCGATCGAAAATCGTCTTTGTCCGTCTGAAAACTTGCGTCTGTGTAACCACTTACTACCAGCTCATCACTTCCTCCGTACACCAAAAATTTATCCTTAGTATTTCTCAAATACTTCAGAATGTTCTTGACGGCTGTCCAGTGACTTTCACCTGGATCGGATTGGTATCTACTCGTCATGATTAAAGCACAAGCAACATCTAGACGAGTACAGAGCATGGCATACATGATGGATCCCAATGCCGAAGCATAAGGAATCCGACTCATGCGTTCTCGCTCAGCAGGTGTCGCAGGACACTGCTTCTTGCTGAGACTAATGCCATAAGACATTGGTATGAAGCCCTTCTTGGAATCATGCATTCTGAACCTGTGTAAGACTTTATCGATATAAGTATCTTGACACAGTCCAATTAGCTTGTTTAATCTATCTCTATAGATTCTTATTCCAAGAATATACGCGGCTTCTCCCATGTCTTTCATTGAAAAACAACTTCCGAGCCAAGCCTTAACAGATTGTAACAACGGAACGTCATTTCCGAGAAGAAGTATGTCATCTACATACAATACGAGAAATGCAACTGCGCTCCCACTAGTCTTCTTGTAAACACATGGTTCCTCTTCGTTCCTGATGAAGTCAAACTTTTTGACTGCTTCATCAAAACGAAGATTCCAACTCCGAGATGCTTGCTTTAATCCATAGATGGATCGATGAAGCTTGCATACTTTCCTAACAGCATTAGGATCGATGAAACCTTCGGGCTGTGTCATGTACACATCCTCTTCCAGAATTCCATTAAGGAAAGCTGTTTTCACGTCCATCTGCCAGATCTTATAATCATAATGAGCGGCTGTTGCTAGGAGAATCCGAATGGATTTAAGCATAGCGACAGGGGAATAAGTTTCTTCATAGTCAATACCATGAATTTGTTTGAAACCTTTTGCCACCAGCCTTGCTTTATATATCTGAATATTTCCATCCACATCAATTTTCTTCTTGAAAATCCATTTACACTCAATGGGTCTTGCACCATCAGGTAAATCAACCAAAGTCCATACTTGGTTCTGTGACATGGATCCCATTTCGGATTCAGCGGCTTTTAGCCACTTTTCGGAGTCAGGGCTCATCATTGCTTCTTCAAAATTCGCGGGCTCGTCACTGTCAATGATCAACAAATCATGACAATTGGTTACGAGAAATCCATATCTCTCGGGTTCATCCATATCTCTCGGGTTCGTGACGGATGCTTTCGGATCTTCGAATTTCAGGCTCCACAGGCGTGGTTTCTACAACTCTTTGTAGATCCAACTGTTGCTCTTCCTCAACGGGTTGAGCATTTTCATGCGGTTCTCGAACTTCTTCGAGTTGTACTTTACTCCCACTATTTCTCTTGGAAAGAAACTCTCTCTCAAGAAAGACGCAGTTCCGAGCAACAAACACTTTGTTCTCGGATTGGTTGTAAAAGTACTATGCCTTGGTTTCTATAGGATAACCAACGAAGTAGCATTTATCAGATTTGGGTTCGATCTTATCTGTAATTAATCGCTTAACATAAGCTTCACAACCCCAAATCTTCAGGAAAGACAAACTCGGAACATTTCCAGTCCACATCTCATGTGGTGTCTTTGCAACTGATTTTGACGGAACCCTATTAAGTGTAAACGCAGACGTTTCTAGAGCGTATCCCCAAAAGGATAATGGAAGAGTTGAGAGACTCATCATTGATCGAACCATATCTAATAAAGTCTGATTCCTCCTCTCGGACACCCCATTCCATTGTGGTGTTCCAGGAGGAGTGAGTTGCGAAACAATTCCACAATCTCTCAAATGATCACTGAATTCTTGGCTTAAGTATTCTCCTCCACGATCTGATCGAAGAGCCTTAATACTTTTGCCAAGTTGATTCTGTACTTCATTTTGGAACTCTTTGAACCTTTCAAAAGATTCCGACTTGTGTCTCATTAAAAAGACATAGCCATACCTGCTGAAATCATCAGTGAAGGTAATGAAGTATCGAAAATTTCCTCTGGCGCTTGTGCTCATTGGGCTGCACACATCAGTATGTATAAGGCCTAGTAGGTCACTGGCCCTTTCATTTCGTTTGTTGAAAGGGGCCTTGGTCATTTTGCCCAGTAAACAAGATTCACATTTCTCACATGATTCATAATCAAATGAGCCCAGAAGCCCATCACTATGGAGCTTTTGGATCCGTTTCTCGTTTATGTGGCCCAAACGACAATGCCAAAGAAAAGTCTGATTCATGTCATTTGATTTGAATCTCTTGGTGTTAATGTTATAGATTGGTGTGCTTTGGTTTAAAACATAAAGCCCATTCTCTAATGGGCTGCTACCATAAAATATATCATTGTAATCAAAAGAACAACATTTATTCTTAATTGAAAACCGATATCCTTACACATCCAAAACAGGAATAGAAATAATATTTCTGCTTATAGCAGGTACATATTAGCAATTATTAAGCTTTAAAAACAAACCAGAAGGTAAAGACAAGTTAAATGTTCCTACGGCTAATGCAGCAACTCTTGCTCCATTCCCCACGCGTAGGTCCACTTGTCCCTTTTCCAACGTCCTACTGTTGCTTAGGCCCTGCATATTTGTACAAATATGAGCACCACAGCCGGTATCCAATACCCAAGAAGTAGAACCAGAAGTAGTAACATTTACTTCTATAACATAAATACCTGAAGATGAAGTCTCGAAAGTCTTCTTCTTCTTCTTTTCTTCCAAGAATTTGTTGCAGTTTCTCTTCCAATGTCCAAGCTCTTTACAGTAATGGCACTTATCAGTCACAGATGGGCCAGGCTTGGGCTTAGGGGCTGGCGCAGGCGCGTCCTGGTTCTCAACCTGGACGGCCTTGCCCTTTCCCTTACCTTTGCCAAGTTTCTTAAACTTCTTACCTCCTTGTACCATAAGTACATTTGGAGTGCCCTTCTTGATATTAGGCTCAACTGTCTTGAGCATGCCATGCAGTTCAGTCAACGTCTTCGTCAAGTTGTTCATGTTATAGTTCATAACAAACTGATCATAGCTTGACGGCAGTGACTGCAGAATGATGTCAGTAGCCAACTCTTGGCTAATGGGACAATCCAGCTTCCCCAGGTTATCAATATAACCCATCATCTTAATGACATGAGGACTGACTGGACCGTCCTTTGGTAGCTTGCATTCAATGAGAGACTTAACCGTCTGGTATCTCCACTGGCGACTCCACGTTCTCGTATTGCTTCTGCAAATCCGAGTTCATGGTAGCCAACATGAGACAATTCACATCGACCACATCATTGGAATGCTTATCCCAAGCACTCCTTTCTGCATGTGGAGCATTGGCTCTCGGTTTTTCAGGGAGAACAGTTTACAGGACATAGTCCCTTTTCTCCTGCTTGAGAACAATTCTCAAGTTCCGATACCATTCGAGAAAATTCGATCCATTTAACTTGTCCTTCTCAAGGACGGATCGCAGGGAGAAAGAGTTATTATGAGTGTTGGTCATAGCTGAGAACAAAGAAAGGAAAAAGATTAAGTTATGATGTTTCAAGAAATGAGAAGTCTTAACTATTAAGAAAACTCGCACTATATTCAAACAATGTTTCCTCAGATGAATATAATGATCCAAGACCCATACTTCACTAAACTTGAGTGAGCCACTGGCTATCACCCAAATTTTAGCTATCTAGGTAAGCAACAACTTTGCTAGTTATATCCAATATAACTCTTGGTTGTGGATTAACATCTTATGTCCAATCCACCTGATGTCTCTGAGCCCAAAACGATTTTGATGGCCCAGTCAAGTAAACCAATCTCTTAAGTCATGTAATTGTTGATGTCTTGCACTGCAAGTCCATCAACACGATTACCTCCTGTCTTACTCATGTAATTGTGGACATCTCGCACTGCAAGTCTATCGCACAATGAAATGAATCTTGACAGTCGACAAGATTGGAAAGACATCAAGTATCACTTGATATTTGGTTGAGGAACGGAACCATTTAAAACGTTCAGTTTTATTATGTTTTAATTCTTCTAATTAAATGACTTATCTTGGTTTGGTTCTGTGGTTTCAGGTTCCATAACCTAAACCATCGAATCTGGTGTCGACCGACACTACTTTAGTGTCGATCGATGCAGATCAACCAGAACCAATTTGCGATAACCGATCAATCCAATTGATCCGGTTTTGAGTACCAGTCAGTGTCAATCGACGCTACATTAGCATCGGTCGACATCAACCTTATCAAACCAATCGCAATTAAACCATCCTTAGTGTTTAACCATTATTAACCAAGCTCGATAACTGGTCCAATCCAATTGAACCGATTTATCAATCTCGCGAGGTTTGTGTCGACCGACACAACTCTTGTGTCGATCGACACTAGGCGAAAACTAATTTTGTTCGGGTTATCCTTCTGTATCGACCGACACCAATCTGGTGTCGGTCGACACAGGGCGATAAACCCTAATCGTTTTTCAAGCAAAAAACCCTAAAACTAGATTTTCATGAAAACGAATTTTAGCATGTTTGTATCAACTATACAGAGATCCAGATTCAACCAATCTAATCAACATGCTACAGATTCAATGGAACCCTAAGGCTCTGATACCACTGAAGGAATTTCTAGCAGATCCTAATCCAATTAGGCAATCCTAGTATGAATTCCAAGCCTAGGATCTAGGGTTCATATAATCGAATCATTAGGATCTCGGGATTACCTGGTTATTAGCAGCGGAAGGTTTTGCAGATAATCGAGATCACTAAGCACCTCAAACGCTGTGCCTCTACTGGTATCCACACGCACACAAACTGAACAAGAGGGATGCTAGTGCCTTTAGAGATCAGATCTCTCGAGAGGTTTCTCTTACCGTTCTGGTGGCTGTGAATTAGGTTAAGTCTGAGTTTTGGTCGACCATATATCTTATATATGTCGACTTAAACCACAACGGAATTAACCAACGATTAAACCGAATTAATCTGGTAATCCGCGAGTTGTGTCGACCGACACACTCTTTGTGTCGATCGACACTGCCCCAGAATATTGATATCGAATGCATATCATATATGCATTCACTAGATCATTACATTAATGATCAACCTCGTCTTTAACGTCCAGTTTGCTTAGGTGTGTGACCCTGTAGGATCATATAACACTAGCAATGAGCTCTCAACTCATTGATCATAAGTGGCTTCTAGCAAAGCGTTATGACTACCTAGTGTCATGTGATTGTCTCATCTCGACAATACGACTTTCTCTTAGAGTAAGTACAATAGATTTCAGGACATTTCCAACAGCTGACACAGTGATAGCTAAAGAGAATGTTAACACACAACAACAAATGTTACGTCCAAGGCAGAAATTTACAGACGCGGAGTTAGATGCGATGCGAAGGGACAAGCTATGTTTAAAATGCAAGGCTCCGTGGTCTCGTTCTCATGATTGTCCTAATAAGGCACTGCGGGTTTTGACAGTCATAAATGGATTGGATATGGAAGTCTTTAACTCAAAAGTAGATGAATGTGAAGAGAATATACAAGAGTTCAGTCAAGAATTCTATACTTTATCCCTTAATTCCTTCTTGGGTATCAACTCACCAAAGACTACTAAGCTCAAGGGGAATATTAACAAAAGAGAAGTGATAGTCATGCTCGATAGTGGAGCATCCCACAACTTTATTTCTCCTAAAGTTGTGGAGAGGTTGCAATTGAAACTTTGTGCAGCAAGCAACCTAGATGTGATGTTGGGAAATGGTGTTAAGGTTACTGCCTTAGGTATGTTCCAAAATGTCATTTTCCAACTTAATCATACTGATTTCACATCGGACTTCATTTCTCTTGAACTGGGAAGCGTTGATGTTATCCTTGGCGTACAGTGGCTTGAAACCTTAGGTAAATGCAAAGTGGATTGGAAGAATCAGGAACTTGCATTTACCTATAAAGGCAACCGAGTGACTTTGTGTGGAGATCCTACGTTACATTGTCAAAGGTTGTCGTTCAAGTCACTGTCACCAATATACGGTGCTCAGACCACACGAAGAGAAGTGGTGTGTATGAGCACTAGCGTAACATCATCGAAACCAGAGAATAATCCAGAATTGTTGGCACTACTGGCTACATTCTCGGATATCTTTGCTATGCCTACGACACTACCACCAATACGTGGGCAAGAGCATACTATCAAGCTTGTTCCTGGTGTCACAGACGTATCTGTACGTCCATACAGATATCCCCACGCAACAAAGCTGGTTATGGAACAAATGGTCACAGAGATGCTTGCCTCAGGGATAATACGAGCCAGTACGAGTTCATTTTCGAGTCCAGTCCTATTGGTGAAGAAGAAGGACAACTCATATCATTTTTGTGTTGACTACAGGGCATTAAATCGTTCTACAATACCTGACAAGTATCCCATTCCTGTCATAGATCAGCTCTTGGATGAACTTCATGGCGCCACAGTTTTTTCCAAGATTGATCTACGGTCAGGATACCATCAGATACGTATGCTGGAAGAAGATATACCTAAGACAGCATTCCGTACTATCGAAGGCCATTATGAATTCCTTGTTATGCCATTCGGCTTAACAAACGCTCCAGCGACGTTCCAAGCTTTGATGAACAAGATTTTTAAACCATTCATGTGTCGGTTTGTGTTGGTGTTCTTTGATGACATCTTGATTTACAATCACTCTATGGCAGAGCACTTGGAACATTTGACAGCAGTGTTTACAGTCTTACGTGATCAACAGCTCTTTGCTAATCAAAAGAAGTGCTCTTTTGGTGTGTTTCAGGTTGATTATCTCGGACATATTATTTCAGCTAAGGGTGTAGCCACAGATGTGCGTAAGACTGAAGCAATGACAGCCTGGCCAACGCCATCAAATGTTAAACAATTACGTGGATTTCTTGACCTAACGGGATATTACCGCAGATTTGTCAAGAACTATGGTCTGCTGGCCCGTCCTTTAACCAATTTACTGAAGAAGGACCAGTTTTCTTGGAGTAGAGAGGCTCAGCAGTCCTTTGATAATTTGAAAGCAGCAATGAGTAAAGCCCCTGTTTTAGCATTACCGGATTTTGATAAAGTATTTAAAATTGAATCTGATGCTTCCGGGTTTGGTGTGGGATATGTATTAATGCAGGAAAAGAATCCTATCGCCTTCTTTAGCCATGCTCTTACGGCTCGGGAACAGTTGAAGCCTGCATATGAGAGAGAATTGATGGCGATAGTATTGGCAGTCCGTCAATGGAAGCACTATCTTATTGGTAGGAAATTCTTGGTACATAATGACCAGCGTAGTCTCAAGTACTTATTGGAGCAGAAAGAGGTTAATATGGAGTACCAAAGATGGTTAACCAAGCTGCTGGGTTTTGACTTTGATATTGCGTATAAACCGGGCTGCGAGAACCGTGCTGCTGATGGCTTATCGAGGAGTATGTCTGTTTCAGCGTTGTTGTTAGCTTTGACAGTACCATCAGTGATTCAGTGGCAGGAGCTCTATAAGGAGATTGAAGATGACGCTGGTATCAGACAATTGATGACTCAAGTTTCTGAGAAACATGACCGGTTGTCGAAATATCACTTGGTTCAGGGAAGGTTGTGGTATAAGAGCAGGCTGGTAATTCCTAAATCTTCTGCTTTCATTCCTTTGATTCTCAGTGAATGCCATGATAGTAAGGGTGGCGGTCATTCTGGAGTTTTAAAAACTTTGAAACGGGTTCAATTATCGTTTCATTGGGAAGGTATGCATCAAAGGATTCAGAAGTATGTGTCAGAGTGTGTAATCTGCCAAACACATAAACACTCTACTCTATCTTCGGCTGGATTGTTGCAGCCTTTACCTATTCCAAACCAGATTTGGGAGGATATTAGTATGGACTTCATTGTGGGGCTTCCAACTTCTAATGGAGTCAATGTGGTGTTAGTGGTGGTGGATAGGCTGAGCAAATATGCTCACTTTATGGGACTGAAGCATCCTTATACTTCTTTGGATGTGGCAAAGCAGTTTGTAGCAGAAGTGGTACGTTTACATGGTTTCCCTCGCAGCATTGTGACTGATAGAGATAGTACTTTCTTAAGATCTTTTTGGAGTGAGGCATTCAAACAAGCAGGTACGAAACTGAAGTACAGTACGTCCTATCACCCACAAACGGATGGTCAGACCGAAGTTCTTAATCGTTGCTTAGAAACGTACCTTCGATGCTTTGCTTCTTCCCATCCGCGAACGTTGTATCAGTATCTTGCGTTGGCTGAACAATGGTATAATTCATCCTTTCATACCTCTCTAAAGACTACACCATTCCGAGTGGTAAATGGCAGAGATCCCCCTCAGATAATACGGTTTGAACAAGGCTCTACTACTAATTTTGAGTTGGAAAAGGCATTGGTAGAACGTGATCAGATGCTGGATCATTTGAAGCAGAATTTGCTAAAGGCTCAAGACATGATGAACGCACAAGCTGATAAGCATAGGCGTGATGTGGAGTTGGTGGTTGGTGATATGGTTTATCTCAAACTAAGACCATATCGTCAACAATCTGTTGCTAGAAGGTTTTGTGCGAAGTTGGCTGCTAAGTTCTTTGGTCCTTACCGTGTTATGGAACGTTTGGGACATACTGCATATCGCTTAGCACTTCCACAGGAGTCTCGCATCCATCCGGTGTTTCATACCTCACAACTTAAGAAAGCTTTGGGAGATCATGTTCTGAGCCAAGAGTTACCGGAGGCATGTTTGGATCCAGTCACAGTGGGTCTGGAGCCGGAAGATGTACTACAGAAACGCTCTAATGCTTTTGGTACATTGGAGGTTTTGGTCAAATGGCTTGGTAAATCAGACTTGGAGAACTCTTGGATGTCCACTAAGGAATTTGTGCAGCTCTTCCCTTATTTGAAGCTTGAGGGCAAGCTTGATTTCAAAGGGGGGAGTATTGATAGGTTCTATCAGACATTCTACAAGAAGAGGAAGAAGAATGCTGGAGCTAAAGAGTTGGTGGCGGGTTCGAGCGTTGATGAAGAAGCTGAACCAGATTAAAAGAAGTCAAACACTCTAGTCAACACAGAGGGTTTTCTGTTGTTGCTATTTCGTTGCTAATAGTCTGTTGCTATTTCGTTGCTAAAAGTCTGAGAGGAGCTGGTTTAAATACTGTTGAGTGTTCATTTGGATCTTTATGCTTTGTTGTTGTTGATTCTAGACGATATGAGTCTGAGTCTCACGATCGCTATGAGATCGGCGATGAAGGATTCGATCGACATGAGATCGTAATCCTGATTCGTACTACAAAGCTTGTTTCTCTTTTATTCAATAATATTCAGCTCAAATTCTCAGATTACAGTGTTCAATCGATTGTTCTCTAGAGTTACCGATAGCTAAAACCTATCAGGCGACCTATGGAACCCGAGCTGCCAGTAGAAAAGAAATATTTAGTCAAGTGAATGCAGCCGTTGATCCAAGGTTCTCATCCCAAAAAGGCGAGATGGTTCTAAAACTTGGAGACAAGTAATGCAATACCTTAACCTGGACCTACCCTTGCCTGATTTTTCGTCAAATTCTCCAGGTATTGGGGCTTTTATGCCAGTTTCAGTGGTAGCATCATCTGCCATTGGGCATGGAAGATGACCTGTATAAGCTTTGGTTCTTAATCTCTTGAGCTAACTTTTATGTATTGTTGGTTGATGATATTATATACTCATATACAAATAAAACAGCTAGCCTTGTCTTTATAACCAAATTAACATCCTTAACCATCAATGAAAAGAAGAGAGATCATAATTAACCATTAACAACAAATCAACTTACAACATTATTATTTTTCTTTCTCTGTCTATATAACCTATGATTTGGAGAAAATTTTCACATAAACTTCTCTCTACAGAAAAAACAATTGGAAGGCTGAAGAAGAAAAAAATCTCATCTTTATTCACCAGAAACTCCTAGGTATCAATGACGACCATTTTGATTCCTTCCCTGTATCAGAAACAGATCCAGAGTACCTTCGGGACTTATGAATCCTCATTTTAACGCCAGGAACTTTGCGTGCAATCGCTTGCCATATCATCTGGACTGCATCATCTACCTTTGACGGAAAATGAAACTCATAGTATTTCTCCACTTCCTTTAATCTATTCCACATCCGTGTCCATTCCTCTTTGGTTATTCCCCTTATTAAGCTAACCAGAAAGTTCTCTCTCAAGGCATCAGAGGTGCGAACAAACACCGAGAACTCAGAGTAATCAATAACGTCCTCAAAAGGAAGCTCAATGTCGTCACTGATAATGACAGGCACGCAATGACTTGCAATGGCGTCAAAGAGACGGTTTGATGAAGGTGTGTCTCCGGCAATGTTGAGGCAGAACTTGGAGTTGTGCATTCCCTCGCTTGCTTTGTTTATGCCTCCGTTTCTCACGCTCCCAAACGAGAAATGCACGTCTTTCTCATCTTGCAAGAGGTAGAATAACTCTTGACGCACAAACCCACCCTGAGATATATGACACATATGACCAAACCCTCTTTAGTGTTTGACCTAACTTGTTCTGGTTAAAAACATAGAGCACAAGACTATCTAAAAACTCAAACATCATAATCTGATTTTCTGAAGAACAATAAAAGAACCAAGAAATTGGGAGTGAATGAATGAAGTAGAACTCACATCTTTCCTGTAGATGGCACCCTGAAAGTAAAGCAGAATCGGTCTGCTATCGAAACCAGACATATCGTTTTCGTATGTTTTGATGACATGCTTATAAGGCGCAATGACATCTTTCTCAACATTTGCCACAGTAGGAGGATACCTTCCAAAGTCTGATAGTATAAACATTGCAGGAAACAGCTTGTTTCTGGCATCCAACATGCTATTTGGATGATGAGCAAGAACCACATGGTCTCTACCACCTGATCTCTTCCACTCCTTTTGAGCAGTTAAAAAAGTAACAAGCTTTCCCTGCAAATCCTTGTTTCTGCTGGTTTTCTGGTGAGGATTCACTTTAGAGAAGCGATTATAACTCAGCGATGAGAAAAAGGGAACAAAGATAACATCAGCTTCAGTAGAATTATGAACCCTTTTCGCAGCAATAGCCCTTGGTGCGTTTGGATACTCGGATGCAAGTAGATCCAATGTGAGCCAATACTCAATGCTGTGTTGCAAGTTCAAGCCTCCAGGATAAGGTGGTATATACTTGTGAATATCAGGCCATACACAATTCTTCTTCCTATCTTCAGGTTTCCAATCTAACAATCCGAAATGAAACTCTGGATCCATGTCGTACATGTAAACCTTAAGAGGACCCATTCTCTTCACATCCTTAACGCATCTTCTACAATCATCTTTCTCACGCTTTACACCTTTTGCATTCACATCATCTACGAATGATTTCGATGGAAAAGTGGAGCTAAGGAAGCGATTGTGAGCAGTGGAACGCAACACAAAGTAACAAGAGAGAGCAAAGAGGATCGTTGTGAAGACGAATAGGCAAAGCACTAAATTTCGGGCTACATACCCGATTGTAGAACCATTCTTCTCCACCATTGCCATAACAAGAGAAATCAACACACACAACTAGCTCCCAAGGAGCGTCATTTTACCCAGGGATCTCGATACGTTTCATTTTGAGATCAACGACACAAAACTTGGAGGACGAAGAAAAGAAAACTCACGAGTAGATGAGCTATGCGAAAGCACGATTGGTGCTAAAATGAATGTGGAAGAAGCTTCTTCTATGACACGAATTTCATCTCTCATAGAGCGGCGGAGAACAAGGAGGTGTTGAAGCTTCACGGATCGTCAAATTTCCTATTATTAGCTCTCTTTAATTTTAATATTTGTTTATTGAATGCTTTGTAATCAATTTAATTTCCACTTTTTATTTAGTTAAAATAATTTTAATTTTTGTTATGTTTCGTACACCGTAGACCCACAATAATTTTTGTTATGTTTCGTACACCGTAAACAGAAATAGTTTTTTTTAATTAAAATATATTATATTGATAAACCGAATTAAATAATTCGGGATCGGAACCAAATACAGAGGCAATCAATCAGAATAAAATTCCGGCAAAAAAAAAGAGAAACCCTAGGGAACATTATACATAGCAGTGACAAAGCTAGAGGAGAGACAGAAGATGGGAAGAAAACCAAGGGAACCTGAAGATCTCGCCCTCCGAACATGAGGAAGAGGAGACCTTTAACTCGCCGGAGCTTTTCGGACCACCGGGATGTCCTTACCTGGGAGACAGATCTGCACACGACGGGGTCTCCGGAAGCCTCCTTCTCTCGGAGTGGTCCTGTGGTCAAGAACGCCGTTAGCCGGAGCAGACGGCCATCCTACTCTCACTAACCCACCCGTCGCCGATACATCGCCTATATAACCCTCCACCACCGTGCACAAACCCACATCCTCAATCCGGTCAAAGCACATCTCCACCTCCAACAACCCTCACCGCCAGAAGACTGCCATCAACGGAGACACCTTCGACGAGAACGCCTAACCACCGATCTGAGAAAAAACAAACCGCCTCTCGAGATCCCTTCTACACCGACCACCGACAATCGACATGAGCCTTACCGTCCTCTTGTGAAACCTTCAGCTGCCTCTTCCCGACGATGGCTCTCCAGAACCATGGAGCTTCCGCGGCGGCACGATTTCCCATACTACCCAACCACGGCGAACAAAGAAGATGGGGGTGCTTTCCGATCTACTAACATGTAAAGGTTCCGTCGTTGAAGCACAATCTATGAATTACATGGGAGGTCTCCTCACGGCCGACGATTAAACGCCGGAAACGGAGGAGACCTCCAAGCGAAGTGAACGAACAACGACTATTAGAAAAAAAATTTTGGGAGAAGCGCGTGTAGATCTAATAGATCCATGCGCTCTGACTTAGAAACATAAATATTTATGGGACCAAAATATTACCAAGGAACAAAACTCCTTTTTTTGGGCTCTATATTCTCTTTTCTATATAGATGTTTTCAACCTAGCTAGGAATAGGTTTATTTTGCCTCTTTTGGCATAAATCAACAAAAAATCTTGTGTTTCCTAGGGTTTGTTCTTCGTGAACTCTTTCAATTTTCTAGCGATTTCCTTACTTTAGTTTCACCGTCTATCAAATCCTTGGTTCTTTCGGTTTCGTATTCGGCTTTCTAAATTTGCGCTTCTGCAATCTCCTCTGATCCAGAGAGCTGTGTTTTTGTTCAGCTTCCATGTCTTCAAGCATCGATCGTGCTACGGTGGTGATGAGTCTTGAAGAGGAAGACGTGCCTTTTGATATACCAGATCTGCCCCAATCATGCTCTTTAGAAGGAAACCAACTAAGTCTTCTATGTAGACTCCTCAACCCTTATTGTCAGCGTATGTTTGACCTCATCCTCTACATGCCTTGAAAGTGGCAACTCTATGAAAAGGGGAGAGGAATCACTCTGACCCGAGAAAGGTCTTCATTTTTAAATATGAACATGATTTGGAAATGGTTTTAAACAAGGGAGCTAAGACCTTTAATATGTGGAGCATTGTTGTCTAGCGTTGGGTGCCTAAGACGCCTCCGAATTTCTTCAACACATTCCAGTTTGGATTTAACTCAGAAACATTTCGGTAAACTACAATACTAAAGCTTCTATCATGGTGCTCGGGGAATTCACAGGTGTGGTTAAATAGGTCGCTTTTGACCCTACGAAAGCTCAAAACAAGGAGTTTGTAAGGGTTAAGGTTCTACTCTACGTCTAAAAGCCTCTGAGAATTTCAAAAGTGGTCAACCTACCAAATGGGGACACAACGACAATTATTTATGAGTACGAGAAACTTCAGAGACAATGTTATCGTTGTAAGCGATTAACTCACTCTCAGGAAGTCTGTCCCTTGCGAAATATTATCAGCCAAAACAATAAGAAGGAGGAGAATATTTCCTCCTCTTCTAGTAAAAAGTCTGATCCTCCAGTTCGAAAAGTCTCTGATCTACAGTTTTGTGTATATTGGGAGAATATCAAGTTGGGGTTAACCCCTTGAGGGGTAGGCTTAGGATATCTCCTAAAGTCATATAAGGAATGCGTCCCTACGTAATGGCACATATCGTATAACCATAGAGAAAGAGTTAAATCTTCAATCCTCAATTTTGAGAATGATCCTATAGGGTAGAAATCCATGCTGAGACTTGAACTTGTTCCTATCTTTACAAGAGATGTGGATAAGGAGAATGGTCCTACTTTTGATTTCTCTAAACATGAATCAAGTTGGAGAGAACCTATCCAAGGAAAGAAGGAACCTAAGCTTCTTGCTTCGATTATTCGCTCGGAACCTATCCAAGGAAAGAAGGAACCTAAGCTTCTTGCTTCATTGAAGTCTTCCGTCTTGATTTGTTTTGTCCAACGACTTATCGAGCTGGTTTCTCTGAGGCTGGTTCTTCCAGGATGAAACAAAAGAAATGAAATTCTCAGAAGCATCCTTATATCAGTAGACGAAAGCCTAAACCTATATTTGACAATGAAGCATTAGGAGAAGCTTTGATAATACAGGGCAATTCGGTCCGAAAGTTGGAAAGGTGCATAGCCACATGTGATCTTAGAGGTTCATCCAAAAGTGCAAGGTGTATTCCACCAGATATAGTCCCAAAGAAGGGACTATCCAATCTTTAATGAACATCCTATCTTGGAATTGTCGTGGATTGGGCCGGGTCCTTGACAATTTAACACTCAAGGAGCTGCGTAAAGAACACTTACTTGAGATTCTTTTTCTCATGGAGACTATGAATAATAGGAACATCTTGGTGGACTTACATGAGTGGCTCGGTTACGATAGAATATATACTATCGAGTCTAGGGGTATGAGAGGTGGTTTAACGCTTCTCTGGATGGACAATGTTCTTGTGGAAATTAAGTATTCAGATAAAAATCTTTCAGATTTGCACTTCGGCAACGCTCAGTTTTTCATTTCTTTTATATATGGGGATCCAGTCATGAAAAATAGAGCTAATGTTTGGGAAATAATTACCAGAATCAGAATCGCCAGAGTTGAACCATGGTATTTAATAGGAGATTTCAAAGATTTTTTGCACAATGGAGAGAAAACTGGTGGTACTAGAAGAGCTGACTCTACTTTTTTTTTTCTTTCATTTCTTTGATATGATTAAAAATTACAAAGTTTCTGAATTTCCATCTTCTGGTAACGAACTAACCTGCAGAGGAATGAGAGGTGACCATTGTGTTCAATGCCGTTTGGATCGTAGGTTTGTGAACAAGGCTTGGTTTGGTCTCTTTCTGGTGTCAAATCAATCTTTTCGATAATTGTGGATCAGATCATATGCTGGCACTACTCCAGTTGCTTGGTTCAAATGCTCGATGTAAAGGTCGTTTAAGATTTGATAAATGTTTCCGAAAAAGCCCTTGATGAAGGAAGCAATCGTTAATAGCTGGAGAAATCCTTCTGTTGGAGCTCCTCATATGTTTCAGATTAGTTGAGGAAGTGTAGAAATGATTTGAATTCTTGGAAACGAAGTAATCCTATGCACTCTTTAGACATGATTTACCAAGTTCATAAAGAATTGGAACATGAGCAATCTGGTTCTTCTCCCCGAGTTGCCCGCATAATTTCTCTTTAAAATTTGTTGGTGGATGCTTATAGAGACGAGGAGAAGTGTTGGAACCAAAAGAGTAGAGTGGAAGAGATGAAAAGTGGCGATCAAAACACTATTTTATCATTCACTTGTTAAAGCTAACCGATCAAAGAACCATCTTGATCAGTTTGTGGACAGTCAGGAAGTTCTGCATCGATCTGAAGCGGCAAAAGGGGGATTATGCAGTTAAATATTGATGCAATATTTACCAGCTCACCACATGAATCATGAAACCGAATCGGGCCAGACATGGAGCCAAATGAAGAGCTGCTTGATTTCATCCTCAAACAAGAAAATGGAGGACTTTTGGGACAGCCAAGCACACATGCGGTGCATTTGGATGAAGTCATATAGCCCAATGACCGTGATGGAATTGGAGATGGCCGAGTCAGACATATTCTCGGCCAAGGCAGCCTTGTTACTAACCTGTCTAGGCTCATTTTGAAGCATAAGATGAAACCTGATGTTGTCTTTGATCTTTCAAGAAACCAACGACATTTCCCCCAACCAAGTAAGTGTGAAGAACATTCTGATCGTGACAATTCACACTTGGTGTTATACCCTGTCTCAATATAACATTAACGGGTAGATTACAAGTCAACGGAAAGTCACCAGAGGGTTCTGCAATTTTGGAAGTTCAAAAGTATTTTGATAATTTTACCAAAAAATGAAGACGAGAAGCTAAGACGGGCCAAGTAATCTTCTTTTATTTAAAATATTACTTAGAAGACGGAGAGCGCTGAATCATAATTTTAGAAGGTCTTATGGGTTATCGACAATGAAAACTGACAAAACCAAGAAAAGACGGAATTCTTGACATTTTGGGAGCTATCAAAGACCAAAATGGACCAAGTTAATTATGGAGAATTATTTTTGAAGATTTGGAAAAATAAAAATGAGGTTTGGAGCCATTTAGGAATTTTTAGAAAGTATCAAAAAATTCGGCTTGGATCGTCCGTGCCACGTGACACTCACCGATTGGCCACATGGCAGATTCATGTATTTGGGGATTCAGATTCACTTCATCTCCCACTCTCTCTTAAATGGCGACACCTAAGGCACATATGTATCAAGATATTAGCCAAGATCATGCCACATGTCTTTTGGTTCAATGAATGGAAAAGGGTACATTATATGGGCGTGAAGGATTCATTGAATGGAGAATTAAGATTCAATGTTTCTCCAGCTCTCTCCCTTGGCGATGACATGTAAACCCATGGGTGTCAAACAATTAACAAATCCATTTCCCCTTTCCTCTTGAAGATGCTATGCATCTTGTTGATTCGTGAACTTTTTAGTAAAAAAAGGCCTTCATCCTTGCTTTTCTTCTTCATCCATCAAACAACAAAACACAGAAGTCACTATCCTCTCTCCCTACTCAATCGTCGTCCACCACTCCTCCACCTCTCCCGTTGCCCCCTTGGTTACTTGTGAAGAAACTAATTACCTCTTAAGCCTTAAACACTCTTTAAATCCTAATCAAGTCCATAAATACCTCATTAGTCCTTAAACCATATTATTAGTCCTTAAATAATCACCTTAAGCCACGCCGGAGAAGCCTTGACGTCGCCAGAATTACAGCCGGAGTTGTCGTCGGAGCTCCGCAGTCTCCACCGTTATTCTCCGATCTTTCTCGCCGTTCCTCCACCACTTATACTCACTCTTCGGATTCCTCCTCTCACCGGAATCCTCACTGGAGTCACATCGCCGCCGGTCAAGCTCTCTCCGCCAGCCACTTCGTTGCCGTGTTCTTCTTGTTAGATTCCCCCCAGCGGTAGCTCTCCATCGCCGGATCTCTCCCCGGCGACCGTCCCTCAACCGGTCAACCGCCTGTCAGTTCTTGGTTGGACCGGTCAACCGTAATCGGTCCGCTTGCCGTAATCGGTCCGCTTGCCGTCGTCGGTCAAACGACATCATTCGCTGGTTCATTAGTTCGGGTCAACACATGGTCAAACCTCGGGTCAAGGTCGGGTCAAATGTGGTCAAGTTTGGGTCAAAGCTCAGGTCAAGCAAGTCAATGGTCCAGGGAAGGTTCGGGTTAGCATCGGGTTCATGTCAGGTCTCATGGTTCCGTCATCTGTCCATCAGTCGTCACGATATTACTATGAGTTGGCTAAACCGTTGTATGGTGCATTTAGTTAAGATGCATATAGATCCTGAAATTATGAAACTGTAAAATCATAAGAATGCATACCCGTAATTGATCTGATAAAACAGTGTAGGTTGATTAAATAACTCGAAAAATTAATTAAAATATGGGGAATATTACATGACATAGTATTTATCGGAAATTGATTGATCATAGCGTTGTTTGCATGATTGGTTGTTGCATTCATATAAAACGGCATGCTAGGAAATATATGCACATATATATATATATCTATATTATAAGAATGTAATAAATAAATCTATATACAAAAATTACGAGTTAAATAAAATATGGTTTAAATTTATAACACACTATATAATATGATAAACGGGTTTGGATTAGTTAAATGAGGTTATCAGGTTAAAGTAATTAATTAAGAATTAATTGGAAGTCAGGATATTAGTAAGTTTATTAATCTCAATCTAACAGATTAATAAATAAAACTTATAAATAATGAATTGGATTAAAAGACGCAATTAAATGGGGTTAAGATCGTATAGAGAGTTAGTAAGTTTACTAACTCCAATCTAGCGGTTAGATAATCTAAAATTAAACGTAAATAAGAATCTAAGTGAATTAATCGAATTAAGTAATCTGAATACTTAGAACTATCGCTTGATGAATGGTTGATTATGTGATATGTGTTTATCTACTCCGGTATCAAGCTGGGTAGACTGTTAATTGTGTGATGTTTATCTACTCTGGTGTTGGGTCGAGTAGACTATTTGATTGTGATTGTTTATCTACTTCAGTGTTGGGCCGAGTAGACAGTGTTGGTGGATACTTACTTCAGTACGAGACCGGGTAAGTCTGGGTGTGGATACCTATTCCGGTACGGGACCGGATAGGTCGGTATGTGTTGATGAATGGTGATAGGACTTGCGGGATAGACTGGGTACTGGGATTGAGTTAGTGTTACTATGTGACCTTATCTGTCTTGCGTGACAGGGTCCCAGTGATTCTTCTTGTTTATATTACTGTTATTAGGACTCTATAGGGTGCATTAGATCCCGCAAGTCTAGAGATGGTGTACCGGTACTTCCTTTCTGATTGGATCCTCGAGAGTTCTTGGTCAGTTCACGTACCTTCAGGTAGTGATTCTGGTTGGTGTTAGCCTACGAAGTGGTGTCCGTATGTGTGTAGTCTGGAGACACACGGTTGCGTCCTAGGGGTATCCCGAGTTACCGCATATCGATGGACAGAGAATGGTGTTCTAGTCGTAGGACTTCGTGTTTACGTCTAGGAGTTGTGGGAGGTTTTAGTTATCGTGGGATAGCTAAGTGTTCTAGTGGAAGTTTACGGAGTTCGCATTTGGGTCCCATAGTGTGGAGATTGTATTAGAACCGCAATAGTTAGATCAAGTCTAATCGAGGGCATGTGCCACAATGATCTCGATTTCCATAGTTACTGTTTGTTGTTAGAGAATGCTTGTGTTGTGGAGCTAATTACGTCGTGGTAGCATGTGATCAACTATTTGTATTTTTACTGCTTAAAATTGATGGTTATTTTTACTTTTGGGGCGGAGATTATTAGTATAACATGTTTAGCAGCCGTTTAGTGGGAGCCAACTCGCTGGGTAATCTTAGATTGCTCATTACACTCGCTTTTGTGTTTTTTAGGTTTGAGATTAGCTCGGCGGACGCGGGAGGACCTTGGAGTATATTCAGGTTCACATTTGGCTACGGTTTTCTTTCAAATCATTTTTATTCGGTTTGTATTTTTTTATGGGCGCCTTAAAAGATTTTTAAAACCCTTGAACTAGATAAATAAGGTTAAATGATTTAAATGACTTAAAAGATCAAACATGTATCATTTTTGGTATCAGAGCTGAAGATTCTGACCAGGTTGTGTCAACTTCATCTCTTTCTCTTTTTTTCTTCTTTTTTAAGTTTAAGCTTCGAATTCAATTGCTTGTTAGTTATAGCTTTTGATTCATCGGTTTTTAACTTTTATAAAAACAAAAACAAAACAAAACTACCTTAAATCTTTGTTTGATTCTTTTGTAACCTCTTGCATACTCACTTAAGGAGTACAACCAGCCTTATTTTCATTGGGAAAGTCGGCTAGTTGAATCAAGAAACTCTTAAGAACAAACTTTCCTTTTTGGTCTAGGGTTTGCCGATTTCAAAAAAAAAATTGCGAAAACCCTAAGAGTTTGTGGATTGTTTCGAACTCTTTGATTCTTTCCTGTTAGTTCACTCATAGAACACAATCAATACTTGAATTCTAGTGAGAAATCAGTAGGCTGAAGCAGAAGATTCAATAGTAGGAACTTTTTCTTTTTGCTAAAGAGATTTGCCGGCTTTAATTCATCTTTACTTTTTGCTTTCAAGAACTCTTCCAAAACGTTTTTGATCCATACCTCAATATAATAGAAACTCCTTCAACTTTCAATTGTTTGTTTTATGTCATTGAACACGAGCATTCACTTGTTTTCTCTTTTCTTTTAGGTGATAAACAATGGGAGATAATGATGTGGGAGAGCCTCTTGCGGCTATGATGATCATGGTTACCAACATCCAAACTCAAATGCAAACACAGTTCCAAGCACTTGGGTAAAGGCTTGATAGAGTGGAACAACCTCCACCTCATCCACAAGGTCCTCATGTAGCTGATGGACAAGGACATAACCATCAAGGGAATAGACACCGAAGGAGAGGTCCAAGGAAACCAGGTGGGGCAGATGAAGATGAGGAGATGAATGAGCCACCAGAACAGAAGAACCATAACCTGAAGCGCATACCACCTCACTTTGCTGGCCGTGTTGATCCAGAAGCCTACCTTGAATGGGAGAGACGCATCTTCACATATTATGACTACACCGAGCAGAAGAAGCTTGCTCTAGAAACAGCCCAACTCACTGAACATGCCTTATCTTGGTGGGATAGAGAGGTTTCGTACAAGAGAAGGAACAACTATCCACTACTCAACTCATGGACAGACATGAAGTTCAATATGAGAAGAAGGTATGTTCCTCCTTATTTCCACAGAGACTTACAAAGAAAGTTTCAAAAATTGTCTCAGGGAACAAAGAGTGTGGAAGAATACTATGAGGAATTTGAGCACTTGAGGAACATGCTGGAGATAGATGAAGATGTTGAGACCTTGATGGAACAATTCCTTGATGAACTAAATGATAGAATCAGTCACAAGGTGGAAAGACTTCCCTACCATGACCTAAGGGATCTTCTTCACCATGCCATTCAAGCCGAGCAATACCTCGAAAAGAAGGGAAGCAACCGACCCAAACCAGCTCAGCCATGGAAAAAAAACAACACAAAGCCTTATGTTACTCCATCCAAGCCAATATACAAGGGAAAGGCAGTGGTAGTTGACAACCGTTTCAAAACCAATGATCAGAACCGTGTAGATCAAGGTAAGTCTTCTTCCTCTAATCAATCTAGAACTCGTGATATCACTTGTTTCAGATGCAGAGGAAGGGGACATATGTCAAGAGAATTCCCAAACTAGAGAGCTATGATCCTTACTGAAGCTGGAGAGTATGAATCACAAGACGAAGAGGAGAAGGAAGCTCAGGAGGATTCTGATGAGATAGAGTATCTAGACTATGGAGAGTCTCTTGTCATTAGGAGGGTCCTCAACCTCACGGTTCACCCTGATGAGACTGCTCAAAGGGAGAACATATTTCACACTAGATGCACCATCCAAAGCAAGGTATGTAATCTAATTATTGATGGTGGATCTTGTGCTAATGTGGCTAGTGACTATATGGTCACTAAACCCGGTCTAGAAAGGACTAAACATCCTCATCCATACAAGCTTAGATGGCTTAATGATAAGTCCGAGTTAAAGATCTCTGATCAAGTGATAGTACCCTTCAGTGTGGGTCGCTATTCTGATCAATTCTTGTCTGATGTGGTTCCTATGCAAGCATGCCATCTTCTTCTTGGTAGACCTTGGCAGTTTGATAAGGAAACCATTCACTATGGACGCACCAACATGTATTCCTTTACTCATGATAAGAAAAAGTATAATTTGGCACCTTTAACACAAACACAAGTTCATGAGATTCAAATTAAAATGCTTAAGGAAAATGAATCATTGTCTAGGCCTAACTTTCTGATGAAATCAAGCCATATCTTTAAGGCCATTACTTGTAAAGAACCGATATTACTACTGATCTTTAAGGAGTCTTTGAGTGCAGGACATGAAGACTTAGATTCCACGGTTCCAATGGAGCTGAAAGGGGTGCTTGACCAGTTTTCTGATGTCTTTCCAGAAGAGATACCACCCGGTCTTCCTCCTCTAAGAGGCATAGAGCATCAGGTTAATCTTGTACCAGGAGCATCACTACCCAACCGACCAGCCTATAGGGTGAATCCTGAGGAGTCCAAGGAGCTAGAAAGACAAGTCAAGGAGCTTCTGGACAAAGGCTATGTTAGGGAGAGCTTGAGCCCATGTGCTGTACCTGTCCTTCTAGTAACCAAGAAGGATGGAACTTGGCGGAAGTGTGTGGATTGTAGAGCCATAAACAACATGTCCATCAAATACCACCATCAATACCGAGGTTAGATGATATGCTTGATGAGTTAAGTGGAGCTAATGTGTTTTCTAAGGTTGATTTAAGGAGTGGCTACCACCAAGTACGTATGAAGGAGGGTGGTGAATGGAAGACAACCTTCAAAACAAAGCAAAGACTCTATGAGTGGCTTGTGATGACATTTGGTCTCACCAATGCACCAAGAACTTTCATGCGCCTCATGAACCATGTTCTTAGGCCATACATCAGTAGGTTTGTTGTTGTTTATTTTGATGATATTCTTATTTTATTTACAACAAATCTATATCTGACCATGTATCACATCTAGAGAAAGTTCTGAGTACCCTTAGACAAGAAGGTCTCTTTGCTAACCTAAAGAAGTATACATTCTGCACTAATCAACTTGTTTTCCTAGGCTTTGTTGTTAGTTCACAGGGACTACATGTTGATGAATAGAAGATAAAGGCTATTCAAGAATGGCCAACCCCCAACAAATGTCAATCAAGTCTGGAGCTTCCATGGATTGGCTAGCTTCTACAGACGTTTTGTGAAGGATTTCAGCACCTTGGCTGCACCTCTCACGTCCATCATCAAGAAAGATATGGGGTTCAAATGGGAGACAACCTAAGAACAAGCATTTCAAAGCTTGAAGAACCAACTAACCAATGCACCTGTTTTAGTTCTTCCTGACTTTTCTAAAACATGTGAAATTGAGTGTGATGCATCAGGTTTGGGGATTAGAGCTGTTCTGACCCAAGGAGGGCGATGTTGGAAAGTTTAGACTCTTGGTTCAATTCTCAGATTAGTTGAACCTACTAAACATGCATTAGATCTAGGTGTTCTTATTTAGAATCATATGATCTCACCTTTTTACCTGTTTGTTTGGCAGCGGAATTGAGAACAGGTCAATGATCAGGGAGATACACCGAGAGATGGATCCTCCAAAGGCTCACACACGCAATCACCGGAAACTGGCTGCTAGACCACAAGGAGGCTGGCGCAGAGAGAGGAGAGAGGCGCGGCTAGGGTTCAGAGGAGAAGAGAATTGGCTTTTAGTCATTTAAAAGCCTTCTCTTTCCCTTTTGGGCTTTTGGGCCCAATCTGATTAAATTCCATTTAATCAGACCCATTAGTCTTTCTCTCTTAGTACGACAAATGCCTAGCACTTTTGTCGTACTTCTGCTAAGCCGTTCCAACATTATTTCCTGCTAGCTTAAGCGTGTGACCCATATGGGATCATACAATAAAGGCAATAAGTCCAAGACTTATAGATCATGAGCGGACTCTAGCAAGCCATCATGACCCCCAGCATTGTATGACTTATGTCTGATCACTGACATACTCTTACGTTATAGAGACAGTACAGAGATTGCTGGACACAATTCCAACAATCTCCCACTTGAACTGGAATCTCTGTATTCATAATCCCTTTCGTCTCAATATCTCGATTAGTCATAAGGCAAGATTAGTGTCATCCTTATAAAGCCTAATCTTGTTCATCGGACTCTGATTTGACACTGACAATCCAAACGACTCGGGAAAGTCCGTTTGAGCATGGCCATGCGTTTTCCAGTATTCAAATCTCCGATTGGCCTAGAGATATTCACTCCATTTATATTGGAGGGACAAATCCCATCTTGTTCCATCACTGTAAACTACTCATTTCATGATGTACCCAAACAAGGTCCTTATAGCTATCGCAGAACGATAGCGTTAGACAATGATCAAAGTGCATCAGTCCATATGCAGTCACATGCATGCGAACTCAGGTCTAAGGACTATACTCTATAGTCGTAGTAAGAATCTCTTATGACACAGATATAAATATCCTGAAGAGTTCTTATTAGCGGGTCTTGTCCGGTCGTATGTTCCCAACATACACCTATGTACTGACTTTGATGCCGAGCATCTATGACACACTGAGACTTTGCCATAAGTCACGTACCAATCCAATCTTGCACGGTTGTTGGTGTTCCAATTTCAACAACCTTCGACTGGGGACAGGATGATATAAAACATTTATCAAATATAGGATCTCATGATCAAGCTAAATGACTTCGATGACTCAAGATCAAATCATTTACTTCGATGACCTATAAAATGGTTCATATCATTTTGGAACGATTATTTCATCACAGTTAAAATAATCTTGAAATAATAATTTCATTAAAACATAAATAATAATGTTTTACTAGAACATATCAAATAACTAAAATAAAGCTCACAAAACTCCCACTCAAATTTAGATTACATTTCAATGTTTCTAATGCCTACAGCTTCAGTCAGGAACTCGAGCTTAGGCCTTGGGAGTGGCTTTGTCAACGGATCAGCGACATTATCATCTGTCGGAACTCGGCTGATCTTGACTTCCTTTCTATTAATGATGTCACGTATCAAGTGATATCTTCTTTGAACATGCTTGGATTTCTGGTGTGATCTTGGTTCCTTTGCCTGAGCTATAGCACCATTGTTGTCACAAAATAGTGCCAGAGGCTCAGCCGCATCTGGTATCACACCTAGTTCCATAATGAACTTTCGAATCCAAACAGCTTCCTTCGCTGCTTCTGAGGCGGCGATATATTCAGCTTCTGTAGTGGAATCAGCAACGGTGTCCTGCTTGGAGCTTCTCCAACTTACTGCACCGCCATTCAGACAAAAGACATAACCGGACTGTGACCGGAAATCATCTGTGTCTGTCTGGAAACTTGCGTCCGTGAATCCACTGACTTTAAGCACATCACTTCCACCGTACACTAAGAACTTATCCTTAGTATGTCTTAGATACTTCAAGATGTTCTTTACGGCAATCCAATGGTTTTCACCTGGATTTGACTGGTATCTACTCGTCATGCTCAATGCGTAAGCAACATCAGGACGAGTACAGATCATGGCATACATGACAGATCCTATTGCGGATGCATAAGGAATATTCTTCATGCGCTCAAGCTCAGCAGCCGACGTAGGGCTCTGCTTCTTGCTTAGCGTCGTGCCATGTACCATTGGCGTGAAGCCCTTCTTGGAATCTTTCATGCTGAATCTTTGTAGGACTTTGTCAATGTATGAGTCTTGACACAAGCCTATCAGCCTCTTAGGTCTATCCCGATAGATCCTAATTCCAAGAACGTATGCGGCTTCACCCATGTCTTTCATGGAAAAACAACTTCCAAGCCAGTCTTTTACAGACTTCAGCATTGGAATGTCGTTTCCGAGAAGCAGTATGTCATCAACATACAGAATAAGAAAAACGATTTTGCTCCCACTAGTTTTCTTATACACGCATTGTTCTTCTTCGTTTCTGATAAAGTCAAATTGCTTGATCGCTTCATCAAAACGAAGATTCCAGCTCCTCGATGCTTGCTTCAATCCATAAATGGATTTATGAAGTTTGCATACTTTCCCAGCATTCTTTGGATCTATGTAACCGTCAGGTTGCGTCATATACACATCCTCTTCCAGAATACCATTCAGGAAGGCGGTTTTCACGTCCATCTGCCAAATTTCATAATCATGAAAAGCTGCAGTTGCTAGTAGAATCCGAATAGATTTCATCATAGCCACCGGTGAATAGGTTTCATCGTAGTCCACACCGTGAACTTGTCTGAAACCTTTTGCCACCAACCTGGCTTTATAAATCTGGACATTTCCATCCACGTCAATCTTCTTCTTGAAGATCCATTTGCACTCGATGGCTTTTACACCAACGGGTAAGTCAACCAACGAAAAGACTTGGTTGACCGACATGGAGTCCATTTCGGAATCAGTGGCCTTGCGCCACTTAGAGGAATCTGGGCCCATCATAGCTTGATTGAAGTTCGATGGTTCATCACCATCAATGATCAAAAGATCATGACAGTCAGTCACGAGGAATCCCTGATATCTCTCGGGTTCGTGACGGATCCTCCCGGATCTTCGAACTTCAGGTACTACAGGTTCAGGCTCTACAATTTCTTGTAGATCCTCCTGCTGCTCTTCCTCATTAGGTTGAGCAGTATCCTGTTCATCTTGAATTTCTTCAAGCAGTACCTTACTCCCACTGTCTTTCTTAGAGAGAAACTCTCTCTCAAGAAAGTTACAATCCCGGGCAACAAAGATCTTGTTCTCGGAACGTAGATAGAAGTAATAAGCCTTGGTTTCCCGTGGATAACCAATGAAGTAGCATTTATCAGATTTTGGTGTAAGCTTATCTGAGATTAATCTCTTAACATAGGCTTCACAACCCCAAATTCTTAGATAAGACAGCACTGGAGTTTCTCCGGTCCATAATTCATATGGTGTCTTTGCTACTGCTTTTGATGGCGCTCTGTTCAATGTGAACACTGCTGTTAGCAGAGCATATCCCCAAAGGGATATTGGAAGGTCTGTGTGACTCATCATAGATCGAACCATATCCAATAAGGTCCGATTTCTCCTCTCAGACACACCATTCCATTGAGGTGTTCCAGGAGGAGTGAGTTGGGATACGATCCCACACTCTCTCAGATGATCACTGAATTCTTGGCTTAAGTATTCTCCTCCTCGGTCGGACCGAAGAGCCTTAATGCTTTTGCCAAGTTGGTTCTGTACTTCACTTTGGAATTCTCTGAACTTCTCAAAAGATTCAGACTTATGTTTCATTAAATAAACATATCCATACCTACTGAAATCATCAGTAAAGGTAATGAAGTACTGATAGTTTCCTCTTGCATTAGTGGACATTGGGCCACACACATCAGTGTGTATCAGGCCCAATAAGTCACTGGCCCTCTCGTTAGGTTTATTAAAGGGGGCCCGTGTCATTTTGCCCATCATGCATGATTCGCATTTCTCACATGACTCAAAGTCAAATGAGCCAAGAAGTCCATTCGAATGGAGCCTCTTGATGCGTTTCTCGCTGATGTGCCCTAAACGACAATGCCATAGAAACGTTCGGTTTTCCTCATTAGGTTTAAACCGTTTTGTATTGATGTTATAAATTGGCGCGGATTGATCGAGTATGTAAAGCCCATTCGTAAGAGGGGCCGAACCATAGAACAAATTGTTGCGATTGAAGGAACATAATTTATTCTTAACTGAAAAATCATAACCTTCCAAATCCAACAAAGAAATTGAAATAATATTTCTGCTTATAGCAGGTACAAAATAACAATTATTAAGTTCTAAAATCAATCCCGAAGGTAAAGACAACAAGTAAGTTCCTACAGCTAGTGCTGAAACTTTCGCTCCATTCCCAACTCGTAGTTCCACTTGTCCTTGCTTCAGCCTTCTACTGTTGCTGAGTGCCTGCATATTAGTACAAATATGAGCCCCACAACCAGTATCCATGACCCATGAGGTATTATCAGAAGTAGTTGTATTAACTTCTATAACAAAAATACCTGATGAAGAAGTCTCGAAAGTCTTCTTCTTTAATTCCTTTAGACCTTCCTGGAATTTCTTGCAATCTCTTCTCCAATGCCCCAGTTCTTTGCAGAACCTGCACATGTCAGTAGGCCCAGCCTTGGACTTGGGCTTGGGCTTTGGCGTGTCTGAGTCCACGACTTGGACACCCTTGGCCTTTCCCTTATCCTTAGCAGAAGACTTCTTAAACCCCTTGCCCTTTTGTACCATAAGTACATTGGGGTCCTTGGCGGTTTTCTTCAAGTTGGGCTCTGCAGTCTTGAGCATTCCGTGAAGCTCAGGCAGTGTCTTACTCAAGCCATGCATGTTAAAGTTCAGAATGAACTGATCATAGCTTGCAGGTAAAGACTGCAGAATGATGTCGCAGGCAAGTTCCTGGCTGATTGGGCAGTCGAGTTTGTGAAGATGATCGAGATAACCCATCATCTTCAACACATGAGGACTCACTGCCGCATTCGCAGCCAACTTACAGTCCAAGAGGTTCTTAACTGTCTGGAACCTCTCGGTCCTAGCCTGCTCCTGAAAAAGCGATTTCAGGCTTGCCATGATCTCGATTGGAGACAATACACTTTCGAACTGCTTTTGCAGCTCTGGAGTCATTGTCACCAACATCAGGCAATAAACATCATTTTCATCTGACGAATGCTTTTCCCAAGCATTGTGCAGAGTCCTGGCAGCATTGGCAAGAGGCCTCTCGGGGAGGGGATCTCGAAGGACATAATCCTTCTTCTCCTGCTTGAGGACCAGCCTCAAGTTCCTTGACCATGTCAGGAAGTTCGTTCCAGTCAGCTTCTCCTTCTCGAGAACAGACCGGATCGAGAACGTGTTTTGTGTGCTTGTAGTAGTCATATCTGAAATATATAAATAAAAAGGTTATTAGTTATATGTTCAAAATGATTAATCTTGTATTAAAGTATAATATGATTAATCATGCATTATATTCAATAACCTAAGTTACCCTCAATAGAATATAATGATTCCAAGATCCACATATAACTAAGATCAAAGTGGGCCACTGGCCGTCACCCAACCTTAGCTTATATCGGTAAGCCCTATATCGGCTAATTATATCCGTGATATAACTCTTGGTTGTGAATCTGGGCCCGAGGCCCAATCCACCCTGATGTCTCAAGGCCCGGGACTCCCGATGGCCTAGTCAAGAAAACCGGACTATACAGTCATGTAATCATTAATGTCTGGGACTCCCAATGACATTTATGAATCACAAACCGTCTTACCCACGCAAAAACAGACATCCTCACACTGTAAGGCCATGAATGCAATTGAATGGGCTTTGACAGCTGACATAGCCTGGACAAGACATCCAACGCTTGATATTGTTTGAGGTCCGTAGGTTTATTAAATTTCATTCCCAAAATAGAAGATTACTATTTCGGGAAACTTTCTATTTATGGAAACCTACTATTTTAGGAAACTTTCTAAAACTGGAAACTTTCTAAAACCGGAAACTTTCTATTTTAGAAATTTCTTTAAAATCCAAAACCCGCAAATTCAGAAAATTCTAATTTTGGAAACTTTCTAATTTCGAAATTTCGGAACTTTATAAATTTAAAATCGAATTTCATAATTTTATTTTATCAAATAAGTTTTAAATTTAAATCTGAAGAATGACTCAATTAATGGCCCAATTGTTTTAACTTCTTGGCCCGAGGCCCAAGAATTGGTCCATGTCCAAGACATGACCCAATTGTCCAATTAATTGACATAACCGGTCTGGTTCATTAAAATTGGTCTAACCAAATTTTAATTACTACGATGACCACAATTGTCAACCGGTTATTTACTAAACCGGATTTTCTCAATTTATTTGGTCCAACCAAATCAAATTAGAAATCCTGGTTTAGGCACAAAATCCAATTTTCGACTTTGGATTTCTTATTCCGGTTTAACCAGACTTTAATAAAATTATTAAAATCTGTTTATTAAACCAGAACGTTGATTTTTAATTGAAATCTTAAACCGAGCCTTGAACCGAACCAAATTAGTCACGAACCAAACCGAGTTGGTTGTGACCTAATTTCCAGCCGCCAACCCTAGCCAACTCGATCCGAGATCGTGATGGCCGCGAACGGGACGGGACAGGGACGGTTCACGGACGATCGGGACGCAGCGCACGGACAGCCGGGACGCTCGCCAGCCGGACGTTCGGATGATCGGGACGCAACGCACGGACGATCGGGACGCTCGGACGATCGTTCGATCTCGATCTTTCGATCCCGACCGAACCGATTCCGACCGACCTCCTGCGCGCGACCGTTCGACTCTCGGCCGTGATCTCTGACCGGCCAAGCCGGTTGATCACCCTTGGCCAATCAACAAAACCCGAGTCATATAGCTCGGTTTTGTGATTCAAGTGTTTGTTCAGGATTTTAATTCAGTTTCTTATGTGTTTTTCTTATCAGTAATGGATTCAAAACACATCTAAACAGATTAAACAACCTAAACAATGAATCTAAAACAAGAAACCTAAGAACCAATGGCTCTGATACCACTGTTGGAAAGTTTAGACTCTTGGTTCAATTCTCAGATTAGTTGAACCTACTAAACATGCATTAGATCTAGGTGTTCTTATTTAGAATCATATGATCTCACCTTTTTACCTGTTTGTTTGGCAGCGGAATTGAGAACAGGTCAATGATCAGGGAGATACACCGAGAGATGGATCCTCCAAAGGCTCACACACGCAATCACCGGAAACTGGCTGCTAGACCACAAGGAGGCTGGCGCAGAGAGAGGAGAGAGGCGCGGCTAGGGTTCAGAGGAGAAGAGAATTGGCTTTTAGTCATTTAAAAGCCTTCTCTTTCCCTTTTGGGCTTTTGGGCCCAATCTGATTAAATTCCATTTAATCAGACCCATTAGTCTTTCTCTCTTAGTACGACAAATGCCTAGCACTTTTGTCGTACTTCTGCTAAGCCGTTCCAACATTATTTCCTGCTAGCTTAAGCGTGTGACCCATATGGGATCATACAATAAAGGCAATAAGTCCAAGACTTATAGATCATGAGCGGACTCTAGCAAGCCATCATGACCCCCAGCATTGTATGACTTATGTCTGATCACTGACATACTCTTACGTTATAGAGACAGTACAGAGATTGCTGGACACAATTCCAACAGGCGACCCATAGCATTTTTCAGTGAGAATTTAAGTGGTGCTACCCTTAACTATCCCACATATGATAAAGAGTTATATGCATTGGTCCGGGCCATGGAAACTTGGAAACGTTACTTGTTGGCTACGGAGTGTGTTATACACACTGACCATGAGACCTTGAAGCACTTAAGAAGACAAACCAACCTTAAGAAGAGGCATGCTAAGTGGCTGGAGTTCATTGAGACCTTTCCTTACATCATCAAGTACAAAAGGGCAAAGACAATGTAGTAGCATATTCACTATCTAGACGACATGCCTTGATCACCACAATGGATGCTAAGGTTTTTGGGTTTTGAATTCATTAAGTCATTATATGAGACTGACCCTGATTTTGTAGAGAGTTACAAGAACTATGGCAAAGGAGCTTTTGGTTCTTATTTTATCCATGAAGGGTATCTCTTTAGAGACAAAAGATTGTGCATACCACAAAGTATCTTAAGGGAGCTGCTAACCCATGAGGCACATGGAGGAGGACTAATGGGGAACTTTGGAGTAGACAAGACTCATGCCATCCTCAAGGAGAACTACTTTTGGCCTCACCTAAGGAAGACTGTAGAAACTTTCTGTGCAAGATTTATCACTTGCAAGAAAGCCAAATCCAGAACACACCCACACGGTTTGTATCTTCTTTTACCAATCCCTACTCCCCATTGGATTGATATGTCCATGGATTTTGTGCTAGGACTGCGAAAGATCATGAACAAGGATTCAATCTTTGTGATTGTGGACCGTCTCCACGATGGCTCACTTCATCCCATGCAACAAGGCCAATGATGAAACTCAAACAACTGATATCTTCTTCAAGGAGGTGGTGCGTTTGCATGGAGTTCCAAGAACCATAGTGTCTGACCGAGACACCAAGTTCCTTAGCCAATTCTGGATGACACTTTGGAGAAAGCTAGGAACCAAGCTGAAGTTGTCAACATGACACTATCAACCCTTCTAAGGGCAACAATAGGGAGTAACCTTAAGAATTGGCTTGAGCCTATACCATTTGTTGAATTTGATTACAATAGAACTTGTTACTCGGCTACTCTTATGTATCCTTTTCAGGTTGTCTATGGTTTCAACCCACTCACGGAATTGGACCTCAGTCCACTTCCACCAGCAGCCTACATCAGAAAGGATGGAGAGAAGAAGGCTGAGTTTGTCAAGAAACTTTACCAGAAGGCTAGAGAGAACATAGAAAAGAAAACTGAGAATTACAGACGACATGCTGACAAGGGCAAGAAGGCTGCGACCTTTGAAGTTGGGGAATAGGTGTGGCTGCATATGAGGCCAAAAAGGTTTCCTAACAAAAGAAAGAACAAGCTTGCACCGAGAGGAGATGGGCCTTTCAAGATCTTAGAAATGATCAATGACAATGCCTACAAGCTTGAGCTGCCATGTGAGTTTAATGTGTCATCCACATTTAATGTACTGACTTAGCTCCTTTTGATGCAGATGATTCAGTTTTGAGGACAAAACCTCTTGAAGAAGGAGGGAGTGGATGAGGACATGGACCCGGCTGCACCTAGGACTAGGGAGATTGTTGCACCACTTGTTCCAAGTGGACCAATGACCAGGAACATACAACACAAGTTAACATGTTATTGGAGCAGTTGGAGCAGCTAGGACCAGAAGCCGATGACTTAAAAGACACAAAAGCACAATGGCTCATTTCTAAGCATGAAGATCACCCAATTGGAACCATTGACCATCGTGCAAAACATGAGAGAAGTACGGTCAAGCCAGCTATGGAAATCAATCCCATTGAGTCTACAATTCAGAACCATGAAGATCAAGACCAAGATGTGATGGGAGGTGACCATACCGATCCATTAATGAAGACATATCCTGTTATCACCTATATGAATATGGCCACTTTTGAAGCCCAAACCAATGACCAACCTCTCGTGCATCACTATTGGGCCATAGACTACACTCTTTTTCCCTTAAGCAAGGTTTTGTCCCAAGTGGTTTTCCTTGCTAAGGTTTTTAACGAGGTAGCTCTTAGTCCCAAACCACCAAAAAGCTAGAATTTCACTTCTATCATTTACTTTTCATTTAGTTCTTGTTTTAAACTCTTTCCTTTTCTGTTATGTCAATACTTAATCTATAAAGGTCACCTTGTAGCATATGAGGCATCCACGTTTTAACCTAATAAGAAATTCAGTTCAATAGCTTAAGCTTTGTGCTCTCTTCTTCTTCTTGTGAGCCAAACTCCGAGTTGTAGAAGTTCTTATGATTTATCAATAGTCTTTCACCTATATTGTTGTTCACTTCATTCCCCCAACGCTTCCATCCTATCCCTGGTTGAGTAGAAAGAGCCCAAACGCTATTTATTCAATCAATCAATCTCGGATTCAGCTTCTTAAAGCCTTTGAGACCAAACGTGTATCAGAATCAAAGGACCTTTTGGGCTTGTACAAAGTTCAGGAAGGTTTTCCAGCAAGAAGCCCAACAGACCCACACCATTTTGGAGGTGTTATCCAACAAAGGAGTTAATTATGGTTTTTGGTCTTAGTCAAAGTCTTCATAGTTTTCTGCAATTTCTTTCTAGTTTTCTACATCTTTTTTTTGTCTCTTCATCTTTTTGTTTCTATATGTATTTCAAAAACCATATAAATAAAACAACCCATTTTGATTAAAATTTGTTTCTTTTTTCGAGTGATTCTCTTTGTTCCTTTGTGAACATTTCATTTCTTAGTGTGTAATATCTGAGAGAGTAAGACCAGTTTATCAAGAGTTTATTCCGCAAAGCTTTTGTTGCCATTCTATTATCCATATATTGTTGGCTTGTGTTTAAATAGTTCATGGAATTCAACATATTCACTATTGATTCTACACAAATCTTCATTTGAAAGATCCACCGCTTTTATACTTATATTGCACCGTTGATAGTATCATGCATTGAGTTTAATATACTCATTGTTGGGTCTTCACAAGTCATTTAGAGAATATGATTACCATTACCAACTTGAAGTGAGCATTTTGGGATGAGATTTCTGTAACATCCCGATTTTTGATATATTGATGAGTCCATATTTTAGCACATTTTAGCGTACACATTTGCATAGTTTTCTTGCATTTTGCATCCATTCTTAGTCATTTCTTTCGGAAATCATGCATTTAGAACTAAGTGAGTTCATAATAAAGTTTGCATGTTTTGCTCTCTTTTTGAGTCTTTTATGTGCTTTGGAGAGTTCTTGATATTTGGAATTGAGCCTTGAGCCATGAGAGGAGTTTGGAGGCCAAATGATTGGTTAAAATGAAAATGGTGATGAAGGATCATATTGATGGGCTTGGAATATTGAGTTGTATGAAACCTTTCCATTGATATTTATCTTTTGGGACTCCAAATGAAAGGCATGGGAATCGTGTTAGATTTCCAATAAAGGTGGTTTAAAGGTGTTTGAAGTTGTATTGAAAGAGTTATGGTCGATTTACTGGACACATCTCAACACAACTTGAAGCTCGAGGCAAGTCACCAATTGCACCAGAGAATCCAGCGGTTTGAGTGCCATGGACCGAGCCAACCGAGACCACCACTCGCGTCCAAGACCACAAAATGACTAGGGAATGTCACGACCTGACCATCATGACTAGAGCCACCTGCGACGACCATACCGACCTGACCATCATGATTGGAGCAGACCGCGACTACACGCCCATATCAACGACCAAGAGATCCCATGACCTGACCATCACGGTCCCAGCAGACTGCGACCTTCATCATGACCATGCCGTTGCGCTCCGGGACGACCGCGACCGGCGTATTCCGAGCCAAAATGACCTAATCGACCCTTGGGCCGTTATAAATACATATTTAGACCTAAAAATTAGGGACCTTCTCTTCTCCTAAGTCTCTTTTTACCTCTGTTAGATCTAAGACATTTTTAAACATTTTGGTTTAAGTTCTAATGCAATTTGTACTTCTTTAATCTTAATCTCTTCTTTATTTCTCTTCCTAACACTACAAGAAAAATGATTATTCTTAACTCACGATAAATGTTATTATAAGTGATTGATAGCGTTTTGGAAATGGCCATGTCTGCCCCAGCTATAATAGGTCGGCCATATGTGATAGCATTTTCGTCCGTGCTATAATAACGTTCACCAATGATAGCGATATTTTCTTTTTGCTATTATTAGAACCCATGGTCGAAAATACGCTAGGCGCTATACGCGCGGAGAAGTTGGGCCTAGCGAGTTATCGAAAAATCGGATAAAATGCGGGGAATACGCGGGGCGGAATTTTTTGGTCATTTTATATATAAAACACACAAATTTTATAAATTTTAGATGTTTAAGAAAATCCTTGGTCAAAAAGGGTTAAGGAAATAAGTTTTATAACAAACAAAAATACATAACACAAATTTTATATAAAAAAGAATTGTTGCAACATGTTTTATGGATTTTTGTTGGGCATTTATTGGACCTTATACTTTCAAATTAACAAAAAAAAAGCCCCAAAAAAGCAAATTTGTAAAAAAAAGAACTGGAACGGAAAAAAAAAGTTGGGCCGCTTTTTTTGGGGCCCAATTATGTTAAAAAGTCGTTGACTTTTCTTATAACGCGGGCGAGTAAGGTAATTCCACGTTGACCGATTTCCTGGAGCGAGTTGGTTATACTCGCGGCGGACGGGTCCCGCACCACGCCTACTCGCCCGATTAATCGCCAACTCGGGCGCAATTTATAACAGGTCCATCAACGTCTTTTAGCTCGGTCTCTTAAGAAAAATACAATATAATATTAGTGGACCCCACATAAATAGGTTAGATACGAATTCCAAAAGTTCTTAATTAAGAACCCGTATCTTGTCCTGTAGTGCTGACGTGGCGCTACAGGATTGGTCCTCTTTTTTTTTGATTTTTTTTTGCCTTTAAAAAAAAAATAATAATAAAAAAATAAAATAAGAAACCCACTTGCAGTAACACCGCTTTGGGTGCTCTTAGAACATGGACTAGAACTACTTTAACACATTATATGTGTTGTAATATATTTTATTATAACTCCATATACATGCTATATATTTTTAGGTATTATAATTCAATTATTTTGAATCATATTTTTACACATTATTAATTAATTATAATTTTATATTTTATATTTGATCAAAAATTACATAAATGTAATATTACATTACAAAGACATCTACAAATTCCTAACATATTCATAACGTATTTCATTATTTCTTCAACACTTGAGAGTTGCTTCCTACGTAGTCTCTTTTATCTTCAACATTCTAATCTTCTTGCAACAATATCCATCATGGGAAATAATCATGGAAAGGTTTTTCTTCATCATATCCATCGCCATGTTAAGATCAGAAAATATTTGAGCTTGAGGATTTATGCCTTCGCCCTTGGGAATATGTAGCAAATTATTCTCCTGCAACAGCAATCCACACATATTTTCTTAGCATTACATCTCCAAAGATGGGGACCAATTCACAGCTGATAAACCCTCATATATTAATCTAAATTCCCTCAAGCAAAACACAAGTCAGCTAGATTATGACAACAAAGATCATACATGTTTTCTCTTCTTTCTTTCATGCGTTGTTTCAGACGCACCTTGAGCCTCATCCGATACCTTAGAGTAAGTCAACTGATGTGAAAGAAGCTTGAATATGATTTAGCGCCCTGCAAAACACAAAACAAGGACAAAATGCAGACTTCAATCTCTAAGGCTTTGTTATCTTGCCACATATTTGGCAATTTACAAGATTCTGTTGTACAAGATACTAAGTAATAGAAGCACATGTAAAAATCTAAGCAACTCAGAAATTTACAGAACAGAACACCAGCTCACCAAAGATGCTATAAGTGGATCCAAGACTAGAACTTTCAAGGCATCCTTAACAAAAATTTTTTACTCTGCAACCAACATTAGGTGCTATACTTTCCTTTAAGGTATAACCTACAATGGTAGAAACATCAACATTTGAGCAAGATAGATATATAACAAAGGCCTTTCAATAAGAACCCGTGTTTTAAATGGCGCGAGGCGCACTGAGGCGATGAAGTGATGATAATGAGCCTCTAGCCTAGGTGCGAGCCTCGTGAGCCTTTGGTACATGAGGCGCAACTGCACAACAAAACATAAGGTTAGTGATCCTACTATATCCTTAAGCCATGTTAGTACAAACTTGAGTCTAAAACCATGTTAAAATAATGAAAAGTCAGATTCTCTGTGATTTAAAAATTAAAACCTCGAGTCTAAAACAGAGAAATGAAACTGAAAACAAAGAAAAGGTCAATCCATACAAAACGTTGGAACTCTAAAGCAAAGTCTAGTTGTTTAAATAGTTAACGTGAGAGAATAGGAGCTGAGCTTGTCATTTAATCGTAGGTTTAGGGAAAAAATTGGGTTTTAAGAATACAATTTCACGTAATTAGTTTTAAAACATAAAAACTTAATTGCATATCAACTAATTATGGAAAATGACCTTAACTGTTAAATGTGTATCATGTATTATAGGAAAATTACCTTGTTTGTCGTAAGGCGTGCCTCGCTCTCCTTCTAGCTTCATGTACAGGCGCTACGAAGCGCACGCCTAGGAGACCGAGCCTCGCCTCATCATCACCATGCTCAAAACCTAGAGTCTCAGTGAGGACCAATTCACAGCTGATAAACCCTCATATGTTCGTTCCTAGCCCTAGAATCTAAGTAACAGCTTATGAGCAATAACAAGTCTTTGTAATTCAGGGGATTTACATGGACTGGGTCGTAGAAGGAGAAGGTTCAAGTTTTTCATCAAGCTTGTACAGAATCTGATTCTGCAAATCAGTGATCAATTTCCCCAAAATCATGTACTGTGCATCGTAATCACCCTCCACTTCAGACTCAGCACATTAAAGATTGTACAAACAAAATCATCATCGAGCACAGACAAAAGAGATAAAATAAACGATTACAAACAGATCTCGATCCCAACCTTGCCTAATATCCAAAAATGAAGAAAATCAGAATCCTAAACCCTATACAAATCGGAAAAACCAAAACAAAAACTAGTAAGGAAACCGATACTAACCTTGATTAGGAGAGGAAGCCAGAGCGTCTTCACTCTTCAGCGAACACAGGCCGTCCGACTGCAACGAGTCTGAAATCGGAGGCGACGAAGGAAGCTGAACACCTACGATTGAAACCAGAGGCGGCGAATTGCAGAGAGAGAGAGAGAGAGAGAGAGAATCAAAAGGAGAGGAGAAAGAATGAAATGAAGAAGAAATTGAGAAAATGGCTGGAGGTGCTGTGGGGTAGAGAGAACGTATGGAGGCTGCAGTAGTAGAGAAAAGATAAATTAGGGTAAGTGAGGATTGATGTTTTGTTTTTTTGGATACTATTGTTTTTTTTTTTCATCTGGAAGGATTATATTCATAGAACGAGAGTTTTACACAGATCCTAAACATAGGAATCAAAAGCCCAAACAATAGGCAACCAAAACCCACACAACGGGTAACCATAGCCCATGGAACAGACAACAAAAGCCCATAAAGGACGCAACAACCTACAGCTAAAAGAAACATAAATCGAAGAATCCATAAGTTAACAATAACAACTCAAACTTGGATTTTGTGGCAACCGCAAAAGAAAAAAGAGCGAGAGAAATCATCGTAGCCCACGGCTCACCGAACGACAACGCCAACTACCTGGAGATTCACAGAGAGACACTCTCTCACCAACCTAGTACCCGGAAACAAGACTTCAAATCCGACAAGAAAGAACCTAAGAAAGTTCTTCTAAACCTCACTCGGAAGCGGTAAAGACGCACTCAAAAACGTCTCAATAAACCTAGAAAGAAGCCTTAAACTAACCCAAATCTCCAACGAAGTCTAATCAATCCAAAACCCGATCTAAAAATTAAAACCCGGATTGAAAAGCACTCTTAAACGAAACCAAGTAAGCCCCAAAGATCCAAGTTGAAAAGCTAGAACCAACAATAGACCACCAATTTATCCTAAAAGCCGAGGTAACCATAATACACTAAACTTATTAAACCAAAATAAACCCAAGACAAAGCCACACCAAAACCGCCAATCTACAAAATCTTAACCTTTGGAAACGACAAGCCGAGTAACAAAACTCGTTATAACACAACGCCGCGTAAAGGAACCGGAACCGGCCGAAAGTCCCTGCGCAACAACACTAACCGGCGAAAGAGACACCACTCAGGGGAGCTACCGGGGACGCGGTTTCACCACAGGAGACCACGGACAACGACGAACAGAGAGGCGAGGACGACGGCGAGGTTCAGCAGACGACGGAGCACGAGCGACGGAACAAACTTGACGACAGCGGTGAAGATGTGAGAACTAGCAACGATGGAGGACTGAATCCGAACGAAGGGCACAACCGAAGCAAGCGCAAAAAGCAGAGGCCGTCGGAGGACTAAACCGGGGACGAACAGCTACCTTGGACAAGCCGGAGAATAGAGGTGACGCTGAAGCTAAACAGAAATGAAACAGAGCCTCTCCGGCGGCGACATAACGAACAGTCAACCGCCGGAGAAGAAGAGAAATCAAAAAAAGGAAAGCTCGGCGGCTCCTCGGGCTATGTGCCAGAGAGGGTTTCAGATTAGGGCGAACTGCCGTGGAAAAGTTTGGATACTATTGTTAAGCGAAGAGAAAGAGGGAAAATAATAATGTATTGGCGCCGCTGAAAAATTTGGCTAAATATTAGAGGACCAAGTAATTTTACTTTCCCACTTAGGGATATTTAATTTTAACGTTTATTAAATGCTATTATATTGTAATCAAAATTACAAACTCTTTTTAACAACAGTTTGGTAAACTGAACTATTATAATGTACTATTAATAAAGACTTTTTTTTTTGTAGTGTAATCATAATTTCTCATAAAATCTCTATGGGTTTTGTAGGAATATCCATGATTAGTAAGTAATTTTTTTGAGTCTTTAGGATGAGGTAGATTAGGGTTAGATTATGGATGATATAGGGTGCTTAGTGCTTTATTAACGTTAATTTTTTTTTATTAGGTTGATCTCTAGGCTAGATATGTTAGAACTGAAGGTTCTGCAGTTACACAACTCAAGTTTATGTGTAACAAAAGTTGACATGAGTTGTTTTGTCACAAGGAAGTGGATGACATGGCATTGGTGAATGAATCTAAAAAGAGGAAAATAAGCATAAGAATTTGGAGATATCAAAGATTTGCAAAAAGGAAGATTTGCAAAAAGAAAGATTTGCAAATATCCAAGATATGGAAATTGAGGATCTTTGGAGAAAAACGTGGTGAGTATTAAAAGATGAAGATTATAGAGGCTAGTTGACGTCTCTAAGAGTGTAGGAGCAGAAGAAAAATTTAAGTTCTCTGTTGGAGAGAAAAAGACTTCTCGGTGGCACACGAAATCCGGTGTGTAACACAGTTTGGTTTGAAACTGTGATTATAGATCAAGGAGGAATTAGGAAGTTGAACCTAGTGTTTCTAGTCCTTGAATCTGTGTCAGGAACATGTATCTTATTGATAGATAGAGATATATTGGTGTCGAACTAAGAGGTGTCTTAGTGTCGAGTAATTCCATTAGGCAAGGTCTTATTGTAAGATTGTCTTAAAATCTCTATTGAATAAAGTGAGGATATATGCACGTTGCCATATCTCATAGAATTGTGTGTTTGCTCATATTCTCGTTCTTACAATTGGTATCAGAGCGGGACACCTACTCGGGTGAATTTTGCTCGAACACAGGTGGGATCCTGAGAAGAGAATATGGCGACATCTACACAAGACACTGGTCATAAACCCTTGATGTTAGATGATGTAAATTACAGACATTGGAAAGTAAGAATGAGGGTAAATTTGCGTTGAATTGATGAAGACGTTTGGAAGGCTGTTCAGTGTGGTTGGAAAGAGCCATGTGTAACGACAGAAGATGGTTTAGAGATAGTTAAATCCAGCACCAAGTGGACTGCAACAGAGAAAAAGCTATCGAAATTTAATGTCAAGGCGTTGGATGCAATTTTCAATTCAGTGGATGATAAGCAATTTGAATTGATACAAGGGTGTGACTCAGCTAAGGAGGCATGGGATATATTGCAAAACGTTTATGAGGGTACATCTAGTGTTAGAAGAACAAGGTTGGATTTTCTGGCATCACAATTTGAAAACATACGGATGAATGATGATGAAAAGATAGCAGATTTCAGTGCCAAGCTCAGCTCCATAGCTAATGAAGCACAAGTTTTGGGTAAAACTTACAAAGATGCAAAATTAGTGAAGAAATTGGTGCGTTGCTTGCCTGATAAATTTGCATCACAGAAAGCTGTGATAAGAATGGCGATGAATACTGATGAACTTAAGTTTGCTGAAGCAGTAGGGATGCTAAAAGCTCAAGAGATGGAGATGGGTTCTAAGCTTCCCAAACACGTGGAGGATTGTGAAGTTACAGCTGATGAAGACAACCAAAAATGTCTGAAACTTGAAGAAGTTGTTCGCTTGATGATCTTGAAGCTTGAAGAAAACATGGAGCTTATGCATAAGATGTCCAAAGATAGATTACCAAGGAAGGAAGAAGGTCATAAAAGATATGAAGTTAAGTGTTATGCATGTCATGGTTCTGGACATGTCAAATCTGAATGCCCTTCATTGAAGAGGAAAGAAATCAAGTGTAATGGATGTAATGGTTATGGTCACACAAAAGCAAACTGTGTAACCACACGAAAAAAGAAGATGCAGATGGTTAGAAGTCAAAATGATACGCCAGATATAGATGAAGACGCTCTTAATTTGGTGGCTTTTCATGGAGTTGTGGAGGCTGAGAAAGAAAGCGAAAAATATAAATCTGGGCTGACGTGTGTTACACACATAAATACTGATGCGTCAGGCAGTGACTCAGAAAGTGATCAAGACGTTGATGTTTTAGCTGAACTAAAAAATCTTTATGAGAGTTGGGTTCAATTGAGCAAAGACAACCTTCAACTGATCATGGACAATACGAAGTTGGAAGATGAAGTCATTAGAATGCAGAAAGCTCTCATGTCAGAACAAGAGGAGAAAAAGGAACTTATGAGGAAGCTGGATGAGAATAGAAAGCAAATTCGTCTGATCAACAATGGATCTGAAAAGCTAGATCAAATTCTTGCTATGGGAAGAACAGGAAACACAAAGCTTGGTCTTGGATATAATGGAGGTACAGTTAACACAAAAACATTATTTGTGTCAGGGAATGTGTCACACAGTATTGGAGCAGAGAATGAAATAACAACCTTAAGAGCTGAGGATGTTTCAAATGTCCAAGGAAACACCCCACAAGTTGTTAAAGAGAAGACAAGTATTAGGAGTGTGTTTGGTAGAAGTCATTCAGATCCAAAATCAAAATCTATCCAGTTGCACAAGTTAAAATCTGTTAAAACAAACAGAATAGAGGATGGAAATCAGAACTCAAGAGCGCATAAGTGTGGCAGTATCATGAAGACTAATTCAACAAGGATGGATACCAAAAAGCCCATGCAATGTAGAAGCATATGGAAACCTAAGGTGTGTTTCTTTTGTGGTAAATCTGGGCATATCAAACGTCATTGCTACAAGTATCTTGAAGGAGTTCATCAAGCTCGGAGACACCATGATCATGATGCAAATATTGTCAGAAGAAGGTGGATGGAGAAATCAAATCGTTATCAAAGTATCAAGCATAGTTCAACATTGTGTAAGTGTGAGTGTGTAAGACACAAATGAATTGATCATAACATGCTTGGGAAAACGAGATATGAAGACTCAAATCGATGGAGAAATCAGAGGAGGAAGAGTTGTTAAGCACAATGGAGGGCTCTGTAGGTGTGGGAAAATTCAGTGTTTGATTTGGTATTTTCACAGAGTTGTGTCACTCAAGCAGGGGGAGATTGAAAGGTTGATGATGCTTGATTCAGGGGGAGTTTCAGAATGATATGTTGATTGTGTATGTGATTTATGTGATGAGTAATAGCTAGTTGGATTGAGTTGAAAAACTCAGTGAAAAAGGGGGAGATTGTTAGAACTGAAGGTTCTGCAGTTACACAACTCAAGTTTATGTGTAACACAAGTTGACGTGAGTTGTTTTGTCACAAGGAAGTGGATGACATGTCATTGGTGAATGAATCTAAAAAGAGGAAAATAAGCATAAGGATTTGGAGATATCAAAGATTTGCAAAAAGGAAGATTTGCAAAAAGAAAGATTTGCAAATATCCAAGATATGGAAATTGAGGATCTTTGGAGAAAAACGTGGTGAGTATTAAAAGAGGAAGATTATAGAGGCTAGTTGACGTCTCTAAGAGTGTAGGAGCAGAAGAAAAATTTAAGTTCTCTGTTGGAGAGAAAAAGACTTCTCGGTGGCACACGAAATCCGGTGTGTAACACAGTTTGGTTTGAAACTGTGATTATAGATCAAGGAGGAATTAGGAAGTTGAACCTAGTGTTTCTAGTCCTTGGATCTGTGTCAGGAACGTGTATCTTATTGATAGATAGAGATATATTGGTGTCGAACTAAGAGGTGTCTTAGTGTCGAGTAATTCCATTAGGCAAGGTCTTATTGTAAGATTGTCTTAAAATCTCTATTGAATAAAGTGAGGATATAGGCATGTTGCCATATCTCATAGAATTGTGTGTTTGCTCATATTCTCGTTCTTACAAGATATACAAGGAATTGTTGATATAGATTATAGGCTTTTTGTTGCCCAGAAGGTGTTCGATGAAATGGTTGAATGAATTTAGTTAGAGATGTTGCATGCTTAGCCAATGGAAAGTTAATATCTAACATGTTTAATAGTTGTAAGAACTTGTTTAGAATGATTGATAGTTTCATAATCAAAAATGAGAATTTGTTCATGATTATGAACTTATGAAAGGGATTAATGCCTAAGGATAAAATTAGTCTAAACTAGTGTTCTTGACTAAATGATTAATCTTGATTGATGGTGTTGTGATTGATTAGTTTGCTTTCTAACTTGTAAATTGAAATTTGGAAATGTATTTTTGCATGTTAGCATAGGGTTAAGATGCATGGAAGTGTGACTAGGTAGTTTAAGTGTCATTTACCCATTTTGGCAATGTTTGATGTTTGAGCACACATGATAATCTCTAGCTAACTTTTAAACTTTGACCTCATCCAAGGACTCTCTTTTATCATTTTTTTATCTTATTGCTTAGCTTTCTTTATTGTTCTTATTGCAAATTTCGAATTCCGGTTTACTTGTTCCTTGGTTCTAGGTTTCAATTGTCAATTAGGATTGTTAGCTTTAAAACCTTCTTTGCTTGGCTTAGCTTAAGAAGTGTATGCATTCCTATTTCTATAAACTCTACCCAATTAGGATTTACAATCTCAATCTATACTACAATGGCATTTGTTTTGTAGGTTTGAGAAATTGACTACAAGAACCTCAACCTCAGCTGCACCTGTTCCTCATGTGCTCCTTTCTCCATTGCTGCTTTGTGACATAGTTTCCTGAAAAGACTTTGCAAACTGTGGATCCGGAAATCCACACTAGAGATTTATGATTTTCAAAGGGGAGTTTCATAGGGTTAGCACCTCAAAGATCACACGATGCTTCAAAGAACTATCTAAAACAAAGAATGGGTTTTATAATTATCTGGTATTGATGAAAAAATAATTATAAATGAGATCTCAAGAGAGAGTTTTACAGTGAGCTCGTAGAGCTATTTATGTGTAAAAAATAATGGGGAAAATGGTCCTTCACCTAAAGCCATTGAAATCCTTTTATAGCATTTATGACGAGCTCTCCATCCGCATATATCGTAGTGCTCTCGTTGGAACAACCTCCGTGATCTCCGGACTGTTGATGATGGGGAGATGTGATGGGCTTCGGTTTGGGCCGGAGTAATGTCTCTAACGTCGACATGTTTTATGAAATAGGCCATTGGGCCTTATCAGCCTAAATACGAGTGCGGATTTTAGTACCAACAAATGCCTCCATCCCATTAATTATTTTAATATAATAATTAATTAGCGGGAAATGTGAACAGTTCTTCCGACTGCAGAGGTCTAATCTACTAACGTTAGCTCGCGGATGCCTAGATGTGAAATCATTATTTTATTTCTCATTCGACGGTGGAGATTCTATGGAATAGAAAATCTAAATAATTTGGAGAGTTGTCATGATTTGAAATCGGAGAGATCCGAATCCGATTGTTCCGATCCGCGGGAGGGGAAAGATCCCCGTGACCTCTAGAGTTGTTACTGAGATGAAAACGTAAGTAGATAAGTTTTTCCCTTTTGAAAAAGATAATCCAACGGTTAAGATTAATTTTGGCAATTGATCTGCAGGATCTTGAGAACCGCCGCAACCATTCAGCTTTAAAAGAGTTGCTCACGTCTTCCATTAATCGAGTTCGCACACCATCTCAAAGTAAAACCTTTTAACTGCCTCTTTCTTATCGTGTATATAAATTGTTTTCCATTTTGGGAAAGCTTTAGAGTAGAATTTCGATTTTTCACCGATAGACCTTGTAGATTTTCGCAAGCCAACTTTTTGCAAAAAAACATTCTTTTCTCGTTTCTTTCCCTCGCTTTCCAAATTTGGCTCTGACTTTGTCTTCCTAATATCATGGCATCCAACCAAGAAAAAGGTGGCGGCGCGGGTACTTCTGGCGTAACGAGGGAGTTGTTGTTTGGTCAATGGCGCGAGGGTGACCGAAGCAGACCTCGAAGACATGAGGCAGACTCATAACTTCAGGAGGCGAGTCGAAATTGCAGTCCCATCCTAGTACGAGAATCCATAGTTGGTTCGTCCTGGTTGGTTTTGCGCCTACACGAATTACTTTGACTCGTGCTGGTTGATATATCATGGTTTTTAGGTGTTTTATAGGTATGCACACGTTTGGAGGACTTTGGAAGATTATGGAGCTTTTTTGGAAAAAAATTGGAGCTGAAGCCATGATGACAGGTTCAGAGTGTTTGTTCGACCTGAGCATCGACCGACGCACATGTGCATCGGTCGACGCAGCTATCCAAATTTCAATTCTCGGCGGTTTAATGAATATATCAAGAATTGCAAAATTGGCCAAGAAGTTTTATTATTTACAAAGAAGACCCAAAGCGTGTTTAGCACTTATAATAGGGTTTTTGACTTTTATTCTTGTGACGTTTTTCATACTTTTTGGCTAGAGAGAGTTTAGAGCTTTGGGGCTGATCAGAGCTTGTACTGCTTTTGGAGAAGATTTCGAACCCCTTTTTCTATTCCCTTACTCTTTTAATGCAATTAATTCATCCACGTTGCTTGTTTCATTCAATATGTATGAGTAGATTCATTGTTAGGTTTAGGGATTCTCATAGGGTTTTCATGGCATGTTAGATTGATTTAATCAATTAAGGAATTCATAACATGTTAGTTCTTCAACCTGAATTGTTCTTAAAGCTAGTTTCTAACCTGATCAATTGGAATCTAGAATCTAGGCTTTTAAATTGACACGAAAGTGTGATTTGGAATCTGATTTATTTAGGTTGAGCAAATTAGATATCCGCAAAGAAATCTGGGTTAGCTAATTTGTGAACAAATCGAACCTGCACTTAAGGCTAGTTTACTGTCGGAATTGCTAGAAATTTGGATTTCTAGTATTTAGACTTAGTAAATTCCCGCAACGAAAGTTGGCTAATTTTACATCTGTTTTTGAGTTCTAGAACGGTACTTATTTCGATCCTGCGTGATTGTTAATCTGCATGACCTGATTTCCTGAGAACTCCCTTGACCTAGCGCCTTTAGTTTTGATAAAAAACCCGTCTGCTAATCGATTTAATACTTTTATTTTATTGCTTGTTTATTGCTGGTGCTTAGCTCTACTCGATACTTTACAATCTGTCGTAAGAACTCTTGAGTCTCTATGGTTCGACCCCTATATGCTACATTTGCATGTGCACTTGCAGTATTAGCTAGGGATATTAAACTCTGAGCATATCAAGTTTTTGGCGCCGTTGCCGGAGACACTTTTGAGTCTTCAATAGATTTAAATTTGGATTTTAGGCTAGGATTTTCGGTTTTAGTTACTAATTTTTTCTTTTTGTTTTGTCTTTTGCGTGTCCATGCTTGCGTGAAGAACAAGTGCATCAACCGTTACTCTTAATCATCGATCGACACACTCACGAACAGAAACGATCGTTGTGGCCATCTGCATCGATCAACACATCTGCCGTGAATCTGATAGTGCATGCCTAATCGTGCACTCAGAAGCAATCCGGACAAAGAGCTCGTTTTTTTTGAGAATGCAGAGCTTTCAAGGTAGAGAGAACGAACAAAAAGCTCAGAAGCCAGTGAGAATGTTGAATCCTAATGCTGTGATTTTGATTCGGGATGAACAAGGTGTTCTGAGGGATACAGAGAACAATGTCTACAACAATTAAGGGCCAAAGGCTTGATACAGATTGAAATGTCATTGTTCAAACAGTGCAACAACATATTATAGCTGGAGGCAATAGACAAGGTGGAGGAGCAGAAGAAGCTAATGGACAAGCTAAGGCCCCACCTAATGCACCTAATGTGCCAGTTGGGAGGACTCTTGCTGATTACAACAGACCTGATGAGTTCTATGCTAACAGGTCTGCGATTGTACCTCCTCCCATCCAGAGGAATGACTTTGAGTACTACACTCTTGTGGGATAGCTTCTCTTTCATGGACACCCACATGAGCATTCTATAGACCACATTGAGATGTTTGAGTCGTTGGTCACAGAAATGAAGCACAATGGAGTGAGCTATAACTTCCTGCACTGTAAGCTTTTCGAACACTCTCTTGGAGGAGAAGCTGCAAATTGGTTAAAACAGATTCCACCTGGGACTTTGACTACTTGGGATGCAGTTAAGAAGAAGTTCCTTTAGACACTTTTATGATGATGCTAGATCTGATCAGCTAAGAGAGAAGCTTCTACATTTGAAACAGGGACCTACAGAGCCTCTTAAGGCCGCATGGGTGAGGTTTAAGATGTACCAGAGAGAATGTCCTCATCATGGTTTCTCTGAAGTTCAGATGGTGGGTATTTTCTTCAGAGGTATTGATTTGTGGTATCATATGGCCTAGGATGCTGCTAGCAATAGAAACTTCAATACCAAATCTCCGGAGCAAGCTAAGGAGCTGATTGAGAACTTGGTGTATAGCAATAGCACTAAGAATGCTGATATGGAGAGGAAGAAATCAAGTTGAAAATTTGATAGCTCGTAGATGGCAGAGATGAAGAACAAAATCGATTCTGTCCACAACCTTCAACTTGGGAAGAAGAATGTCCATTTTGCTCAGGATGTTGAGGTATTTGATGCTGAGGAGTTGTGGTGATGAAGAGGATGTGAACTACATTGGTGGGACTGGTTTTCAGGGTAACATATTTGAGAATCAGCAAGGCAGAGGTGGCTACGATAGAATGGGTAAAAGGAGTACCTTCACAGGTAATCAAAACTCTTCTGGTTTCACTCCTAAGCCTCAGTCACAAAAGCCTTGAAAACACTAGTAGCTTCACCAGGAACTATGGATCTTCATCATATCAACCTGCTCCCCCTCAAAATGAGCAGTCTGATTTGATGCTGGGGAGGAGCTTCTGGAAGGACATCGGAAGAGTACATTGGGCTTTAATGGGAAGGTCGATGCTCTGTACTTGGATCCGAATGGAAAGATTGATGATTTGAGCACTCATGTCAAGAAGATGAATATTGAGGTTGCACAGACTGCTAGGTCTGCAAAGAGGCAAGATGGAACTCTCCCTGGGAGAACATATGCTAATCCGAAGTACCAATGTAATGTAATTACGTTGAGGAGTTGTAAGGAGATCATTCCTGTACTGGAAAAGGGTCTGAGCTTGGAGGAAATCGTTGAAATTGAAGAGATGTAGGATGAAATTCGCGGATTGCAGACTGCACCGACCAACACACCTATGCATCGATCGACGCAGGATGTGAATCCTGAGAGTTCTTGGAGTTTTGACGGAGATTTGAACAAAGGACTTAAAACCAAAGTCGACGCAAGGGTCGAAGCACCTGAGCCAAGCATCAACCGACGCACCCCTAGTGTCGATCGACGCAATGGCCGTGCATAGAAACCAGATGCAGGAAAGCTCAAGACTGCTGATGAAAGAGTCTATAAGCCTAAGGTTCGCGTCCCTAAGAACCCTAGGAAGTCTAAGTACGAGCTGCAATTGGCTAAATGCAAGGAGATGCTGAGCAAAGTGCTGATAGAAGTCCCTTTGATTGATGCTCTTAAGACTACTCCTGTGGTGAAGAGATGTCTAAAGGACATGCTTTCTGGTAACATGACTGATGGGGAAGGTGTATTGATGATCTCTGAGGTATGTAGTGCTGTGATTCAAGGCATGATTCTTGAGAAACTAAAAGATCCAGGGAGTTCTGTGTTGGATTGTTCTATCTGCAGAGATAGATTTGAGAGGTCATCGTGTGCTCTTGGTTCAAGTGTGAACCTTATGCCTTTCTCTGTTGCTCAGAAACTTGGGATGACAGATTTCATGCCTAATAGAATCTCACTGGTTCTAGCTGATAGGTTTGTCAGGATCCCAGAAGGAGTGTTGGAAGATGTGCCAATCAGGATTGGTAATTGTGTGATCCCTACAGACTTTGTGGTTCTGCAGTATGGAGAGGAACCAAAGGATCCACTTATCTTGGGAAGATCCTTCTTGGATACTGCTAGAGCGATGATAGACTGTAAGAAGGGAACAATCATTCTGAATGTGGGTGATCTAAAGATGAGTTTTGATATGGATAAGCTAGTGAAGAGGCCAAACATCGACGAATAGACCTTCTATGTGGACACTCTCAGTGATTTGGCAGAGGAATTCTTTCAGAGGACACAAGCTGAGGATCTATTGGAAAGATCTCTGCTAAGCTCAGTACAGGAGTTGGAGCATCTGGAGGATAAGCCTGCTATATGTTATGCTAGATTGATGGATTCTACAGAGAAAGTCATGCAGTTGGAAGTGTAGCATGAACTGATGCATCGACCGACGCACCCACTGCAATGGTCGACGCATGTCGCAGCCGACTGGGCAGAAGAAAAAGCTCAGAAAATTGAACTCAAACAACTTCCATCTGGGCTAAGGTACGCATTTCGTGGACCTAATTCAACATATCCAATGATTATTAATGCTTTCTTAAACAACGCAAAGACTTCCTAACTGCTGAGAAAGCTGCGAAAGTATCGCAAAGCTCTTGTCGATCGACGCACTCCTCCACGAGGTAAGTGCCTTTAATTTCTTTTTCTTCTTCTTCTTCCTCATTCTTTCTCTCTCAGACGAAACCGAAACTAAAAATCCCTAACACCCGAAATCTTCATTTCTTCATCATTTTTGGTGATTCAAAAGCCTAGACCACTCGATTTTGTCCCCTCTTTCCACTTATATCATCAATTTTATCGATTTGTGAGGTATGTGTTTCGAATCCCATCTTTTTCATTTCGGCCAAAAGGGTATAATTTCAAAATTGACCACAATTTTGATTGATTCATGCTATATTGATGCATGTTTAGGGTTTATAGTTATGATTTCGAGTTGCCCCTGAGTTTGCATTAACAAATTTTCAAATTTTCTGAAAATCTTCGATTTGATGATGAACACTTGCGATTTTGTGATTTAGGCTAGAATTAGGACATATTTAGAGGAATTGAGACTGGGCTTGGTGATGATGATGGTTGCATGTAGTGATTGAGAATGATTTGGATGCGTTTGTTGATCTTATAGCCTTGGATTAATTTGCAAGATTGTTTCTCTTGTGTCATTGATTGCAGATGCCTCTTAGGAAGCGCATGAACGTTCCTGATGATAAAAATGTGCCTGCTGACTGGCACACTCGCGCTTCATCGCCTCCTATGGCTAATCCGCGAGTTCATGGAGCAATACAGGCTCCTTGGCCTAAGGGAGAGAAGGAAAAGATTACTATGCAGATAGATGGGGAGAATGATCCCAAGACTGAGACAAAGTGATGGAGATTAAGCCTACATGGTTCATCCACTACAAGACATGTGAGATGTTGGGGATTACATAGGATGTGGGGAGGAATGTACAGAAGATAGGCTTGGGGACAATACCTATGAGGACTTATGAGCTGTATCCAGACTTGGTCAAACAGCGGTTGGCTACCTGCAAAGTGTACTATTCGGATGAGCTTCACAAGAGAGCAGCTGAAGGGATCTTCACCTTCATGTGCATGGGCATCAGGTACCGCATCTCTATTCTGGATCTCTGTCACATATATGGGTTTAGTGTGGCACCTATCCGCTGCGTTCTTACTGCTGAGTGGGCAGATGCAGACACTCAGTTCTCCTGGTCCCATTTTGGTAATGGACGCTATCACTCGCGTCATACCAACCAGACAGCTATCCGACATCCGGTCCTGAGGTATGTCGTTCGCATTTTGGGAAACACGCTGTTGTGCAAAGCTGAGCTAAACAAGATGAGGAAGACTGAGCTGATGCTACTATACACTGGGATTAGCCTCTTGTTCGAGGGCACTGCTTTATCTGACCCTGCGCCTGGATTGAACATGGGATCAGTCTTAGCAGATCATCTCTGCAGTTTGAAGACTAAGGCATTTAAGGGAAAGAAGACTGAGTCCGTGGACAGTCGGCTTACTCCTATCTTTCAGTATTTCAGGATCCCTACAGAGGGACGGGAGTCTGTGACTAAGAGGATGTGGATGGATGATGCTCATCTGAGAAGCGCTACTTGGATGAAGGAAAAAAACCTTTGGGTTTTCCATGATTCGCAGTTACGTGAGTGGTGCCTGCAAATTCCTTTGCAGGAGCTCACAAAGATTGAGGAACTTATGGATTTGAGTTTTCAGCCACACCGGAACCTTTTGAGCAGAGTACCTACAGTCGCCAACCCTCTTGGAGCTTCTACTTCTGGAGCTTCTACCTCTGCTGCTCCACCACCTCCGCCTGCCCCTTCAGCTGCGGCAGGTGAGTTTGTGAATATACCGTATCCTGATCCACCTATGGATCCTGCAGAGATGCCTCGAGGAGCCTTCCAGACCATGCTGAATGACATATTGAAGAGAATTTGGGAGATGGTAGCTAGCTGTTCTTGCAGACGTCATCCGAGAGTTCAAGTCCCTACACCTGCTCCACGACGCATATGTTCTACTACTCCTGAGACTAGCGGTTCTGACCCTTATGCTGGCATCGACGATGAGTCTGAGTCCGATGAGGTATGATTCTGGTTCCTATTTCCATGACATTTGGTTTTGTACTCTTTCTTTCTTTCTTTCATCTTTCTTTTTATTTTTCTTTAGTAATTTTTATGTTTCTTCTTGAGTCTATGTCAGTCCTTTTACTTTGGAACTGATGTACTGATGCTTATTATGACTATTTTGGTTGCTTTGATTATGCGTTGTCTTTGATTTATGTAGCTTACATGTTGAGTTTTTGCGATTATTCACGGAACAATGGTGTCTGCAAAATTTGACAGAAACATACACGCTGTGCATTGATCGTTGCGGTCATGTGCAGCGATCAATGCACCCTTTCCGAAAGATTTGTCGACCATTGCACACCTTAAGTCGGTCAACGCAGTTGCGAGACAGGTAAAAATCACCAATTAGAAGTACATTTTCGTTCCTATTAATCTCTTACCGAGCCTAAGCTTCGATTCCACTGGGGACAGTGTGTTTCAAGTGTGGGGGAGGTGGTACCGACATAATCTTTTTCTTTTCTTAGAGTCAGTTGAATCTGTTTTATTGAGTCAAAACAATTAGTAAGAAACTAGGACTTTTTGAGGTGACCACTACACTTGCAGGAACTTAAGTGACCACTGGATGAGTTTGCAGATAATCTCTGACTATTAGAAAACCCAATGCAAATCAACCTACTGAGGACGCCCATATCACTTCAGGTATTCAGAGAATCCATTACTGACTTTGCCTTTAACTTAACTTAATTATTCTCACCTAGGGGCTTGGTACACCTTTAAGTCGGATTCCTCTGTTAGTTCTGAAATAGGTTGTAAACCTGTCTAAGTATGGTTCCCTTCTCCCCTTCCTTAAAGTAAAAATTAAAAAGTATTAAAATGCGGATAAGGTAGTAGCTTTGAGGTGATCACGGGAGTGGTAGAGACCCCTATTACCTCTTGTGCTAAGGAAGGAAAAGGAAAAGAAAGGAATCAGAAAATGATAGTATGGTGGTCAGATGCTAACAAAGTAAGAGTCCATGTGTTCTTTGATCGATACTCCCTAGGTGAGACCGCACTTATTAGATTATAGAAGTCAGTATGGTGAATTTGAATGCTCTGAATCTGATTGTGGAGTTTACTTAGGACAGTTTCTAAGTGTGGGGGAAGTACAAGTTGGTCTTGATGTATGCAGGTTCATTTTTCATGTGGATTACTAAGGGGAATCTGAGTGTAGTACTTCAACGATGAAATGAGTTTCTGAAGTTTTCAAACTTCTTCTCCTCATCTTGGTTTTTTGTTTTGCTTGAGGGAAAGCAAAGGCTAAGTGTGGGGGAGTTGATATATCATGGTTTTTAGGTGTTTTAAACCATGATATAAGTATATATTCGAGTCTTTTATAGTGTTTTTCGAGTCTTTTCAGGTGTTTTATAGGTATGCAAATGTTTGAAGGACTTTGGAAGAGTATTGAGCTTTTTGGGCAAAGTTTGGAGCTGAAGCCGTGATGGCAAGTTCAGAGTGTGTTCGACTTGAGCATTGACCGACGCAGCTATCCAGATTTAAATTCTCGGCGGTTTAATGAAGTTATGAATAATTACAGAATTGGCGCAAAAGTTTTATTATTTATGAAGAATACCCAAAGCATGTTTAGCACTTATATTAGGGGTTTTGACTTTTATTCTTGTGAAGTTTTTCATACTTTTTGGCTAGAGAGAGTTTAGAGCTTTGAGGCTGATCATAACCTTGTACTGCTTTTGGAGAAGATTTCGAACCCCTTTTTTAATTCTCTTATTGTTTTAATGCAATCTAATTCATCCATGTTGCTTGTTTCATTCAATATGTCTGAGTAGATTGATTGTTAGGTTTAGGGATTCTCATATGTTTTCATGGCATGTTAGATTTATTTACCAGTTAAGAAATTCATAACCTGTTAGTTCTTCAACCGGAATTATTCTTAAAGCTAGTTTCTAACCTGATCAATTGGAATCCAGAATCTAGGTTTTTAAATTGACACGAAAATGTGATTTGGAATCTGATTTATTTAGGTTGAGCAAATTAGATATCCACAAAGAAATTTGGTTTAGCTAATTTGTGAACAAATCGAACCTGCACTTAAAGCTAATTTAATATGCAGGAATTGCAAATAAATTTGGATTTCTAGGATTTAGACTTAGAAAATTCTCTCAACGAAAGTTGTCTAATTTTACATATGTTTTTGAGTTCTAGAACGGTACTTATTTTGAATCTGACTGATTGTTAATCTGCATGAACTGATTTCCTGAGAACTCCCTTGACCTAGCGCCTTTAGTTTTGATAAACAAACACGTCTGCTAATCGATTTACTGCTTTTATTTTATTGCTTATTAATGTTGCTGCTTAGCTCTACTCGATACTTTACAATCTGTCGTAAAAACTCTTGAGTCTTTGTGGTTCGACCCCTATATATATTACATTTGCCTGTGCACTTGCAGTATTAGCAGGGATATTAAACTCTGAGCATATCATTAGCTCACCTTCCTGATTCCGTACTTCTTTTTGGAGGTGTTGGCTAGCTTAGAGCTAGCCTTTCCTCCGTGTGCCCTAGTCTAGTGAGACAGATAATTGGGCTTCAAGTGAGAGCGCTCTAGATGCGCCGTCCTCTTTATGTTCCTCAATTCTACCATTTGGTTCTGGCGAAGAGGAATACGAGACGCGCAGAAACATTCTACGCTTCCAGTCATCTTGGTCACTGTCTCTTGCTAGCAGCTTCAGCAGGAGATGGAGGCGCTTGGCACGAAAAGTATTTTATTTTCCGCGTCAGTCCCGCCACTGTCAGAGGGTTTGACTTCGGAAAGATTCGAACTGTTTTGGGGCGTTGGCGCCGGTTAGATAAGGCGTATATTAGATCCTTTTATAACTGCATTGCGCTTGGCATGGCTTGGTAACTGATTTATTTTGCTTTTCTTCGTTTTTCAGCTACTATGACGGAGTCTCTGAATCCCAATAGGCTTTTCGGGCTCGTCGAATTACTCAGGAGAGGTGACGTCAATTGAACCTCATTTTCTTTAGGCCGTGTTAAGAAAGTGTTCGGGATCACAAATTGTCCGGACCATTTACATCCAGATAAGGTACGTATTTTGTGAGCTGATTTAGTTTAGAAGTGATGTGCGGGTGGCTGACGTATTTTCTGTGATGTTTGGATTTAGCTCCTGCTTCTAAAGCAATCCTATTCGAGCTCTTCAGCAATCGTTCCACATCACATGACTAGTTTAGCCATACCGTCATTCCGTTCATGGAAGAACACAAGGAAACCTCTGCGGATGTTGGGAGAGTCCGATTTGGAGATGTGGCGTCCACGATTAACATGGCGCTTAGTGCTCTATTTGTTATCTCCAACATAACGGTAATTCCACCTCCTCCGCCGACTGATGGCGGAGGTGATATCAAGATAGCTGCTCCGGTAGTGGGAGAAGGCGTTCAGCGAGCAGTCGAGACAGCTCCTGCAGTGGCTGCCCTGGAGACTGTTACTCCGGCGGCATTGGTTTCCCCGGAGGCTGCTGCTCCAGTGGCTGGGGATTTGGTGGCGAGCTCTACCGTTGTGCCCCACGATCAAGAGAGTCCTCAGCCTAAGAGTCAGAGGACGAGAAGAGGATGTCGCAGGACCTTGAATAAGGGTAACACGAGGTCGAATTCGTATGGTGGGGCGAACGAGAGTCCCCCTTTCCATTGGAAGTTCGAGCACTCCAAGGACTATCCAATCGTTGTGGAAACGGAGGGTATGGCTCATCTCCTGAGAAATTTCAAAGGTGCTGGCTATCAGCTCTCGTCCATCAAGAACATGATGGAGCGAGAGGCCTACATTGAGTCACAAGCTGCCATCGGAAAGGTAAATTTCGCTACCGTGCGCGTTATCGATTTTGACTATTTTTCCTCTTTATGTTTCCAGGCGTTGGAGGCGTATCATCGTCACGTTGCCTTGATTGAGCAAAGGTTGAGGGACGTGCCTCTTGCGGAAGAGCTCGAGAGGATGACGAAACTGATAGGGGAGTTGCGGCTTGAAGCGCATGTTCATGGGTATACTGCTAGCACCCTGTCCAGTCGACTTGCCGACATGACTGCTGAGGTCAGGGCTCTCCGAGATCATGAGGCTTCGGATCTAGGCGGAGAGGATGGCTATGGTGGACGTCTAGAAGAGGCTGGAATTGGTTTAGAGAGAGCCCGATAAGCTTATTTCCGATAACTGTTAAAGCGGTGGCGGATGGCGAAAAGGAAGCCATAGCTAAGCTTAACGCTCAGTACCGCGAGTTGCTGGATTCCCTGAAGGCCAAATCGGCTTGAAAGGTCCTGCAAATGGATGCCCTGATTGTGATTCAAGAGATCTAGTCCAACCTTGACTTGATTGAGGAGCCAGAGGCTGGAGCTGATGTCGCGGCCGAGAAGGCAAAGCTACTTGAGGAGAAAGAAGAAGCTGCCCTCAACCTTTCTGCCACGGAGGTCTCAGACTTCTCGATCAACAAGTTTCCCTTGCCCGTGATTTCAAAGGAGATCGAGCAGCCCGTTCGAGTTGATCCGGTGGCTGGAGCTTTGACGGGAGTGTACCAGGAAGGTTCGAACGACGGTGTCGAGCTGTCCTCGATCACAAGAGAGAAGAGGGAGAATGCGTAGCGATCTCGGCCTTTATCACTCTCTTTACTTACTTTTATTTGTTTTTTGGACTTGGTACCCGAGAGGGTTTCTATCCTTTTATGTTTCTTCTGAACTGGTTTTCTCCAAGAGGCCTTTGAATAAATAACTTGTTTTTCAAACTTTGTGGCTTAAATTCCTTAAGGAAGCTTCATCGGCACTAGTGCTCGTGCGAGACTATGCGGCTCGTCGTCTGACCTTTTTACTTGCTTTCAAGTTTAAGTTGAGACCATGATCGAGCGATCGAAAAGCAAGTTTCTAAGAGTTTGGGCTCTGACCGGTAGTCGACGAGCTGATTGGTCAGTTAGCTCAATTTTTGAATCGAGGGCAAAGTGTCAAATCTTAATATGCTCCGGGTTATTGTTAATTTGATGCAAGGGTGTCCAAATGTTTGAAGGAATTTTCTGAGCTTACGAGATTGGTCAAGATAGGCACTCGTCAACCCAATTGAGAACTCTTGCGTACTAGGTAGATGAGTGATGTGAGGACATCTTCTTGGGTGTTTTCGAAATGCCTTTATCGAGACTTGTTTTGAAATGCCTTTACCTTCTTCGTATTTTTTTTGCCTTGTATCAGATCCTTTGTTTAGTTGTTTTGAGACCGAGATCGGATGTTTAGAGTCGAAAAAGTACAAATAAGGCGAGTTATTGTAAAAGAGTTATTTCATTCAATAATATTTTTTATAAGAGGGACCAAATACCGGCGTTGAGACTGATGAGATAAAATAAAGAAGTAAAAGGAGGCAGGGGCTGCACTCGAGGGGCGGTCTGCCTATGTACCCTGTCAAGGGATCAAGCCTATACATAGTTTGATTTTGAGAGAAGTACTCAGTGGTAGTACCTCTTGAGATTCATGGCATTCCATGGTCATATATCTGGTTTGTCAGTGAGGACGCTTTTGAGCATGTAGACTCTGTTATGGACTACTTCGGTGACTAGGTCAGAGCCTTCCCAATTGGCTCCTAAATTCCCAGCAACTGGCTATATGGTAAAGACTTTGCGCAAGACGTATTCTATTACTTTGAATCTCCTCGATCTGACTTTGGAGTTGTAGTAGCGATATGCAGCCTGCTGATAATTATGAATTCGAATTTGATCTTGATCGCGTCTTTCATCGATCATCTCTAAGTGATCCAATAGCATCTGTTCTTTGAGCTCGATGTTTTGAGGACAATGTATCCTTCAAAGGCTTTGAATGTGTAGCTCGGCGGGAACTACCGCTTCCATTCCATATGCAAGTGAGAACACATTCTCGTTGTTTGCTTTTGCGAGGTGTACTACGGCATTCCAAGAGTACTCCACGTAGCTCTTCACTCCATATCTGCTTTTTGGCGTCGAGTCTTTTCTTGAGGTTGTCAAGAACCGACTTGTTTGTTTCTTATGCCTGACCGTTTCCTTGAGGATATCTCAGGGTCGAGGTGGTCAGGCGAATGTTGTATGTTTCCAAGAATATTCTGAACCTTTAGGAGGTGAGATTAATTCCATTGTCTGTTACGATCTCTTAGGGGAGACCGTAGCGACATACGATGTATTTCTAGATGAATTTTTGTGTCTTAAATTCAGTCACTTTCTGGTAGGATTATGCCTTTATTCATTTGGTGAAATATTATGTTAGGATTAGCATGAAACGATGTCTCTATTTTCCAAATGGCACGAAAGGTCCATGGACTATATCATGAATGGATAGGGAGATGATATTGAAGATAGCTGTTCAGCTAGTTTGTGGATTATAAGTGTATGCCGTTGGCATTTGTCGCACCTTGCTGAGTAAGCTTCGCAGTGTGCGACCATGGTGGGCCAAAAGTAGCCTTTTCATTTGATTCATACAACCAGATATCAACCTCCGAAGTTGTTTCCGCAAGTGCCCTAGTGTGTTTCTTTTAGTAAGGTCGCGATATGCTTTCCGTGAACGCATACTAAGCATGGTTTGGATAGGCTGCACTTGTACAATCTATTTTGTATTATACAATATTTTGCGCTTTTTGCTTTGACTTTTCGGGCCTCCCATCTGTTTGGGGGCACGAGTCCGTGCTGAATGTATTCGTAGATGGGTTGTCTCCAATCAGGTCTTATCACGAGGTGATCTTCTGAGAGGGTCCGGTGGTTCCTCCTCGATGGGAGGTCTGTGCCCGGGGGGAACAAACTCATCATCTAGAGGAGGTATGTCAGGTAGTCCCCGTTAGGGGGTTAGACTCAGCGGCTTTTTGGTAGTCACTGGGTCTTATTTCATTGAAAGTTAGTGCTTTTAGTGATATGTCAATACTGGGTTTTTTTTCCTACTACAGAAATGATCCTTTTGACTAATGGTCTGAGGTTGCAGCTAGATCTGCCAGAGCGCCTACAGACGTATTTTCACCTCGCGGGATCCTAGTCAGATCGAAAGAGACGAATTTAGCTATCAATCCGCGGACCACGTTTAGGTAGGCGTCTATTCTTTCATCCTTTACTTCGTATTCGCCGTGTTATTGGCTATTAACAAGCTGAGAATCACTGAAAGCCGATATTTCTCGAGCTCCAATCCCAAGCGGGAGCTTAAGACCGTTGATGAGAGCTTCGTACTCTACTTTGTTATTGGATGCTACAAAGCCGAGTCTGAAGGATTGCTCCAGCACCTCTCCTATATGAGTTACTAGTTTGATGCCTACTCCCGATCCATGCCTTGAGGTCGCTCCGTCGACATGGCGTATCCATTTCTGCCGAGAATTGCTTCTTTTTCGGACTGCGTTGCTAGCTCGATGAAAAATTCAGCTAGGACTTGAGCTTTTGCACAAGTCCGAGTACAGAATTCGATGTCGTACTCTCTTAGCCGATGACTCATTTAGCTAGTAGGCTAGACTGGCTCGGACTGTGGAGTATAGTTTGAAATTTTTGTGAGGTCATGACTACGATGGAGTGCAATTGGAAGTAAGGTCGGAGCTTGAGAGCTGACAAAGAAGATTGGCTGCTGCTCGTTTTCCTCTTCACGAAATAGTTAGTCGCTGCATTTCACGAGTGGTCTTCGGAGATGATATAACTATGAAGGCTGCAATCTGTTTGGGATTGGCTTTAATTACTTTTTCGGTTACATTGTTACCGAGGAAATCGCTGGAGAATACTCTAAAGGAGCATTTAGCTAGATTTAATTTCATGTCATATTGGTTAATGATCGAGAAGAATTCATTTAGCTGAGCTATGTGGTCGCATTCTCGGGACGACTTGACCCACATGTTGTCAATATAGACTTCCATGGTTTTACCGAGCTGGTCTGCAAACACTTTGTTTACTAGGCGCTGATAAGTTGCACCTGAGTTCTTTAGTACGAAGGGCATTACCTTGTAGCAGTAAATGCCTCAGTCTGTGATAAAAGCTGTTTTTTCTTGATCCTCTGGGTCATTAGGATCTGATTATACCCAGAGAAAGCACCCATGAAGGACATTAGCTGATGGCCAGATGTAGCTTCTACCATACGATCTATATGAGGGAGTTGAAAGCTTTCCTTAGGACTGTTGGGAATGTCCTGAAATCTACCGTACTATCTCTAGAAAGTATGATAAGTGTCGAGATCAGACATAAGTCATAAATACTGGGTGATCATGATGACTTGCTAGAGTCCGCTCTTGATCTATAAGTTTAGGACTTATTACCAGTATTGTATGATCCCTAAGGGTCACACACCATAGCTAACGGGAAAGTTAACAAGGAATTAATACGGTAAGATGCAAGGCATTTACTGTATTTGTACAGAGAATTGGGCCAGACAAAATACAGGCTTTTGTCTGATTTGTGTCTTGGGCCCAAAATCCCAATAGGCCATTAGGTTAATTCCTTGGGCCCATATAAGGGAAGAGGAGGCGCCATTTAGACCACAAGTCTGCGATTTTCAGGTCGAGCCGTCCTCTCTCTCTCTGTTGATTCCAACTTGGTCTAGCAGCCTGATCCAGTAGCTTGTAAGCGTGTGGATACCTAGGAGGAGCCGGTTATCATCAGCTCTTGTAGATCTCTTCATTCCTTTGATCAATCCGCTGCAATCACAAGGTAATGAATCTGATCTGTTTATGATTCAACTGCAAATCACCTAGATCCTAGTTTATTATGTGCTAGGCTGTAACCTGACAATTACACCATGAACTCACATAATCCTACAGTGGTATCAGAGCTTAGGTCGTTAGTTTTTTTGTTGTTTGGATCATATTTAGGTTGTTTTAATGTTAAGAATCGAATTTGGCTTAAGAAATTTGATTAGAACTTGTAAAAACCTAATTTTGAAATCGCTTGTATCATTGCTTGGTATGAATCACAAGTTGACTTTGTCCATATAATTAAACGATTTATGTGTTTAATCGTGAATGTCATAATCGCACATGTTGATTTGATTGGTTTGTTGAATGGCATGAAAATTATTGAATCGTGATTGTTGTTTATAATCATGTTTTTGTCTTTATTGTATGTCACGATCGTTTATTGAAATTTGATTTGTTAATGTTCAATAAGCGATTTGTCTTCATATGAACGTGAGCAATTATGAATTTGAAAAGGACAAAATTGTTTTGTTGTTAAGCGAATAACATGAAACAAATCACATGTTGACTTTTGAATCGTGATGTTTGTTATGATACGATTTATAAAAGATTGCTTTGTATGAATTAATTAATTATTTAATTAATTATGGTTTAAGCGGTTCACCCAAAATCGCGGTTTTCTGGAAATTATTTAATGCAATTGGTATTATTTAATTTCTGGTTAAACCGGATTTAAATTCAAAAATTGAATTTTAACCTAAACCGAAGGCTGGTCTAAGTTTGATTTGGTTGGACCAAATAATTTAGAGCTGGTCTGGTTTAGTAAATAACCAGTTGGATTTAGTAGTTAATTTGGTCTCGGACCAGAATTAATGAACCGACTCGGTTATGTCAAATTATTGGGCCAATTGGAATTCTGTGGTCTTGGGCCAAGAATTGGGCCTATAATTTGTGACCCAACCAAAAAAAAAAAAAATTTAATAAAATATTAAATTAGAAATTTCAATTTTAGTATGTTTCTAAATTTAGAAAGTTTCTAAAATAAGTAAGTTTCCCAAAATAGTAATCTTCTATTTTTGGAAAGAAAATCTAAAATCCTCAAAACCAATATCAAGCTTGGATGTCTTGCCCAATCTTGTCAGCTACTTAACGCTTATTCAATTACAGATATGGCTTACAGTGTGAGGTGTCTGTTTTTGCGTAAGTAAAGTAGTATATAGTCACTAATTTCATTGGGAGTCCCAGACTTTAGTGATTATTTGGCTGTAAGAGATTGGTTTCCTTGACTGGGCCATCGGGAGTCCCGGGCCTTGAGACATCTGGTGAATTGGGCCTTGGGCCCAATCCACAACCGAGAGTTATATGGTTATAACTAGCTGTGTGTATGCTTACCAAGTAAAGCTAATTCTGGGTGACGGCCAGTGGCCCACTTTGGAATTAGCTGAACATGGGTGTCGGAATCATTGCATTCTTATGAGGTTAAACAAAGAAATTTTGAATGCAATGCGAGTTTTCTTATAAGTTATTAAGATTACTCTTTTATGAACTAAATAACTAAAACTCTATTGTCTCATAATTTCAGCTATGTCAAGCACAACAAATCAAAACACTTTCTCGATCCGGTCTGTCCTTGAGATGGACAAACTGAACGGATCAAATTTCTTGACTTGGTCGCGGAACCTGAGGCTAGTCCTCAGGCAGGAGAGAAAGGACTATGTCCTTGAAAGAGATCTCCCCGAGAGGATCGGGTCCAATGCCTCTCATGCAGTATATGATGCTTGGAATAAGCATTATAATGATGCGGTAGATGTGCGTGGTCTGATATTGGCTACCATGGACTCAGATTTGCTGAAGCAATATGAGAACATGGAGTCGCCAATAGAGATGATCAACAGCCTGAAATTGAAATTTCAGGAGCAGGTAAGAGTGGAGAAATACCAGTTGGTTAAGTCTCTCACTAGCTGCAAGCTACCCAATGATCATCCAGTGAGTCCTCATGTCAGTAAAATGATGGGTTACATTGATAACCTGAGGAAACTGGATTATCCAGTTAGCCAAGAATTGGCAACTGAGATCATTCTACAGTCACTGCCGTCAAGCTATGATAAGTTCAAAAGGAACTATATCAAGAAAGGCTTAACGAAGACGCTGACTGAACTGCATAATATGCTCAAGACAGTTGAGCCAAACGTGAAGAGTACCCTGTATAATCTCGTAATGGAGAAGGGTAGGTTTACTAAACCTAATGCTGACAAGGGTGAAGACAAAGTTGTCCAGATTTTGAATCATGGCAAGCGTGTGTCTTCTGAGCCCGAGTCAGATACCTCTTACGTTGGTAAGTGCTGCTACTGTAAAGAGACTGGGCATTGGAAGAGAGATTGCATTAAATTCATGGAAGATTATGAGGAGTTGAAGTTGATGTATGAGACTACTTCCTAAGGTATTCATGTTATTACTTCAAGTTCTACCTTATAGGTATTGGATACTGGTTGTGGCACTGATATTTGTTATAATATGCAGAGCCTAAGCAACAGTAGAACGTTGAAGGAAGGACAAGTGGAACTGCATGTCTGGAAGGAGCTATAAATGCTGCCTCAGCCGTAGGGTTTTCACTTGTAGATGCCTTTGAGGCTTGGTTTTGTATTAAGTAATTGCTACAATGTACCTGCTTTAAGCAGAGTTGTCTTTCATTTTCTTGTAAGAATTTGAACGTTTTTCATTTTGATAAAAGACAAGTTTGTTCTTTTGATCTCAATGAAATATTGATTGTAGCACCCTATTCAAGGAATGGGTTTTATATCTTAAACCAAAGAGTGCCTAAATGTAACATAAATACCGAATTGGTTTAAATCTGATGAATTAAACCTGATTTTTCTTGGCGTAAATGTTTTGGTCACATAGAGTGAGTCGGATTCAGAAATCCCATAGTTATGGACTTTTGGGCTCATTTGATCGGATATCTTTTGAGACTTGAATTCTGCTTACTGGACCAAAAGACAAAGGGCCCATCTTAGCCGAGCTAGAGAAAGGCCCAAAGGCTTATTGGACCTTGAACATACTCATGTATGTGGCCCGATGAGCAGTAATGCCAGAGAAAATTTCCTGTACTTCATTATATTTACTGATTACTTCAGTGAGTATGACTGTGTTCATTTGATGAGACACGAGTCGGAATTCTTTGAAATGGTCGAAAGAGTTCCAGAATGAGGTATAGAATCTGAGTGACAGAAGTATTGAGACTCTGGATTAGATCACGAGTGAGAATACTTAAGTCATTGATGGTGTGATCATCTGAATGAGTGTGAAGTCGTTTCACAGCTCATTTCTCCTGAAAACCTTGAGGTGTTTCTGTGAGAAAGAATCAGATCTTATTAGAAATGATTAAAGATGAGTCACACGAATCTTCCATGATATTCTTTATGAATAACAACGCTCTAGAAATATCTAAGTTTACGCTGAAATAGTTCCACCAATATCAGTTGAAAGACACCACATAAATGTGGACTGGAAATGATCCAAATTCGTCTTTACTGAGTATTTGTAGTTGATCTACTTCGCTAGTTGTCCTAGGGAAACCAAGGCTTGTTACCTTTTACGTCCATTCCGAAAACGAAGTTAGGTTGTTCGGAATTCTGTTTTCTAAAAGGAAAGTTGCTTTCCAAGAAGAACAGTGGGAGTAAAAGTATAACTCGAAGAAATTCGAGATATACAGGAGGCTGCTCAACCTGTTGAGGGAGAGCAGCAGATGGATTTACAGATTTCCGTAGAATCTACACCTGTAGAGCCTGAAGTTCGCAGATCTGAATGAATCCGTCACTAATCCGAGAGTGATTTCTCGTGATTAGTTGCCATGATCTGATGATCATTGAAAGTGACGAACCTGCGAAATTCACAGAAGCGAAAGTGAGCCCGGACTCCGAAAAATTATACTGTATGTAAGTTAGCTTCATCGATCCATTCATGGATAGAAGCAAACATATCGGAGTTGGAATCGTCGTTCTGTTGAAGTAGTCAAGGTTTTGACTTGAACAGGAACGAGATGGAACTGTGCGTTTACTAATAGATAAGTGGGAGCGATGTTGCATTTCTCATAGTGTATGTCGATGACATACTGATTCTCGGAAATAACGTTCCAATGCTGCAGTCGGTAAAGGACTGGCTTGGGAGTTGGTTTTATGATTGATATGGGTAAAGCCACGTAAGTTCTTGGATTTTGGATCAAAAGATAGAGATCCAAAAGAGCTGGTAGGACAAAGTCAGGATTCTTAAATTGACAAAGTCCTACACGTTTTCAGCATTCCAAGAAGGGTTTTATGCCGATGTCACATGGCATTACGTTAAGCAAGAAACAGTGTCCTACGATAACTGCTGAGCTTGAAAGCATGGATGAGATTCCATATGCGTCAGCAATTGGATCTATCATGTATGCCATGACATGTACTTGTTTTGATATTGCTTTAATGTTAAGCAAGACAAGTAAAGACCAGTCAAATCCAGCAAAGAATCACTGGATAGACGTAATGAATATCCTCAAGTATTTGGAAAATACTTAGGATAAGTTCTTGATTTACGGAGAAAGTGAGGTGCTACAAGTCAGTAGAGTCTGAAAGGCAAGTTTCCAACAGACAAAGATGATTTCCGGTCACAGTCCGGTTATATCTTGTGTCTGTCTGGCGGTGCAAGGCACTGTTGCTGACTCCATGACTTAAGCTGAACATTTCGCAGCTTGGGTAGCGGCGAAAGAGGTTGTTTGGAAAGAAGAGTTCATCACTGAACTTGATGTGATTCCCAGCATAGATGAGGCTAGCTGCACATCAGAGGTCCAAACACCTTGAGGGTAGGTATAACCTATTCCGTGAGATAAATGACAGAGGTGTTAAGTAGATCAGCAAGTTTCAACGAATGAGAACGTTGCTAATCTATTAACGAAGCCACTCCTTAGGCCTAAGCATGAGTCGCGGACTGTAGCTGTAGGATAAGTGAAATTAAGATGTAGTCTTAATTTCAGTGGGAGTTTGTAAAGGGCTTTATTTAGTTGTTTTGAAAGGTTCATGTAAACATAATATTTTATGTTTATGAAATCTATGATTTCTGGATTATTTTAACTGTGATATAAATAATCGTTCCAAAATGATTCATGTCATTATATATGGGCCATCGAAGTACATGAGTAGACTTGATCCTGAAACCCCATATTTAACGAAATGACATAAATCATAGTGTCCATAGTCGAAGGTTGTTGAAATTGGAACACCAACAACCACTTGAGACTAGATTGTGTTGAGACTTATGACCAAGTTTCGAGGGGTCATAGATGCGCGGCATCAAAGTCGACACATAGGTATATGTAGGGGAGCATATGACCGGACATGGCCCGCTGATGAGAACTCTACAAGATATTAATATCTGTGTCATAAGAGGTTCTCATATACGACTATAGAGTATAGTCCTTAGACCTGAGTTCGCATGCATGTGGCTGCACATGGAGTGATGCACTTTGATCATTGTCTAACGCTGTTTCGTAACTGGGAGCTATAAGGACCTTGGTTGGGTGTATTATGAAGTGTGTGGTTCATAGTGATGGAACAAGATGGGATTTGTCCCTGCCCTTTAACGGAGGTAATATCTCTAGGCCAATCGGAGACTTGATAGCTGGTAAGAGAGTGGCCACTCCCAAACGGACTTGCCCAAGTCGTTTGCATTGTCAGTATCAAATCTGGTCCGATGAACATGGTCTGGCTATATAAGGATGACACGCATCTTGCCTTATGCCAGATCGAGATATTGAGACAAAAGGATTAGGGAATGTAGGATTCCAGTACAAGTGGGAGATTGTTGGGAATGTCCTGAAATCTACCGTACTATCTCTAGAAAGTATGATAAGTGTCGAGATCAGACATAAGTCATAAATACTGGGTGATCATGATGACTTGCTAGAGTCCGCTCTTGATCTATAAGTTTAGGACTTATTACCAGTATTGTATGATCCCTAAGGGTCACACACCATAGCTAACGAGAAAGTTAACAAGGAATTAATACGGTAAGATGCAAGGCATTTACTGTATTTGTACAGAGAATTGGGCCAGACAAAATACAGGCTTTTGTCTGATTTGTGTCTTGGGCCCAAAATCCCAATAGGCCATTAGGTTAATTCCTTGGGCCCATATAAGGGAAGAGGAGGCGCCATTTAGACCACAAGTCTGCGATTTTCAGGTCGAGCCGTCCTCTCTCTCTCTGTTGATTCCAACTTGGTCTAGCAGCCTGATCCAGTAGCTTGTAAGCGTGTGGATACCTAGGAGGAGCCGGTTATCATCAGCTCTTGTAGATCTCTTCATTCCTTTGATCAATCCGCTGCAATCACAAGGTAATGAATCTGATCTGTTTATGATTCAACTGCAAATCACCTAGATCCTAGTTTATTATGTGCTAGGCTGTAACCTGACAATTACACCATGAACTCACATAATCCTACAAGGACAAGCCATGTTGAGGTCGGGGAAATCGATACATACTCTCCACTTCACATTCTTCTTTTTAACGAATATTGGGTTGGCGAGCCTGTTGGGGTATTTGACTTCCCTGATCTGACTTACTTTGAGTAGTTGATCGACCTCGTAACTGCAATAGCTCAGTCGGGGCAGAGCTTCCGCCGTTTTTCTTGATGGGCTTGTAAGTAGGGTCAATGTTTATGTCGTGGGATGTCACTTCCAAGATGATCCCTTTCATGTCTGTTGTGGACCTTGCAAAGGTGTCCACATTGCCTTTAAGGAAAGTTATAAGTTCATCCTTGATCGGGCTGGTTAGGTCCGCTCCGATACTGACACACCTTTCATGGTTAGTATCATCGATGAAAAGTTTCACAACGAGCTCTTTTCGCGGTCCGTAGACCGCTGGGTCTTTATTGCTTTTGACCTCTCGTTATGCGAGCTCATTTCATTTATGTAGTTGCTATAATTCAGATTTTTCTATTTGACCGATAGACATCTAGGTAGCATACTTGGGGGGCTTTTTGGCTTCTGAAGATCGTCTTGATGCTTTGTAGATGATATGCTTTTATGGTGTAAATCCATGGTCTGCCCATAATTTTATTATAGGGAGCTGGCCTGTTTATTACCGTGTAGTCTCTTTTCTTTAGTACTCCGGCAATGTTAACTGGCAGTCGAATTATGCCTAATGAGTATGTTGTTTCGCTGGCAAAGCCTATGAGAACTGGTTTCTCACCTCTTAGGTTAGAGTCTGTAAAACCCATTTTCCTAAAGGGAGTGTAGAACAACACATCTACTGAGCTACCGGTATCGATCATGACTCTAGATAGCTCAAATCCAGATACACCAAGCCCGATTATGAGAGTGTCGTCGTGTGGTCAGTCTAGCTCAGCGTTTCGATTTTCCACAACGAGATTTGTTGGTTAGGCCCTTATAATTTGCTTTCAATCTCAGAGTCTTTGAAGACCTTTCTTTTGAATGTTTTTATTGAGTTTACTAGTACACAACAGAACTTGGAGCCTCCACAAGTGAGGCTGACGCTTTTTGGAGGTGGGCATAGCCCTTCCCCCCCCCCCACCCCCGAAATGCGAGGTGATCTGTAGGTAAGTTTTGAGTTCGACTATGGACTAGCCAAGTGAGAGGTATGAAGAAATGATTTTCTCCCCCAGGAAGTGCAAAGAGAGCCGGAGCTCGAGTTTGCATTAACCAAGGTAGTGTGTGGGCGGGATACCAGTTTTCAGCCATTGAGCAAGATAGCTCAAGTTTTCGGCGAATGAGGTTAATGCGTTTAAGTGTGGTACTTTATGGATCGGCACTTTTTGGAGGTTGGAATCGCCCTTCCCCGGAAGTGCAAGTTGAGCTAGAGCTTGTTCTCATGTGTTTTAAAGGTGGTGGAGGGGGGGGGGGAGGTGGGAGATCACATATTTGGGGTTACCTCCACAAAGGGTGATGTTTTGAAAGATGAGCTCGATATGCTTTTACCCATTTCGTGGGCCTGGTGGTGGGGAATCATGGGGCTCCTCCTCGATATTCCGGCTCCTCTTACTGGAGGTCACTTTATTTGTATTGGGCTTAGGTGGGAGCTCATCTTCTTCAGGACTTTGCTCTTCTGGAGATTCAGTCTTAGATTTTTCAGCTGAGAGACGATCTTTGCTTCGGCATTCCTTTGAGGATTCGTTCTTGTTATGGTATTTGCATAATTTGTTCTTGTCAAAAGTTTTTTTGGACTTGGTCGAATCTTTGATAGCGAAGTTATGTTGACCTTGACCTTTATCCTTTGACTCGTTTTTTGAATTCCTGTTCAAGTTATTTGTGTTTGCTGCGGCTTTTCTGTGACTATGAAGCGCAAAAGCTGATGCTAGATGGAACGCGTCATCAAGAGAGACTACTGATCTAACTGCAAGTTCCTCGCAAAATCGTGAGGTGTACCAAAGTCCATGTCTGAGTGCTCTAAAGGCTACGACCTCGTTCGGGTTCGCGATCTTAGATTTGACCTCTTTGAACCTGTCTATGAAGTTTCTAAGGTATTCATCTCGAGCTTGAGAGATTGCTCAAAGATAAGCCTCTGAGGCCCTTTCCTGTATGTACACCGAGTAGTGTGTAAGGAAGTTTCAGGCGAGTGTGTTAAAGTTGTCTATCGGTAGCCTGAATGCTCTGATATGAGCTCGAGGATCACCTTTTCCAAAGTATTATGGAAATCTGATTTTAGATGAATATGGGATGCAAGCGTTAGCGATCGTATCTGTGAAGGGATTTTGTCGAGTTTCCTCGATTACCCTGTCAATATCAGGAGCTGAGCTTATGGCAAAGTGAACTCGATTGTTCATCTGTTACAGCTCGGCGTTCGTGTGATAAACGTACCTTTGGAAAGATTTGCAAACAATCACGCCTTGTTGATCAGCAGGGTGATAATTCAGTCCGTTTTGTTTACCGTTTACTTGACCGTTCCCTGTTTGGAGAGGTCTAAAATTGAATTGAGTTCCAGAATTTTCCCGTTAGGAATCTCTAGAGGTTGTCTCAATGTGGAAGGAATGTCACACACTCTCGGCCACATGGACCTGGTTGGTTAATATCCTAGAGGAAGAAGAGGTGGAGAGGGCAAACACGTTGGATTGTATGTTGTTCCCACACGATTTGAGTTCGTCAAATTCACAGTTAACAATGGCGAGCTTGAGAAATAGGTTGGTGTTGGATATCCTCCAGTTCGCACTGAGGTAGTGAACTCTCTCGAGGCTCAAGACTGACAGAGGTCTCATAGAAGTTCAGACGTGTTTGCGGAGGCAGACTTCCTCGATTGGGGAGGAGTCATGTCCCGTTACGAACTTGGGAATATGAGATCTTAGAGAGTCTGTTTGCCAGATGTCGTTCTTGTCGGTCAAGCCGAGCTGTTAGAGCTCGAGTCGTTGATTCATGGCTTTGAGCCTTGTACACTAACATTGAGAGCATGTTGTGAATCTCAGCTATATCGTTAACTAGACCTTCCAGTCGTTGTGACTTATGGAGAGACAGGCCTGAGGTCAGTCGTGGTCAAGGTTTGGGCCTAACCGGTCGGGTTTTCGTCGGATCTTATCCATACCGGAGGGTTTGCGCGATCAGTGGCGGAGGTGCTCCCATTGGGGAGGTTATCTCCAACTGTGGTGCTAGATCGTGGCAGAACAGGATCTGCGACAACGCATGAGGGTGGAGTCACTTTTCCATAGCCTGTCAATTTTGTTCCCGTGGGAGCGTCGCCCGGTGGGGTCAACTGCTCGTGATCTGTTGTGACTGGCCGTTTCGTCCAGCTTTCGTGAGTTCTGGGTTTTCAGCACCCATTTCGTTTTTTTGATATCTTTTATCGGTTTTCTACACTATGACCGTCCCTACAGACGGCGCCAAAATATGGATCCGGAAATCCACACTAGAGATTTATGATTTGTAAAGGGGAGTTTTGCAGGGCATCACCTCAAAGATTACACGATGCTTCAAAGAATTATCTAAAACAAACAATGAGTTTCGTAATTATCTTGTATTAATGAAAGAATGATTACAAATGAGATCTAAAGAGAGAGTTTTACAGTGGGCTCGTAGAGCTGTTATGTGTGTAAAAAATAATAGGAAAAGAAGGTCCTTCAGTTAAAGCCATTGAACTCCTTTTATAGCCTTGATGACGAGCTCTCACTCTGCATTTCCCGTAGTGCTCTCGTTAGAACGACATCCATGATCTCCGGACTGTTGAGCTGATCTTGGAGTGATCCCTTTGTCTCAGTCTCTTTCTCGGTTCTAAAGGAACAAATCCAAAACCAGTGATTTCAATCAAAAAGGAAGAAAGAAGAAGAGAAAGATAGGAAGATTGCAAGATTTTTGGTTGCAAAATTGATTAACCACTACATTTGTTTCTATTTTTCCTAGATCAAAACCTTTTTTTAATTGAGGCTATTAGCCATGTGTTCTCCTTTTTCTTCTTGAAATGGAAGGGCTCAATTTTCTAGAAATATAGGCATAAAATATTTTTGATGATTTTGAAAATGAGAAGATGGAGAGATGAAAAGTCCGTTTGCTTAAGGAGATTAAGAAGATGAGAATGGAGTTTGCTAGAAATGATGCCAAACCTCAAAGTGGCTCTGAAAATACTTGATATAAACTTCCCAAGAATGCACTTAGAGGATGAATTGGTGTTAAATAATCTTGACACCAAGGTTACTAGTATAAGATCCAAGCATGTGGATTGTAGGGTCGCACAAGAGTTGCAGAATAGCTCCTGATATTCCCAACTCTGATTCTTCTTGATATGACTCACAAGACCATAAAGCAGAGGTTGAAACTTGGATATGACATACCAGGTTTCAAAATGTTCAAGAAGAAAAAAAGAAGAGATTTCTCTCAAATATCAAAAGATCAAAAGTTTTGAAAAAGGGTCACTTAGATTATTTTCGAAATGGAATATAAATAAAAAGGGTTTGCATGAGAAATGTGGACAAAACCCTTCGGAAATACAAAGGAAACTAACTAAACAAAGACCAAAGACCATTGACTCAAATGTGACCACCGAAATTCCAAGCTCTTCACACTGTTTCTCCTTAGTCAAATGGGTCTTCTCAGCTTGCTTTTCGAAATGGAAAATTGGCCACCAAATTAGGCCTGATCTTCCTTAGTGAATTGGATGCAATTTTCATGGACCGGACCAAGTCTTCATCACCACATGCCATCTTATTTTGGGTCAAGGCCATAAGTGAATGGAGAGCATTTCTGAATGTATGGAACCTGATCTTGTTACTGGATCATGTGGAATGTGAAGATCATGCTTCATTTATTGTTTGCCCCATGTCTTCTTATTTTTGGTCATGATCAGCGCGTCCACAACCGGATCCTGCTCGTTCTCGCTTTGACTCGATCCATCCTTGGCTAAGAACGGCATTCAATTGTCCTCGACAATGCACAATTCTTCCTTGGCCAAGTCCAATTCTCCCTCAGCCATCACTCTTTTTAGCTCGGCCACAAGCTGTTCCTCAGCTTCTAGTACTCCTTCATCCATTCCATTCCACGGTTTAAGATTTCCCTTTCTTGATGGATCCATGTTCACATCAAAATTGGACATTTGAAGATTGATGATGTGTTGTGTGACACCGGCTCCAATGTGAGTGCAATGTCTCTTGAGATGATTGAGATATTGGAAATCAAGAATATAGAGAGGTACACCTCTACTATCATTTTGGAGATTCTTTAACCAAGGTCCCACATGGTGAGCTCAAGGACTACACAATCATGAATGGGGATTGTGGCATTCCAACGGACTTCGTTGTCATGAAGATGAAGAAGGGTAAAAAGCTCCCTTTTCTCTTAGGAACTAATTTCCTAAACACTACCTGAGCTACAATGGATTTCAACAACAAATGGGTAGTGCTCACAAAGCTGAATTACAAGGTGTTCTACCCTATGAAGCCTTACTCCATCAACATTTAAGGAACCATCACTAGTGACTTTGACCTTGCGGAAGATAGAGCATTGCTCTTATTGGCAAGATAGAGTACTGTGGATCCATTTCCTTGGGAAAGATGAGCATCGAGGAGACACATGTTGATAATATTGAGATGGTGCACTCTCCAAGGATTGACAAAGTTGAGAAGGATTCTTTGGTTGAGAGACAATTAAATAGCCGATTAGTGAGCACATGGAAAGTGCTAAAGAGGAGGGGAGTGGAGCCAAATAAGCTCCTCCATGAGCAAAAAGAAGAGAGGCATAGCACCCAAACTCCCACCAAATCTCAGGCTCCAAACACTCTCACTCTTCACCCTTTGAAGCTCAAGGATGGAAGCATTTAACACAAGGTGAACTTGTAACGCCCCTTTACTGTTATCCGCTGACCGACGAGCACAACGGCCAACAATCAAATAAGAACATGACCGATCGAACCTGTGAATGCCAAATGAGAAGAGTTCTTCACAATACAAAAGCCAGAGACGATCTGATTTGAGTCAGTGGCTCGAACAAACCATCCTAGACTCCGTTTACCTCGTTTACGCGATATAAGGATTTTCAACCCGTACCGCTTCCATGAGTTGTGTTTGGTTCGGATTAAACCATATATTAGGGAATAATTCCATATTTAAGTGTTTTAAGTCTTTTAGATCCTTTAAACCTAAATCATCTATTTCAAAGGGGTTTTAAAAATCTTTAAAGGTGCCCATAAAAATCCAAACCGAATAAAAATTATTCGAAAGCAAACCGTAGCCAAATGCGAACCTAAATCTACTCCGAGGTCCTCCCGCGTCTGCCGAGCTAATCCTCAAACCTGAAAAACACAAAAGCGAATATAATGAGCAATATAATATTACCCAGAGAGTTGGCTCCCAACTAACAGGCTGTTAAACATGCTAATATAATAATCCCGCCCAAAACCCAAAATAACAATCAATGAGAAGCAGAAAAATACAATTAGCTGATCACGTTCCACCACGATGTTATGAGCTCTACAACACACAAGCATTCTCTATCAACAAATAAAAACTACGGAATTCGAGATCACTACGACACATGCCCTCGATTAGACTCGATCTAACTATCGCAGTTCTAACACAAACTCCACCCTATGGGCCCCAAATGTGAATTCGGTAAATTTCCACGGGAACACTTAGCTACCCCACAGTAACTAAAACCACCCACGACTCTTAGACGTAAACACAAAGTCCTATGACCTAGGATACCATTCTCAGTCCATCGATACACGGTGACTCGAGCTACCCCTAGATATGCAAAGTTTCCATGTAGTCCGGCCCTAGGACATGACCCCGTTTCTCTGGACTACACACTTACCGACCACTCCGTTGGTTAACGCCTAACCAGAACCTCTACTCGAAGGTACGTGAACCGATCAAGAAAATACCCGAGAATCCAATCGAAAAGAAAGTACCAGAACGCCATCTCTAGACTTGCGGGATATAACACACCCTATAGAGTTCTGATAACATAAATATAAACAAGCAGACTCACTGGGATTAGTAAATCTTTTAATATTTAGCTTAAACCCTAATTTCATTTAATCAGCTGCATTGGGATTAGTAAACTTACTAACCCCGTAGACGGCTCAACCCCATATTATAACTTTTAAAATCTTATTTCTTTATTTCTATGTTTTAATCGTCTTAACCCGTCAGATTGAGATTAGTAAACTTACTAATCTCTTAACGTCTATTAATTCATAATCATTTACTTAACCCCAAATTACCGCCAAACTAACCCAACCCCAATATCATATTCTAAGGTGTGTTATGTAATTGAAATCCATATTTTAATTTAACTATTAATTCTTGTATATAGATTCATTTAGTTACGTTCTTAATAATATAAATATATAAATATGCATATATTCCCTAGCATGTCGTTCTATATGAATGCAACAATCAAGCAACAATCAACGGTACGATCAATCAATTACCTGTAAATACTATCTAACATGCCATGTAATATTTCCTATCCGTTTTAATTAGTTAACCGAGTTATTTAATCACCCTAACCGTTCTATCATATTCCAATTACGGGTATACAATCCTATGTTACTACGGTTTTATAATCCGGGATCTATATGATTCTAACCTAATATGCATCACACACAATTTATCCAACTCATAGTGCAATAACGACGGATAGACGGACTGATGGATTACAAGAGACCCGAGACCAAACTGATACAATTCTGAACCCTTTCTCGAACCGTTGACTAGCTTGACCTGAGCTTTGACCCAAACTTAACCAACCTGATCATAACTTTTAATTTGCGGTGACCCGTCCACTAGAGGAGTTGACCGGCAAGAGGAGGCGACCGGCGGCGTTGACCACGATAAAGGCCGACACTGACCATGATAATGACATGCGTTGACCGATTCACCAAGGTTTGACCGGCTAAGAGAGGGGATCGCCGGCGGTTGACAGGCTCAAGAGGTGATCGCTAGTGAGTTCGGCGAAGAGAGAGATCACGGCGTGAAAAGGAGAGATCCGGCGAGAGGTTTGACCGGCGGAGAGGCTTCTCCAACGACGGTGACTTTCCGTTGACCTGTAATCTGCCGTTGACATAACCTTGAGAGAGGGTATTACAAAACTATACTGGAAGGTGCAAGCCAGTCTCAAGTACTAGAGCTATTTTCACTCCCGAGCTACAAGCCGATCCGATCAAGATCCAAGAGGATTTCACCAAAGCCTTGACCATCAATAAAAAGGTCAAGCCATCCCCATTTCCTCATTAAAAAGAAAAAGTAGTCAAGCTTAGTGACTCAAAATAAGCTCATCTGGACGGAAGTCCCATGGTTATCCCTTGTATATATGCTTTAGTTTTTATTTTTGTAGTTAATGTTGATGTCTCTTTTGAGTATTTATATGTATTTGGAAGTTGGAATAATCAAAAGAAAGAAAGAAATTCATGGAAAATTTTGGCCAGTCATAGCGGTCGGGATTCACCGTCAAAGCAGCCACGACCGAGATGCAATATACGGGAAAAACCAGAACCGTGCAGCAAGCCATACCCGGGAGCTCCACGGATGAACAGTAGCGCTCTGGACAAACCGCGGCCGAGGAAGCGGTCGCGTAGAGTGGTCTAGACCGAGCGTGGACGAGGAAGCGGATGGTGATAACAAGCAAATCAGTCCGCGATCAGTGGGACCTTTGTAGAGGCTCATGAGTCTCGAATTGTCCAAACCATGATCCCTCACCCGTGCCAAGCCCAAAGGGGGATGAGCCATGCAATGACACAAGTTTGGGGGAAGATTCTTTACTGCACCTCCCATTTCTTTATCCCACTCCTCTCTCACTCCATATCCAAGTAAAACTCTCCAATCTCTTGTTCATATATCTTTTTCATTTTGCATTATTCTATGTCTTGAGTCTCTTTTCTCTTACTTTTATCATACAAAGGACTGTGTTCTCATGGGTACTTAATACCTATTTGGACTATTTTCTTCCATTTAACCACTCTTGCTAGTCCATGTAGATTCCACACCTTAACAAAAACCTCCTTTCAAGCCTAAAACACTTTCATGGGAGTTGTGAGGTCTCTTTCGGATCAACTAGGCAAATAGTGTTGAGTTTAATTTTGCCTTCCATGTAGAAGCTAGCTTTGCATAATTTTTTCTTAGCATAATTTTGGGAAGTAAAGAAGGAAGTGGGAATCAATTAGAAAGTTAGGAATGAGAATGAGAGAAATCAAAATGTTACGGTGGGAAAAAAATTTGAAATAGCTCTAAGTGAAAAAAAAAGAAAGTCTCCAAGAAAAAGAATTAAAAAGAAGCTAAACGCTCAACTAAGAAAAGAAAAAGAAAGAGCTACCACTACAATAAAGCAGCGTTTGTGCGACTGCAACCTAAAACTATAACTATTTGGAGACACATTTGCGACTACAAATATATGGTCGTCTATTAGTCGCTAATATACGACCAAAAATGATTGTCGCCAATTTAGTTTCCGATTTACGACTGGTTAACGACTATTGTCGAGACCGGAAACAATAGTCACAACGTAGTCGGTAATTTAGCGACTATGTTGCGTCTGCTGTTAAGGGACATATAATCGCAATGAGTCACTATTTGGGAAACTAATTTGCTACTTCGTGTATAGTAATAACATACTCATTATTCTTGTCGCAAAGTAGTCGGGTATGAGTCGTATCATATAGTATTTATTGATTTAGTAATAATAATATAAGATATTTTGGTTATATTTGCTAATAATCTTAATTGATTATCAAAGCTAATCTATACTTGTAATATCAATTTGCCTGGTGCACGTTTGAGTACCATTTTATATTATGCTATTTTTGATTTTGCATATTTGTTTCATATATACCAAGAAAAAAATAAAAGTTATTAATTTCTTATTATTCTCATGGTTCAAATAATAATAAGATAATAAAATATCATTAGCGATTAAGGCCCACACATATTAACTAAACCAAGGATTGTCTCTTTTTGGTCTTTACACCTTTTACCCATAACTTTTAGAAACTATAGAGATTCTTGTCCTAGACGATTCATATTCTACCGTTTACCGAAAAAGTACTTGCTTTCTAGATTTTCTGCGAAACATCATCGAGAATCAACCATGTCTTTTCAGATTATCCGAAGAGTTTCTCAGATCAACAATGTCCCATTTATTTTGGATCTAAACGTTTTCCTCCTGCGTGTATGGATGTGTGTTTTTTCCGTTGGAGATCCTACAATGTCAATGATTTTGGTCGATGAAGAGGTAATCTCTCTTTTCGTCTTTCAGTTGCTGTTTTTTTATTCTTTCATGTTTTATTAAGCGAATCATTTCTTGATTTAGGGTATCAAGATAGAGGCATCTGTTCATGCCTCTGTTGTTGATAAGTTGCAGTGGTCAACTTGGTGCTTTGGTCGTTGGTTTAACCTTACAAATGCTCAAATAGTTCTTTCACCACAATACCTTTCCTTGACTCCTCAGAACTTCAAGCTGGTTTTCACATCAGATACATATTTTTGTGTTACTTACCATAGTGTTATGGATCTTCGTCTTATGGTTTGCACATCTATTACAAATATATAACGTCGGAGGGTTTATGATCCTTATTCTAAGGGAAACTTAAAACAAATTTTTCATTTGTGCTTGGGATTATAAAAATCATGTTATTTGCATGTGTTGTCTAATTGATAGTTTTCACTTTATAGATGTCCTTGGTGTTGTAACCCATGTCGAAAATCTCCAAGATTATTGGGCAGGTCCAAAGTTGCAGTTTACCATTCGCGACATAAAGTGAGTTGATCTTAGTCCTCTATTTTGATGAGTTGTTTTGTAGTTTGTCTCTGATAATAGTTAGAAATTTATTTTTTTACTAGCCTCCGGAGTCTTCAATGTTTATTGATTGGGAAAGATGGTGAAGAATTAATCAAAAGGTTTTGGGAGGATGCAGATAAACATGTATTTGTAATTCTTAGATGCTTCTACATAAGACGAGAATCGGGTAAGCATTGAAATTGAATTGGTAATTAGATGAAATTATTGTATTGTGTATTAAATGTTTAGGTTTAGGATTGATTCGTATATCAATTTCTCCATTGTATTCAATGTTTATGAAGCTTGTTCTTGGTTGTTATAACTTAGGTTATACTTGGCTTAAAGGAGTAGAAGAACTTTCGACAATTAGATATGATTAAACTGAGAATCCTTACTTTGTTCGATTCCTCAACATGTTGTGTTCAAAAAACTATTTCAACTCATTTATTTGTTATGCTTTTATATATCTTGGAGTAATACATGAATTTCTGTTTTTGTAGCTTTCCAAATCTGTTACCTAAGCAATATCCTGAAGAAGATCTTATGTCACATTTCATCTTTTAAACCATGTATTCTGTTTTAAACTTTTATTTTTTTGGTTAGAGGATTTATGTTTATTTTAAGAACCTATATATCGGTAATGTTTACAACTTTTTTGTTCATAATCACAATCTCTTATATATGTATAGATATTTAAATATCATAGAGAATCTTTGACAAATCATTTTGGTAAATGTCTATGAGTATACGAAACGACCAGGGGAACCCCCATCAAATCAACACTAATCATTGTTTAATATCCTGAGAAATGAGAGTTATGGTTGTAGGTTTATAACTTGCTTCGTTTTTCATTATAGGTTGCTATAATTTATCGACTTGAGTTCTGTGACGCCAGGGGAACCCTTTCAATAAGATTAATGATCCCATTGTCGCTATGAAAATATAACTAATTACTGTAAGTGCTTGAAAACCATACTGTATACAATACTTGAAAAATCGAGCGATACATAATCTACAACATTTAACAAACCACATATATTAATTATGGATCTTCATAAAGACAAGTTGGCCAAATTCCGAAATTATCTCTCATGATTGTGAAGAAAAATAGTGACTCAAGGGTGCAAAAACATGTATCCCATATGTTTATACCTTTGAAACCATAGTCCCACCAAGCCAACCAAGTCTTTATAGGAGCACACGTACATCTATAAAGCCCTTTGATATCTAATCCTCCTCTCTTCTCATAGAAAAGTGCACATCGTCTGTCTGACCTTCCTACCTTTGTCTCAAAGGTATCTTAACACGTACATGAGTTACAAATTCGCGCTCGATGATGTACCTACGGTTCAAAACTTCTCCATCTCCATAATAAACCCGCAAGAACATGGAGTACGCGTATATCCCCGTCTCTCATCAACTATATGCCGATCACTTGGATCATAGCCTCTCTTTTAACCATCTGGTTGATGAAGGTCGACGATCGGTCGAACCAATAGTTACAATATACAAAAGACGACCTCTGAGGAGAAGAGCAGAAGGGTTTTCGGATTCCAGACATTTGTTGAACAATTTAGTTTTAACCCTAGGCGGGCACCATATATTTTCAGTAATGTTGGAGAGGTATAGATCGACCGACTTATAGAAATCTGAGCTTTATTTGACGTTTTGCAGCGCCCTGCATGTTGCCTTCAGCCGAGCCAAATAGCGTATACCTTGGTTATCGTCAATGACGGCAAGAAGAATTTTTTTTTAAGGATATCACTAGGAAGGAAATCCATTACGATTTTGGTAAGAAAAGATGGAAACATGCAAAGGAGAATTTTAACAAATAATATCGTAGAGTATTTGAGATAGATATTGTTACGAAGGCAACCATATAAGTTTATTTATAGATCGAATCCAACCTTTGGGTTTTCCATAGATTTAAACAGTATTTATGTTACTGTTATTTATTAATTAATATGCATCTGTTAGCGTGCATCTTCGGCTGGAGTAAGTATATGTACATGATGAATCTATTTCGCTAGGCAATGATATATAATGTCGTGTCATTATTTATTGCAGTTCAAGATTTATTACAAAACGCGTTGTTACTTGCATGGATTGTTGAAAAATAAATTAGGTAAATGTCCTTTCAATTTAATCATCTCGCTTGTTTGCAAAAAGTCGTTTATCCTGTCATAAAATAGTCGCGAAGTACATAGTCGCAGTGTACTCAAAGATGATGCATATACATACTCCTTATGTTTAAAATTTGCCCATAAATGAAGAAAGCATATAATATTTATAGTAGTTTAACACAATCTAACCAAGCTAAACAATATTTAGAATATGAAGAATATTCAAGAACCTAAACAGGGCCAAATTCCGAAATTGTCCAGAAGGAGTCTGAAGTAAAATAGTGACTTTATGGTCCAAAAGCATCTATCGCACATTGGGTGAACCCTTGAAACCGAAGTCCCACCAACCCTTCCAAGTTGTTATCGGAGCACACATGCAGCTATAAAGCCCGTTGATATCTACAATTCCTTCTTAAAGAACAGAGCAGAAGGCGTTTCTGGCCATACACGCCTATCCATCCTAGTTATTTTCATACGTTTTCGAGTGGCAAGTTCATGGTCGATGACATATCCATTGTTCAACACTACTCCATCTCCATAAAAAATACGCAAGAGCATGGCGTACGCGTATATCTCTGTTTCCCATTGGCTATCTGCCGATCTTTTGATCATTGCCTCTCCTTCAACCATCTTGTCGCTGTAGATAAAACAACGCATACATCGGAGGAGAAGAGCTGAAGGGTTTTCTGATTGTAGACACCTCTCAACGAAATCTTTTTTATAATGAGGTGGGCAAACAAAAAGATTTAAGTTAATAAAACCGGTTATAAATCGATCGACTTGTAGAAATCTTTACTTTGTCTGACGCTTTGAAGCGCCTTGCATATTGTCTTGCCCTAATAAAATAGCGTAAACCTTGTTCACCGTCAATGACGTCAAGACGAATTTTTGAAAGAACATCACTTGGAAGGTAATCAATTATGTATTTGGTAATGAAGAGATGGAAGGCAAAAAGAATTTTGACAAATAATATAACTTTTCAATATTTGAGAGTTCGAGGCAACCACCAGATTTTATTTATAGAGACAATGCAAAATTTGGTTTGCCTAGGCTGTAGTAGTTATGTATTTTTCTTATCACTGAGTCCCAACTAACAACATTCATCATGATCATAGTGTTAATGGGTAAAACTAAGTAATTTTCCTTTTCTGTTTTTGGTTTTAATTTTTTTTTGAGGTATTTGAGATTTATTGATTTTTCTAATGGCTTAAACTATATATGTTATTTAGGAGTTCAACTTAGTCATCTATATATATACATATATTATACCGAGTCACATATCTATTTTAGAAACAGGGGAAAATGGGCGTGTCAAAGGTTTATGTACATATAACTTGGTAAGTAGATATAAACGCAATAAATAAATTAGGTTAACCATATAATTTTTAATACCATCATAAAAACGATCATAAAATTTTACACAAATTCATATCATTTTTGTTCAATTTGTATCGCTCGAATCATGCATAAGCAAAAAAATACACACAAAATCTAAAAGGGAAATTTATCTTTGTTGTGGTATGTCAATAATTCTAAAGGGGAGTGGGCATGTACGGTTAAGATTATTCTGCAATGGATTACCGATGATGAACAAGTATGTTTGATTTACAACTGTAAATTATGAAAGAACAATTATAAGTTTCTTAAGATTTCTCCACAATTTTATTGATGATGACTTTTTTTTTATTTTGGTGGAAATTTCTATTTATATTAACCTTGTTTATTGGTTATACAGATCTTATGTATAAAAGTTAATTACCAACATCATTTTACTATTAATATTTTAAATCATAGCTATTTGCGATTTGTTGACTGAGTAAAGACTACTCATGAGAAAAATTTCAAAAAAATTTGCGTACTTAACCCGGAAACCAAACCCTATTTTTTAGCCCAAAAAATTTCAATTACCCGCCTTAACCTAAAAAATTTCGAGTAAGTGTCGAGAAATCTTCATTTACCATAAACATAAACCCTGATTTTATTTTGTTCTTCCCCTTCTCCAAAATCTCCTTCGAATCTTCTAGCATCTTTTTCTCCAGATCCTCCTCATTCCCGACCAATCTCTAACTGACATCTCTTATTTGAATCTCTTATTCGAGGTTCTCAATTTCATTGCTAATTTTTGTAGAAACCCTAACGACCCTCTCAATTTATTCTCTGAAACTCTCCGTGATACGATGCCTCAACAAGGTAAGAAAGGATGACGTAAGAGACTAACCATTCCAAAGGTCACACAGAGAGCCGTTGGGACCAATCACAGTACTATGAAAAAAACACAAAGCCCTCTACCGCAACAATACATCTTCACATCAAAGGCTGTTGTTCTTCCGACTCAGTCCACTCAACATCAATAAAAAGATCCAGTTATCCCCCAAACGTCGGCGACAACACCCCATGTACAGAACTATCCACCGCCAGTATAACTTTTCCAGGCCTCGACTACTAATCAACTTGAAGTCGATGCATCGCCGGTGTTAGAAGAAGTCCAGAACAACCAGAATCCTGTTGAGGACACCCCACCTTCGCCAGTTAACCAATCTCAGGCTCAGAGTCATCCATCTTCTGAAGGTCAAAACTTCCTCGACGAATCTCTTCCAGTTTTGCCAGACTTCGAGGAGGAGACACTGCGGGCTCTGAATTCTATGCTTCAAGTGCCAGACAGTGAAATGTTTACCACCGTCCTCTCTCCCACACTGAGGCCAAACAAGACTTGGTATGGCTATTGTCATATATTGTTTCTCCAGCTGTTGATATTCTCTGTATCGATTCTTTGTTCTTGTCTTATGCTTTTCGTAATGGTGTGTTTTTAAACCGTCTAGTTTGCTTACGAATCTGATTGTTGGTTTCTTTAGGAGTTATGATGGTCTGATGAGTTCGAGTCTCTGATGGTTAGGATGTTAATCTTGTAGTTAGCAAGCTTCATATTTCAGGTTTACTCGTGACAGAGGATCGAAATTGGTTCAGAAGATTACAAAAAAAATTACAAACAAATTCGATACACCATACTATAGCTTGTCACGTGTGCCTCGTGATAAAGCAGAAAGATACTTCCTCGAGTTCCCAGTACAGTTTTTTCTCATATACCTTTCAAACATACCTTGCATGTGTTGTTTTCACTAATGCTATGCTTATTCTATTTGTATTCTATAAAACCCACCATTGGGATCCCTTGATAACATTGACAATTCAATAGTATTTCGAATAGATCTGTCAACGACGGTTAAAAAAACATGGTTAGCAACGCGAGGACTAGTGTAGAGCGACCTAACTGGATCGGCGAGACTCTCTGGAAAAGGATGACCGACTACAGGGAAACACAAGAAGCAAAGGATAAGAGTAAGAACTATTCCAGTTGCCATCTTTCTAACCGTGAAGGTCGCGGTCATCACGTCCACTTCTCAGGGCCCAAGTCGTACCTAGAAATCCAGCTTGTAATGGAAAGTAACTTGTATTATATATATGTTATTTATGTTTGTTACAACATTGCAACTAGAAATTTCTGTAACAATCCCTGTTGGTTTTATATCACTGCAAGAAGAGGAAATAGGAAGACCGGTTAATATTTGTGAGGTATTCATCAAGACACATACAAAGGCAGATGGTACGTATGTTGATCGGAAGGCAGAGAAAATTGCTACAAATTTTAATAAAATCGTGGACGAGAAGTTGTTAGAGCTCAATATATAGACTTCAGAAGTTTTGAACGGTCCTGCTTCGAGACCTCGGGAACTCTCAATAGATGAATATAACAACATCTTTCTTGAGGTAAAGTAATATTTTTCACAACTCACATTTATAAAGTCATGTCATGTTCTTTATTTAATTGTGTTTCACGGACTATCTTTAATTATAACAGGCCACTGAGACAGATAGACGAGGAAATCCTTATGGAGTTGGAAGCCTCAAAGTGTCTCTTTTGAGGGGCAAGCGCAAGAAGCCGGGAGACTCTTCAGGGTTTGTGGCCTTTCAAGAGCAACAGAAGGAAGCTCAACGTAAAATCGAAGAGCAGGATGCCCGTGAAGCAGATCACGCCCGAGTTGCGAATAAGCAGAAGGAAAATATCGAGTACCTTTCTTTGGTGGAACAGTATCTGCAGCTAAGTGATCCGCAGTATATTGACTTCCTACAGACTCATACGACTGCAGCCAACACAGACGGTCGTCCCCCAACAGGTACAACTTAACTCCATATGTTGCGTAGGTTACGTATCGATGTCCCTACCGAACTAATTTTTGTGTATGATTTCGAAACTCCTTAATATTGGAGTTTCATATGTAGATAATCGTTTATAGTTATCTACGTTATCTTCAAGTAAATATCTTTTACATTTCTTGTATCATTCAAATTGCAGTATCACCAATTACCAAATCGTAAATTTGACAAATGGAATATTACAAAATTCTTATTTTCATTCATACGTATCAGTTGTCAATTAATCGCTTAACGGTCAGAAAGTAGTGGCACATTCAATACCATAATCGTATATGGATGTCATGCGTAGTCGCTGCATATTCATTAGATCAGTCATTAAACAGTCGTAAAATTATCACTGAATAGTCGCCAAAACGTCACCATAGTCTACGACTAATTCGTGACTATACTAGTCAGTCACATAATAGTCGCCACATAGTGGCGACATCATTAACATAATTATATATGAATGTTCCGATTAGTCGCTGGATAGTAGTTAAAATGGTCGTTACCCAGTCGCTACATAGTGGCTAATATTTACGACTACTTTCTTACTATATTATACGGTCATATATTAATCGCCCAGTGGTCACCTAGTTTAACGACTATTTGATGACAACATTTTTCCGACCGCATATGGACTCCCTCTTTTATCGCACAATTGTCGCCAGCGTAGTCGCAAATTAGTCCATATATATTGCGACCATGCTACATCTACTTTACGACTACCATTGTTAGTCGTAAAAGTAGTCATAACCTGCTGACTATTTTTACGACTACGCAATTTAGCGATTATGGATTTACAACCACTACAAGAAAACCAGGTATTGATAGCAGAACAGGATAGCACGAATCTGGGAACTGCTATTATAGATGGTCAGAATTCTTGGTTACTATATGACAGCACTAAATTAGTGCTAACCCGTTTTTTCATTAGGCGGGAAACCCAAATTGGGTTTTGGAGCCCATTTTCTGCTATCCCGCCTAAGGCGCCAACACTTAGTGAAAATACCAAGATTTGGGGATTTAGGTCATTAATGAATCGTGACCAAAAAAAAAAAGACAGAGCTTGGAGAAAAAAAAAACACCTTGATTTCTCCGACAACGACAGTCTTGTCTGCTCCGACAACGACCATCACCACCACGAAACTACTCGTCGGCGATAATCCCTATCTTCTACGGCTTCGATTTCAGTTTTACTCCTGCTTCACTCGTCTTCTCTTTCATTCGAATCGGGGTTCAATCTTCAGCTCATCAAAAATCGAAGGTACGAATTGCTTCAATTGGTTCACTCGGTTCTCATTATTACCTCACCTACTTGTCACTGAGTTTGTATTTGTTTTCATACAAGGGTTAACACAGAGTATCTACATCGAAGAAAACCCAGAGAATCTTCGTTTTGAAGCTTCTGGTTCTAGAGGTATTAAGTAGTTTCATCGATTTACTTTCCGATTTAGGGTTTATATGACTAAGATCTTTAGTAAAACTATACTAATCTTGAAATATTAAACCTATAATACTCGGTTATTGATTTTTCAGGTGTAGTAAGCTGGTTGAAACATATCTAAACTCGCAGCCTTCTCAAACCACGAGCGTTTACAGTGAGTCTCTTATTCTTGTGTATATTGTTTAACTACTTGATTGTTGTTGTGAATGTTCTTAGTATGTTGTTAGTATTGATTTACTTTGTGTAGTGATGCATGTGCTTGTCTTTGTCTGTTATACTTTTAACATTACTTGATTGTGTTCTCTATGTGATTAAGATGTTTGTCTTCTGTGTTTGTCTGTCTGATTATGTTTGTGAGTATAACGAAACTGTTTAACCCTTTAAAAAGGTTTATACTTTTAAGATTATTTGATTGTGTTGTCTGTGTGATTAGGTTGTTGGTCTTCTGTGTTTGTCTGTCTTATTATGTTTGTGAGTATAACGAAACTGTTTAACCCTTTAAGAAGGTTTAAACATAAAATGTTGGACAAGGCATGGGTCCATCTTCGCAGGTAAGGATTATTTTATGCAGGTACTTTCTAATTGGGTTCAGGGGATGATAAGGTACTTGTTTGGTCTACTTCTTCTATATAGAGCTGACCCTGCATATGAGCAAGGTGCCTGGAGTTTTGTAACTGCGGCGGCTAAGGCATTAGGAGATGGTGACATGGTTATATGTCCTTGTAGAAGATGTGTAAATCTGGACCGACATCAAGCAAGCACTGTTGTGCACCATCTAGTAACTCAGGGCATGGATGAGGCTTACAAGCTGCGGACTGATTGGTTTCTTCATGGAGAAGTGACCCCAGAAAAAAATGATGGAAGAAAAGCATCTCAATACAATGAGGAGGTTGTTGGTTTATTTCAAGCTGCTGAATACTTAGATGAAGAGATGGTCCAGAAGGGTGACTTCTGCGAGGTTGCTGAGGGTGAAGACAAGGAAGAAGATGCGTTCTTAGCAAAGCTAGCAGATGCAGAGACTCCGTTGTATCCAACATGTTCAACTCATAGCAAGCTTTCAGCCATTGTGTCTCTGTTTAGACTGAAGACTCAGAATGGTTGGTCTAATAAGAGCTTCAACGAGTTGCTTGGGACATTGCTGAAGGATTATGTGTTTTTCCATGGTGCAATTCCCAAATTGCAACCTAGCACATAATCTTAAACAGATCTAGGTTCTTGTAATCGAATCATAAACAAACCTGGACATTACCTTTGCTGCGGAATTTGGTGGTAATGACGAGATCAACGAACAGATGAATACCTGTTCCTCCTTGGTATCCACATGCTTACAAGCACGGATGGCTGCTAGACCGGATGGAATTCAACCAGAGAGAGAGAGAGGAGAGAGAGCCTGCGGCTGCTCTTCCAAATCGCCAACCAACCTTAGGGTTTCATAACCCATGTTGCAATTTATTAACTCACTAATGGGCCCAAGTTTAATTAATTAAACTAATGGTCCATTAGACTTTTGGGCCCAAGACACAAATCAGACAAAAGCCCATTTGTTGTCTGCCCGACTCTCTGTACAAATACAGTAAAGGCCTCAGCATCTTACGTATTAATTCCATCTTAACTTTCCCGTTAGCTATGGTGTGTGACCCTTCGGGATCATACAATACTGGTAATAAGTCCTAAACTTATAGATCATGAGCGGGCTCTAGCAAGTCATCATGATCACCCAGTATTTATGACTTATGTCTGATCTCGACATTTATCATACTTTCTAGAGATAGTACGGTAGATTTCAGGACATTCCCAACAATCTCCCACTTGTACTGGAATCCTACACAGGACATTCCCAACAATCTCCCGATTGTACTGGAATCCTACATTCCCTAATCCTTTTGTCTCAATATCTCGATCTGGCATAAGGCAAGATGCGTGTCATCCTTATATAGCCAGACCATGTTCATCGGACCAGATTTGATACTGACAATGCAAACGACTTGGGCAAGTCCGTTTGGGAGTGGCCACTCTCTTACCAGCTATCAAGTCTCCGATTGGCCTAGAGATATTACCTCCGTTAAACGGCAGGGACAAATCCCATCTTGTTCCATCACTATGAACTACACACTTTATAATACACCCAACCAAGGTCCTTATAGCTCCCATTTACGAAACAGCGTTAGACAATGATCAAAGCGCATCACTCCATGTGCAGCCACATGCATGCGAACTCAGGTCTAAGGACTATACTCTATAGTCGTATATGAGAACCTCTTATGACACAGATATTAATATCTTGTAGAGTTCTCATCAGCGGGCCATGTCCGGTCATATGCTCCCCTACATATACCTATGTGTCGACTTTGATGCCGCGCATCTATGACCCCTCGAAACTTGGTCATAAGTCTCAACACAATCTAGTCTCAAGTGGTTGTTGGTGTTCCAATTTCAACAACCTTCGACTATGAACATTATGATTTATGTCATTTCGTTAAATATGGGGTTTCAGGATCAAGTCTACTCATGTACTTCGATGGCCCATATATAATGACATGAATCATTTTGGAACGATTATTTATATCACAGTTAAAATAATCCAGAAATCTTAGATTTCATAAACATAAAATATTATGTTTACATGAACCTTTCAAAACAACTAAGTAAAGCCCTTTACAAACTCCCACTGAAATTAAGACTACATCTTAATTTCACTCATCCTACAGCTACAGTCCGCGACTCGTGCTTAGGCATAAGGAGTGGCTTCGTTAATAGATTAGCAACGTTCTCATTCGATGAAACTTGCTTATCTACTTAACACTTCTGTCATTTATCTCACGGAATAGGTTATACCTACCCTCAAGGTGTTTGGACCTCTGATGTGCAGCTAGTCTCATCTATGCTGGGAATCACATCAAGTTCAGTGATGAACTCTTCTTTCCAAACAACCTCTTTCGCCGCTTCTCAAGCTGCGAAATGTTCAGCTTAAGTCATGGAGTCAGCAACAGTGCCTTGCACCGCCAGTCAGACACAAGATATAGCCGGACTGTGACCGGGAATTATCTTTGTCTATTGGAAACTTGCCTTTCAGACTCTATCGACTTGTAGCACCTCACTTTCTCCGTAAATCAAGAATTTTTCTTTAGTATTCCTCAAATACTTTAGGATATTCTTTACGGCAATCCAGTGATTCTTTGCTGGATTTGACTGGTCTTTACTTGTCTTGCTTAACATTAAAACAACATCAAACAAGTACGTTTCATGGCATACATGATAGATCCAATTGCCGACGCATATGGAATCTCATCCATGCATTTAAGCTCAGCAGATATTGTAGGATACTGTTTCTTGCTTAATATATTGCCATGTGACATTGGCATAAAACCCTTCTTGGAGTGCTGAAAACGTGTAGGACTTTGTCAATTTAAGAATCCTGACTTTGTCCTACCAGCTCTTTTGAATCTCTATCTTTAGATCCACAATCCAAGAATATACGTGGCTTTACCCATGTCAATCATAAAACCAACTCCCAAACCAGTCCTTTACCGACTGCAGCATTGGGACGTTATATCCGAGAATCAGTATGTCATCGACATACACTATGAGAAATGCAACATCGCTCCCACTTATCTATTAGTAAACACACAGTTCCATTTCGTTCCTGTTCAAGTCAAAACCTTGACTACTTCAACAGAACGAAGATTCCAACTCCGATATGTTTGCTTCCATCCATGAATGGATCGATGAAGCTAACTTACACAAAATGTAATTTTTCGGAGTCCGGGCTCACTTTCGCTTCTTTGAATTTCGCAGATTCGTCGCTTTCAATGATCATCAGATCATGCGAACTTTCAATGATCATCAGGTTCAACTAATGACGAGAAATCACTCTCGGATTAGTGATTGATTCATTCATATCTGCGAACTTCAGGCTCTACAGGTGTAGATTCTACAGAAATCTGTAAATCCATCCGTTGCTCTCCCTCAACAGGTTGAGTAGCCTCCTGTATTTCTCGAATTTCTTCGAGTTATACTTTTACTCCCACTGTTCTTCTTGGAAAGTAACTTCCCTTCTTAGAAAACAGAATGGACGTAAAAGTAACAAGCCTTGGTTTCCCTAGGACAACCAGTGAAGTAGCACAACTACAAATACTCAGTAAAGACGAATTTGGATCGATTCCAATCCACATTTACGTGGTGTCTTTCAACTGATATTGGTGGAACTATTTCAGCGTAAACTTAGATATTTCTAGAGCGTTATTCTTAAAGAATATCATGGAAGATTCGTGTGACTCATCTTTAATCATTTCTAATAAGATCTGATTCTTTCTCACAGAAATACCTCAAGGTTTTCAGGAGAATTGAGCTGTGAAACGACTTCACACTCATTCAGATGATCACACCATTAATGACTCAAGTATTCTCACTCGTGATCTAATCCAGAGTCTTAATACTTCTGTCACTTAGATTCTATACCTCATTCTGGAACTCTTTCGACCATGTCAAAGAATTCCGACTTGTGTCTCATCAAATGAACACAGTCTTACTCACTGAAGTAATCAGTAGAGACAATGAAGTACATGAAATTTTCTCTGGCATTACTGCTCATCGGACCACATACATGAGTATGTTCAATCTCCAATAAGCCTTTGGGCCTTTCTCTAGCTCGGCTAAGATGGGCCCTTTGTCTTTTGGTCTAGTAAGCAGAATTCAAGTCTCATAAGATATCCATTCAAATGAGCCCAAAAGTCCATAACTATGGGGTTTCTGAATCTGACTTACTCTATGTGACCAAAACATTTATGCCAAGAAAAATCAGGTTTAATTCATCAGATTTAAACCAATTGCGGTATTTATGTTACATTTTAGGCACTCTATGGTTTAAGATATAAAACCCATTCCTTGAATAGGGTGCTACAATTAATATTTCATTAAGATCAAAAGAACAAAACTTGTCTTTTATCAAAATGAAAAAACATTCAAATTCTTACAAGAAAATGAAATACAACTCTGCTTAAAGCAGGTACATTGTAGCAATTACTTAATACAAAACCAAGCCTCAAAGGCATCTACAAGTGAAAACCCTACGGCTGAGGCAGCATCCCAAGCTCCTTCCAGACACGCAGTTCTACTTGCCCTTCCTTCAACGTTCTACTGTTGCTCTGGCTCTGCATATTATAACAAATATCAGTGCCGCAACTAGTATCCAATACCTATAAGGTATAACTTGAAGTAATAACATGAATACCTGAGGAAGTAGTCTCATACATCGACTTTAACTCCTCATAATCTTCCATGAATTTAATGCAATTTCTCTTCCAATGCCCAGTCTCTTTACAGTAGCAGCACTTACCAACGTAAGAGGTATCTGACTCGGGCTCAGAAGACACATGCTTGCCATGATTCAAAATCTGGACAACTTTGTCTTCACCCTTGTCAGCACTAGGTTTAGTAAACCTACCCTTCTCATTCATGAGATTGTACAGGGTACTCTTCACGTTTGGCTCAACTGTCTTGAGCATATCATGCAGTTCAGTCAACGTCTTCGTTAAGCCTTTCTTGATATAGTTCCTTCTGAACTTATCATAGCTTGACGGCAGTGACTGCAGAATGATCTCAGTTGCCAATTCTTGGCTAACTGGATAATCCAGTTTCCTCAGGTTATCAATGTAACCCATCATTTTACTGACATGAGGACTCACTGGATGATCATTTGGTAGCTTGCAGCTAGTGAGAGACTTAACCAACTGGTATCTCTCCACTCTTACCTGCTCCTGAAATTTCAATTTCAGGCTGCTGATCATCTCTATTGGCGACTCCATGTTCTCATATTGCTTCTGCAAGTCTGAGTCCATGGTAGCCAATATCAGACCACGCACATCTACCGCATCATTATAATGCTTATTCCAAGCATCATATACTGCATGAGAGGCATTGGACCCGATCCTCACGGGGAGAGCTCTTTCAAGGACATAGTCCTTTCTCTCCTGCCTGAGGACTAGCCTCAGGTTCCGCGACCAAGTCAAGAAATTTGATCCGTTCAGTTTGTCCATCTCAAGGACAGACCGGATCGAGAAAGTGTTTTGATTGTTTGTGCTAGTCATAACTGAAATTTAGAGATAAATAGAGTTTTAGTTATTTAGTTCATAAAAGAGTAATCTTAATATCTTATAAGAAAACTCGCATTGCATTCAAAATTTCTTTGTTTAACCTCATAAGAATGCAATGATTCCGAGACCCATGTTCAGCTAAAACCAAAGTGGGCCACTGGCCGTCACCCGGAATTAGCTTTACTTGGTAAGCATACACACAGCTAGTTATATCCAATAACTCTCGGTTGTGAATTGGGCCCAAGGCCCAATACACCAGATGTCTCAAGGCCCGGGACTCCCGATGGCCCAGTCAAGGAAACCAATCTCTTACAGCCAAATAATCACCAAAGTCTGGGACTCCCAATGAAATTAGTGACTATATACTACTTTACTTACGCGAAAACAGACACCTCACACTGTAAGCCATATCTGTAATCGAATAAGCGTTAAGTAGCTGACAAGATTGGAAAGACATCCAAGCTTGATATTGTTTTTGAGGATTTCAAGTTTTATTTCCAAAAATAGAAGATTACTATTTTGGGAAACTTACTTCTTTTAGAAACTTTCTAAATTTAGAAACATACTAAAAATAGAAATTTCTAATTTAATATTTTATAAATATTTTCGGGTTGGGTCACAAATTATAGGCCCAATTCTTGGCCCAAGACCATAGAATTCCAGTTGGCCCAATAATTTGACATAACCGAGTCGGTTTATTAATTCTGGTCCAAGACCAAATTAACTATCAAAACCAGTGGTTATTTACTAAACCAGACCAGCTCTAAATTATTTGGTCCAACCAAATCAAACTTAGACCAGCCTTCGGTTTAGGTTAAAATTCAATTTTTGAATTTTAATCCGGTTTAACCAGAAATTAAATAATACCAATTGTATTAAATAATTTTCAGCAAACCGCGATTTGGGTTAACGGCTTAAACCATACATTAATTAAATAATCAATCGATTCATACATTAATTAATTAATTGCTTTGACCTTAAGCCATTAAGCAATCGAACGATACATAATTCAATAATTGAATATCCCAACATCATGTTCTTCACTTAAGGACAAAACAATTTTGTCCTTTTCCAAATCTAACAAATCGTTTTCAAGATTGAAACAAGGACAACAGCGATTGTTTCATTTAAAGTCAACAAGCGAATCGTTATATGAAAGCTTGATAATTAATCAAAACAAAAATCAAACAAAAGCTCATGATTGTCTCATGATTGTAAAACAAAAAATCAATGACGACAAAATCCAATTCGCTTATGCATTAACAAATTAAAGTCAACAAATTCGATCGATTATGACATAAACCATGTTCAGTATATAATTCGATTCCACTATACCAATTCGACTATACCAATCCAATTCAATAATCGATTCATACAATCATTCATTATGACCTTAAGCGATTAACAAACCAATCATTATTCGCTTAAAAAGCGATCGATCAAGCGATTCAACATGCGCTTTCAAATTAGGTTTTTCAATGTTTCTAATCAAATTTCTTAACACAAATTCAATTCTAAACATTTAAAACAACCTAAATATGATCCAATCAGCAAAAACCTAACAACCTGGCTCTGATACCACTGAAGGATTATGTGTTTTTCCATGGTGCAATTCCCAAATTGCAACCTAGCACATAATCTTAAACAGATCTAGGTTCTTGTAATCGAATCATAAACAAACCTGGACATTACCTTTGCTGCGGAATTTGGTGGTAATGACGAGATCAACGAACAGATGAATACCTGTTCCTCCTTGGTATCCACACGCTTACAAGCACGGATGGCTGCTAGACCGGATGGAATTCAACCAGAGAGAGAGAGGAGAGAGAGCCTGCGGCTGCTCTTCCAAATCGCCAACCAACCTTAGGGTTTCATAACCCATGTTGCAATTTATTAACTCACTAATGGGCCCAAGTTTAATTAATTAAACTAATGGTCCATTAGACTTTTGGGCCCAAGACACAAATCAGACAAAAGCCCATTTGTTGTCTGCCCAACTCTCTGTACAAATACAGTAAATGCCTCAGCATCTTACGTATTAATTCCATCTTAACTTTCCCGTTAGCTATGGTGTGTGACCCTTCAGGATCATACAATACTGGTAATAAGTCCTAAACTTATAAATCATGAGCGGGCTCTAGCAAGTCATCATGATCACCCAGTATTTATGACTTATGTCTGATCTCGACATTTATCATACTTTCTAGAGATAGTACGGTAGATTTCAGGACATTCCCAACAATTGCCGGATATGTTGCCTGTTGACAATGTTCTTCACACATCATTCTATGATGTGAAAAAGTTTCTGAAGTCATTAGACATTGGTTATCAGAAGATACATGCATGTGTAAATGACTGCATTCTATTCAGAAAGAAGTACAAGATGGCTGAGAGTTGTCCAAAATGCAAGGCTTCAAGATGGAAAACTAACATACATAGTGGTGAAGTTAAGAAGGGTGTTCCACATAAAGTATTAAGATACTTTCCAATTATCCCAAGGCTGAAGAGAATGTTTAGGTCTGAGGAAATGGCAAAGGACTTAAGATGGCATTTTACAAACAAGAGTACTGATGGAAAGGGTCGTCACCCCGTGGATTCTGTGGCTTGGGATCAAATTAATGACAAGTACCCATCGTTTGCTAGTGAAGCAAGGAACATCCGACTTGGTCTTTCAACAGACGGATTCAATCCATTTGATATGAAGAATTCTAAGTATAGTTGTTGGCCAGTGTTGGTTGTTAACTACAACATGCCTCCTCACCTGTGTATGAAGAAGGAAAACATATTTCTGAGCTTGTTGATTCCTGGACCGCACCAACCTGGAAACAACATTGACGTATATCTAGAGCCTCTCATAGAGGATCTGAATAATTTGTGGATCAATGGAGAGGTAACTTATGACGCCTTCAGCAAAACTACTTTCACGCTTAAGGCCATTCTACTATGGACAATCAATGATTTCCCTGCATATGGCAATCTTGCAGGATGCAAAGTAAAGGGTAAGATGGCTTGTCCTCTCTGTGGTAAATGCACTGATAGTATGTGGTTGAAGCATAGCATGAAGCATGTGTACATGTGCCACAGAAAGGCTTTGCCCCCGACACATAGGTGGCGTTCTAAGAAATCCTGGTTTGATGGTAAAGTCGAGTATGGGACAAAAAGAAGGATTCAGACAGGAAACAATATCAGTCAACTCCTGAAAAACTACAAGAATGATTTTGGTTGTGCTAAAAAAAGTGGAACTAAGAGAAAAAGGTCAGAGTGTGTTGCACCAAGCTCTGATGATGACACTGAATCAGAGGAAGAAGAGGAAGAAGATGAAATTGATGAAGAAGAGTTATCAAGATGGAAAAAGAGATCAATATTTTTCAAGTTGCCGTATTGGGAGGTAAATAAATTTCTGATGACTTCTTGTTGTGTTTTATCAATTGATCTAGTTGGATTGTGTTTGATTTTGTATTGTCTTGTTCAGGAATTACCAGTAAGGCATAACTTGGATGTAATGCACGTGGAGAAAAACGTGTCTGCAAGCATAGTCACCACACTGCTGCATTGTGGGAAATCTAAAGATGGTCTCAACGCTCGTAAAGATCTCCAACATCTCGGTATTAGGAAGGATTTGTGGCCTCAAACCAGAGGAAAGAGAACTTACCTTCCTGCAGCACCATGGTCTTTGACAAAGACAGAGAAAAGAGTATTTTGCAAAAGGTTGTTTGACTTTAGAGGACCAGATGGATATTGTTCCAATATATCCAGGGGCGTATCAATGGATGATTGCAAGCTATCTGGATTGAAGTCTCACGACTACCACGTACTGATGCAGAAACTCCTACCAGTGGCATTGAAGGGTTTACTGCCAAAGGGGCCGAGGATATGTATTACACGCTTGTGTGTGTTCTTCAACAAGTTATGCCAGCGTGTCATCGACAGGGAGCAGATAGCAGTTATGGAAACTGAGATAGTGGAAACTCTCTGCATGTTTGAGAGGTATTTTCCACCGAGTTTCTTTGACATTATGGTGCACCTCACAACACATCTAGGCAGGGAAGCTCGGTTATGTGGTCCAGTACATTTTCGATGGATGTACCCATTTGAGAGGTACTTTCAACTGTCTTTCATTTGATATAGTGTTTATCTTACAAATGTATAAATTTTTCCAGACTAATGTTAATTGGTAAATGTGTGCAGGTACATGAAAGTTATGAAAGACTTCGTACGGAACCCAGCTAGACCAGAAGGATGTATTGCAGAAGCATACCTTGCAGAAGAGTGTATGCAGTTCTGCAGTGAGTTTCTGAAAAAAGCAACCAGTGTTGAAGAAAAAACACAGAGAAACGATGAGGACCAGAGTAGCCCTATCTTAGCTGGTCGACCGTTATCCACAACCACTACAATTATACTGACTGAGACAGAGAAAAGGATAGCTCATCTCGATGTTCTTCAAAATATGGCTTTGGTGGAACCTTTTGTGGAGTAAGTAATTCTCATTAGTCACATCCTTTTATCTATAACAGCCTACTAACAGTGTTGTTTATCTTTGAAGTATGCACCTTGAACATCTACAAGAGAGTAATGGAAGGTGTACTCGTGATGCCACTCTACTTTGGAATCTGCATACAAAGCATTTTGCCGGATGGTTAAAAGAACAGGCAAGTGTTGTCTCAAGTTCAATATAGTTTTATGATAGACTGTCCACCATGTACCCTTGGGTCCAAATGCAGTTCGCGTTTGGGTAGATGTTGTGAAGATCAAAAGTGCAGCTGTGTGGAGGACAAACTCTGAAATTGAGACAATGGAAGATGCGCTTGGTTCAGCTGTTGCATGGCCAGAGGACAAAGTGGTGTTGTGCTGATGAGGTAAGAGTTCTTGTCCTATCCCAAGAGTAAAGAACTATGGACATGTATCCTAAGAGTAGTAGACATAAACAACTTGTGTTTAAGTTTATGTTTTAAGTTGAACTTGTGTTTGTATGAATGTTTGTGGATGTTATGTTTAATGTGAACAAGTTTAAGTTTAAATTCCTGTGTGATTATAAAATCTAAATCTATTTCTGCAAATCTAAATGATTTTCAAATAATAATGCAAAACCAAAATTGAATTTAATCATTTTTCAATAGCTCCAATTAGTATTAAACATGGCTAAAAATTTGAGACTATTATGCGACCAAAGGTGAAGTCGCAAAACGATATTTTCTTGTAGTGTATAGTGAAAGAAAAAGAGTTCATACCCACCATATATCAAGATTTGAAAAGAAAGGTATCCTAAATGCTTGAAAGAGAAGAGTTAAATGGTGTTTTGTGGTATAACAAGGCAAAAGAAATCCTTATGAATGGGTAGATTAGGATTAAAACTTCTTGGGCTTAGAATTTTGAGTATGATCATCTTGGGTATTGGATAGATGAGATTTTATCCTAGTATGCATAGGTTATTCTTTATTTTTACAATTTTGCATAAGGTTATCCAATTTTGAGTTATCCCTTGTTCCTGAAAAACCACAAATACATTTGAGATCATCTTTTATTTCAAAACCTTAATCCCTAAACCAAATGAGTTCACTTTATTTTCGCAATCATGATTCACCAAATACTTTAATGAATGTCAAAGGGATGTATGATATGAATTCATGTGGAAGTTGAGATCTGAGCTTGATGTGTGCATTGATGAGAATGGCTAACTCTTTTAATTAAAGCATTGTGAACTTGATTGTAGCTCTTAATTGAACATTTAGACTTTGTTTCCATTTTCACTTGATAATTTAATTTGGAAACTTAGAGCTCCTACCTTCAAACCTTTCTTCCATCTTACAATGAGTTAGTTTGCTTGCGGAAAAGCAAAATAAAAGTTTGTGGAAATTGATGAGTCCATGTTTTAGAACATTTTTGGCATACTCATTTGAAGAGTTGTCTTGCATTTTGCATCCATTCTTAGTCATTTCTCTCGGAAATCATACATTTACAACTAAGTGAGTATAGAATAAAGTTTTGCATGTTTTGGAGAGTTATTGAAGTTTTGGGTTGATCCTTTAGCCATGAGAGGAGTTTGGAAGCCAAAAGATTGGTTAAAAGGAAAATGGTGATGAAGGATCAAAAAAATATGCTTGAAATATTGAGGCGTATGAATCCTTTGATTTAATATTTAGCCTTTGGACTGCAAATTAATTAATTGGAATTGAGTTAGATTTCCAATGGATGTGGTTTCAAGTCGTTTGAAGCTGTATTAAATGAGTTATGGCCAATTTACTGGACACAATTCAACACAGTCTGAAGCTCGAGCCAAGTTACCAATTGCTAATATTTATCTATTTGAGTGTCATGGACCGAGTCAACCGCGACCATCACTTGCGTCCAAGATCACCAAATGATCATGGAATTTCATGACCTGGCCATCACGATTGGAGCCACCCGCGACGACCATAGTGACCTGACCATCACGACTGGAGCCACCCGCGACGACCATAGTGACCTGACCATCAATTAGTGCAGACCGCGACCGCACGCCCAGATCAGCACATCACAACGACCAGGATGAACTTAACAAAGGGATTAATGGATAGGTTTATAATTAGTCTAAACTAGTGTTCTTGACTACATGATTAAGCTTGGTTGATGGTGTTTTGATTGATTAAAATGCTTGCTAACTTGTAATTTGAAACTGGGAAGTGGATTGTTGCATGTTTAGTATGGAAGCGTGATTAGCTAGTTTAAGTGTCATTTATCCATCTTTTCACTGTTTGATGTTTGATAAGAACTCATGATCGTCTCTAGCTATATTTAATACTTTGACCTCATCATAGGATTCTCTTTATCGTTGTTTATCTTATTGCTTAGCTTGCTTTCTTGTTCTTATTGAAAATTTGAATTCCTCTTTCCTTGTTTCTTTCTTTCATTTGTCACTTATGATTGTTAGCTTTAAAACCTTCTTTGTTTGGTTTAGCCTAAGAAGTGTATGTATTACTATTGCTCTAAACTATACTCGATTAGGATTTGACAACCTCAACTTATACTATAATGGCATTTGTTTTGTAGGTTTGAGGAATTGACTACAAGAACCTAAAAATTCTTATATCAATTTGGCACCATTGCCAAATTGGGTTTAGCTTTAGTCATTAGGACTTTACATCGTTTAGACTAAGTTCATTTGTTACATTACTAATCTCTCTACTTGTCTCCCTTTCTTGTTCTCATAGGTGAGTGATTACAAGGTCTAGAGGTCTAGTAAACTTGGTTCAACCTTTGGACAACGTTCAACTATTGGAAAAGGGGACATAGACTAAGGAATCAAAGAGAGAGAGAGAGAGAGAGAGAGAGAGAGAGAGAGAGAGAGAGAGAGAGAGAGAGAGAGAGAGAGAGAGAGAGAGAGAGAGAGAGAGAGAGAGAGAGAGAGAGAGAGAGAGAGAGAGAGAGAGAGAGAGAGAGAGAGAGAGAGAGAGAGAGAGAGAGAGTGAGAGAGTGTGTGAGAGAGAGAGAGAGAGAGAGAGAGAGAGAGAGAGAGAGAGAGAGAGAGAGAGAGAGAGAGAGGCACATATTCAGCATTTGGGTATGGATCACCTGGATGAACACTATGGCCAAAATGGCCAATGAAACCAACCTGATCACTGTGAGCACCTCAATCAGCCTTCTCCTCCTAACCCTCATCCTCCACACCAACAACAACCACCTAAGAGAGGTAGACCCATTGGAGTGGGTGATGCTCTAAACACTCACCAAAACAGCCAAGGAATTTTGCTTCCTCCGGTTTAGAACAACCATTTGGAGATCAAGGCAACCTCATCTCAATGCTTCAAGGTAATAGGTTCAGTAGTCTTGCTGTTGAAGATCTTTTAGACCACTTGGTCCAATTTGATAAAATTTGTGGAATGGTGAAAATCAATGGAGTGTCTGAAGATAACTTCAAACTAAAGCTCTTTCCCTCCTCTCTCGGGGATAAGGCACACATTTGGTAAAAGAAACTCCCACAACGCTCAATCACATCATGTCACGATTACAAGAAGACTTTCCTCTCTAAGTTTTGCTCTAGCTCGAGGACAGCTCGGTTTAGGAACGAGATCACTGATTTTTCCCAACGCAACAACAAGAACTACTCCGAGGCATGGGAATGGTTCAAGAGTTACACCAATCAATTCCCACACCCTCGTGGTGTCTTGCCAAAGATAAGGATGATTCTTGACACCACTAGCAATGGAAACTTCCTCGGAAAGGGTGTAGAAGATGGAATGGAGCTAGTGGAGAATCTTGCCTTGAGTGATGGAAATTACAATGAGGAATAAGATAGAGCTCTAAGGGGAGTGAAGGATGTTGAGGATACCACTAGCAAGGACATTAAATCCTTGAATGAAAAGTTAGACAAGTTCATCCTAACTAGTGATTAGAAGGAGATCCATTTCATTGGAAACAACACCCCCAATAAAGCTTTTCAAGATGTTGTGGAAGTGGATCAAATGACTCAAGAGGAAGTCAAATACCTGGAAATTCAAGGCTAATACAACCAAGGCTTCAACAATTATAGGATCTAAGGCTATCAACTTATATATTATGGTTTATATGAGTTTTTAACCATGATATGTGTCTTGTATATAGAGTATTTTCAGTGTTTTGGAGTCTTTCTTTTACAAATCTAGGTATGTTTGGTGCTTACTTGGAGATTTCAGGAGCTTTTAGAGTTATTTGACAGAAGATGCAGAAAACTAGAAGCCACTGTCTATATTCGTAGAGGGTGTCGATCGACACCACTCTTGTTGTTGGTCGACACCGATCCCATCAGGATTTCCACGTGAGTTTAAGAAACTTTGAAGATTTGCAGTTTTTACCCATAAATTTCTCATATTTGCAAAGGAGTCTAAATCATGTTTTAGGTTTATAATTAAATTTTGAGCCATTATTTATGCTACATTTTATTTTACATTCAGAGAGATTTGTTGTAAGGATTTTGGGCTGATCTCATGATATTTCAAACCCCATTTTTTTATCTATTAATTTCTCTTATGCTTTCTACTGCAATCATGTTTATTGTTTCATTGATCATGTATGAGTAGTTTGCTAGTTAGTTTAGGGTTTCTCATTAGGGATTTTAGGGATTGCTAGGTTGATTGATTTGTTAAGGATTATGGAACTCTAATTCTTCATCTAGATTGTTCTTATTGCTTGATTTGAATTAACTACTTAGATCATTGATATTAGGTTGATTCTCGCAAAGAAAGTAGGTTATTTAGCTAGAAAGATCATAAGTGAATAATTTATCTATTCACAAAGAAATTTGGTTTAGAAAAATTGTGAACAAATCGAACATGATTAAATGCATGCTTAGAACTTCGGAAATCGCAAAAATAGGGTTTTTAGGTTGTTAGACATAGATAGTTTCTGCAACGACATTTCATTGACTTTATCTTTGTGTTTCAAGTTCTAGGATTATCAAAATCTTGACTATTGATTGACTTGCATTCCTGATTTCTGGAGAATTCCGTGAGCTTGACATTTTCTCCATCGTTTACACTTTTAATTTATGTACTTGCTTGATTTTCATTACAATCATGTGGTATAGCTTAACTCAAACCGATAATCTATTATGTATTTTTGACCCCTTTGTTCGATTCCCTATATATTGGAATTGATTTTTTGTGCACCAGTAATTAGATCTATATGGATAAAACTAGACTTATCAAGTTAGAAAAGTTCATCCTAGATACTGAGAAGAAGGAGATCTACTTCATTGGAAACAATGGCCCCAATCAAGATTTTCAAGACGTTGTGGAAGTGGATCAAATGACTCAAGAGGAAGTCAATTACTTGGGCGATCAAGGCCAATACCTACAAGGATTCAACAACTATAAGACCCAAGGTTATCAACGCATTTCAATCAACAACAAGCGGAGGTTTCCAACCTAAGCTTCCATTCAACCCTCTACCTCAAGCTTCCACCTCCTTGGCTCAAGATTCTAAAATAAAGACCATGCTTCAACAAATATTCCAAGAACAATCTAATGGAGCCATGGACTTTAGCAAGAAAATAGTTGACATGGGCAACAAAGTTGACTCCAAATTCAAGGATCTCTCCTCTAATATGGATTCCTTGAGCTCTAGGTTTGGAAATTTGGAAAAGATTAAGGGCAAAGCTGATTCTAACCAAACAAAACAATTGAAATACCATCCACTCAAATACTGATAATGAAAGGGAAATAACTGAAATTGAAGCCCTCCTACATGGTTATCCACTTGAGAAAGATAAGGGTGGAAGGTTGGATGAAGAAGCTATCATTGAGGAGTTTCTTCTTGGTATAATTGTGCTCAGGTTGAAAGAGCTTAATTCGACGAGGAGGATGTCTCCAATATCAAAACACACCAACTTCAATTCCAAAGCAAGGAACCCCGGGCAAGTTCTCATTATCTTTCACCATTTGAAATGAACTTACCAAGAATGCACTTAGAGGATGAATTGGTGTTGGATAATCTTGACACAAAGGCTACTAGCACAAGGTCCAAGTTTTGTATTGTAGGGCGGCACAAGGGTTGCAGAATGGCCTATGATATTCCCAACTCTAATTCTGATTGAAATGACGCACAAGACCATATAGCAGAGGTTGAAACTTGGATATGATACACCAGGTTTCGAAATATTCAAGAAGAAGGAAGAAGATATTTCTCTCAGAGATCTAAAGATCAAAAGTTATGAAAAGGGTTGCTTAGATTAATTTTGAAATGAAATACAAATAGAAAGTTTTTGCATGAGAAATATAGTAAAAACTTTTAGGAAATACAAAAGGGAAATAACTAATTAAATAACAAAGACCATGGACTCAAATGTGACCACCGAACTTCCAAGCTCTTCACATAGTTTCTCCTTAGTCAAATGGTTCTTCTCAGCTTGCTTTTCGAAATGGAAAATGGACCACCAAATCAGGCCTGATATTCCTTAGTGAATTGGATGCAATTTTCAATGGACCGGGCCAAGTATTCATCTCCACGGGCCATCTTATTTTGGGTCAATGCCAGAAGTGAATGGAAAGCATTTCTGAATTGTTTGGACCTTGATATTGTTACTAGCCCAGATGGAATGTGAATATCATGCTTCCTTTCTAGTTTGTCCCACGACTTCTTATTCTTGGTCATGATCAGCTTGTCCACAACCGGATCCTGCTCGTTTCTTTGACTCGATCTATCCTCGGCTAAGCTCGGAAATCCTCGACTGTCCTTGATAATGCAAAAATATTGCCCTGCCAATTATCCCTCAGCCATCACTCCTTTTAGCTCGTCCATGAGCTGTTCCTCACATTCTAGTACTCCATCATCCATTCTTCTACGGTTCAAGATTTCCTTTCCTTGAAGGATCCATATCACATCAACTCCTCCCCCTTGAGAATGATTTTCCCTCGAATCTAGCTAATCTACAAGAAAGGAATGAGATCATAGATGTTGAAGCTAGAAGAGACCTTATATTTACCTAGAAAGTCTAGTTGGTAGGCATTGTCATCAATCTTTCTTATGATTTTGAATGGACCGTCCATCCTTGGCATCAACTTGGAATTTCTTTCATTATGAAGCTGGTCCTTCCTTAGATAGATCCACACTTGAACTCCAACTTCAAAGGTTTGCTTGTGTTTGTTCTTGTTGGCATGCTTGGCATATTTCTTGGTCATCTCCTTGATGTTTCTCCATGCCTTCTCATGAATCTGTTTCATAAGTTCAGTTTTCTTTTTTCCCATCAAGGTTAGTTCTTTCATTCAAAGGAAGATGGTTTAGATCCAAAGGAGAAAATGGGTTAAAACCATAAACGATTTCATAAGGAGAAAACTTAGTAGTTGAATGAATTGCACAATTATAAGCAAACTCAACATGTGGCAAGCATTCTTCCCAAGTTTTAAGGTTCTTTTTAATGACATCCCTAAGTATACAAAGTCCTATTGACAACTTGTGTTTGACCATCAATTTCTGGGTGACTGATATATCATGGTTTTTACCGGTTTTAGACCATGATATAAGTGTGTTTTAGAGTCTTTTGGTGTTTCTTTAGAGTCTTTTACAGGTGTTATTAGATATATACACGTTTGGAGCGGAATTGAAGTTATTGGAGCTTTTTGGAGCATTTTGGTGCTTTGACCCGAGAGATAGAGTTCACTGTTCAAAACAGAGTAATGCATCGATCGACACACATCGTGCATCGATCGACACACGAGCGAGATGGGCCTTTCCTCGGCGGTTAATGAAGAATGAAGAAATTGCAGTATTGCCCAGAAGTTCTTAATAATTACAAAGAAGCCCCAAGACGTGATTAGCTTATATAATTAGGTTTTTACATCAGTTTTTACATACGCTTTCATACTTAGAGCATATATTTTTTAGAGCTTGGGGCTGATCTAATCCTGTACTGCTTTCTGCTTTTTGGAGAAGATTTCGAACCCCTTTACTTTTTATTCTCTTTTATGCAATCTATTAATTCATTGATTATGTTTTCATATTCTATGTCTGAGTAAATTCATAGTTAGGTTTAGGGATTCTCATTAAGGATTTTAAGACTTGCTAGATTTAATTAATTCAGTTAATGATTCATATCAATAATTGTACTTCGATCTAAATTGTGCTTAACACTAGTTTCTAACCTGATCACTTAGAATCTAGATCTTATGTTGTTAAATTGACACGAAAGTGTGGTTTAGAATCTGAACTATTTAGGTTGAGCAATTGAATTAGTCGCAAAGAAATTTGGTTTAATTGAATTGTGAACATATCGAACTTAATCTTAAAGCTAGTTTAATCTGTTAGGAATTACAAAGAAATTTGGATTTCTGCAATTAGGCTTAGAGAATTCACACAACGAAAGTTGGTTAATTCTATATCTGTGTTTGAGTCCTAGAACCGTACTTAATTTGATCATGACTGAATGATTTATCTGCTTGTCTGATTTCCTGAGAACTCCCTAGACTTAGAGCTTTTAGTTAATTGCCTACAAACCGATCTTGCTACTGATTTACTTTCCTGCTTTGTTTTTAGTTTCTCACTACATTTGCTTTCTCCTAGTTTAATCTTGACTGTTCTAAATCTATCGTTGCGCAGAGTCCTTGTGGATTCGATACCCTAAGTACTACACTCACATACTGTGCACTTGCAGTTAGTATATGGATTAAAACTCGACCTATCAAGTTTTTGGCGCCGTTGCCGGGGACTCTTTTGAGTCTTCGATAGATTCGAACTTAGGGTTTAGACTAGGATTTTTATTTTTTGTTTTTGGTTACTAATTTTTCTCTGTTTCTTCTCTGTCGTAGGTTTGACATTCGCATAGCATCGATCGTTGCATACTTTTGTGTCAATCGTTTCTAAGCGACTGTAGTTGAGTCGATCGTTGCACTCTTAGGATCGATCGTTGCACTGCGATTACAGACGGTTTATGCAGACGCGTGATACCAGAAGTAATCCGAATAATAACCTCGTTAATCTCCAACTTGAAGAGCTTGCTAGGTTAGAGAGGACTAACAGGAAAGTTCAAAGAGCAAGGATGGTTCAAGAACGTCTGATTATAATGCCCGATGCTCAAGGTACCCTGAGGGACCGACAAAACAATCCGTACAATGCTGCTGGGCAACAGATTGATGCTGAAGGGAATGTTATCCCTGATCCTGAACCTGAACGTGAGCCTGAACCGCGACAAGCACAAGGCCAAGGACAAGGTCAAGGTAGACAGATGGTTATTCATGAGAGGACCTTAGCTGACTATAACCGTCTGGATGAGTTTCATGCTAGCCGGTCAGCTCTTGTACCTCCTGGTTTTGAGAGGAATGATTTCGAGATCAAAACCATCTACTATTCTCTTCTGAGGCAGAATGCCTTCCATGGTTTCCCTAATGAGCAGCCAATGGATCATATAGATGAGTTTGAGGACATAGTCACTGGGATGAAGTATGATGGAGTGAAATTTGACTATCTGTTTCTCAAACTCTTCCCCTACTCTCTCGCTGGAGATGCTGCTGCCTGGCTGAAACAGCTTCCACCTGGGAAGTTTAATACATGGGATGCTGTGTAGAGTGAGTTTCTGAGACACTTCTATGATGATGCTCGCTCTGATCAGTCGAGACAGGACATTCTCACTTTCTCCCAAGGACCTATAGAGCCTCTTAAGACTGCCTGGATGAGGTTTAAGAAGTACCACATGACTGCCCGCATCATGGATTCACTGAGGTAACATTGCTGGGTATTTTCTTTAGAGGTATAGATCTCCCTTATCAGACTGCGTTGGATAATGCCAGCAATGGAAATTTCAACACTAGGACTCCTGTGCAAGCTAAGCAACTGATAGATAACTTAGTAAGCAATAATAGCTGCAAGACTACTGATAAGAGAAGGAAAGAGTCTGCCGGGATGATAGATAATCTGGAGATTGCTGATATTAGGAGTAAGTTGGACACTGTCTGTAATCTTCTAGCTGGGAAGAAAGCTGTCCATTTTGCTCAAGATGTTGAAGTGATCAATGTTGAAGAAGATGGTCAGGAAGAGGATGTGAACTACATTGGAGGATCTGGTTTCCAAGGAAACATGTTTGGAGGACAGCATGGTAATAGATTCTTCAGTGGACAGAAGAGTGCTTTCACAAGCAATCAAAACTCTTCTGGCTTTGGACAGAATGCTGGTTTCCAGAAGCCTTTTCAACAAGGTAATCAGAGGACTTATGGATCTTCCTCTTACCAAACACCTCCTGGCACTAATGCTCATGAGAGCAAGATGGAGAGTATGATGGAGCAGCTGCTGGAAGGACAGACTAAGATTGTTGTGGACTGCAACAGGAAGTTAGATGCTGTTTATGAGGATCTCAATGGGAAATTTGAGTCTCTAAGTACTCATGTGGAGCAATTGGACACTCAGGTGAGCCAAATTTCAAACTCTGTCAAAGGAAAGAGTGTCGTAGACACCCACATTAAGGCTTGGTCAGTCTATGTTGATGATGGATCAACCCAAGGTGAAATTTTTGAGTTAAAGACTGCTGAACTAGTGGAAGAAGCTGAAAATTTCGAAACTAAAGAAAATATCTCGGGTGGAATCTGTGAAAACTTATTGGCATCGATCGATGCACCTCTAGCGTCGATCGTTGCATGCCGTGGACATACAGATTCACTTGATTCTCAAGACACTGATGAGGGGACGGATATGGAGCCTATTAGATTAAATCCTAAAGTGTCTGAGATAATTCAACAGGAGATTGATGAGCTTAGACAGCTGGAAGAGATGGATGAGAAGTTGGAAGAAATTCCACAGTCTGATGATCCACCTTATCACCCTTGTGTGCAAAGGTACTTGGAGAAGATGCTTCCAATGGACGAGATGCTGAAGGATTGGGTTATAGTGGTTCCTCAACATATAAGTGATGTGCTATTAACTCGGATTCCTAAGAAGCTACCTGATCCTGGGATATTTGTGCTGAGTTGTTCTATTTTTGAGGATGGTTTCAAGCGCTCTCTGTGTGACTTAGGAGCTGCTGGAAGTATCATGCCATACTCTGTGGCAGAGAAGCTGGGGATGATGGATTTTTCACCCACTAGGACCTCTCTTGTCCTAGCTGATCAGTCAATAAGGATTCCGGAAGGAGTTCTAGAGGACGTCCCAGTAAGAGTTGGAAACTACTTGGTTCCGACAGACTTCTTGGTGCTTAAGTACGACAGTGAGCAGGATAATGCTTTGATACTAGGAAGACCATTCTTAGCCACAGCTGGAGCAGTGATAGATGTGAGACACAGTCTTGTTGATCTCTATCTGGGAGATGAGCCTCTGCACTTTGAGATGGATATGCTGCGCAAACCGCAGATTGATGGGCAAACCTTCAGGATTGAGGATGGATATGGAGAGCAGATGAGTGAGACTTTGGTTTCAGATCCTGGAGATCAGTTTACTCCCTCTTTTCTTGGACTAGCTCACAGTGAGACAGCTTACTCTCCACCTTGGATGAGGAGACTTTCGCAGAGACAATCACAGTCTCTGTTGAAACCTCCAGGAGCTTGATCTTGTTCGTCCGGTCAAGCTAATGATTTTAAACAAGCGCTGAGTGGGAGGCAACCCACTGTTAGGTTTTAGTGTTTTTCTTATTTATTTTTGGTGTTTTTCTTAGGATTTCTCGTTTTTATTTTATTTTTGCTAAGTTTTTCTATACAGAACACTGTCTGGAGATGTGTGACGATCGTTGCCTATATGTGCAACGGTCGTTGCAGGGAAAAATGACGAAGAGATGGGATCGCCTTGTGACGATCGTTGCGGTCCTGTGCAACGGTCGTTGCAAATGGTTCAAATTGCAAAATTTAAGGTACGCGTGCTAAAGAAGAATCAATTTGGTTCACCAGCGACGATCGTTGCATTAATATATCGATCGTTGCATCCACGATCCAGGTAAGTGCCTTAAACCCTTTCTCTCTTCTCTTCTTCCCCATTTCGCCGTCCGTACAACCGCGACTCCCCTACCCTAAATCACTCATTTCCTCAACATTTTCATTGATTCAAAGCTTCATTCTTCTTGTTTTTACTCGCTTTATCTATTTCTCTAACCCATTTGAAGTGATTTCAAGGTAAGAACTCTCATTTTCATCATTTTCGGATTCGGTTATAGGGTTTTGGAATTATAAGATTTTGGCTTGACAATGATGATTCCGTACTATTATAGACTTGATTAGGGTTGATTGGTAATGGAATAATGCTGTGTGTGAGATTATGGAACAAATTTAGAAACGTTTTTGAGGATTGTTTGGCGACTGTGAAATCGCCTTGCAATGATCGATGCACTTGTGCAACGGTCGTTGCATTGCGATTTCACAGAGAGTTCTGCGTGACTAATTGCGATTTATTTCTTTGATTGCAGATGCCTCCTTGCGGACAACCTCGCAAACGTAGAGCTACCACAGCAGCTGCAGCTACAGCTCATCATCCTCTACCAGTTGAGTGGTTTCCTCGAGACTCGCCATATCCTGATCCTTATCAGAGAGATCAGGAAGCGATACAGTTGCCTTGGCCTAAGGTAGACAAGGAGCTGATTCCGACAAACAAGGTATGGGGTATGGAGATTTATCAGCTGCTTAAGACCGACACCTTCACAGAGAGGCCACTACTTGACAATTGGGACGAGTTTAATACATTACTCTACAATGGTTGGTAAGGCATGACGATTAAGCCGACCAAGTTTGCTGACTACTGGACTTGTAGAGGGCTAGGCATCGATGAGAAGGTGCTGACATTGGTTAAGGGCATTGGTCTGGGGACAATGCCTATGCAGCATTATGAGTTGTATCCTGATCTGGTGAGACAGCTGCTGGCCACCTGCAGAGTAATTTACCCTGACCCAGAGAGCAGGAGAGCTTCAGGAGGTTTCCTTACCTTCATGTGATTAGGAGCCAGGTATCGGATTCCACTTCTTGATATCTGTCGGATTTATGGATTCAGCGTTGAGCCTGCGCGTATTGGTATGTCTCTTGAGTGGGATGTGCCGGAAGCTCAGTATTTCTGGGACTGTGTTGGCAACGGTCGATATTGCTCGAGGACGACGAAGCTGATACATGTTAGGCATCCTGTTCTCAGATATGTCTTGCGCATCTTGGGATGTACTCTGTTGTGCAAAGCTGAAGTCAACAAGATGCGTAAGAACGAGCTGGAGATGATTTTCATTGGGTTAAGGGAGCAGTTTGCTGAGACTAATTTGAGAGATCCCACCAGAGGACTCAACTTAGGAGCTGTCTTTGCTCATGACTTGTGCTCACTGCAGAAGAAGCCATTCAATGGGAAGGACACTGAGACAGTAGGGAGTCTGCTTACTCCCATTTTCAGGCATTGCAGGATTCCCTTAGAGGGTACAGAGTGTGATGACAGCAAGGAATTCCTTAATTTTACCCACCTCCAGAGTGCTACATGGCTGAAGGAGGGACGTATATGGGTCTATTACGACACCGCTACGAAGCGCGGTATAGATCTTCCTGCTGCTGGTCTGACACAGATTGATACGCTGGCTGCCTTGAGATCCAGCCTCCTACGCGAGATCAGCACAGTGTGCCTACGATGGCTCATCCGCTGGGAGAGCCTTCTACACGCCCTTCTTCTTCATCTGCGCCTGCACCTGCTGCTCCTGCTGATGACATTGGTCCTTATCCTGAGCCTTCAGTACCTCTTGGTGAGATGTCTGTGGGAGAGTGGAGAGAGCGTGAGGATGGTAATCTGCGGAGCATCTGGAACTACATGCGTACATGCACTTGCAGGAGACAGCCACAAATTCATCATCCCGGACCTTCCCGTCGACGCAGACAGCGATCTCCGACTCCCGATTCTTCGAGTGGTACTAATCGTTATGATGGCATAGATGACGAGTGAGAGTATTGGCATACTCTAGACATCGGTTCTGTATTTCTTTTACTTTTCTTTTGCATTTTCTTTTGATTTTCTTAGGATTCTTATGTTTGGATGATGTTTTTACATTGAGACTATCTGTTGCTTTGATTCTACTTGGTTGCATTGATTTTCAGCTTGCAGGTTTGAAATTTGACAATTTTCTCACGGACTAACTGCTAACTTGCTGACTGTTCTCGGATATCACAATGCACCGATCGACACGGTCCTGTGTGTCGATCGTCACAACACGAAAATCGCATTGCAGCGATCGTTGCGGTACTGAGCAACGATCGACACATGACGCAAATCGCCTTGCAACGGTCATTACATTTATGTATCGATCGATGCATGAGCGACAGAGGTAAAAATCAGACAGAACTTAACACATCCATTAACATTTTTCTTTCTTTTACCGATCCTTAGCTTGACACTACTGGAGACAGTGTGTTTCAAGTGTGGGGGATGTGGTACTGACTATTATCTTTCTGTTTTCTTAGAGCCAGTCCGTTTTTTCAAAAAAAAAAATTTATTGAGTCAAAACAAGTTTAAGTATGAAACAGTGAATTTTTGAGAAGTTAACAACTCTTGCAGGAACTTAAGTAACCATTGGGATGAAGTTGCAGGAACTATCTATGACTATTAGAAAACCCAACACGGATCAACCAACTGAGGACACCCATATCAATTCAGGTATTCAGTGGATCCTTTACTGACTTCACCCTTAATTTGAGTTAATTTTCTCACCTAAGGGCTTGGTATACCTTGAGTCGGATTCCTTTGTTAGTTCTGACACAACTTGTAAACCTGTCTGAGTATGGTTCCCTTCTCCCCTTCCATAAATAAAAAAAGTAAGTAATAAAATGAGGATGAGCTAGTAGCTCTGAAGTGGTCACGGGAGTAGTAGCAAACACTATTACCTCCTGTGCATTCATGGAATGTGTCCAAAGTACACCCCTTAATGGGAAGAGCACTGATAAAAAAAAAAATGATACCCAATGGCGAAAAATCAGAATGCTAAGGAAGGGAAAAGAGAAGAAAAGGAACCAGAAAAAGATAGTATGGTGGTCTAGAGCTGACAAAGTAAGAATCCATGTGCCCTTTGATCGATAATCCTTAGGTGAGACCGCACTTAATAGCTTATAGAAGCCAGTAGGGTGAATTTGAATTGCTTGAATTGATTGTGGAGTTTACTTAGGACAGTTGCTAAGTGTGGGGGAAGTACATGTTGGTCTTGATGTCTTGCAGGTGATTCTTTCAGTGGCTTACTTAGGGGAATATGAGTGTTTTTGCTTCTAGGATAAAAAGAGTTTCTGAAAGTTTTCAAACCTCTTCACCATGTTTTAGTTCTCTGTATTGTTTGAGGGCAAGCAAAGGCTAAGTGTGGGGGAGTTGATATATCATGGTTTTTACCGGTTTTAGACCATGATATAAGTGTGTTTTAGAGGCTTTTGGTGTTTCTTTAGAGTCTTTTACAGGTGTTATTAGATATATACACGTTTGGAGCGGAATTGGAGTTATTGGAGCTTTTTTGAGCATTTTGGTGCTTTGACCCGAGAGATAGAGTTCACTGTTCAAAACAGAGTAATGCATCGATCGACACACATCATGCATCAATCGACACACAAGCGAGATGGGCCTTTCCTCGGCGGTTAATGAAGAATGAAGAAATTGCAATATTGCCCAGAAGTTCCTGATAATCACAAAGAAGCCCCAAGACGTGATTAGCTTATATAATTAGGTTTTTACATCAGTTTTTACATACGCTTTCATACTTAGAGCATAGAGTTTTTAGAGCTTGGGGCTGATCTAATCCTGTACTGCTTTCTGCTTTTGGGAGAGGATTTCGAACCCCTTTACTTCTTTATTCTCTTTTATGCAATCTATTAATTCATTGATTATGTTTTCATATTCCATGTCTGAGTAGATTCATAGTTAGGTTTAGGGATTCTCATTAAGTATTTTATGACTTGCTAGATATAATTAATTCAGTTAAGGATTCATATCATAATTGTTCTTCAATCTAAATTGTGCTTAACACTAGTTTCTAACCTGATCACTTAGAATCTAGATCTTAGGATGTTAAATTGACACGAAAGTGTGATTTAGAATCTGAACTATTTAGGTTGAGCAATTGAATTAGTCGCAAATAAATTTGGTTTAATTGAATTGTGAACATATCGAACTTAATCTTAAAGCTAGTTTAATCTGTTAGGAATTACAAAGAAACTTGGATTTCTGCAATTAGGCTTAGAGAATTCTCACAACGAAAGTTGGTTAATTCTATATCTGTGTTTGAGTTCTAGAACCGTATTTAATTTGATCCTGACTGAATGATTTATCTGCTTGTTTGATTTCCTGAGAACTCCCTAGACTTAGCGCTTTTAGTTAATTGCCTACAAACCGATCTTGCTACTGATTTACTTTCCTGCTTTGTTTTTAGTTTCTCACTACATTTGCTTTCTCCTAGTTTAATCTTGACTGTTCTAAATCTATCGTTGCCCAGAGTCCTTGTGGATTCGATACCCTAAGTACTACACTCACATACTGTGCACTTGAAGTTAGTATATGGATTAAAACTCGACCTATCAGTGACAAGTAGTTGAAAACAACAACTTAGTACTTAACTTAGACCATAATGTTTTCCAGAAGCAACTCAAGAACTTGGTGTCTCAATCAGAAACAATGGATCTAGGCATGCCATGCAGGCGAATGACATCTCTAAAGAACATATTTGCAATGTTCAATGCATCATCATCTAAACTTATCCACAACCACAAAGATTGAATCCTTTCATATTCTAATTATAGGAAAGCCAAGCACAAAGTCCATAGACAGATCAAGCCACAAATGAGAAGGAATAGGCATAGGACTATACATACATTTTAGTTGGGTTGTGGCTTTGGATTTTTTGCAAGTTACGCATCTATTGAAGATCCTCTCCACATATTTCATCAAGTGAGGCCATAAGAAATGATCCTTCACCACCTTGAGAGTCTTTGCCACACCAAAATGACCCATGATTGGTAAAAGTTTCATAACTGTTAGTTCTTCACCATAAATCTCTCTTAAAATCTAACTCTTGATTGATCACCTAGAACTTAAAAAATCTTAGGTTAATCGATTGACAAGAGAGTGTAATTAATTCAGTTAAGGATTCATATCATAATTGTTCTTCAATCTAAATTGTGCTTAACACTAGTTTCTAACCTGATCACTTAGAATCTAGATCTTAGGATGTTAAATTGACACGAAAGTGTGATTTAGAATCTGAACTATTTAGGTTGAGCAATTGAATTAGTCGCAAATAAATTTGGTTTAATTGAATTGTGAACATATCGAACTTAATCTTAAAGCTAGTTTAATCTGTTAGGAATTACAAAGAAACTTGGATTTCTGCAATTAGGCTTAGAGAATTCTCACAACGAAAGTTGGTTAATTCTATATCTGTGTTTGAGTTCTAGAACCGTATTTAATTTGATCCTGACTGAATGATTTATCTGCTTGTTTGATTTCCTGAGAACTCCCTAGACTTAGCGCTTTTAGTTAATTGCCTACAAACCGATCTTGCTACTGATTTACTTTCCTGCTTTGTTTTTAGTTTCTCACTACATTTGCTTTCTCCTAGTTTAATCTTGACTGTTCTAAATCTATCGTTGCCCAGAGTCCTTGTGGATTCGATACCCTAAGTACTACACTCACATACTGTGCACTTGCAGTTAGTATATGGATTAAAACTCGACCTATCAGTGACAAGTAGTTGAAAACAACAACTTAGTACTTAACTTAGACCATAATGTTTTCCAGAAGCAACTCAAGAACTTGGTGTCTCAATCAGAAACAATGGATCTAGGCATGCCATGCAGGCGAATGACATCTCTAAAGAACATATTTGCAATGTTCAATGCATCATCATCTAAACTTATCCACAACCACAAATATTGAATCCTTTCATATTCTAATTATAGGAAAGCCAAGCACAAAGTCCATAGACAGATCAAGCCACAAATGAGAAGGAATAGGCATAGGACTATACATACATTTTAGTTGGGTTGTGGCTTTGGATTTTTTGCAAGTTACGCATCTATTGAAGATCCTCTCCACATATTTCATCAAGTGAGGCCATAAGAAATGATCCTTCACCACCTTGAGAGTCTTTGCCACACCAAAATGACCCATGATTGGTAAAAGTTTCATAACTGTTAGTTCTTCACCATAAATCTCTCTTAAAATCTAACTCTTGATTGATCACCTAGAACTTAAAAAATCTTAGGTTAATCGATTGACAAGAGAGTGTAATTGATAATTTGACAGAATCTTAGGTTAACAAAATAGCTATTCACGAAGAGATATTGTTTAGATATTTTGTGAACAAATAAAACCTGAACTTAATGCTTATTTAGTATGTAGAATTTTCCAAGAGATTTGGGATTATATGATTCGTATATAGATAATTCTCGAAACGAAAGGTCGTTAGTTATAGCATCATGATTTGATTTCTAAAGAATTGAGAAATTGAATTCTATTAAATGATTGATCTACAATCCTGATTTCCAGAGAAATTCCATGAGCCTGACTCTCTTCCCTTTTGATTTATATCTTTATTCCTGTTTATTTACTTGCTTTCATTACATCCATTATGTTTAGCTTGATTCAAATCTATAAATCTATTGTGTTTTCATGAGGTTCTTTGTTTGATACCCTTTATACTACGATTATCTTTGTTGTGCACTTGCAATCTGTACTAGGGATAAACTTTGACCTATCAAGTTGTTGGTGCCGTTTCTCTAGGCCTCTTTGAGTGCCAATAGATTTTAGTTTTAGAGTTTCGACTAGGCATTTTTCTTCCTCTTTTGTTACTTACGCGTTTCTTCTCTTCTTTGGTGTTTCAGTTGTATGCGTAATCGCAATACCAAGAGCAACAAGGATTAACATCTAGTCCATCTAACCAACCATAAGCTAGCATAGTTAGAGCACACGAACCGCAAACACATAAACCAGCGAAAATGTTAGATCATATGATCTTGAGACAGGACGAAGCTCGAGTTTACGAGACTGGGAGGGTCATGTGTGCAACAGATATGGTCAGTAATTGGATGAGGCAGAAAACATCATTGCAATGCATGTTGCTTCTGTGGGAACAGAGAATGGGCAGCAGTATCATGCGTTGATTGCTGGTACAGTTGGTCACGGGCGCGTCCTCGCAGATTATAACAGGCCTGGTCTGTTCTACGCGAACATGTCTTCGATTCGATTGCCAACTTTCGAGAGGCAGGATTTTGAGCTGAAGACTTCCTACTACACTTTGGTATCCTAACATCAGTTTCTTGGAATACCCAATGAGCATCTTATGGACCACATTAAGAGGTTCGAGGAATTCGTCACAAGCATGAAGTACAATGGAGTCTCCAATAACTACTTATTCTGCAAGCTCTTCTCATACTCTCTTGCTGGGGAAGCAGCCTACTGGCTGAAGCAGCTAGCACCATGATCTTTGACAACCTGGGTAGAGACCAAAATGCATTCCTCAACAACGTTTTGATGATGCTCGATCCGAGGAGATGAGGAAACTAATCTCTGCATTCAAGAAGGGTCAGACAAAAGATTTCAAATATTCTTGGATCAGATTCAAAGCCTACCAGAGGGATTGTCCACACCATGGTTTAAGTGAGGTTCAACTGCTAGGAACCTTTTTGAGAGGAATTGATTAGAGATAGCAGATGGCTCTAGATGCTGCGAGTAATGGTAACTTCAACACCACGTACCCAGAAGATGCTTAAATTCTGATAGAGAACTTAGTAATAGCACCAAAAACACAAACCTTGGGAGGAAACAACCTGCAAGTATCGATGGAAGGGAGATTTCTGCTGTGAATGCAAAGTTAGATTCAATCTAGAGTCATCTTTTGGGTAAGAAGACAATTCATCTTGCTCTAGAGAATGAGAATATTGAGGAATATGTTAACTACATATATGGAGCTGGTATTAAGAGTCAGAAGTACTTTTATATACAAAACAACAGAGGTGCCTTCACAGGCAGTGGGTACACCAGAGACGATTGTTATTCCTCTTACCATTAACCACCTCCACCAGGACCAGACAATGAGATGAAATTGATGTTGCAACAGTTTCTGGAAGGACAATAAATGATCAATGGAAACTTCAATGGGAAGATTGATGTAATGTATCATGATTTGATTGGGAAGTTTGAGTCACTGAGCACTCATATGAAAAAAATTGGATACCCAAGTGGCTCAGGTATCTGGTTCTCTGAAAAAACCAGATGGATCAGGAAGAACAGAGCAAAACCAGAAGCAATACGTGAATGTTGTCTTTTTGGAGAGTGCAACTGAGCAAGAACACAAGCATGAAGATATCAGAGCTGCTGCGTTTGAAGCTATGGGATACACTCTGACTGCATACATGGTGTTGATCAACACCCATGACCAATGTCAGTCAACACCAGTAGAAAATTTCAAGTTTTCAAGCTGCGGCGAACGGAGATCGATCTTGATCGACACAAAGAAATTGGTGTCGACCTCGATCGACACTCACTTCCCAGAGATGAAAGTTCTAGTTTCAACAAACCGAAATCGACCTCAGCCAACAAAGGTAGCTCGACACGCCCCAACATCGATCGACACCCATCAAAATCGGAGACAAATCTTGCTTATATGAATCCAGTTTCGACTGACACACCTTAAGTGTCTGTCGACACTAAACAAGATTATGAATAGAGACCTGCGACAGACCCATAATGAATCTACAAGCCGAATATACAATTCTATAAGGCTCCTAAGATTTCTAAAAGGGAGCTCAATGCAGCTAGATGAAAATCCAAGATGGATAAAAAGCTGATTGAGATCCCACTTGTTGAGGCCTTGAAGATTCACCCTTCTTTGCAGAGGTATGCAAAGAACATGATCTCCACGAATGGATATTTAAATGAAGAGGTGGTGATGGTGTCCAAATAAGTCAGTGTTGTACTGCAAAACAAGATCCCAGAGAAGCTTCCAGACCTAGTAGTCTTCGTGCTAAATTGTTCCATCTTCAAGGATAGCTTTAAGCATTCTCTGTGTGACTTGGGAGTTGGAGTGAAACTTATGCCATAATATATGGCTAAGGTTGGGGCTAATGGATTTTCAGGCGACTAGGATCTCCTTGATTCTAGACACTACAAGAAAACAGCGTTTTTGCGACTGTACTTTTAATCGCAGAATAGTCGTTAATCGGGGTTTTACGACAAACATACGACTAAATATGGTAGTCATCAATCCATAGTCGCTAAATCTCATAGTCATATTATTAGTCGGCGAGTTACAACCATTTACACGACCAACATAGGTAATCATAATATAGACGTAGCGTTGTCGGAAGCTCTAGGAACTAATCTGCGACTACGGCAGCGACAAATGTGCGACTATAGAGGGAGCCCAGATACGGTTGGAGGAATGATGTCATCAAATAGTCGTCAAATTGGGTGACCATTAGGCGAGTAATATGTGAATGTATTGTGTCGTCAGATGGTAGTCGTAAATAGTAGCCACTATGTAGCGACTGGGTTACGACCATTTTAACTACTATCCCGCGACTAACCTGAACATCCATATACGATTATGGTAATGATGTCGTTACTATGTGGCGAGTGTTATGTGACTGACTAGTAAAGTCACGGTTCAGTCGTAGACTATGGTGACGTTTTGGCGACTGTTTATTGATTATTTTACCGATTATATGACGACTAATTGGAGAATCCAAATACGAGTATGGTAAACATCTTGCTATTAAATTTTGACTGTTAAACGACTATGCAGCGTCTAAACGAAATATCCAAATTCGATTATGGAACAGCCTGGGCGACTAGTATATGACTGTCTAATATAGTCACAACATAGTCGTAAGAAATGGTGGCTACTTGGCGACGGTGTAATGACATCATAACGATTATTAAGCGACTATATGGAAAATATAGATTTGTTGATGGTAAATATTTAGCGACTAGTTTGTGTGTGTAGTGCGAATAATGGACGACCGTTTAGTGTCTTTTTCGTAAAATTTACAATTTGGATTAATTTCATTTCCGATTTGGTAATCGGTAATACAGTAATTTTAATGGTACAACAAACTTAACAAACACATGCATCAAAAATAAAATTGGTAACATGTAGACACAGAAGACCTACAAATGCAAACTCCAGCATTTAGTAGTTGCCAAATCATACACCAAAAAATTAACAAGTGCAAGAGACAGTGATAAGTAATCTACGAATCATATTGTGTTGTTGTTTTACTTTAAGCTTATGTCAGTTGCTCTTGGTGGGCGACAACGCTGAAAAGTGTATAGGCTGCTTGTGCATTAAGAGATTAGCTGTCAGGTTTTCGACTCCATGAGGATTTACTCGTTCATCCTTCTCAGTGCCATGTGACAATTATGGACAGTAAGAGAAAACAATTAAATAAAGATCGTGAGATGACTTTATAAACATGGATTGTGAAAACAACGACTTTACCTGAGGAAAGATGTTGTTATATTCAACTGTTAATATCTCGCGTGGTCGGAGTTCTTTGCAGTGCTTCTACAATCCTTTGTGTTGCTAACCATGTGTTTCATGCGTCGTTGATAGACCTCCTCAACAAATGTTTCAAAAGAAAGTCATGAATGGTTTGGCCATGTCACAAATGATACAAAAATTATCTCGTAAGCCTCAGACACTCGAACTTAGCAGAACAAATTAATGAATTAAGCAGAGATTGGTGTCTTCAATTGCGTGCTAACTATAAGATTAACATCCTAATCATCATACAATAACTCCTAAAACACTTGTTAAAAAAAATAACCAACTTACCCAGACTGTAGAATATAGGAGTCGTTTACAACCTGTTGAACCAAAATTAATTGTAAACAAATAATCAGAATCCGAGCCTGTCCCGTTTCAAAAGCAAAGCAAAGCAGAAGGAACCAAACGATATAGCTACATGTACCCGTAGGCATCGGGAAACGGAGGGTTTCGTGATTGAGATATTCGAGGAAGAATTTGAGAGAGTCGTGGAGAGATTAGAGAGATGATTCAGGGAGAGATTAGAGAGATGATTCGTGGAAAGATTAGAGAGATGATTCGAAGGAGATATTTAAAAAGGGGAAGAACAAAAGAAAATCAGGGTTTGACGTATTTGATGATTTCTCGACACTCTGTTGAAAATTCTTGGGTATAGGCGGATAATTGAAATGTTTTGGGCTATAAATTTGGGTTTAGGTTTCCCGGATTTATTTGGCAAATATTTTGAATTTTTGCCCACTAGTAGGCGTAACATGGCCGTAATATAATCCTTTTATTGACTCTGTTTTAAAAATTTAACTAGTCTAGTATACTTTATTAAAATCAGAACAAGTTTGCTCACAGTATACAGAACGATTGAAGACAAGTTTTATGAAAGCAAATTTGTGTTTTAAATTCTTTGAAATAGTTTTGCAATTTTGGTAACACACAAATTAAAAATAGTACAAAGCAAGATTTAAGAAATAGTTTTCGGACTAGAATGTTAAAGCACATACGAAACCTTATACTTTAAGTGTTTAGGGTTTAGGGTTTCTTTTGGAGTGAACAAAACCGTATACCCTAAAAAGGAACCGTAAAGCCTCATTATGCGGTTTCATTGTAGGGTATCTCCAACCCACCCGTAAAACCTCAGATTTTTAGGTTTTGAATATTGAAACCTCAAATTTGAAGTTTAGGAAACAAACAAATTACACTTAAATTCACAACTAAAATTATTCAACAAACGTATTTTCTTGATACTCCCAAATATGATCAATCAATGCATTTCGTAGTGAGAAATGTGCTTCTTTGTTTTTTTATCTTAAGATTGATATATATATATAGTATCTAAGTGAAAAATGTGCTTCTTTATTTTTTATCTTAAGATTGATATATCTAAGTTAAAAATTGTTTAATGGTCAAAACTAATGAAATATTTATATTAGAGAGACTAGATTATAATATTGTGAATCTTTCTAGATATATGTGATTTTTTATTTGAGTATATATAAATTTATCATGTTAAGGAAATTTAATAATATTGGTTGAGAGAAACATTGAATATTTTTCTTGTCTCTCATTTAACGTATAAGCAATATGCACAACCCTACCAAATGAAACGTTCAAAACAAGATTGGAGTGTGGCTGCAGCATAAACGTCCCGCCGAGATAGAGGAATTCTGCAAAAGACTACAAGAGAACAAAAGACAAAAACTAGTGCACAGTTCTATGTCTCTAAGGCTACACCAAAGCAAACGACAAAAGCAGTATACAGTTCAAGGGCTCAGGGGCTACATCAGAACAAAAGTCAAAACCAGTGTACGGTTTTTATAACTTTTAACCATGATATAACCAAGCATATCTAACCAGGAACGTAACCGTACGTCTCTCTCTCTCTCTCTCTCTCTCTCTCTCTCTCTCTCCCTCTCCCTCTCTCTCTCTCTCTCTCTCTCTCTCCCTCTCCCTCTCTCTCTCTCTCTCTCTCTCTCTCTCTCTCTCTCTCTCTCTCTCTCTCTCTCTCTCTCTCTCTCTCTCTCTCTCTCTCTCTCTCTCTCTCTCTCTCTCTCTCTCTCTCTCTCTCTCTCTCTCTCTCTCTCTCTCTCTCTCTCTCTCTCTCTCTCTCTCTCTCTCTCTCTCTCTCTCTCTCTCTCTCTCTCTCTCGCTCTCTCTGTTTTGAAGCGGCGCTCGAAGGACATTATTAAAACACTCATTTCCTTTAACCTTCTTTAATACAAGTCCTTTGTTTGGTGAGGGGAAGTTATTTCGTCGTTATAATCATCTTCCTGATTAACCTTTCTCAGACTATAATTTTCTCTGAAACAGAACCAAAGCACAATGGTCCATTACAACTACATAGCAGAAACACTATCTAACAGAGCCGAAACTGGTTGGCGCTTCAGAGTTAAGATTTTCCACGTCTACCCATACTATGTGTTTGAAGGTGGACCACATTGGAGTTTCATCTTGGCCGACCAGATTTTCTAGCATTCAAGACTGCACTGGTTCTGACTCTTTTATCTTTATGCATTCACTCATGTGCAGGGAGCCAATATCGAATGGTCATTTATCCAGGCGAAGTAAATAACTTCGTTGGACTTGAGAAAAACGAAGGCAAGTGGATTGAGATATATGGAGTTAGGGTACTGCGAGCGGATCCAGGTTTCTGTCCAACAAAGTCCTTGAAGTCGATCCCGATAACCCTGCAAGAAAAAGGAATGTGTTCCACCTCAGAGACGCCCAGTAAGTGCATGTTTTTGGAAGTGTACCAGTAAACACAATGACCAAAACAATTGATAAAAGTGTAAACTATTCAATAATAAGAACAATTGATCAGGATAATTATGATTTGCTTCTCTTATTCGTAATAGGGTGAATAAGTTAAAGTGTATGGCTTATGGCAAATACGCGGTGTGCTTCTGGCCTGAATACTTGAAGACTAAGGGTCCGGAAAAGATCGTGGTGCTCAAGATGTGGAGGAGTGTTCGGACTGGAAGTAACTGTTTTAACATTTTTATTTGTTTATATATAATAATTTAGGATAGTTCACTAAAGTTCTTGTTTTATATAGGTGAACCTGATGAGACATGGGTGCAGATCATGGAAGGCTTATCGGACTACAGGTTCAATCCGCAAATCTAGGAGGTTCAAGATCTCAGGTTCCTGCTAAAGGCCGCTGACACCGATGCTGCCGGAAGCAGTGTTGTTGTCCCTATCTAAATCTCATTCTTAATTTAGTGTCTGTTACTTGAAAACCTTAACGTTTATGCTTTCGGTTTTAATATGTCTATCGAACCGTATTAATTATGCTTTCATGTTTAATATTTCAATTTAATAACGGTAATTGATAGCCATATTTTAATAAAAATTGATTAAAATACTCCATAGTAAGAATTATTCGGTGACTTTCAAGAGGTCTCTCCAAGTCAATAACTTTTTTGACTAAGATTAAAAAATCGCTACTATTTGTAATGTTAATTAATGAGAATGAATACTAATACAATTGGAAATTAAAATTTCAATTTATAAAAATGATTAATATTAGACAGAAGTCGTAATTAAATACATATACGAGCAATAATTATTGCATTTTTGAAAAGGAGAAAAATTAACAGCCGTAGATAAACAAGAGTAAGATTTTTGGATTTATTTTTGTTCTTCATATTTGTATATTAAGAACTTTTCGGTGACATTTAAGACGCCTCTTCTTCCACCAATGAATGCGCTCGGCGTGACTGGAAGTTCGTATTGCTTTAAATCAGGATTGGTTCGATAACCGTTCTTTCTTCCCCTGAGTAAATATATAGCTCTTGTTTTCATCATTCTTCCCCATCCTCACTTCTTTCCTCTCCATCGCTTTTAAATTCTAACAGGGACTCAGTTCATCTTCTATCTTTTATCTTAAGTTCTTTCTTAAATATGCTGACATGTTATTTTGTTTTACTTTTGTTCGGTTCTGTGTCGACCTCATGAGGCATGCATGAACAACCCTGGAACTAGTATTCTCCTCAAAATAAAGTCACCTACGAGTCTTGCAAGGTCAACCAACTAAATGGTCTTTCGCCGGCAAACACTCGATGGCGAGATGATTGTTTGAGATCGATTCCTTTTGGTTATTTAATTTTGAGGAGAATATTAGTTCAGGTGTTGATTTTATAACAGTTCCTATCTCATCGATGGCCTTGCTGGGAGAAGGCAACTCAATCGGCAGTCGAGGTAGCTGTTCAGTTTCTCTCAAATTTTGTCTTAAACTGGACTGTCTCTGACTTCGTATTGTGACGACTTTTCTCGTTTGGCTTGCTCGGGTTTGATGGGTCATGTTCTTGTTTGATTGTTAACTGGTCAGCTCGACGGTCAGCAGATAACGGAAAGTGGACGTTACAAAAGGGATTCCTCGCTGCTGCTCAATATCTAACCCTTAATTCAATCCACCAAGCTATAAACATAAAATTGTTCTGACGTTTTCTGTTTATAGCTTGGTGGATTGAATTTAGTGTTAGATATTGAGCAGGAGCGAGGAATCCCTTTTGTAACGTCCCTTTTCCGTTATTCGTTGACCGTTGAGCTGACAGGTCAACAATCAAACAAGAACTTGTCTTTTAAGAAATTAGTTTAGCTCTAATTATTTTTCTTAGTTCGACTTGTAATATCAGTATTCGAGGTATTCCACTCAATTCCTATATTATCATTCTGTTTGATAGACTTATTGTCTTTCATTTTTGTAATTTATAGTTGAAACTTGTGGAACCGACAAATTGGGAGTAATCTTAATCTAATAACCTCTCTAGCACCCAATCAGGAAGAAAATATCAAATATAGAGTTTGGCGAAGATAAATTCAAATAAATATATAGGTAAGGAAGAATTTTACACATACATAAGTTTCCACCTAGCTTCGATATTCTTCGGGTCTTTTTGCGGAGAGCTCTTCTTCGGAGAGTTCTGGATATTTTATGGACATATAATCTTCGAACATACTTTAATTTGAACTAAAACTTATATGAGAAAACATAGTATAGTTGAATATATTAAACCGAAAGATAAGACATGCCAATATATATACCTCTCTATTACTCGCGTGACCACGAAATGCATCATTCACCATATCCACATATATATCTTCTACATTATTATGACCATTCGGATCAACATAACTTGTTCCTATATCCAAACCAATTTCTTCTCCATGCTTATACCAAACACAATAATCAGGCATAAATCCGTAACTAAATAGATGACTCCAAATTCCTGGTTCCGTGGTTTCCGGTTTTTCGTTCTTGCAGAAATGACAAGGGCAGAGAAACTTACCGCCATTGCTTAGAGCTAAAGGCTGGTTTTTGGAAAGTTCCATAAATTGTGCCTCCCCAGTTATGAAGGATGTTGAGAAATTGTCTGTGGCATCATCGAACCTATTATAGATCCACTCCCGATGGTTGCTATAATTATTGCAGCCTCCCGCCATGTAACTAGATTTCCAAATTCTTTGTGTTTCTATAAATGAAAACAGAGAAAGTGCTGAATTTCGACTATGTAGACATAATTGGCCACTCCCATTAATTGTCGTAAATGCATGCGCATGAAACGGCTACACCTACCACAAACAGGTAAAATAAAACCAAACTATCAAATTATTTTTACTAAATCCAAAAATACTATATTAAGCATTAAAATTTGTATGCCTACCTAATTATAAATTTTTATATTTTGGAAATTTCGCGCATCGTCGCGGTACCTAACCAAATGTCACGGTAAATTATCAATAACCGGTCGAAATTTCCTAACCATCATAGTCTCTCTAAAATTCACATAGTCTCTCCCTTTCCACCGTCGAATACCCTAACCATCATAATGTTGGAATTTGGCTCACCTATTGCAGAGAAAACAGAGACGACAAGAGAAATATAAGGGAAAGGCAAGAACCCCTTCGCTCCCTTCATCGTTTCGGATTTTGATTCTTCTCTTATCTATTGAATCATTTTCTTTCGTTGATTTGCTTGTGCCATCAATTATGAAGCATGAGATACTCTAGGTTCGAACTTTGATATTGATGTTTACATCCAATTTAAATTACAATATGTATGTTTTCAGAAATATTGTACCATTGAGTTTGATGGAGCTTCAAAAGGAAACCCTGGAAGAGCTGGTTCGGGATTTGTTCTGTGTGATTCAGATGGAACTGTCATCTCCTCCTACCGTGAAGGATTATACAATAAAACAAACAACGTTGTCGAATATAGAGGTTTGATTCGTGGTTTGGAGTCTGCTTTAGAAAAAGGTAATACACACGTGAGGGCCTATAGAGACTCTCAGCTTGTTGTTAAACAAGTCAGTTGCTTACAGCTAATACATGTTTTCTCTCTTAAATCTTTATCTTTAGACTTTCTGATAACTATCATTACACAGATGCGGGGTGAATGGCAACTCACAAGCCTTAAAATGGCTGAGCTGTATAATCAGGCAAAAGAGTTTACTAGCCAATTCAATTCATTTGATATCGAGCATATTCACAGGGTATTGCACATATCCTTTTTGTGTTTTTAACATTCGATTTCTAGATGCTTAAATTTTTTGAGTTTATCTAATTTCCATTTGCAGGAATACAACTCTGAAGCTGATAGCCATGCAAACTATGGGGCCAATATCCAAGGTGAGAAATGAATATGCAATAATGAATTTAATTATATTTTCCCGAATATTAGTCAAATTTCGATGTTGTTTTCGATCTTCTGTGATGCGTATTCAGATGGCCAGACACAAGTGATTGCAGGCAGGAAGTACTACTGAAGTAGAGATATTTGTGTTCTTCATGCTTAGAAGTTAGAAAAACATGCCTCTATGCTTTTATCTTCTGTTTTTTTCTTTTCTTTTCTCATCATAACATGTTCCCTCCTGAAGAACAAATCAATGTATTCCGTTAAGAAGGGAGGATTATGAACAATCAATTTCTTATGGTAAATTTACCGCATACCAATTAGAGTTTATGAAATAAAAGCATACATGGGTCATTCTCAATTAATAACGATTACAATATATCTATATACCAACATTGATAATCAGCTAAGACTATTAGCATGTATAAACAAACTATCTCATATTATTATTACTAAATCCAAAATACTATATGATACGACCCATGCCCGACTACTTTGCGACACGAATAATGAGTTGAATATTAGTCGTATCAATAACGACAAATAAACGACTTGGTTACTAGTATACCCAAAGTAACGAATTAATAGCCCATGTACTGACCAATTCGCGATTGTTCTACGACTCTTAATATCAGATGAAAAAATAGTCGCCATATCACCGACTAGCCTGCAACTATTGTTTCCGGTCTCGACAATAGTCGTTAATCTATCGTAAATCGACGACTAAATCGGCGACAATCTTTTTTAGTTGTATATAAGCGACTAATACACGTCCATATATCTGTTATCGAAAAATAGTTGCATTATTGTCCCCTAATAGTGGCCAAATTTTACGACTACAAGTATAGTCGCAAGGTCCACTCGCAAAAACGTTGTTTTCTTGTAGTGAGATGATCGCTCGAATATGATTCCAAAAGGATTTCTTGAAGACATCCTCATCAGAGTTGGGGATTACTTGATTCCAACAGACTTCATGGTGCTCATACATGATGTTGAACCGGATGATCCTCTGATACTTGGTCGATCTTTCCTGTTTATAGCTGCAGAAGTGATTGATGGATGGATGATTTGACTGATCTCCGTCTGGATGATAAACTAATGCATTTCAAGATGGACAAGCTGCGAACATCCACCATAGATGGTCAGTCCTTCAGATTTGAGGTAGAGCCACATATTGAGATTGGTGAGGACAAGGTATTTGATAGTGGAGAAGCAGAGATTGTAGTTCAACCTCGGGTGACTAAGACCTCTCCAGTACTTGCAACTACTCAGAAGCAGAAAGCTCCAAATATCACATTTCCACCAAAGCAAAGGTATGAATCATCTCTCCTTTCACCTCCTAACCGCATTGTTGTGAAAGCAGGAAAACACTCTATCCGACCCAAACTTTGCTCCCACCCCAGTTCTCTTCCCTTATTCCTTGGTATATCACATGCGCATGATGCTTACAGACCACCATGGATGAGGAGACATTCACAGAGTTACTCTTTTCCTCTGTCGAATCCACCTGGAGCCTGATCTCCTGCCATAGTTAAGCTAATGACTAAAAACAAGTGTTTAGTAGGAGACAACCCACTGGTGAATCTGCACATGCTCTAATTTTTGTTTTAATTTTAGTAATTTCGTTTTCTTTTAGTCTAAAATAAAAAGAGAAAAAGCAAGAAACATGCACGAACGGCGACCAGTATCGATCGATGCCAAATCGATGCCACTTGGTGTCAGTCGACACTACTGACGCATAAACAGACCCTAATCGAGAGTGATCGACACTCGGTCGATAAAAATGCTCAGTGTTGATTGACACCACTACAATGTCGGTTGACACCCCAGGCGAGGTACAGCCCCTTTTTCTTTCTGTTTGTCTTTGGTTCCTTCATGTTTTGTTTTTCCTTCTTCAGGCTTGATAACATTGGGGACATTGTTGTTTAGTTTTCGGGAGGTAGTTACTGATATTTTTTTCATTTTTCTTAGAGTCAGTTGTGTCAGTCCATTTTGAATCAAACCCTTATGCATGACACAATGATTTTTCGAGGAATAACCATATCTACAAGAACCTAAGTAGCCACTGGAACGAGCTTGACATCTAAGACTAATGGAAAACCCCTCGACGGAACAACCTTCCATTTTTACCCATATCCGCTTGGGTATCTGAAGAATCTACTACTGTCTTCACCCCAAATCTGACTCAATTCTCTCATCTTGGCGTTTGACATACACTGGATTGGATTTTTCCTTCACTCCTGAAAGACTTGTCTATGTGAGTACGGTTTCTCTCTCTCTTCCCTTCAGAATAAAAAATGAATGAAAAAGTCTGAGGATAAGCTAGTAGCTTCGAAGTGAACATGACAGTAGCAGTAACCCTATTATCACTTGTATTTCATGTAAACTTGTCGAAAGAAAACCCAAAAATAACGAAAGAGCAACTGATAGAAAAATTAAATGATACACGGTTACTGAAGTGAGAAAAGGGAGAGGAAAGGAACCGGAATGTAAGACATCCTTTGTGATCAGGTACTGGTTAGGTAAGAGTCCATGAATCCTTTGATAGATACTCCCTCTATGATGTTGCAGTTAATGTTAAAGAGGTTAGTATGGTAAATTTAAATTTCTCACTTGGATCGTGGAGTTGTTTGGGACAGTTGCTAAGTCTGGGGGAAGTACATGGTGGTCTGGATTTTGTTAAGTAAGTTTTTTATGTAGCTAAATATGGTGATTGTTGATGTGGTGTTCTGAGGACGAAATGAGTATCTAAGTTTTCTTTTCAGGTTTTGGTTTTCTATTTGCTTGAGGGAAAGCAAAAGCTAAGTATAAGGGAGTTGATATATCATGGTTTTTATGGGTTTTAACATGATAGGTTTCTTGTATATAGAGTCTTTTATGTGTGTTTTGGAGTCTTTCGATTCTTTTACAGGATTAGCTACGAGATGGAGCTAATCTGGAGATGTGGGAGCATTTGGAGACAATTTGGAGAAGATGCAGAAAAGTAGAAGTCACTGCCCACATTCGGGGCTGGTGTCGGTCGACACTCATAGCGAATAGAGATTTCTCGCACGTTTCTAAGAGATTTGAAGGAACTGAAAAAGCCCAAAAATTTCCCATATTTATAAGATGTTCCATATCATGATTTATACATTATATTAGGTTTTCTAAGTCATTGTTTAGACTACTCATTATTTTACTTTTGGTTTTGAGAGAGAGATTTGCTAGAGAGCTTTTGGGACTGATTTGATACTTCCAGAGAAAAAGGATTTTAAACCCCTTTTGTTTCTTTATTGATTTCTTAATCCATTCTATTCATCCATGCTATTTTTTCATCTACCATGTCTGAGTAGTTTGCTTATTAGGTTTAGAGATTCTTATAAGGGATTTCAAGGATTGGTAGGTTAATTGGTTATCTAGGTTTCATAACTGTTAGTTCTTCACCATAGATTGCTCTTAAGAGCTAATTCTGGATTGATCACCTAGAATTTAGAATCTTAGGTTAATCGATTGATGTGGGTGTAATTCATAATCTGACAGAATCTTAGGTAGAATCTTAGGTAGAATCTTAGGTGAGCAAAATAGGTATTTGCAAAGAGATTTGGTTTAGATATTTTGTGAACATATCAAATCTGAACTTAATGCTTATTTAGTCTATAGTATTTGCAAAGAGATTTGAGATTCTAGGATTTAGATACAGATAATTTTTGCAACAAAAATTGGTTAGTTAAGCATCATGATTTAAGATCTAGAGCATTGCGAAATTGAATTCTACTAACTGATTTATCTGCATTCCTGATTTCTTGAGAATTTTTTTGAGCCTGACTCTCTTCCCATTTGATTTACATCTCGATTACAGTTTATTTACTTGCTTTCATTACAACAATTCCGCTCAGCTTGATTTGAATCTATAAATCTATAGCGTGTTCATGAGGTTCTTTGTTCGATATCCTTTATATTACGATTGTCTTTGTCGTGCACTTGCAGCCTATTCTAGGGATAAATTTTGACCTATGAGGTCAGTTCCATGAGCTTCCTAACAAGTAACTCTCTCAAGGAACAATTAGGAAAAAATAATCTATCAGCATAAAGTATCATGCATGCTTATAAAATTTGCCAAAAGCATGTCTAGAACAAGCCTTAAAGGGTTTTTTTAAAGTCCAGATGAGTAACATAGAGATCTTTCATTTTCTCAAAGCCAAGTAGCTTAGCATCTAAAGAAGAAAGAAGGACATACCTTATGGACAGTGCACCAACCACAACATTTTCTTTACCTTTTTGTACTTGATGAAATATGGGAAGGTTTCAGTGAATTCTATCAACCTTGCATGTCTCTTTTTGAGATTTTGCTGCCCTTTGAGGTGTTTGAGTGTCTCATGATTATTATGCACCCCGAATTCCTTAGGCTAAAGACATTTTTTCCATGTTTGCAATGTCATATGTAGGGTAGTTAAGTGTGGCTCGACCTAGATTTTCACTGAAGTAAGCTATGTGCCTCTTTTCCTGCACGAAACAACACCAATTCCAACTCCTTAGACATCACATTATATTTCAGAAGTCTTATTGAAATTAGGAAGAACAAGAAGAGGAGCGTGAGTTAACTTCCTTTTCAATGCTTGGAAAGCATCCTCTTGAGCTTGCTCTCATTGGAATCCTACATTCTTCTTGATCACCTAAGTGAGTGGAGCTTCTAGAGTGTTAAAGTCTTTCAAAATCCTCATGTAGAAGCCAGCAAGGCCATGGAAACTCCTAACTTCTCCCCCAGTCTTGAGACTAGGCCAATTATGGATTTCCTTCACTTTATCCTCATCAACTTTGATGCTTTCAGCTCCTAAAACAAATCCAAGAAGAACAAAGTTATCTATTCCAAAAGTGCATTTCCTAAATTTAGACAAGAGTTTCTCCTTTCTAAGCATTTTTAAGACACATTTAACATGAAGAACATGATCTTTAAGGGTCTTCCTATAAAATAAGATATCATCAAAGTATACAACAAGAAAAACTCATATTAATGATCTAAGAACATGGTTCATCAACCGCATAAATGTGCTAGGTGCATTAGTCAACCAAAAGGCATAAAAAGCCACTCAGACAACCCTTGCTTAGTCTTAAAGGCGGTTTTCAATTCACCCCCTTCTTTCATCCTAATATGATGATAACCACTTTTCAAATCAATTTTTGAGAAGACATAATAACCATGGAGTTCATCTATCATATCATCAAGCCTAGTGATATGATGTATGTACTTAATTTTTATGTTTTTGATGGCACGCAAATCAACAAACATCCTCCACCTTCCATCTTTCCTTAGAACAAGTAGAACCGGCACAACACAAGGGCTCATGCTCTCCCTGATGTATCCTTTGTACATGAGCTCACCAATCTACTTCAAAAGCTCCTTAGTATCAATCGGATTGGTCCTATAGGCTGGTCGGTTGGGAAGTGAAGCTCCTGGGACAAAGTCGATATGATGTTCTATTCCAAGGATGGGAGTCAAACAAGCTGGAGTTTCATCTGGAAACACATCATTAAACTCTTGGAAAATACTCATAAGCTCACTTGGAATCTCCAGTGCATGTTCAGAACAAGTTAGCATAGCTTCCTTATAACCCAATAAAATTAAAGACTGATCAGAAGATAGAGCTTTATTGGCATTATCGGTTTTGGCATATAAATTAGAATGTTTAACTAGTTTGGATGATTGAGATAGCTCCTGATTAGCCACGGCCTCTTGTCGTCTTTGTTTCAGAAGAACCTGATCTTGATGCACTTCCTTTAGTAAGAGTGGATCAAGGTCGATTTTCATGCCTTGATGCTCAAAGGAATGGTGGCTGGTATAGCCACCATGCACGACTCTCTTGTCATACTGCCATTGTCTTCCATGGAGGATATTACCGGCTTCCATGGGCAAGACATCACATAGGACCTCATATTTGTACCTCCCAATGGTGATGGGCACAAGAACTTGTTGGCTCACTTTTATCCCTCATTCCTCATTCAACCACTGAAGTGAATATGGTCTTGGATGTTTATGAACCTTAAGGCCTAGGTTATGAACTAGAACCTCACTTGCTGCATTGGTGCAGCTCCCATTGTCTATAATCAAGATTCAAACCTTATCCTTCACAAAGCAACGTGAGTGGAAAAGGTTCTCTCTTCTCTTGCTCCTTGGGATTTGATTGAATAATCAGTACCTTCCTTGTTACCAATAGCTCTCCATGGACTGGCAATTCTAAGGACTCTTCATCTGATGAACCGCCTCTGGTTCTTCCTTCTCTGCCTCAGATTCGACTTCTCCATTGTCCAAGAGTATCATCGCTTTCTGGATTGGACATGAGTTAGCATAATGCCCAAATCCTTGCATTTGAAGCATCTCACATGTCTTGACAGAGTTGGTTTAGTGACTTATTTATCCTTAACAACATTAACATGAGCATTAGTCTTAATCAAAATGTGTTCAGATTGGAGTCTTACCTTTGTATTGGATAGGTGTTTTATGGCCTGGTGCATAAGATTTTTGGAGTAGCCCTTCCTCTTTACTTGTTGCTCCACCAATATGGCTTTGTGAAGCATTTCTTCTAAGAATTCATACTCCTGCATCTCCAATTTGTCATGTATTTCACGGTTGAAACCTCCAAGGAAACGTGTCATTGTTTCTCCATGATCTTTATCATCATCAGCTTTAGTCATGAGGGTCTCCATCTCCTGGAAGTAGTCATCCACGCTCCTGGTTCCTTGGGTAAGACGTCTCAGCTTCTGGTGCAAGTTCATGTGATAATAGCTAAGAACAAAGAGTTTTCTCATCAAGGTAGTCAGCTCGTCCTATTTTGCAATGGATATTTCACATGTTCTCCTCCTGTTGGTCACAATTTGATTAAACCAACTAATAGCATAACCAGAGAATTTAGTAGCTGCTAACCTAATCTTTTGATTTTAGAAAGTTTGGCAATAAAAAACGAGTTCAATCTTTTTTCCAATTCTAAATAAGCATCAAGATCACTCTTGCCATAGAAAGATGGGATTTTATGCTTAAGACCTCCTAGGTTATCATCTGCTCTAGTTCTAGGGGTATGGTTCTTAGTTCTAGGTTCACGGTCTTCATTGTTTCTCCTAGACCTCCTTTAACTATCACTAGAATACTTGTAATATTCATCAACATTATCACTAGCTTGTCTAGTTACTCTAGGTGAATTCCTATCACATATGTTGGCTGCATCAGCATTGGTTTTTTTAGTGTCCTCTTTCACTATGTCCATGCGTGTGGTGAGCTCAACAATCTCCCCTCTGATTTCAGTCCTAATGAGTTCGGTCTTCCCACTCATCATGACCTGCATTGAAGTTTTAATAGACCAGCAGTACTTCTTCCTCTTGTGCTCCTTTCTCCATTTCTGCTTTGTGACATGGTTTCCTGAAAAGACTTCGCAAACAAATTAATAGAAACAACATTCTATCACTTTCTTGTGTTTAACTCAAAGTTTTTTGTCTCTCAAGTGTGTTTCCTCAATCTCTTTCTCGGTTCTAAGGGGACAAATCCAAAACACCAATGATTTCAATCCAAAAGGAATAAAGAAGAAGAGAAAGACAGGTAGATTGCAAGATTTTTGGTTTCAAAAGTGATTAACCATTACTTTTGATCCAATTTCTATTAGATCAAAACCCTTTTTGTATTGAGGCTACCGCCCTTCTTTTTTCTCTTTTTTTTTTTGAAATTGTAGGGCTCAATTTGCTAGAAAGATAAGCAAAAAATATTTTTGATGATTTTGAAAATGAGAATATGGAGAGATGAAAAATCGTTTTGCTTAAGGAGATGAAGAAGATGAGAATAGTGTTTGCTAGAAATGATATAAAACCTCTAAGTGGCTCTAATACCACTTGATATGAACTTTCCAAGAGTGCACGTAGAGGATGAATTGGGGTTGGACAATCTTGACACCAAGGCTACCAGCACAAGGTCCAACCGTGTGGATAGTAGGGTCGCACAAGGATTGCGAATGGCCCATCATATTCCTAACTCTGATTCTGCCTTATATGACGCACAAGACCAGAAAATAGAGGTTGAAACTTGGACATGACACACCAGGTTTCAAAATGTTCAGGAAGAACAAAAAGAGATTTCTCTCAAAGATCAAAATCAAAATCAAAAGTTATGAAGAAGGGTTACTTGGATTAATTTTCGAAATGGAATACAAACATAAAGTGTTTACATGAGAAATGTTGTCATAACACTTAGGAAATACAAAATAGAAATAAGTAAACAAAAACCAAACACAATTGACTTAAATGTGACCAACGAACTTCCAAGCTCTTCACATGGTTTCTCCTTAGTCAAATGGGTCTTCTCAGTTTGCTTTTCGAAATTGAAAATGGGCCACCAAATCATGCCTGATCTTCCTTAATGAATTGAATGCAATTTTCCACGGGCAGGGAAAAGTCTTCATCTCCACGACCCATATTTTGGGTCAAGGCCAGAAGTGAATGGAAAGCATTTCTGAATTGTTTGGACTTTAATCTTGTTACTGGATCAAGTGGAATGTGAAGATTATCCTTCCTTTCTTGTTTGTCCCATGCTTCCTTTCTTGTTGCTCATGAATTCTTTGAATCGATCCATCCTCGATTATGCTCGGCAGTCGTCGACTTTCCTCAGAAATGTGCAATTCTTCCTCGGCCAAGTCCAATTCTCCCTCAGCCATCATTAGTTTTAGCTCGGCCACAAGCTGCTCTTCAGCTTCTAATAATCCATCATCCATTCCCTGCTCCGGTTCAAGCTTGCCTTTCCTTGATGGATCCATGGTCACATCACCATTGTACATTTGAAGATTGATGATGCCTTGTGTGACACTGGCTCCAGTGTGAGTGTAATGTCTCTTGAGATGGTTGAGATATTGGGAATCAAGAGTATAAAGAGGTACACCTCTACTCTCACTTTCAGAGATTCTTTAACCAAGGTCCAACATGGAGATCTCAAGGACAACCTGGTCATGAATGGGGATTGTGCAATCCCAACAGACTTCATTGCCATGAAGATGAAGAAGGGTAAAAAGCTCCCTTTACTCATTGGCACTGATTTCCTCCACACTAAAGGAGCTATAATGGATTTCAACAACAAAAGGGTAGTGCTCACAAAAGTGAATGACAAAGTGTTTTACCCTATGAAGCCATACTCTATCAACACGTGTCGAGCCTTTGCTCATATTGGAAATATAGAATATTTTGGATCCATTTCTTTGGTAAATTTGAGCATTTAGAAGACACGTGTTGATAAGGTTGAGATGGTGCACTCTCCAAAGTTACCCTTGGAGAAGGAAAACATTGGAAGAGGTGAGTGGAGCCAATGGAGCTCCTCCTATGAGAAAAAAGAAGAGAGGAAAATCACCTAAAATTTCCACCAAATCTCAAGCTCCAAACACTCTCACTCTTCACCCTTTGAAGCTCAAGGATGAAAGTCTTAAATACAAGGTGAAATTCAAAGGAAGGTGCAAGCCATTCTCAAGTGCTAGAGCTATTCTCACTCCGAAGTTACAAGCCGGTCCGATCAAGCTCCAAGAGAATCTCACCAATGTCTTGACCATCAATCAAAAGGTCAAGTCATCCCCATTTCCTAATTGAAAAGGAAAACATACTCAATCTTGTTGACTCAAAACAAGCTCACTTGGGAGGAAGTCCCATGTTTATCCCTTGTATATATGCTTTAAGTTTTTATTCTGGCTAGTCAATGTTGATGTTTCTTTTGAGTATTTATAGGTATAAGGAAGTTGAGATAATCATAAGAAATAAGGAAAGTCGTAGAACTTTGGCCAGCCATGGCGGTCGATATAAACCGTCGGAGTAGCCCCGACCAAGTCGCAACTTATGGGAAAAACCGGAACCATGCAGCAAGCCGAACCAGGGAGATCCAAGGATGAGCATTAGCACTTTGTACCAACCACGTCCAAGGAAGCGGTCGCATCACACGGTCCTAGAGTCCCTCTACGGCCATGGGCAATAAACCAGACGACCCTACGATTGAGTGCAGTGGTCTGGACCGGCCGTGGACGAGGAAGCGTATGGTGACAACAAGCAAATCAATCTGCAACCGGTGCGACCCTTGTAGCGGCTCATGAGTGTCGAGCTGGCTAAACCGTGATTCCTCCCCCGTGCCAAGCCTAAAGGGGAGGGGGGGTGAGCCATGCAATGAGCCATGTTTGGGGGAAGATTTTTTCCTCAACCCCCCCCCCTCCATTTTCACATCCCATTCCTCTCTCACTCCATATCCAAGTAAAACTCTCCAATCTCTTGTTCATATCTTTTTCATTTTGCATTTTTTTGTCTTTAGTCTCATTTCTCTTATTTTTATCACACAAGGGACTGCCTGATTTATGTTTAGGGGAAGAGACTTGTTTCTAATTTTTGTTGGCGTTGGATTTCCTAACAAAACAAGGGCCCATGATCATGAGCCCGATTCGTAATCAAGACAAAGAGCTCGACCGTCACCCATTCTGGGCCCACGCGGCCATGATCTGACCAAGCCCAAAAGACGCCAAAACAAGAGGCGATCGAGCTCGAGCTCGACAGGAGACGACGTAGAGGAAGAACGACCTGGTCTTCGTCGGTTCAACCGATTCCCGCGAATCTCGGAGATCGTTATCATGGCAAGACCGAAATATCGGAACAAGGAGATCAAAGTCGAGGACTATTTAAAGAATAAGTGGAGATTCATTCAAGACATTCCAACCCTAATCAAGAACACTTCGACTAGATAGCTCGATTATCATACTTTGTACTCTCTATTCGATTGTGTTTGTTCTATCTCGACGATCAATCTCAATAAAGTCTTTGATTCATAGGAAATCTATATCATCTTTATATCCAAAAGTCCAAATCCACGATTACAAATCCTTGGTGTGAATCTCCGATCTCACATTTGGCGCCGACTGTGGGGACTATCTATAGTTTTTTCTATCTTAAGAATCAGATCCTAGATCCGATAGATCGAGATGAATCCCGACCAATCTGGCTCTCCCAGCGCCACTCTACCAGTCGACCACCCTCAAACGGTCGACGACGTTCCTTGATAGGTGTAGTTTTATCCCTATTCTAACTGCATGTGCACAGTGGTGTAGTTGTAGTACTTAGGGTATCGAATCCACAGGAACTCTGGTCAACGATAGATAAGAACAGGAAAGATTAAACTAGGAGAAAGCAAAGGTGATTAAACTAAAAGCAGAGCAGAAAAGTAAATCAGTAGCAGGAGTGGTTTGTGAGCAAGGAAGCGGAGCGTTAGGTTTCAGGAGTTCTCAGGAAATCAGGAACACAAGCAATCAATCAGTCTGGATCTAATCAGAAACTGTTCTAGAACTCAAACACGGATATAGAACTAACCAAATTCCTTTGCGATAATTCTCTAAGTCTAAGTGCAGCAAACCAAACTTTCGTTTGCGAGAACTAACAGATTAAACCAGCTTTAATTCCAAGTTTGATATGTTCACAATTATCCTAAACCAAACTTTCGTTTGCGAGAAGTTTAATTGCTTATCTAGGTTCTTTCTAGTTAAATTAACCAACTTCCGCTGCATTAATCAACCTAACATCATAATTCTGATTAGCTACTTCAGATTAAGCATTAAGAACAACCTAAACAAAGAACTAGCAGATATGAATCCCTACAGATTGATTTAACTATAGTTCCATGAAATCCCTAATGAGAATCCTTCAACCTAACAGGTAAACTACACAGACATGTTCATCGAGACAGAAAATATCATAAGTAGAAAACCAAATATCATTAAACAGAATAATCAACAGGGGTTCGAAATCAAGTCTCTTTCGAGAACAAGATCAGCCCCTAAGGCTCTCTGAAAATAAAATAAAACTTAAGTAAAGCGTAGCCTAAACAAGTGGCTAAAAACCCTAATATATAGTCTAAAACACGTTTTGGGCTTCTGTGTAAATATCTGGGCTTTTCTGCAATATCAACATTCTTCATTAAACCGCCGAGTTTGGCCCATTCGTGCTATGCATCGATCGATGCAGGTGTGCAACGATCGACGCAATCCTCAAATCTGGACAGTGAACTCTGTCTCTCGGGTTAAATCCCCAAAATGCTCCAGAATGCTCCAACAACTCCAATTCCGCTCCAAACGTGTCTAGACCTGTAAACATAACTAAAAGACTCCAAAACATAGTAAAAGACTCGATAAATAAGACATATACCATGGTTAAAATCCCTAAAATCCATGGTATATCAACTCCCCCACACTTAGCTCTTGCTTGCCCTCAAGCAAGTAAAGAACCAAAGCATAAGAAAAGAAGTTTGAAAACACAGAAACTCATTTCGTCCTAGGAACTTTCACAATCACATTCAATTAGTAAGCCACTGAAAGCTTTCCTACGGAACTCAAGACCACAATGTACTTCCCCCACACTTAGCAACTGTCCTAAGTAAACTCCACAATCACATTCAAGCATTCAAATTCACCCTACTGACTTCTGCAAGTATTTAAGTGCGGTCTCACCTAAGGAGTATCGATCAAAGGCACATGGATTCTTACCTTATCAGCTCTAGACCACCATACTATCTTTCTCTAGTCCCTTTCTTCTCTTTCCCTTCCTTAACAACTGATTTTTCCCCACTGGGTATCATTTTATTTTTTTTATCAGTGTTCTTCCCGTTATGGGGTGTACTTTGGACATATTCCATGGATCGCACAGGAGATAATAGGGATCTCTACTACTCATGTGACCACTTCGGAGTTACTAACTCATCCTCGGTTTATTATCTTTTTTTTTTTATGGAAGGGGAGAAGGGGACTAAATAGGATAGGTTGACAGGCTGTGTCAGAACTAACAAGGGAATCCGACACAAAGTATACCAAGCCCTTAGGTGAGAAATCTAAGTCAGTATTAAGGTTGAAGTCAGTAAAAGGATCCTCTGATACCTGAAGTGATGTGGGTGTTCCCAGTAGGTTGATCCGTGTCTGGGTTTTCTAATAGTCATAGAGGCTCTGCAAGTCTGTCCAATGGTCACTTAGTTCCTGTTCAAGCGAAAATTTTCCTCGAAAAATCATAGTTTCATACAAATTTTGACTCAATAAAACAAATTTTGAAAAACTAAGAAAACAAAAGCGTGCGTCAGTAGCTTCCTCCCCCACACTTAAACTACACTGTCCCCAGTGTAATCAAGGCATGAGCTCGGTGATAATAATAATCAAATTTGAAACAATCCGAAAAGTTGCAGAACACTTACCTGTCGTCGCCCTGCGTCGATCGATGCCCAAGGGTGTCGATCGATGCAAGGCGATTATCGCTCGCGGTTATGTAGATAACCGATGTCTGAACCGCAATCAATTCGTTAAACCGTAAATCGCGACTGCATCGACCGATGCACAATGTGTGTCGATCGATGCAATGCGATTTTGCCTGTTTCTCTCGGCTTTGAACACACTTAAACAGAAAAATTAAAAATACCAAAACCAAAACGAAAATTGAAAAACAAAAACGAACCTAACAGTGGGTTGCCTCCCACTCAGTGCTTGTTTTTAGTCATTAGCTTGACTATGGGATAGAGATTTGATTCAAGGCGGTTTCAACAGAGACTTTGAGTGTCTCTGTGAATATCTCTTCATCCAAGGAGGTGTATATGCATTATGATCATGAGGCTTCCCAAGGAAAGAGAAATCAGAATCAGGGCGGGAGCGAAACTTGGGCGGTCTACTGCGTTTTCCTGCATTCAAAACAATGTGATCAGAAGGTTTACGCTTAGGTGATTTGTATCTTACCTTTGATGCAGATCTGATGTTTGGGGCTTTCTGCTTATGAGCAGTTGCAGGTACTGAAGATGTTAGAGCAGGTTTAAGAGGAACCGCCATCTTCTTCTTTTCACTATCAGATACTGTAGTTCCACCAATCTGAACTTCTTTTTCCAGATGACCATCAGTGGAGATCATCTTCTTTGCATGAACTCGCGAAGTTTCAACTGGTGGGGTTTCATTCACCTTCTTATCCATTACTTTCATGCAGTTAGCCACTTCTATCTCTTGTTTAGAGGGTTTAGGAACCTTAGGATATGGCACTGGGGGCTTATAGACTCGTTATAATACTGTTGCAGGTTTCTGGTCATGTCTGCGTTCTGTGTCGATCGTTGCATGATGTGTGTCGATCGATGCAAGGCGATTCTGTTTCTCGAAAGAACTCGAAATTGCCGTCAGAATGGCGTGCCGATCGACACTAAGGGGGTGTCGATCGATGCATGTATCAGACAGACAATATTCATCCAGAAAATCCGAGATTATGCTCTCTTCTTCACCTAGCAACTTAATCTCATCCCCTAAGGTCACAGCTTTGATGTGCAGCTTCTGTTCAGCTCTCTTAGCTTCATTATGCCTTTGCATTGTTTCAGCTGTTTGAACTCGGACATCTAGCTTCTTCATATGTGTGCTCAAGTATTCAAACTTCTCATTCAGATCTTCATGCAATGCATCCATCCTTGATTTGAAGGACACAATGATTTGTTGTTCTCTCTCAAGAAACTGTTCCATCATAGCTTCTAATTTGCTCTTATGTGTAGGTGCAGGCGGTGCTTTGTAAGAAGAAACACCATAGTTCCTCGAGAAGGCATTGCTATGTTGCTGGAAAGGTCCCTGAAAAGCTGATTCCTGACTGTAGAAGTCATTCCCTCCAATGCAGTTGATAGCTTCTTGCGTATACTTTCCAAGTAGAAGGCTATGCAGATAGTCAACTTTACTCTTCAACCCAGCTATCTGTGAATTATCAATCCCTGGACTAAAGAAATCACACATCTTTCTTACGATATGTGTCGATCGATGCAGGAGAAGCGTCGATCGATGCAAGCGCGATGATGTGACGATCGACACACAGGACCGTGTCGATCGATGCAGGGCGATTACAGGCGTACCTGAAACGCAAGAACAGGAAAAGAAAAAAAAATTAGTAACAAAAAACAAAAACAAAAACCCTAGTCTAAACCCTAAGTTCAAATCTATCGAAGACTCAAAAGAGTCCCCGGCAACGGCGCCAAAAACTTGATAGGTGTAGTTTTATCCCTATTCTAACTGCAAGTGCACAGTGATGTAGTTGTAGTACTTAGGGTATCAAATCCACATGGACTCTGGTCAACGATAGATAAGAACAGAAAAGATTAAACTAGGAGAAAGCAAAGGTGATTAAACTAAAAGCAGAGCAGAAAAGTAAATCACTAGCAGGAGTGGTTTGTGAGCAAGGAAGCGGAGCGTTAGGTTTCAGGAGTTCTCAGGAAATCAGGAACACAAGCAATCAATCAGTCTGGATCTAATCAGAAACTGTTCTAGAACTCAAACACGGATATAGAACAAACCAAATTCTTTTGCGATAATTCTCTAAGTCTAAGTGCAGCAAACCAAACTTTCGTTGGCGAGAACTAACAGATTAAACCAGCTTTAATTCCAAGTTTGATATGTTCACAATTATCCTAAACCAAACTGTCGTTTGCGAGAAGTTTAATTGCTTATCTAGGTTCTTTGTAGTTAAATTAACCAACTTCCGCTGCATTAATCAACCTAACATCATAATTCTGATTAGCTACTTCAGATTAAGCATTAAGAACAACCTAAACAAAGAACTAGCAGATATGAATCCCTACAGATTGATTTAACTATAGTTCCATGAAATCCCTAATGAGAATCCTTCAACTTAACAGGTAAACTACTCAAACATGTTCATCGAGACAGAAAATATCATAAGTAGAAAACCAAATATCATTAAACAGAATAATCAACAGGGGTTCGAAATCAAGTCTCTTTCGAGAACAAGATAAGCCCCTAAGGCTCTCTGAAAATAAAATAAAACTTAAGTAAAGCGTAGCCTAAACAAGTGGCTAAAAACCCTAATATATAGTCTAAAACACGTTTTGGGCTTCTGTGTAAATATCTGGGCTTTTCTGCAATATCAGCATTCTTCATTAAACCGCCGAGTTTGGCCCATTCGTGCTATGCATCGATCGATGCAGGTGTGCAACGATCGACGCAATCCTCAAATCTGGACAGTGAACTCTGTCTCTCGGGTTAAATCCCCAAAATGCTCCAGAATGCTCCAACAACTCCAATTCCGCTCCAAACGTGTCTAGACCTGTAAACATAACTAAAAGACTCCAAAACATAGTAAAAGACTCGATAAATAAGACATATACCATGGTTAAAATCCCTAAAATCCATGGTATATCATTCCTCATAACACCACCGGGGTAAGAACCATGGGTCAGACTGATGGCGTGTTGACAAGCTCTGCCTCAGTCTCCACGACTTCGGCACCAACCAGCTCAGTCACTCAAACAATCACGACGAGCCAGACTCCAAAAAACGTTTTGTCAGGAACTAATGATCCGAGCAGGAACTGAGTATGGATGTGAAACGATTCGACTTCCGCCCCCGCTCCAGGAGGCGGATCCGGAACACTCAGGCCTAACCCGCCACAACCTCCTTCTCCACCGCGACAAAGTCCAGACGACCTCGCTGAAATCCGTTCAATGTTGAACCTGTTGGTAAACCGAACGAGAAGCAACGAGGCAAACGCCCGGGCCCAAGGGATCGCAAATCGTTCTCTGGCAGCGCAGCTCGATGAACAAGAACGGCGCATTAATGCCCGTCTCGAAGAGCTCGCTAGCCAAAACTAGGGAGGTAGATCAATACGCGATCCACGACCCCCCATAAGTCCTCCACCGCCAACACGCTTGGACTTCTCCCAGGTTTTGGAGCGTAAATAATCAAGATTAGTAAAATAAAAAAAAATTAAATAATCACTTTAATTATCAGAGGGGTAGCATAAAATTTATTGGGCCAAATAAATTTCGCTAGCACGTCGAATAGCGGTTTCCGCCCTATAACGACCCCTATCGCGACACCGACTCCATTCAAATCGAGTTCTATGGTAACAGATCCAACCGGATCGAGCTCGGGGTATCCTAGCGGATCGAATCCGATACAATTCCAAGCGCCACATACCGACGAAAAGAGATCGATTCCAACAATCGATCTCCTCGACCCGGTCTTCCCGGGGCAAACGTCGGGCCAGGCGCAAACACAGTTCGCTCCTATAGCGGGCGACGAACACGACATGCTAAGGCAATACATCGAGCAGGCTAACTCCCAATTTGTCTGCCTGAGCTCGAAAGTCCACATGGCAACAAGCGCGGCACCTGACATCGATCGAGTGATCGAAGAAACGCGACAAACGCCGTTCACAGACCGTATTGCCTTTGCAAGAATCCGGGAAATCAAGAATACTAAATTCCCATAATTTTCGGGAAAATCGGACCCCAAAGCCCATATCAGGGCATTCCGTCTAGCGATGTCAAGGGTATACCTTACAGACGAGGAAAGGGAGCCCGCTTTTTTCAGGCTCTTCGCCGAGAACCTATCAGGCTCCACCCTAGAATGGTTCGCCATACTGGAAGAGAAATCTATCGATAACTTCACCCAGTTCATGACGGCTTTCCTCAAACAATACTCCGTCTTTATCGAGGTAAAGACTACGGAGGCAGTTCTATTTGGCGTCTCTCAAAAACCCGACGAAACACTTCGCTCGTTCATTGACTGATTCAAGGAAATAAAATCCAAAATCACGAACTCACGCAACGAAGTAGCTATAGAAGCACTGAGACGTGGACTGTGGTACTCGACCAGATTCCGCGAGGAAATAACGGTCCGTGAACCTCAAACCCTCGATGACGCCCTTCATCGCGCATCGGCCTTTGCTCGCCTCGAGGACGAAACTACGGCCCTCATAGAAAAGCACCGAAAGGAAAAGAACTCGTCGGGCTCGCAGAACTCGAACCCAAAAAAGGATTCCCGCAAATCCGAAAATGTTAATGCAGTCGAGAGCCCGAAGAGCTCGAGGAAATTCGAGTTCGACAAGGATAAATTATGTGACTTTCACAACAAAAAAGGACGCTCGACCGAAGAGTGATATACTCGAGCTAAGGTCGAGGCTCAAAAACTAGAGTCCAAAAACAACCAGGGATCGGAAGTCGAGGAGGAAACTCCATCTGACCAAAAGGAAAGTAAACACACCAAAGAGTCGAACATCAAAAGGCCTTCCCAGAACAAACGAGAACGGTCTAAGGAGTCGGGATCTCCCGAGGCTCTCCCTCAAGGGTCGCGAAAGCGAGTCGAAGTCATTCTCGGTGTAGCTTATGTGGCACCCCAGGAGGCCCGGCGTTATCCCCGCCTCCAACTCCCATTAAGAGTTTACGCTCACGACTCAATCTCCCTCGTCTCTGCGGGGCGGGGGGGGGGGGGGGGGGGGGGGGGGGGTGTACGGGCTATACTCCCTAAACGAGGTGACTTCTTCTTCGGTGGCTCTAAGTTGAGACTCGGTCAATTCGATTAAAGCTCTTCAAAGAAGGGTCGAGACCAACAAAAGGGAGAAAATCCCAATGCTAGGTCCTGATCATGTAATCACTTTCTGCGAGAGCGAGACAAGCAACCCTTACAAACCGCACGACGATGCACTCCTCATCTGCCTAGTAGTCGGAGATGTCGAACTCTCGAGGATAATGATCGACACAGGAAGTTCTGTGGATGTCCTCTTTTACGACGCTTTCAAAAAGATGGAGTTCAATGACTCCAAGATCGTCGAAGGACAGACACCGTTAGTAGGATTCGCTGGCGAAACAACATATTCAATGGGCTCTGTCTTTGCCCCAGTAATAGCTGGAGGAGTCCGAAGAATGATAGAGTTCATCGTAGTAGATCGACCAGCTCCTTACAACGCAATTTTAGGTCGACCCTGGATATACGACATGAAAGCCGTACCATCGACCTACCATCAATGCGGAAAATTTCCAACTCTGAAAGGGGTAAAAACCGTTTATGAAAGTCAAAAGATTTCCCGAAATTGCTACATGAATGGGTACAAGCATATTCAGAAGTCCCATGCATAGCAATTACAGAAAGAGGAAGAGCTCGCCACGATGCAAACCAAAAGGTCGAATGACCCGAGCTAGAAAGGACCCCCAAAGGACCTCACGACTCAAGTTTGCATAGACGACGCTCATCCTGAAAGACTCGTCGGCATCAGAATCAACCTATCGGAATCAGTTAAAAACGAACTGATCTCCTTCCTTAAGCAGAACGTCGACTCCTTTGCATGGTCTTCAGCGGACATGAAAGGGATCAACGTCGATGTAACCAGCCACGAGCTGAATTTCGACCCAACCTACAAACCGGTCAGACAGAAACGTCGAAAACTTGGCCCGGAGCGAGCCCAAGCCATTAATGACAAGGTCGACCGACCACTAAAAATCGGATTGATCAGAGAGGTTAAATACCCTGATTGGCTCGTGAACCCCGTCGTGGTTAAGAAAAAGAATGGGAAATGGAGAGTCTGCATCGACTTTACAGACCTCAACAAAGCATGTCCAAAGGATAGATTCCCACTCCCACACATCGACCGACTGGTCGAGGCCACCGCCGGACATCAACTATTGTCCTTCATGGATGCCTTCTCGGGGTACAACCAAATACTAATGAACCCCGAGGACCAAGAAAAGACTTTGTTCATAACCGATCGAGGCACATACTGCTACAAAGTCATGCCTTTCGGGCTAAAAAATGCAGGAGCAACTTACCAACGCCTCGTCAACAAGATGTTTTCAGGACTCCTGGGCAAAACTATGGAAGTCTACATCGACGATATGCTGGTCAAATCTTCTAGGTGCGAGGATCATATCCCCCAACTGAAAGAATGCTTTACCATTCTCATTAAATATGGGTTGAAACTCAATCCGGCGAAGTGCACATTCGGGGTCCCATCAGGAGAATTCCTCAGTTACTTAGTAACTGAAAGGGGAATCGAAGGGAATCCTAAACAGATCGCGACATTTATGGAGATGAAATCTCCCAAAACGATGCGGGAAGTCCAACGTCTAACTGGCAAAATAGCTGCTTTGAACCGTTTCATCTCGAGGTCGACCGACAAATGTCTACCCTTCTACCAACAAAAAGTTCCTTTGGGACGAAAAGTGCGAGGAAGCGTTTTCCCATCTCAAATCTTATTTAAGCAAACCACCTATACTGGCAAAGCCAGTAGAAGGGGAACCCCTTTACCTCTACCTAGCTGTCTCTACAGCAGTAGTAAGCGGAGTCCTGGTTCGCGAAGAACAAAACGAACAACGGCCGGTGTATTATATCAGCAAGACCTTAATCGATGCTGAAACCAGATACCCCGCTATGAAAAAACTTGCTTTAGCATTGGTCACATCAGCTCGGAAAATTCGACCATACTTCCAGTCGCACTCAATCATAGTGATGACTTCTCAACCGCTGAGAACCATTCTTCACAGTCCAAGCCAGTCAGGTCGACTAGTTAAATGGGCTATCGAACTCAGCGAGTATGACATCAAGTTTAAGGCTCGGACGTGCTTAAAAGTGCAAGTACTGGCTGACTTCATAATTGAACGCCCTCCAACCATCGAACTCGACCCGGCTTCCGCCAAGAGATGGAAACTTCACGTCGATGGAGCTTCCTCGAGGCAAGGATCCGGGGTCGGGGTAAAACTGGTCTCCCCTACGGGAGAAGTTTTAGAACAATCGTTCAGACTAGGCTTAGCCGCGTCAAACAACGAAGCAGAATACGAAGCGTTAATAGCCGGGCTCAGACTAGCAATAGCGATAGGAGCTCAGAAAGTAGACGCTTTCAGTGATTCCCAATTGGTCACGAGCCAATATCATGGCGACTACGAGGCCAAAGATGAACGAATGGAAGCGTACCTGCAGGTAGTCCGCAGCCGCGCTGACCAGATCGAATTCTTTGATCTAACACGAATCCTGCGAGGGGAAAACACTGCAGCCGATGCCCTCGCCGTGTTGGCATCAACATCAGATCCTAACCTTAAAAGGATCATACCAGTCGAGGGGATTGAAAAACCAAGTATCGACATAGCTCTAAAAGCTCTATTCTTGAAAGAGGACGAGCCTACCAAAAAGGACGATGTCAAAAACCAGGAACGGCACGAAGAAACAAGTCGCGACATCGTCGAGATCGATGACGATCTCGACCCAAGAAATGCCATATACGTCGCGAATGTTCCTGACGGGCCGATCCAAACTGCATCCACTAGTCAGGGCTCCGAGCTGGACGATGGAAAAGATTGGAGAACTCCAATAATTCGGTACATAACATATGGCGAGGTCCCTGACGACAAATGGGAAGCACGAAAACTCAAAGCACAGAGTGCCAGGTACTGCGTCACACAAGGATAAATTTTCAAAAGAAGTCTCTCCAGACCTTACCTTAAATGCCTCAATCGGAAGCAAGCCCGAGCCGTGATCACGCAGGCCCATGGCGGAAGTCATTCCGGAGGAAGAGCTCTGGCCGTACGAATCAAAAGGCAAGGCTATTTCTGGCCAACAATGGCCGCCGAATGCGAATCTTTTTCCAGTGAATGCGACAAATGCCAAAACCACGCCCTGATTATCCACCAACCGTCAGAGAAACTCTCCTCGATCTCCTCACCATACCCATTCATGCGATGGGGAATGGATATCGTGGGACCCATAGTCGCTTCCGGCAGAAAGAAAGCTATGCATCTACTGGTAATGACATATTACTTCACCAAATGGATCGAATCAGAATAGTACCAAAAGATTAAAGACGTCCACGTTAAGGAGTTCGTTTGCGAAACATCGTGTGCCGACATGGATTACCCCATGAGATCGTCACCGATAACGGACCTCAGTTCATATCGAACACGTTCAAAGAGTTCTGCAGAACCTGGAACATAAGGCTGACTTACTCAACGCCTCGTTACCCTCAAGGAAACGGACTGGCGGAAGCAGCTAACAAATCGATCATGTATAGCCTTAAGAAAAGACTCGATGAGTGCAAGACCATCTGGAGCGACGAGCTCCCAGACGTACTCTGGGCTTACCGGACTACCCCCCGCAAATCCACTGGCGAGGCTCCCTTCTCGCTAGCTTATGGAATCGAGGCGGTAGTACCAGCCGAAATCCTCGTGTCAAGCATCCGCAAAGAAGAATGCCCACGGCAAGAGGAACTTAACAACGAGATGATAACAGACAAGATCGACCTTGTCGACGAAAGGAGAAACCTCGCCCTAGCCCGAATCCAGAACTACCAACAAGCCGCAACCCGCTAATATGATTCCAGGATTAAAACTTGAAGGTTTCAAGTAGGTGAGCTCGTCTTACGGAAAGTGTTCGACCATAAAAAGGAAGAACACGCTGGAAAGTTAGGAGCAAAGTGGGAAGGTCCTTACCAGGTCACCGATATTGTGAAGGACGGGGTCTACCGACTCAAGTCGGTGGATACCCAGAAACCTGAACTATGACCCTGGAATATCATCAACCTCAAAAAATACTTTCACTGAGAGTATCCCCCAAAATCGAACTACGAAATGGCTTGATCCCCTTAAAAGGGTACGTAGGCAGCTCGATCTCAAGCGCAGCCGCCCCCCAACACAAATCTCTTACCGAGCTCAGCAACTTCAAACGAAGTCATACTAGCTTATCTTTGTGAAATCAAAATAAGTCTCTCGATTGATGTCTCTTTCCTTTGTAAAAGTTAGAGCTGTCGCGAAATACTTCGCCTTTACATTTTACCAAGTGATATGAAATTATCTCTTCAAAAACAAGTGATATGAAATTATATCTTCAAAAGACTGAGTGATATGAAATTATCTCTTCAAAAATCAAGTGATATAAAATTATCCCTTCTAAGCGACCTGAAACGGTCCCTCCTAATAAAAGTGATATGAAATTATCCCTTTGAAATCAAGCGACCTGAAACGGTCTCTTCAAACAAGCGACCTGAAACGGTCTCCTCAAAAAAGCGACCTGAAATGGTCTCTTCAAAACAAGCGATCTGAAATGATCCCTTCGATAGCGAACGAACTGAAATGATCGTCCCAAAATAAGCGACCTGAAACGGTCTCTTCCAAACCAGAACGACCCGAAACGGTCCTTCAAAAACTTGAAATTCTTCCAACCTTATACAGATTAGAAAAATTGGGGAGCTACCCCCTTCCCTTAAGAAAAGCAACGAAGTCAAGTCTACGTCGAGGCAGATAAAACGAGACAGTTGTTTCACGCAAAGCGACCTCCGCAAGTGCTCAAAACGAATCTATGTAAGTCTACTTCGATTCATCGTATACTTAAAAGTATTTGATTTCAATTCGACGCCAAGCTCGAACTTTTCATCTTGAAAGAGTTGTACCTCGAACAAATCTTGAGGAAGAGCTCGACCTCAAATACAATCGACCTAAAAGTTTGTAGAGAACTCCATGAGGCAATTCAAGCCAAGTTATTTATTCGACCTCTCTGAAGAGGTTCGAGCTGTCATGACAGCCAATTCTATGCTAAGGCATTAAAAAGCCAATTCTATGCTAAAGCATTAAAACAGTCAATTTTATGCTAAGGCATGAAAGATTGAAAAGCAATTCATAAAAAAAAAAAGAAAAGGACTTAACGTCCTCGAGTTTGCAAAAGCCCATTAAAGGGCAACACCAAAAGCGAATTAAAAAAAAACCCCTCGGGCAACAAAAGTCTGAAAAAGAAATTAAAGCCCCTTAGGGCAACAACAAATACAGTTTATTAGAACTGCTTGGAAGGAGAGGAAGCCTCGTCTTGATTCCCCGTCTGGTCGTCGGTCCCCCCTTCCTCCTCGAGCCGACCCTCGACCTCATCGCTAACTCGCGAACTAACTCCGGTTGGCAGGTTCGACTCGTATTGGTCATGGCAAGTAGCTGCTTGGTTTAGATGGCGTTCCAAGATCACCGAGTCATCCGCCATCGCCGGCAAATTGAGATTTCTATTGCTGAAATCCGACACCGCTGCGGCGTTCATCTCCTCCATGGCCAACCGCTTCTTCTCAGCCAAGTCCAGCACCTCCTTGGTCAGATCCAGCTCGCCAGAGGCAAACTCGGCAATAAGCGCGATATTGGCCAAGGCCTCTTGAAGCCTTATCTCAGCGCTCACGGCAACCTTCCTCTGGATTTTCTTCACCTTAATTCCCTCGAGAATCTTGAGGTATTGACCATTCAGCCCTTTCTTCGCCTCGTGAGCTACCACCTTAATGTCAAACTCTCAATCAGCAAGGGCCTTGTCCAAACCAGCCTGACATTGAGCGGCCCGCATATCCGCAGCTCGACTCGCCTCCTCGGCAGCTCGGCTCACTTGCTCCGCGACCAGAGCCCGATCAATGGCCACGTTCAACTTTTGGGTGAGGTCCTCCTCCTGATTCTCGAGAGTCATCAGCCGAGCCTCCATCCCGTCGAAGTAAGCAAGCTTCTTCCTCAGCTCCTCTTCACGAACCAAGGCCTCCTGCAGCTGCGTGTTCAGATCACCCACCGTCTTCTCGACGGATTCGAGCTCACTCGCCTGCGGTATTTCACGCAGCTCGCGTTTAGACCTAGCCGTGAACCGGTTCGCAGCCTCCAAGGCCTACAAAAAAAATGAATACTAAGCATGAAACGAATCAAGAAAGCGAAGGAAATAAACCACTACCTTCCCGATGGTGTAAGAATCACTGAAGGCCATATCCCCGACAGCCGGGAGCTGAACGCATGCGGGCTTAAAATGCCTCAGCAGGTAGGCCACGCCCTTTGAATCGTCCGCAATCAGACATTCCTTCGGGTGCCTGAAGCGCCAGTTAAAAGATCCGAGGACCCGGAAGAGGCAGGCCTCGCCTCCACATTTTGGCTCGATCTTCTCGAGCTCACTTCCGCGTCGGTCCTTTGACGCTTCACTGCTGGAGGAAGAGGGCCACCCCGACTTCGACCATTCGACCCCCTCGAGCCGTTCGATCGAGAGTCGCGTAAAGCAGGCTCTCCAGATGGGACCTGAGCTATTTCTTGCCCGGTCAAAGAGGGAGATAGATCCTCCGCCTACATGGTCGCTCCTCCGGATCCTGTAACCGGAGGAAGAAGGACTTGGACAGGGTGAGGAGGATGGATCGAAGGGGGAGGAGGAGGAGCTTCGCCCATTGCAAAAATAAGGGCGTTGCTCAGGTCGCCCGCCTTCATTTTCTTCGCCAAATTGACGGGATCCTTCCCGTTTTGGCGGCTTCTCGCTCTTCGCAACATCTTTTCGTGGGGAGGAGTACTAGCGGTAGAGCTGTCGTCCGAGATGGGTCGATCTGTAGATAAAAAGAACCCAAGTCAGTTCGATATAAAAAAAAATATGTAGTAAGGAAACCCTGCACACACCAAGTAAACTGCTTACTTTCCCCAGTACGCTCGACGATGCGGAGCACGGGCTGGACTTCCCGAACTAAAGGTAGCCGATGAGGGCCCTGCGCGACCGGTGCAACTCGACGGGCTCGAGTCTGTACCTGAGCAGGAGGATGAGCTGCGGGGCCTAAAGCGGTTTGTATACGCTCTGCCGTGAAGTTGTCCTAGTTGATATCCCCCCCTCTCAGGCGAGCTAACAACGCTTCTGTTATCGGATTTGAAGCGAGTGACTCAGGAGCTTCTACAGAGCAAAACAAAAAAAAAAGGGGGGTTAGAAGCGGTTCAGCGATCGATGGTAAAACACATCATCTAGCAAGAACCTAGAAACCTAACCAACTACGGCGGCCCACTGCCTCAGTACGACAGAAAAATCAAAATCGCCAACCGAGTAGTTGTTGATCCTGAAAAAGAAATAGTGATCCCACCATTGATCCCTATTTGGGATCTCTTTGAGCACCTTCCAAAACGGGTAGAGAGGTAATACGTCCCCGGAGCACGGGTGTTATGCTTGCCCGAGCAAACCCTCATGAGTTCCTTGGTCCCAAAATCGATTCCCTCCTCGGCCGCTCTGACGCCTAGCCCGATGACGTACCGAACGAAGTTCGGGGTCATCTGAGGAAACGCGAGCTGAAGTTGGGCCAACACCAAACAAAGGAGGGGCGGGATTGGGAAGAAAGGCCCACACTTATCAAAATAAGTGTAGGATGCGCAGCATTACCCGTCCTGGACGTTCTCCGGAGACTCCGTCGAGAGCGGAATCACCATCTCGACTCCGGCAGGAATCCGACACTTAGATCTCAATTTCTGGAGATGTCCTGGATTCAGCTTGGACCGAGGGTGCGGACCAAACGGCCCCGCCGACTGAGAAGTGCTTTTTCCCCTCGTTTATCTCGTAGCCATAACGATCGATGTATTGTAGTCAAAAAGAAAGAAGAGAGAAGGAATTCTAGGAAGCGAGAACCTTTGAAACAAAAAAAACCTAGATCGAGAAAGCAAAAAACTAAAGTAAAGGACAGAAAGTTACCTTGCCAATTTGTGCTACGAGCAGTAGTGGGAATCGTGCAAAGTAACTTCCCTTTAAAGCCATCTCTCGCTCCTCCTTTCTCGAGATCTTCGGGATCTTTTCAAATCTCGTGATCTCAACCGTTCGATTTCAAATTTGTAATCATCACGAGGAGATCGAAACAGTTAAGATCCTTCATCCTCTTAAGATCTCGACCGTCGATTTAAAATCAACGAACACGAACAAGCGGCTGATGATTAGGTTACATCCGCGTAGATCGAGGTCGATAAGTTCTATACGAATCTGGAAATCTCAACCGTTAACGATCGACCAGATCGACGGTAGAAGACCAAATCCGCTAGCGAATATTCGTCGCATCTATCGACATGTTGTAGGCAGATTAGTTTAACCCACGCGCTCAATCTCAGCCGTTCGATCGAAACAAGATCTACGGACGGGACAAAAGTAATCATTAGGTTTCTCAGCACCCAAGGCATGCACGTATCTTCCCAAAGACATCCACCGCCCACTAACCTGGACTCGCCCAAGATTAATGGGCTAGGGGGCTATTGTTGGCGCTGGATTTCCCTCTAGGAAATCCGGCCCATTGATAAACAAAACAAGGGTTGATATATCATGGTTTTTACTAGTTTTAGACCATGATATAAGTGTGTTTTAGTGTCTTTTTGTGTTCTTTTAGAGTCTTTTACAGGTATAATCAGGTTTGGAGCATATTTGGTGATTATGGCACTTTTTGGAGATTTTTGGAGTGTTTGGCCCAGAGATAGAGTTCACTGTCCAAAACAGAGATATGCGTCGATCGTTGCACTCTAGCACCGATCGTTGCACCAGCGAGATGGGCCGAAACTCGGCGGTTTATGAAGAGTCAAGATATTGCAGTCTGATCCAGAAGTTCCTGATATTTACAAAGAAGCCCCTGGCCGAGATTAGACCTATATAATTAAGTTTTTGGTGTTTTATTTACATACGCTTTCATAATTAAGAGCAGAGGATTTTTAGAGCTTTTGGGGCTGATCTGAACCTTTACTTCATCTGTATTTGGAGAAGATTTCGAACCCCTTTTATTCTTTATCTTCTATGCAGTTTATTCTTCATATGATTATGTTTTCATTATCTATGTCTGAGTAGATTCCTTGTTAGGTTTAGGGTTTCTCACATAGGATTTCATGACTTGCTAGACTTGTTTAATTCAGTTAAGGATTCATAACTATATCTGTTCTTCAATCTAATTGTGCTTAAAGCTAGTTCTAACCTGATCAATTAGAATCTAGATCTTAGGTTGCTGAATACGACACGGAAGTGTGGTTTAGGAATTTGAACTAATTAGGTTGAGCAATTAAACTTCTCGCAAACGAAAGTTTGGTTTAGGATAATTGTGAACATATCAAACTTGGAATTAATGCTAGTTTAATCTGTTAGTTCTCGCAAACGAAAGTTTGGTTTGCTGCACTTAGACTTAGAGAATTATCGCAAAGGAATTTGGTTAATTCTATATCTGTGTTTTGAGTTCTAGAACTGTGCTTAATTAGATCCTTGCTGAATGAATTGTCTGCTTGTCTGATTTCCTGAGAACGCCCTAGACTTAGCGCTCTTAATAACTTGCTTTCACAACCAATAATCTCTGCTTTCTGTTTACTTTCTTGCATTGCTTTTAATTCAATCACATTGCTTTCTTCCTAGTTAAATTTCCTGTTCTTGAGCTATTGAATACCGGAGTCCCTGTGGATTCGATACCTATATACTACAACTACTGAACTGTGCACTTGCAGTTAGATATAGGATTAAAACCTGACACCTATCAAGTTTTTGGCGCCGTTGCCGGGGACTCTTTGAGTCTTCGATAGCTTAGAACCTAGGGTTTTACTAGGATTTTTCGTTTTCTTTTCGTTTTTGTTTTTGTTTTTTTAGTTGCTGATTTTGTCTGTTTTTCTCTCTGTCGCAGGTACCAATATCGCACTGCGTCGATCGTTGCACCCTTGCACCGATCGTCACTAGGCGATTCTGAGATTGAACCGATCGTTGCACTGATAGCAACGATCGTTGCTGGACGATTACAGACAGTTTATGCAGACGCAGAAAACTAGAATTAATCCGAACTCGAGCTTAGTTAATCTCGGACTTGAAGAACTTGGACGTCTAGAGAGAACCAACAGAAGAGAAAGAAGAGAAAGGATGGTGCGAGAACGTTTGATTCTAGAACGCGATGCTCAAGGTACTCTGAGGGACCGAGATAATAACCCATACAATGCTGCTTATCAAAGGGTTGATGCTTAAGGGAATGTCATCCCTGATCCTCCTGAGCAACAGCAACAGGAGCAGAACCAGGGTCAAGGACAGGCCCAAGGTAGACAGATGGTTGTACGTGAGAGGACTTTAGCTGACTACAACAGACCGGATGAGTTTCATGCAAACCGGTCAGCTTTAGTGCTTCCTGCTTTTGAAAGAAATGATTTTGAGATCAAAACCATCTACTACTCGCTGATGAGACAGAATGCATTTCATGGTTACCCAACGGAGCAGCCTATGGATCACATTGATTCATTTGAGGACATAGTCACTGGCATGAAGTATGATGGAGTCTGCCCGGACTATCTGTTCCTTAAGCTCTTTCTGCACAGTCTTGCTGGAGACGCTAGTGCATGGCTAAAGCAGCTGGCACCTGCTCAGTATACTACTTGGGCAGCCCTGGAGAGTGATTTCCTGTGTCACTTCTATGATGATGCGCGCTCAGACCAGTCCAGACAGGACATACTCACCTTTTCCCAAGGAGCTGTGGAGCCTTTAAAGACTGCATGGATGAGATTTAAGCAGTATCAGCGTGACTGCCCACACCATGGATTCAATGAGGTTCAGTTGATTGGTATCTTCTTCAGAGGCATAGATCTTCCATATCAGTCTGCACTGGATAATTCTAGTAATGCTAACTTCAACACCAGGACTCCTACGCAGGCTAAGCAGTTGATTGAGAACCTAATAGGCAGCAACAGCTGCAAGACTATGGATGAGAGGAGGAAGAAATCTGGTGGAAGTGTAGAGAATTCTGATATAGCTGATATTAGATCTAGGCTGGACACAGTTTGCAATCTCCTAGCAGGTAAGAAAGCTGTCCACTTTGCCCAAGATGTAGAGGTAATTCAAACTGAGGAGGAAACTCAGGAGGAAGATGTGAATTACATAGGAGGTTCTGGATTCCAAGGTAATAGATTTGGTAATCAACAAGGAGACAGATTCTTCAATGGAGGACAGAAAAGTGGTTTTCAGAAGACCTTTGGACAAGGTACTCAGAGAACCAATGGATCTGAAAGTAGAGTGGAGACGATGCTGAAACAGATGATGGAGAGTCAGACTAAGAATGCAGCAGATGTCAACGAGAAGATGGAAACAATCTACAGGGAGCTGAACGGGAAGTTTGAATATCTGAGCACACACATGAAGGAGCTTGATGCTAGAGTTGCAAGAACTGCTGGATATGCTCAAAGGGAAGATGGATATCTCCCAGGAAGGACTGATGCTAATCCCAAATACCAATGCAATGCAGTGACGTTGAGAAGTGGTAAGGAGCTGTCATCTGGCCAGAAAAAGCAGTTAAGTGTTGAAGAACTCGAGGAATTGAAGAGCTGGAAGATGAGATCCGCGATATTCGCAATGCGTCGATCGATGCATCTAAGCAACGATCGATGCAGAGTGAAATCAGGGAACCGGAAGTCGTAACACAGTCGCCTAGCACCGATCGATGCGACAGGAGCAACGATCGACACAAAGTGACTGCAGAGAGTTCGAAACCAGAGAAACCGAAACAGCCGACCGAAAGGGTATACAAGCCTAAGGTACCTTATCCCAAGAATCCCTGAAAGGCTAAGAATGATAGGCAGTATGAAAAGTGGAAGGAGTTCATAAAAAAGGTGAAAGTTGAAGTACCTTTGTTGGACTCCATGGAAACTTCTCCTATGATGAAAAGATGCCTTAAGGATATGATTGCTGGGAAATGGTCTGATGAGGAATGTATAATGATGCTAAATGAGGTGTGCAGTGCAGTAGTTCAAGGCAGGATTCTTGAAAAGTTAAAGGATCCAGGAAGCTTCGTGTTAGATTGGGACATCTACAAAGAAAGATTCGAAAGGTCTCTATGTGATCTTGGTTCCAGTGTAAATCTTATGCCCCTCTCAGTTGCTAAGAGGCTCGGAATGACAGACTTTATACCCACTAGAATATCACTGGTTCTGGCAGATAGATCAATCAGGATTCCCGAAGGAGTAATAGAGGATGTGCCTATAATGGTTGGCAAATGTGTGATCCCTACTGATTTTGTGGTTCTACAATATGGACAGGAGCCAAAAGATCCATTAATTCTGGGCAGGTCTTTCTTAGCTACAGCTGGTGAAATGATTGACTGTCAGGGAGGTAAAATAGTTCTGAATGTGGGTAATCTGAAGATGAGTTTTGATATGAACAAGCTGGTAAAGAGACCAACCATCGACGGGCAGACCTTCTATGTGGACACATTGGGTGATTTTGCTGCTGAGTACTTTTACCAATCACATGCTGAAGACCCACTAGAAAGGGCTTTACTGAGTTCTATATTGGAGTTGGAGTACCTGCAGGACGAGCCAGCAATGTGCTATACGAGGATGATGGATTCTGTTGAGGTTGCAATGCAGGTAGAAGTGTCTGACGCGACTTTGCAACGATCGACACTACCTAAGCATCGATCGTTGCAAGTCGACAGAGACTGGGCAGAGGAAAAAGCTCCGAAAATAGAGCTGAAACAACTTCCATCCGGGCTAAGGTACGCATTTCTTGGACCCAATTCAACTTATCCAGTGATTGTTAATGCTAGTTTGAACAACGCAGAGCTCACTTTACTGCTAAGCAAGCTGCACAAGCATCGCAAGGCTCTTGGCTATTCTCTTGCTGATATTTCAGGTATCTCACCGGAGCTGTGCATGCATCGGATACATCTTGAGGATGAATCCAAGACATCTATCGAGCATCAAAGAAGACTTAATCCTAATCTGCAGGAAGTGGTTAAAAAGGAGATTATGAAACTCCTTGATGCTGGGATTATCTATCCTATCTCTGACAGTGATTGGGTGAGTCCAGTCCATGTAGTACCTAAGAAGGGTGGAGTTATAGTTGTGAAGAATGAGAAGAACGAGCTGATACCTACTAGGACTGTGACAGGACACAGGATGTGTATAGATTACAGGAAACTGAATGCTGCTACCAGGAAGGATCATTTTCCCTTGCCTTTTATTGATCAGATGCTTGAGAGGTTAGCCAATCATCCTTACTATTGCTTCCTCGATGGATACTCAGGTTTCTTTCAGATTCCCATCCATCCAGAGGATCAGGGAAAGACCACTTTCACTTGTCCATATGGGACATTTGCTTACCGTAGGATGCATTTTGGACTCTGCAATGCACCAGCCACTTTCCAGAGATGCATGATGTCCATATTCACAGACATGATTGAGGACTTTATGGAGGTATTCATGGATGATTTCTCAGTATATGGATCATCCTATAATGAATGCTTAGATAATCTGTGTAAGGTTCTGACAAGATGTGAAGAGAAGCACTTAGTTCTTAATTGGTAGAAGTGTCATTTCATGGTCAGAGATGGCATTGTACTTGGATATAAAGTGTCTGAAGCAGGAATAGAGGTGGACCGCGCTAAGTTTGAGGTAATGACCAACCTTCAGGCGCATGATTCTGTTAAGTCTATTAGAAGCTTTCTTGGACATGCTGGCTTCTATAGACGGTTCATCAAAGATTTCAGTAAGATCGCTAGGCCACTAAATGCTTTGCTGTGTAAGGATACCAAATTTGAGTTCACTGCAGATTGTCAGACTGCATTTGAACAGATCAAGCAGGCATTAGTGAGTGCTCCCATAGTTCAGCCACCGGATTGGGATCTACCTTTTGAAGTTATGTGCGATGCAAGTGATTATGCTGTGGGAGCTGTTCTTGGGCAGAAGAAGGATAGAAAGCTTCATGCTATCTATTATGCCAGTAGGACACTGGATGATGCACAAAGAAACTATGCCACTACGGAGAAGGAGTTGTTGGCAGTTGTCTTTGCATTTGAGAAGTTTCGCCCTTATCTTGTTGGCTCAAATGTGATTGTACACACTGATCATTCAGCCCTGAAGTATCTGATGCAGAAGAAAGATGCTAAGCCAAGATTGTTGAGATGGATTCTGTTGCTTCAGGAGTTTGACATTGAAGTGAGGGATAAGAAAGGGGTTGAAAATGGAGTCGCTGACCATCTTTCAAGGATGCTGGTTGAGGAAGACGTGCCAATTAATGACTATTTGCCTGAAGAGAACGTCAATATGGTTGGGACAATGTTTCACACAGATTTGGACAGAAACCTGCAAAACTGTCGGATTAATCGCATTGCGTCGATCGATGCCATCTCGGCGTCGATCGATGCACCTATCTGGGCAGCGACGATCGATGCGCTCCTCTGCGACGATCGTTGCAGTGCGGATACAGATCCAGAGACTTTTACAATTCAGATTGGAGGCTACGAGTTTGAGATTGATGCTGTCACAACAACTGATCGACCATGGTACGCAGATATAGCCAACTACCTGACTGCAGAGACTGAACCAGATGATCTGAAAGGGTATGAGAAGAAGAGGTTCTTCAGAGAGCTTAGGCGATACTATTGGGATGAACCTTACCTCTATAAGCACTGTTCAGATGGCCTTTACAGAAGATGTGTTGCTGAATCAGAGGTTCCAGATATCCTATTCCACTGCCATGGATCAGATTATGCAGGACATTTTGCTACTTTTAAGACTGTGTCTAAGGTTTTGCAAGCAGGTTTCTGGTGGATTACAATGTTTGCAGATACTCACTCCTTCATTTCTCATTGTGATGCCTGTCAGAGGAGGGGGAAAATCAGTAGGAAGCATGAGATACCTCAGAATTTCATTCTTGAGGTTGAGGTTTTTGATTGCTGGGGCATAGACTTTATGGGTCCTTTTCCCTCATCTTATGGGAATAAATTCATCCTGGTTGATGTAGATTATGTGTCTAAGTGGGTAGAAGCAATAGCTAGTCCAACCAATGATTCTTCAGTAGTCATTAAGCTGTTTAAGTCCATCATATTCCCTAGATTTGGAGTACCTCGGATAGTAATTAGTGATGGAGGATCTCACTTTATTAATAAGGTCTTCGAGAAGCTCCTAAGAAAGCATGGAGTTCATCACCGAGTTGCTACTCCTTATCACCCTCAGACTAGTGGACAAGTCGAGGTTTCTAACAGACAGATCAAGGAGATCTTAGAGAAGACAGTTGGGAAGACAAGAAAAGATTGGGCAGCTAAGCTTGATGATGCTTTATGGGCCTACAGGACTGCATTTAAGACGCCATTAGGGACTACTCCATTTCATTTGCTGTATGGAAAAGCATGTCATCTGCCAGTGGAACTTGAGCACAAAGCAGCATGGGCTGTAAAGCAGATGAACTTTGACCTTAAATCAGCTGCAGAAAGGAGGTTGATACAGTTTAATGAGTTTGATGAGATTAGACATTTTGCCTATGAGAACTCAAAGCTGTACAAGGAGAGGACTAAGGCTTATCATGACAAGAAGATTGTTTCTAGACGGTTTGAGCCTAATGATCAGGTACTTTTATACAATTCTCGTTTGCATTTGTTTTCCGGTAAACTGAAATCAAGATGGTCCGGTCCCTACACGATCAAAGAAGTGCGTCCATATGGAGCTGTCGTTCTAGTCGGCAAGGAAGGTAATGAGTTCGCTGTAAATGGACAGAGGGTAAAACATTATTGGGCTAAGGCCGAGATTCCAAGAGGTCAGATTCTGCCTTTGGATAATGCACCCTCTGCCTGAAAAATCTTGTCCGTCCGGTCAAGCTATTGACCTTAAACAAGCGCTGGGTGGGAGGCAACCCACCATTAGATACTGGTGTTTTTCTACTTAATTTTTGGTGTTTTGTTAGGATTTTACGTTTGTTTTTGTTTTTGGTGAGTTTATGATTGCAGGTCTCGGACAGATTCGCAGTGCGTCGATCGACGCACTTATGTGTCGATCGTCACAACACGATCGGAATCGCATTGCAGCGATCGTTGCGGTCCTGAGCAACGATCGACCATACACGAAAATTGCCAAGCAACGGTCGATGCACTTAGTGCAACGATCGATGCCTGAGCGACAGAGGTAAACCCGACAGACATAATCTCATCTTTTATCTATTTTTTTCTTTTTACCGATCGTTCGCTTGACACTACTGGGGACAGTGTGTCTTAAGTGTGGGGGAGGTGCTACTGGCGCTTATCTTTCTGTTTTCTTAAGAGTCAGTCCATTTTTCAAAAAAATTTGTTTTATTGAGTCAAAATTGTTTAAGTAAGAAACTATGATTTTTTTAGAAGATTTACAAGACTTGCAGGAACTTAAGTAACCATTGGGATGAAGTTGCAGGATCTATCTCTGACTATTAGAAAACCCAGACACAGATCAACCTACTGGGAACACCCATATCACTTCAGGTATCATAGGATCCTTTTACTGACTTCAATTTAATACTGACTTAGATTTCTCACCTAAGGGCTTGGTATACTTTGTGTCGGATTCCCTGTTAGTTCTGACACAGCCTGTCAACCTATCCTATTTAGTTCCCTTCTCCCCTTCAATAAAGTAAAAAAAAAAATAATAATAAACTGAGGATGAGTTAGTAACTCCGAAGTGGTCATGAGAATAGTAGCAAACACTATTATCCCTTATGCATCCATGGAATGTGTCCAAAGTACACCCCATAACGGGAAGAACACTGATAAAAAAAAAAAAATGATACCCAATGTGGGAAAAATCAGTTGTTAAGGAAGGGAAAGAGAAGAAAGGGACTAGAGAAAGATAGTATGGTGGTCTAGAGCTGATAAGGTAAGAATCCATGTGCCCTTTGATCGATACTCCTTAGGTGAGACCGCACTTAAATACTTGCAGAAGTCAGTAGGGAGAATTTGAATGCTTGAATGTGATTGTGGAGTTTACTTAGGACAGTTGCTAAGTGTGGGGGAAGTACATATTGGTCTTGATATCTTGTGATTGATTCTTTCAGTGGTTTACTAAGGGGAATCTGAGTATTGTAGCTTCTGGGATGAAATGAGTTTCTGAAAAGTTTTCAAACCTCTTCACCAAGCTTTAGTTCTCTGTTTTGCTTGAGGGCAAGCAAAGGCTAAGTGTGGGGGAGTTGATATATCATGGTTTTTACTAGTTTTAGACCATGATATAAGTGTGTTTTAGTGTCTTTTTGTGTTCTTTTAGAGTCTTTTACAGGTATAATCAGGTTTGGAGCATATTTGGTGATTATGGCACTTTTTGGAGATTTTTGGAGTGTTTGGCCCAGAGATAGAGTTCACTGTCCAAAACAGAGATATGCGTCGATCGTTGCACTCTAGCACCGATCGTTGCACCAGCGAGATGGGCCGAAACTCGGCGGTTTATGAAGAGTCAAGATATTGCACTCTGATCCAGAAGTTCCTGATATTTACAAAGAAGCCCCTGGCCGAGATTAGACCTATATAATTAAGTTTTTGGTGTTTTATTTACATACGCTTTCATAATTAAGAGCAGAGTATTTTTAGAGCTTTTGGGGCTGATCTGAACCTTTACTTCATCTGTATTTGGAGAAGATTTCGAACCCCTTTTATTCTTTATCTTCTATGCAATTTATTCTTCATATGATTATGTTTTCATTATCTATGTCTGAGTAGATTCCTTGTTAGGTTTAGGGTTTCTCACATAGGATTTCATGACTTGCTAGACTTGTTTAATTCAGTTAAGGATTCATAACTATATCTGTTCTTCAATCTAATTGTGCTTAAAGCTAGTTCTAACCTGATCAATTAGAATCTAGATCTTAGGTTGCTAAATACGACACAGATGTGTGGTTTAGGAATCTGAACTTATTAGGTTGAGCAATTAAACTTCTCGCAAACGAAAGTTTGGTTTAGGATAATTGTGAACATATCAAACTTGAAATTAATGCTAGTTTAATATGTTAGTTCTCGCAAACGAAAGTTTGGTTTGCTGCACTTAGACTTAGAGAATTATCGCAAAGGAATTTGGTTAATTATATATCTGTGTTTTGAGTTCTAGAACTGTGCTTAATTAGATCCTTGCTGAATGAACTGTCTGCTTGTCTGATTTCCTGAGAACGCCCTAGACTTAGCGCTCTTAATAACTTGCTTTCACAACCAATAATCTCTGCTTTCTGTTTACTTTCTCGCATTGCTTTTAATTCAATCACATTGCTTTCTTCCTAGTTAAATTTCCTGTTCTTGAGCTATTGAATACCGGAGTCCCTGTGGATTCGATACCTATATACTACAACTACTGAATTGTGCACTTGCAGTTAGATATAGGATTAAAACCTGACACCTATCAAGGGTCCATGATCATCAGCCCGATTCGTAATCTAGACAAAGAGCTCGACCGTCACCCATTTTGGGCCCACGCGGCCATGATCTGACCAAGCCCAAAAGACGCCGAAACAAGAGGCGATCGAGCTCGACAGGAGACGACGTAGAGGAAGAACGACCTGGTCTTCGTCGGTTCAACCGATTCCCGCAAATCTCGGAGATCGTTATCATGGCAAGGCCGAAAGATCGGAACAAGGAGATCAAAGTCGGGGACTATTTAAAGAAGAAGTGGAGATTCATTCAAGACATTCCAACCCTAATCAAGAACACTTCGACTAGATAGCTCGATTATCATACTTTGTACTCTCTATTCGATTGTGTTTGTTCTATCTCGACGATCAATCTCAATAAAGTCTTTGATTCATAGGAAATCTATATCATCTTTATATCCAAAAGTCCAAATCCACGATTACAAATCCTTGGTGTGAATCTCCGATCTCACAATGTTGGTTTCTATTATCTTATTTTTCCTTTTTGAGTCTCATGCATCATCAAAGGCATACAAAAGCATAAACAAATTCACAAAAAGAAAGCATTTAGTTGAATTTGCGTCTCTAGGATTGAGTCTAGAGTAATTTAGGATTGCATTTGATTTGAGTTTGAGAGATAAGACATGTTCTCCTTGTAAAGAATTGTCTTGTTAATTTGGATCATTATGCTAATATGTGGTTGCTTGACGCATCTAATGATCATGAAGTTAAGGAAGAACCATTCTTGGATCTCATGAATTGATGTTCTTGTCTTGGTTGAAGCATGTTATGACTTGAATCTTTCCTTATCTATTAGAACATTTAGTCTTGACTTAAATTATCATGTTGTGCTTTGAAAAATGTTCTCATGGGTATTTAATACATATTTGGACTATCTTCTTCCTTTTTACCACTCTCTTGTTAGTCCAAGTAGATCCACACCATAAACCAAACCTCCTTTCAAGCCTAAAACACTTTATTGAGAGTTGTTAGGTCTCTTTCGAATAAACTAGGCAATAATTGCTGAGTTTAAAATGGCAAAGCTATTATTCATGTAGAAGATAGCTTTGCATTGTTTTGGCTTAGCATAGGATATGATCTAACTTTGGGGGAATTGGGAAGTAAAGAAAGAAATGAGAATCATTTGTAAAGGTTGGAATGATAATAGGAGAAAGAAAAAGTGCTTTATGGTGGGAAAAGAAAACTTGAAAAGAAAAATAAAGTCTCTAAGAAAAAGAAAAAAAGAAGCCAAAAGCTCAAATAAGAAAAGAAAAAGAAAGAGAATAGAAAAGGAAAAGCTATAGTGAAAGAATTAAAAAGTGTTTATACCTATCATATATCAAGATTTGAAAAGAAAAGTCTCCTAAATGCTTGAAAGAGAAGAATTTTGATGGTGTTTTGTGGTTTACGGAGGCAAAAGAAAGCATTATGAACGGGTAAATTAGGATGGGAACTTCTTGGGCTTGGAACTTTGAGTATGATCTGTTGGAATTATGTCCGGTAATCTCTGTACTGTCTCTAGAAAGTAAGAGTATGTCAATGATCAGACATAAGTCATATAATACTGGGGGTCATGATGGCTTGCTAGAGTCCGCTCATGATCTATAAGTCTTGGATTTAATGCCTTTATTATATGATCCCATATGGGTCACACGCCTAAGCTAACAGAAAACTATGAGGGAACGGTTCAGCAGAAGTACGGTAAAAGTGCTAGGCATTTACTGTACTTAGAGAGATTAAAGGGCGTGATTAAATCTAAGGGATTTAATCAGATTGGGACTTGGGCCCAAAAGCCCAAAAGGAACTAGACATAAGTTTTATAACTAAAACTAAACCTAGCTCTTTTTCTCACAACTCTCTCCCTGCGCCTCTCTCTCTCTCTCAGCGCCACCCTCTCTCTGGTCTAGCAGCCATTCTTCCTGTAGTGTGCGTGTGTGAGCCTTTGGAGGAACAACCTCTTGGTGGTTCTGCTGATCTCTGACTCATACCTGATTCTTCCGCTGCATAACAAGGTATTTCGAGATCTCTTTATGATTATGCAAGAGAACCTAGATCCAATATGTTTAGTAGGGTTTAATCTGACTGAATTGAACCAGGATAAACACTAAACAATCCTTCAGTGGTATCAGAGCCATTGGTTCTATTAGGATTTCTTGTGAGAATCATGTTTAGGTTGTTTAGAAGTGTTTGAATCAATCTATGCTTGAAATTGATAAGTAAAACACTTAAGAAACAAAGTTAAAAACCCTAAACTAAAATCGCATGATCCGATCCTTTTGGATTGGTATGCGTCGGAGTGTTGATCGCCAAAGGATCACACGTCCGGATCGGATTGACGCACGGACCGATCGCTTTGCCGGATCGAGTCGCGTGGTCGTTCCGATCGCGAGAGATGGACCGATCGCGTCCCGCCTCTCTCGGCCCGAGCCGTCCCGTCCCGTCCCGACTATCGACCCGATCGCGGAAGCGTGATGCTTGCGGCTGTCCCGATCGTGTCTCGTCTCTCGATCACGTGAAGCTTGCGACTCGGTCGTGATCGGTTCACGTGACCGATCGGTCGGTTCGGTTTGGTTTATGGTTCGATTTAAAATAATTATAAATCTAAACGTTACGGTTTACAGACTTAATAATATTTATTAAATCTGGTTAAACCGTGATAAGAAATCCAATGTCGTTTAAAATTGGATTTAGTGCCTAAACCAGTGGTTTTCTAATTTGATTTGGTTGGACCAAATAAATTGAGAAAATCCGGTTTAGTAAATGACCGGTTAACAATTGTGGTTATCGTAGTAATTAATCTTGGTTAGACCAATTTTAATGAACCAGACCGGTTATGTCATTTAATTGGGCAATTGGGTTATGTCTTGGACATAGACCAATTCTTGGGCCTTGGGCCAAGAAGTTAAAACAATTGGGCCAGTTATTTGAGTCTCTTCTTCAGATTTAATTTAAAATTTTATTTAATAATTAAAATTCGATTTTAAATTAATCAGTTTCCAAAATTTTAAATTAGAAAGTTTCTTAGAATAGAAATTTCTAGATTTGCATGTTTTGGATATTTAGGAAATTTCTATAGTTAGAAAGTTTCCAAATTTAGGAAGTTTCCAATTATAAAAGTTTCCAAAACAGTAAGTTTCCAAAAGTAGTAATCTTCTATTTTGGAATGAAATTTTAAGAAAACCTATAAACCTCAAACAATATCAAGCGTTGGATGTCTTGTCCAGTCTATGTCAGCTGTTGAAACCCATTCAATCGTACACATGGCCTTACAGTGTGAGGGTGTCTATCTTTTGCGTGGGTAAGACAGTTTGTGATTCATTAATGTTATTGGGAGTCCCAGACATTAGTGATTACATGACTGTATAGTCTGGTTTTCTTGACTAGGCCATCGGGAGTCCCGGGCCTTGAGACATCAGAGTGGATTGGGCCTCGGGCCCATATTCACAACCAAGAGTTATATCACGGATATAATTAGCCGAAATAGGGCTTACCGATATAAGCTAAGGTTGGGTGACGGCCAGTGGCCCACTTTGATCTTAGTTATATGTGGATCTTGGAATCATTATATTCTTTTGAGGGTAACTAATGTTATTGAATATAATGCGAGTTTACTCATATTGAACATATAAACTAAAATCCTTTTTATCTTAAATTTCAGCAATGACTACAACAAGCACACAAAACACATTCTCAATCCGGTCTGTTCTCGACAAGGAGAAGCTGACTGGAACGAACTTCCTGACGTGGTCAAGGAACTTGAGGCTGGTCCTCAAGCAGGAGAAGAAGGAATATGTCCTTCGTGATCCCCTCCCCGAGAGGCCTCCAAACAATGCCGCCAAGAATCTGCACAATGCTTGGGAAAAGCATTCGTCAGATGAAAATGATGTCTATTGCCTGATGTTGGCAACCATGACTCCTGAATTGCAAATTCAGTTCGAGAGTGTGCTGTCGCCCATCGAGATAATGGCAAGCCTGAAATCGCTTTTTCAGGAGCATGCAAGAACTGAGAGGTTCCAGACTGTTAAGAACCTCTTAGACTGCAAAATGGCTGCAAGTGCGGCAGTGAGTCCTCATGTCTTGAAGATGATGGGTTATCTCGATCATCTTCAGAAACTCGACTGCCCTATCAGCCAGGAACTTGCCTGCGACATCGTTCTGCAGTCTTTACCTGCAAGCTATGACCAGTTCATCCTGAACTTCAATATGCATGGCTTGAGTAAGACATTGCCTGAGCTTCACGGAATGCTCAAGACTGCAGAGCCCAACTTGAGGAAAGCCAAGGACCCCAACGTGCTTATGGTGCAAAAGGGCAAGGGCTTTAAGAAATCCTCTGCCAAGGACAAGGGAAAGGCTAAGGCTGTTCAAGTCTCGGACAAGGACACGTCAAAGCCCAAGCCCAAGTCCAAGGCTGGGCCTACTGACATCTGCAGGTTCTGCAAAGAACCAGGGCACTGGAGGAGAGAATGTAAGAAATTCCTGGAAGGTCTAAAGGAATTGAAGAAGAAGACTCTGGAGACTTCTTCATCAGGTATTTTTGTTATAGAAGTTAATACAAATACTTCTGATAATACCTCATGGGTTATGGATACTGGTTGTGGGGCTCATATTTGTACTAATATGCAGGCACTCAGCAACAGTAGGAGGCTGAAGCAAGGACAAGTGGAGCTACGAGTTGGGAATGGAGCGAAAGTTCCTGCACTAGCTGTAGGCACATACTTGTTGTCTTTACCTTCGGGATTGGTTTTAGAACTAAATAACTGCTATTTTGTACCTGCGATAAGCAGAAATATTATTTCAGTTTCTTTGTTGGATTTGGAAGGTTATGATTTTTCAGTTAAGAATAAATTATGTTCCTTCAATCGCAATAATTTGTTCTATGGTTGTGCCCCTCTTACGAATGGGCTTTACATACTTGATCAATCCGCACCAATTTATAACATTAATACCAAACGGTTCAAACCTAATGAGGAGAACCGAACGTTTCTATGGCATTGTCGTTTAGGGCACATCAGTGAGAAACGCATTAAGAGGCTCCATTCGAATGGACTTCTTGGCTCATTTGACTTTGAGTCATGTGAGAAATGCGAATCCTGCCTGATGGGCAAAATGACGCGGGCCCCCTTTAATAAACCCAACGAGAGGGCCAGTGACTTATTGGGCCTGATACACACTGATGTGTGTGGCCCAATGTCCACAAATGCAAGAGGAAACTATCAGTACTTCATTACCTTCACTGATGATTTCAGCAGGTATGGATATGTTTATTTAATGAAACATAAGTCTGAATCGTTTGAGAGATTCAGAGAATTCCAAAATGAAGTACAGAACCAACTTGGCAAAAGCATTAAAGCTCTTCGGTCCGACCGAGGAGGAGAATACTTGAGCCAAGAGTTCAGTGATCATCTGAGAGAGTGTGGGATAGTTTCCCAACTCACTCCTCCTGGAACACCTCAATGGAATGGTGTGTCTGAGAGGAGGAATCGGACCTTATTGGATATGGTTCGGTCTATGATGAGTCACACAGACCTTCCAATATCCCTTTGGGGATATGCTCTGCTAACAGCAGTGTTCACTCTAAATAGAGCGCCATCAAAAGCAGTAGCTAAGACACCATATGAATTATGGACTGGAGAAACTCCAGTGCTGTCTTATCTTAGAATTTGGGGTTGTGAAGCCTATGTCAAGAGATTAATCTCTGACAAGCTTACACCAAAGTCTGATAAATGCTACTTCATTGGTTATCCGAAGGAGACCAAGGCTTATTACTTCTACCTACGATCCGAGAACAAGATTTTTGTTGCCCGGGATTGTAATTTTCTTGAGAGGGAGTTTCTCTCTAAGAAAAACAGTGGGAGTAAGGTACTGCTTGAAGAAATTCAAGATGAACAGGATACTGCTCAACCTAATGAGGAAGAGCAGCAGGAGACCTACAAGAAATTGTAGAGCCTGAACCTGTGGTACCTGAAGTTCGAAGATCCGGGAGGATCCGTCACGAACCCGAGAGATATCAAGGATTCCTCGTGACTAACTGTCATGATCTTCTGATCATTGATGGTGATGAACCATCGAACTTCAATCAAGCCATGATGGGCCCAGATTCCTCTAAGTGGCGTAAGGCCACTGATTCCGAAATGGACTCCATGTCGGTCAACCAAGTGTTTTCGTTGGTTGACTTACCCGCTGGTGTAAAAGCCATCGAGTGCAAATGGATCTTCAAGAAGAAGATTGACGTGGATGGAAATGTCCAGATTTATAAAGCCAGGTTGGTGGCAAAAGGTTTCAGGCAAGTTCACGGTGTGGATTACGATGAAACCTATTCCCCAGTGGCTATGATGAAATCTATTCGGATTCTACTAGCAACTGCAGCTTTTCATGATTATGAAATTTGGCAGATGGACGTGAAAACCGCCTTCCTGAATGGAATTCTGGAAGAGGATGTGTATATGACACAACCTGACGGTTACATAGATCCAAAGAATGCTGGGAAAGTATGCAAGCTTCATAAATCCATTTATGGATTGAAGCAAGCATCGAGGAGCTGGAATCTTCGTTTTGATGAAGCGATCAAGCAATTTGACTTCATCAGAAACGAAGAAGAACAATGCGTGTATAAGAAGACTAGTGGGAGCAAGATAGTATTTCTTATTCTGTATGTCGATGACATACTGCTTCTCGGAAACGACGTACAAATGCTGCGGTCGGTAAAGGACTGGCTTGGAAGTTGTTTTTCCATGAAAGACATGGGTGAAGCCGCATACGTTCTTGGAATCCGGATCTACCGGGATAGATCTAAAAGGCTGATAGGCTTGTGTCAAGATTCATACATTGACAAAGTCCTGCATAGATTCAGCATGGCAGATTCCAAGAAGGGCTTCACGCCAATGGTACATGGCACAACGCTAAGCAAGAAGCAGAGCCCTACGACGGCTGCTGAGCTTGAGCGCATGAAGAATATTCCTTATGCATCTGCAATAGGATCTATCATGTATGCCATGATCTGTACTCGTCCTGATGTTGCTTATGCATTGAGCATGACGAGTAGATACCAGTCAAATCCAGGTGAAAACCACTGGATTGCCGTCAAGAATATCCTGAAGTATCTAAGACATACTAAGGATAAGTTCTTGGTGTACGACGGAAGTAATGTGCTTGAAGTCAGTGGATTCACGGACGCAAGTTTCCAGACAGACCAAGATGATTTCCGGTCACAGTCCGGTTATATCTTTTGTCTGAATGGCGGTGCAATCAGTTGGAGAAGCTCCAAGCAAGACACCGTTGCTGATTCCACTACAGAAGCTGAATATGTCGCCGCCTCAGAAGCAGCGAAGGAAGCTGTTTGGATACGAAAGTTCATTATTGAACTAGGTGTGATACCGAATGCAGCTGAGCCTCTGGCACTGTTTTGTGATAACAATGGTGCTATAGCTCAGGCAAAGGAACCAAGATCACACCAGAAATCCAAGCATATACTAAGAAGATTTCACTTGATACGTGATATCATTAATAGAAAGGAAGTCAAGATCAGCCGAGTTCCGACAGATGATAATGTCGCTGATCCATTGACAAAGCCACTCCCAAGGCCTAAGCTCGAGTACCTGACTGAAGCTGTAGGCATTAGAGACATTGAAATGTAATCTAAATTTGAGTGGGAGTTTGAGGGCTTTATTTAGTTATTGATATGTTCTTGTAAAACATTTGAGATGTTTAATAATAAAATTATTTTTCAAGATTATTTTAACTGTGATGAAATAATCGTTCCAAAATGATATGAACCATTTTATAGGTCATCGAAGTAAGTGACTTGATCCTGAGTCATCAAAGTCATTTAGCTTGATCATGAGACCTTATATTTGATAGATGGCTTATATCATCCTGTCCCTAGTCGAAGGTTGTTGAAATTGGAACACCAACAACCGCGTGAGACTAGATTGGTATGTGACTTATGACAAAGTCTCAGGATGTCATAGATGCACGGCATCAAAGTCAGTACATAGGTGTATGTTGGGGTACATACGACCGGACATGACCCGCTTATAAGAACTCTTCAGGATATTTATATCTGTGTCATAAGAGATTCTTACTACGACTATAGAGTATAGTCCTTAGACCTGAGTTCGCATGCATGTGACTGCACATCAACTGATGCGCTTTGATCATTGTCTAACGCTGTCGTTAAGCGATAGTTATAAGGACCTTGTTTGGGTGTATTATGAAATGAGTAGTTTACAGTGATGGAACAAGACGGGATTTGTCCCTCCAATATAAATGGAGTGAATATCTCTAGGCCAATCGGAGATTTGAATACTGGAAAATGCATGGCCATGCTCAAACGGACTGTCCCGAGTCGTTTGGATTGTCAGTATCAAATCAGAGTCCGATGAACATTATTAGGCTTTATAAGGATGACACTCATCTTGCCTTATGACTAATCGAGATATTGAGACAAAAGGAATATGAATACAGAGATTCCAGTACAAGTGGGAGATTGTTGGAATTATGTCCGGTAATCTCTGTACTGTCTCTAGAAAGTAAGAGTATGTCAATGATCAGACATAAGTCATATAATACTGGGGGTCATGATGGCTTGCTAGAGTCCGCTCATGATCTATAAGTCTTGGATTTATTGCCTTTATTATATGATCCCATATGGGTCACACGCCTAAGCTAACAGGAAACTATGAGGGAACGGTTCAGCAGAAGTACGGTAAAAGTGCTAGGCATTTACTGTACTTAGAGAGATTAAAGGGCCTGATTAAATCTAAGGGATTTAATCAGATTGGGACTTGGGCCCAAAAGCCCAAAAGGAACTAGACATAAGTTTTATAACTAAAACTAAACCTAGCTCTTTTTCTCACAACTCTCTCCCTGCGCCCCTCTCTCTGGTCTAGCAGCCATTCTTCCTGTAGTGTGCGTGTGTGAGCCTTTGGAGGAACAACCTCTTGGTGGTTCTGCTGATCTCTGACTCATACCAGATTCTTCCGCTGCATAACAAGGTATTTCGAGATCTCTTTATGATTCTGCAAGAGAACCTAGATCCAATATGTTTAGTAGGGTTTAATCTGACTGAATTTAACCAGGATAAACACTAAACAATCCTTCATGATCATCTTGGGTATTGAGTATATGGGATTCTATCCTTGTATGCATAGGTTGTTCTTTATTCTTAGCATTTTGCATAAGCTCTTCCATTTTTTAGTGATCCCTTGTTCTTGAAAAACCACAAATACATGTGAAATCATTTTCATTTCAAAACCTTAATCCCTAAACTAAATGAGTTCACTTGATTTGCACAATCATGATTTACTAAATAATTTAATGAATGTCAAAGGAATAGATGATAGGACTTCATGTGGAAGTTTGGATTTGAGTTTGATGTGTGTGTTGATGAGAATGGCTAACTATTTTAAAGTAGAGTAAACTTGATTGTAACTCTTAATTGTACGTCTAGACTTTGTTTCCATTATCACTTGATAATTTCTTTTGGAAACTTAAAGCTCCTACCTTCAAACCTTTCTTCCATCTTGCTTTGAGTTTATTTGCTTGCGGACAAGGAAAAGGCAAGTTTGTGGGAATTTATGAGTCCATATTTTAGACCAATTTAGCGTATTCATTTACATAGTTTTCTTGCATTTCACATCCATTCTTAGTCATTTCTCTAGAAAATTATACATTTAGAACTAAGTAAGTCTAGAATAAAGTTTTGCATGTTTTACTCTCTTTTGAGTCTTTTTATATTCTTTGGAGAGTTCTTAGTGTTTGGAGTTTAGCCTTGAGCCACGAGAAGAGTTGGGAGGCAAAAGGAGTGCTTAAAAGGAAATGATAATGAAGGATCAAACTAATGGGCTTGAAAGATTGAGTCGTATGAAGCCTTTCCTTTAGCTTTGGGACTACAAATGAAAGTCATGAGCAATTGAGTTAGATTTCCAATGGATGTGTTTTCAAGCTGTTTGAAGATTTATTAAAAGAGTTATGACCGATTTACTTGACACATCTCAACACAGTCAAAAGCTAAAGCCAAGTCACCAATTGCACCAGAGAACTTAGCGGTTAGAGTGTCATGGACCGAGCCAATTGCGACCATCACTGCGTCCAATACCACCAAATCACCGGGGAATGTCACGACTTGACCATCACGACTGGAGCAACCCGCGGCGACCATACAGATCTGCACATCACAACGACCAGGAGATCCCATGACCTGACCATCATGGTCCCAGCATACTGCGACATTCGTCACGATCCAGCCATCGCGGTCTGGTCCGACCGCGACCGGCCTCTTCCTATCCAAAATTACCTAATCGACCCTCGTTCCTATAAATATATGTATTTAGACAGTTAGGGACCTTCTCTTCTCCTAAGTCTCTTTTTACCTCTTTTAGATCTGAGAACTTCATAAGCATTTTTGTTTAAGTTATAATGCAATTGTACTTATTTAATCTTAATATTTTCTTTATTTCTGTTCCTAATCATTATTTCTTATATAATCTCTATGAATTTGTGGGAATCTCCATGATTAGCGAGTATGCTTTTTGGGTCTTGAGGTTGATTATATTAGGGTTAGATAGGGATGATCTAGGGTACCTAGTGCTTAATCAATGCTAATAATTCTCTATTATTTTGATCTCTATCTAGGCTATATTTGCAAGGAATTTTTTATCTAGAACATACTCTTTTGTTGCCGGAAAGGTGTTTGATGAAATTCTTGAATAAACTTAATTAGAGATTTTGCATGCTCAGCCAATGGAAATTGTTGTCTAAGATGTTTAATGGCTATCAGAACTTGTATAGAATTCTTGATAGTTTCATAATCACAAATGGGAATTTGTTCTTGATTAGGAACTTATCAAAAAGATTAATACCTAGGGATATGATTAGTCCAAACTAGTGTTATTGGCTAAAGGATTAAGCTTGGTTGATGGTGTTGTGATTGATTAGAATGCTTTATATCTTGTAATTTAAAATTACGAAATGGATTGTTGCATGTTTAGCATAGGGTTAAGATGCATGGAAGTGTAATTAACTAGTTTAAGTGTCATTTAGCCATATTTGCAATGTTTGATGTTTGATAAGCACTCATGATCATGTCTAGCTAGCTTTCATACTTTGACCTCTTCCTAGGAATCTCTTTTATAATTGTTTATCTTATTGCTTTGCTTGCTTTCTTGTTCTTATTGCAAATTTTGAATTCCTCTTTATTTGTTCCTTGTTTCTTGGTTTCATTTGTCACTTAGGATTGTTAGCTTTAAAATCTTAGTTGCTTAGTTTAGATTAAGAAGTGTATGCATTCATAATGCTCTAAACTCTACCCAATTAAGATTTGGCAACCTCAACCTACACTACAATGGAATTTGTCTTGTAGGTTTGAGGAACTGACTACAAGAAACTAAAAATTCTTATATCATAAATGAGGAGAGGCTTAAAAGAATTGATTTGGCTACTTAGGTCACCAAAGTGCACTTATTTTTCGGTCACTTTTCCATAGAGAACTTCATTGTTAAGCGTGCTTAAGGATGGGTAACCTATAGGGAAGTGATTTTCGGTATTGTGCGAGTGAAGACAAAGCACGAAAAAATGGTGTGATAATTATAACGAATGCAAACAAGCCTTCTGAGCCTCCTGGAATAACAAATAAGCTGTCGGACGAGGGTGGGCCCATAGACCGAGAGACAGTATATGGGGACCACGGACGGTGGCGGTTGGGGCGTTACAAGTGGTATCGGAGCCGAATCCAAAAACGCGTCTGGAGTCACTGAAGGCTCACACCGTCAAGGATAACGATCCTGGTGCATAACGAGGGCGTTGCGCTCTTTGAGAGAGGGTGATTGTAACATCTCGGTTTGTGGGATATGCAGAGAGTTTTTAAAGAACTTATTTGGCTATCTATGTCACCGGTGAACTTATCTTTTATGTCACTTGTCCAGAGAGAACTTCATTATTAAGCATGCTTGATCTGGATTAGTTGAGGGATGGGTGTCCTATGGGGTAGTGATTTGCGGTATCGTGTGAGTGGAGGACAAAACATGGGTAAAGATCTTGTGGTAATTTTAGGGACAATAAACAATTTTTTCGAGCCTCCTGGACTAACAATACGGTCGTCGGACGAGGGTGGCCCCCGAGCCGAGAGAGAGAGAGTGTGGGCACACCGACGGTGGCGGTCGGGGCGTTACAATTTATGTTTAAGCCATTACTGCCTGGCAAGGATCACATCAATTATTTCATCAATCTTTTCAGATTTTCAAATGTGAGCAGCTCTCAGAAATGTTCCAGGATCTCATGCCTAAGGTAACAACTGCAATGAACTCTATTCTAAATATAGAGGTCAAGAAAGAAGAAATTAAGGATGTTGTCTTTTCTATCAAACCTTCTAGTACCGGGACCTGATGGCATGACATGGCTTTTTCACCACAAGTAGTGGGACCTTGTTGATGATCAAGTGGCAGTATTGATGCTTTCCTTAAGGATTGGAACTATACTCTTTTGTTTCTACTTCCTATGATTGATAATCATTCTTTCATTCGATCTCCGCTTGTGGAAGGTGTTATAGAAGATCATATCTCACATTTTGTCCAATTGACGAAAGCCTCTACTTCCTGAAATCTTCTCTGAAACACAAACTGCTTTCGTCTCAGAACTTCTAATATATGATAACATCTTAGTGGCTCATGAAATGATTCATGCATTGAAGACTCCTCCAATCATCTATGCTGAGTTCATGACCATGAAAACAAACATGTCAAAGTATTTTGATAGAGTAGAGTGGAGTTACATAAGATCTTTACTCTATGTGCTCGGTTTCCATCAAGAGTGGATTGAATGGGTTATGAGTTGTGTTACTACAGTCACATTCTCAGTCGTTATCAATGACCAGCCGTATGGTATGATGTCTCCTGGAAGAGGTTTGAGGCAAGGATTTTTCTATCTCCGTTTTTATTTGTCATATGCACAAAGGGGTTGGCACATTTTCTTAATCAATCCGAGAGCTCTAACACCATAAATGGTATCAAGTTTTCAGAGAGGGTCCTTGTATCCACGACTTGTTATTTGCGGAAGACAGCTTGTTCATAGTCAAAGCCAATAAAGATCAATGTAAATCAATTATGGAAAATCTGAAAAGTATGAAGAAGCTACATGTCAGTGTATTAACTTAGCCAAATCGGCTATTACGTTTGCGGACAAGATCACTGACGACATTTGAATGAGAATCAAGGTTATTACCGAAATCACTAATGAAGGAGGAACATCCACTACAGGAAAATGTCACATTGATAGCATTAGAAGATAGCATTTTGTTTGTTTTTGCTATGGTTGTCATAACCATCAGGTTTCGATAGCGTTTGGAAAACTGCAAACGCTATTTTTGATTGATCCGATTTTGATTCTGCTGACGCTTTTTAGAAACATAGTATACATAGCACTAATTAGTTTTGAAACGCTGTGTTTAGTTGACGTGGAAAAATAATCCATTTGCCCTCTAAAAATACTTAGTGAAAAAAAGCAGCGGCTAAAAAAATTCATTCACCCTCTCAAAATTTTTGTTACTCTCCCTCTAATTTTATCAGTTCCGGCAAAATTTTCATTTTTCCACCAAAAACGAAAAAGAGTGAGAACAAAAAAATAATATTCTTCCCCACTTCAACAAGAAAAAAAACTCATGGAATATTTCTCTCTTTTCTCTACCGATAATTGAAACTCGGGAACACAAATATTTTAGCCTTTCTTTCTTCCTTTTGCTTTTCCGACGAACCCATATCTCTCATTGTTTATTTCATTTGGGCATCTCCAGAATCGAACCTTTCTCTCTAATATCTCATGGTAATTGACTTCAAACAGACCATTTTTTGTTTTCTGGTCCTTTATTTCGTGCTTGTTTGTTTCGGATTTCGATAATCCACTAACTTGTTTGGTCTCAAAACCTCTCAATTTTCCGGTCGACTTTTAGAATTCTCTGATACACTCAGGACTTTACAGCCGCCAATCCTGTATCAATATGCACGCAAGAAGAAGACCCAACAGGGCAGAAGGAACAATACGGATGAGAAAGGTGACGTGGAAAGCAGCTTCTAGAAGTTGGGAAGGAATAAAGGAATTTCTAGGGATCTACACAACAACCTCACATGGGCTGTCTCGGGTTGTTGTACGTTGCTATCTTAGTATAAAGAGAGAGAGACACATTTGTAAAGGGTATCAAATCATTCATCAAGGTAATTGGAGAGGTGTTCTCTCTGGTGAGTTGGTGATTTGATCAATAAAATAATTTGTTCTCTCTCATTTCAGTGTTATTCAAAGTTCTCTAATCCTTACTCGTAACATTCTCATCTCTAGAACTATGTCATGTCCGCTGGATTCATCGGATTATGTTATTTTGCTTTACTTTAATTCCTAATCCCCTTAAACAACTTATAGCTTCAGCTCGTTGTTCGTTCCTCTTCCGTCTTTCTCTATCAATCTCGGAACAAAGATAAACCTTTGGGGATTTCGTCTTCTTCAAATATGGATTTTGGTTTTGATTACTGAATCTGAAGTTAAGTTCACTGTAAATCTGTTTACAAGTACCGATGATGATTTCTCCGTCGCATAAGAATCACGAGGACACGGAGGAGGATGACAAGCTTCTAGAAACGGAAGACCTCTTCCTCCATCTTCTTTGTATCCTAAAACCGCACAAGAATCTGAGAAGAGGTTCCATTAGATTATGGACAAGATTTACTCGGTTTCAACTATGCAAGTGTTAGGTGAAGGTCTTTCTGTAACATTGTTTTCTATGTTCTCAGTTACGTTAAGTTAATTTTACTAACGATTTATGTTTCACCTCTCTTAGCTCATCCTTGGGTACATAACGCAAAGAAAGCTCCCAATGTTCCTTTATTAGCAATGCAGATATTTGGCAATACTTTATTAGTAGTGGCCACTTCTTAAGCATTCTAGATATATGGAGAGCTTTGGAAGTCAACTATTGCAGACAGGTTTTGCGGTTCAAGCTTTTCTGGTATGTGATCTCTCTGAGGAAACCAATGATATACTGCACTAACATTGACAAGTAGATGAATAATTCAGATATGAAGATCTTCTTCAAATCCTTATGTGGAGAGGTGAACTAACAAGAATGCAAGAGCTACTGCAAAGTTTTTTTTTAATTTTGAATTAATTATTTGATATTTTAGTAAACAGGTTTACTTTACTGTCTGAGGCTGTTTGGAGATTATCAACACTCAACTTGCATTGCTTTGGTGGAGTTTGTAATGGTTTTGTGCAGTTTGTGAGCTGAAAGGCTATATTGTTTCTTTGGCAAATTGCAGAAGCATTTGTCATAGTGATTTCTATTTTTTTTTTGTGGGGAATATGTAGCAGTCTATAATGTTGATTGATTTTAATGCTTTCATTCACTAAATGTGTTTGTGACTGATATACTTGTGATTGTTCTATTTTGGTAATTCAATAAAACAGAACAATTTTGTTAATTATAAGTATGTTAATGCTGTCTAAAATCAATAAAAAATTAGAGTTTAGACGTAAGATTTGGGATTTAATATAAATATATATGGTATAGAGTTTAAAATATATTTTATTAGTGTTGTTAGGATAAAAATATAATAACTTTTGTATACTAATGAGTGTTTAATTATATAGAAATATCAAATTTTAAATTATAAATTTATAATTATTTTCTAAATCTTAAACTCTAAACCCTAAACTCTAAACTACAAACACAATCACTAAGGGTCTAAACCCTACACTTCTAATTCTTAATTTAGTACAATATTTCTAATTGTATATTATTAAACATAATAATCAAATAATATGCAAAAACAAATCTGACGCTTATTACAAATTTCAAGTATAATTATTTTTTTTCATCCTAAACTTGAAAAACTTAACTCTCTCCTAAACACAAACCCTAATCCTTAAACTTCTATTCCTTAATCATAAACACTAAAATTTTAAACATCGTAATATTATAAGTCTTGGTGATTTTTAATAACATAATTTATAAAAATAAATTTCTAACTAATAATAAATTTAAAGCCGCACAAACATTTTATTTAGGATTTATGCTATTGGAGGGTTAGGGTTAGGGGTAAGGGTTTAAGATTCACACTTACAATATATATTTCTATTTAATTGTAATATAGTTTATTGTATCATATAAAAGATATGTTAAGTTTAAAATATTTATTAAAAAGAAAAATATTACAAATTGTACATACAAATTAACTATGTTGTACTAAGTAATTAATCTATTTATATTTAGTATCACACAACTTTTGTTATATATACTTATCGTTTATTATTATATACACTTATAACTAAAATTAAACACTTTTATAATTAAAAAATCATATAAACCAAAACTAATTTCAAATATAACTATTTGAAAATTATTTTAATTATTACATATACTCATTTTATTATGTTGACAAAAACTTATTTTATTATTTTTAAACGACTTCTAAAAGTTAATATTTTTAAAAGTTTGTAACAAATGCGTTTGCAAATCTATACCTTTAAATGAGAAGTAAGTTTGGGCGATTGCTGACGTGTCGTCACGAGAGGGCTCAAGAGGCGGATAATGATGACGTGGAAGTGTGACATAGCAAGGCCAAAAATAAACAAATGGGTTTGGGGTTCGATTTATTTACAGGAATGCCATCAGCCGGATTTAAAGTTAATTAATTAATTCATTTCCTTAAAAAATCATAAAATCTTACTGAATATCCTATTATTTCGAGTTTGAAAAAGATATTCTAGGGCATATAACAAGCTTTCGAGAGAAGTTTTGAAATCCTATATAACGTGAGCTTGAGGTGGCTTAGAAACACAAATCGTCTGCATCTTCCAAAATTTCAAGAACTTTTCTGTCTCATTTGTTTTTCTCATTAGCCGTGCAAGTTTTTTTCCGGATCATCAAAACTTTGGTCAAATGATCTGTTGTCATTTCTATTGCTTTCTTCTTCTTGCCGGTTTTCAAAGGATTTCTATGTTTTTGGTTTTTTGGTTCTGTTTTGTTCGTTTCTTCCCATGAAAGAAGAAGTTCGTTTATCACAAAGCTAATATCTAATGATGTGATTTTAACTAACAAACGTTTGAGATTTTATATAGGAGTGTGAGATCTAAAAGTCCGATTGAATGTTGTTGGCAAGACGTTGTTAGTTCACATCACATGACCCTTTTGTCCCAGTGAGCCTATGGTCCGAATGAGTGTTTCTACTACGATAGACAAGGATTTGGTGATAAAGAATGGATTTGGTGAATACTTTTTTGAGTATTATATGAGGTTCAGTCCGAATAAAGCCCGATCAAATACTCTTTAAAAGGATTTCTATTTTTTGGTTTTTAATTCTGTTTTGTTCGTTTGGTCCCATGAAAGAAGAAGCTCGGTAATCACACAAAGCTAAGGTCAAATGATGTGATGTGAACTAACAAACGTTTGAGATTTTGTATAAAAAGGAGCGTGAGATCTAAAAGTCCGATTTATGGTTTTTGTCAAGACGTTGTAAGTTCACATCACATGTCCCGGTGACCTTATGAGCCTATAGTTCGAATAAGCTTTTTCTATTGCCATAGACATTGATTTGGTAAATACTCTTTTGAGTATTATATGAGGTTCAGTCCCGATAGTTCGAATAAGGCCCGATCAAATCCTCTTTTGGTAAATACTCTCTTATTTTTTTTCAGTTCATGGTAGTATTCTTCCGAATCAATATAAGTTTAATAAAATGATACGATATAAATACTATTATTATCTTATTTGGACTATGAAAACGTATTTATGGCTTTGGTTTTTTATTTTGTTTTATTCAAATGCTCATGTGGGATATGCTCGGTAATAATTAGTTCGTCTCACATTTCCCTATTGTTCTAACGAGCCTATAGTCCGAATAAGTGTTGTGAATTGCAATAGACTTAGATTTGGTGGTAAACGATGGATTTGGTAAATAATTTTTTTAGTTGTGTATATAAAACAATTAAACCAGTATGCAAACAAATAACATAATATATTATTATGTTCTATTCGTAGTTAGCACAATCTTATCAAGTGATTTAGTTGTGTATCTTCGAAATATGGTTTATAATAATTTGTACACAACCCTTGATATAAACGCTCCAGGTTTTGACAATATTGCAAGTTAAACATCTTTGTATATCGGTTTGTGAATAAACTAGAAAATATATGTCTAAACTGAATATCTTAACAAATTTGTTATTATGTAAACAAATTATTGATATGTCAATGTATAAAAAGGAATAAACTGAAAAAGGTAAAAAAATTTGTGTATTTCGATAGATGTCTATAAAACGAATAAATTTGAAAAAGTGCGACAGTATTTTACATTCCGAGTAAGTATATTGTTAAACAAAATATCCTAATTCATTCTAACAAAATATTGTTCGTTAGATTAAAAATGAGATAATAATTTTAGTTTTCAGATTTATCAATAATTTAGATTGACAATCTTAAATATCGGATTATTACCATATAATTGTATACCTTGAACATTTTAACAAAAAACATAAATACTTATAAATGTACATAATAAAATCTTTAACAAGAATTTTTTTGTTCCCATGTTTAAGATAGGATTATTGTTCACAAAGTAAGAGAATATTCTACATTTAAATAAATCTTTTGGTTACAGATATCCTAACTAAATGTAACAATAATGTATCATAACTAGATTGTACTTTACAAACTTAAAAAATAATACATCCTAAAAGTATAAAATATATGACACTTTCCATATATTATTTATATCTTTCACCGCACGCAAACACAAACGGCCACTTCCACCCGATATTCTCTTAAACCTAATTTTAACCTTCTATATATACAGGGAGATTTATTCAGTAGAGAAGAATACTTTTGAAACATTTTGATACTATTTCTACAGCAAAAATGTCGATTTTTATCAAAAAGAAAACAAAGCAAGTTACTATCAAATAAATTATCCCCGCTTCTTTGGAGAAATACAAGATTAATGTGAAGATACCTTCTTCATGGAGGGTTATTTTTTCCAATGTTTTGAAAGCCATTGAGATGGTTTTAGTTGACTTTGAGGTATTATTCTTAGTTACTATAATCTTATTTTAAACATCAAGTTTTTTTTTGTAACGATTGAACATTTTGAAATTGTTACGCATTTTTATTCGTATATATGATATACTAACTTTAGTTTTTTAAACCTCGATAATCAGGGTACAAGAATACATGCAACTCTCGATCAGGACATGGCAAGGAAATTTGGCCAAAAGTTGTTTGAAGATGAGCCAATTTGTATTGAAAGATTTGGATGTGTCACATATTCAAATGAATATAAGACTAATCCTCTGCCTTTTAAAATGACGTTTACAAATCAGAACAAAATCACATTGTGTGAGGACTTTCCTGAAGAGGTGGAAGAGAAGTATTTTGTTGTTTTTGATGAGATTCTTGCTGGTGCTTTTGAGAAAAATGTCTTGATCAATTCGTTATCTTTAACCTGCTTATTTTTTTTTTTAAAAGAATTTGAATATGTATTTATACATTATTTTTTACAATTGTTTGCAAACGTTATTGGTCAAATCGTTGCTCTAGGGTCGCTAGATTCTGTAAAGAAACAAAATAGAATGATCACAAAAAGATTAAACCTTGAGCTGAGAAACGATTCGTAAGTGTACACATATTATGTTTTATATTTTTTTTTAATTTTTTTATTCATATACTGTATCTCATTGATTTGCAGAGATTTACGTTTAAAGTGTACACTGTGGGGTGAATATGTTCAACAAGTGTTCGGTTTCAATGCATATAATGAAGGAGGTGAAATCATTTTTGTCATGAGATTTGCAAGCTGCAAATCTTATCAAGGTCAATTATCCGCGGTTTAACATTTATATTTTTTGCTTATAGTTATTTAATTTAAATCTAAATAATTTGGTATACTAATCATTTCTTCTTTTAAAACGAAGATGAATGGTCCATATCCAGTGGATTTAATTCAACCAAAGTTCTTCTCAATCCAAAAAGTTCTTACGTCAACAAGTTTCGTAAGAGGTAAGATTTTTATTTTAAAAATATTTTGTTTTTATAAATAATTATTTTCTAACTAAACGGGACATGTGTCTTTTTAAAAAAAAAAAAGATTACCATCGGAAAATCTTATGATTACCAATGGCGAATCAAGTGAACTTTCACTTGGATTGAATACGACCATGTATGATGAGTTTTTGGCAAAAAGAACAAGAAACTTACAATATCAGAGATTGTAGTTGATTACGAGGTAAGCATACTTTTCCTAAGAGTGTTTTTTGAAAAATCGGTAATCAATTGATTTATTATTATGTCAATGTGTTGTAATTATTTAAACATGTAAAATGCATTACATGTGCCACCATTGATTCAATTGATTTGAGTCAAAGTTAGTACTATGATGCATGTGTTGTATGCAACAAGAAGGTGTACGATGCAAGTAATGATGATGATGATGGAAAACCAGTTGAGTTTGATTGTACCACGTGTAAAGAAAGGGTTACAAACGTGGATGCAAGGTATAATACAAACATCACATTTTTTAATTGGTATTTATATGTATATACTTATATTGACTATTAACATCAATTTTTCTCGAATCGAATTGTGTAGCTACTTTGTTCTTCTTCGAGTTAAGGATAATTCTGAATCAGAAACTAAGTTTCTGATGTTTGATCGTCCCGTTTAAAAACTTCTCTGTCTCACTGCGAATGTTGTGGTTAAAGAATTTAATGAGGTATATATTTACATATTTTGTTTTAGATCTTATGTACCGGTTTGGTTATATATGTATAGATAATCATTTGTTATTTTTAAATAATGATTGTAGTCCGAAGATTCATGAACCTTACCTCAATGCCTTACAGATTTGATCAGTAGAAAGGTTTTTATACAAAATCACAATTTCTGAAGACAACATAAAGAATAAGAACCAACCATTTGTTATGACACATGCTTGGGCTGATCAAGAGAGGGTTAATCAGTATTTGTCTGAAACTGATCAAGTATTAAATTTACTAATATTTTATTTATTTGATCTAATCAATAATTGTTTTCATGTTTTCTTTTGTGATTTTATCTTACTCAGTTGCTCGCGAACTCAACTGACAATTCTGGATCTCATCCCCTTATGCTGACTAACTCATCTGAGAGTTCAGATACTTCACTTTGTAACTCGATTACCCAGTGTCCAAGAAAAGAGATGTTGTAATCAAAAAAGAAGATGACAAGTCTTCCACAACAAAAAGATCGAGAGTGATTTTTGACGAAGAGAATAGTGAATGATTACCTTGCCTTTGTGTTTACATGCAATCTTTCTTCTCATTTGTTTTTTATTTGATTTTTTTTGTTGTTCTTCTTACAGAATTTTTATGATGATCTTTTGGATTTCTTGAGTTTATTATCTATTGAGTTTTTAATAAAGACCATATTCTATTATTAGTATTATTTTAATATGATTTTGATTACAAGTTTTGTTATATCTCTTACTGAGTTTGTGTATTTTTTAATTCGTTTTGCTTGATTGTTTTATTTGTGTATCCATTTTATGATTCGATATAATATTTCCAAATATATTCATAGAGTATGAAATTTAAACTAAACAAAGAGAAGCGAGACAAGATATTAAGCCATTAAGAAGGGTCATAAACACTCAAATACATTGCCTCGCCCACTGGTCAATATCTCACCGCATCTTTCTGAGTTGACAACAGTTCCAAAATATGGAAACCATAAAATATATGGATTATAATACCGTTATAATTTATAATTATTATTAATATATATATATATATTAAATTATATACGTAAATATAAAAGTCTTCATAGTTATGTACCTAAAAAAGTATTTTATATCTTCTGAATTAAACGAAACTGTTTTCATCAGTTAAATATCCCGGATCACAACTATTAGATATGGTATTTATACATAACAATCTGTTACATATCTTTTGTAAAGATCACATTTAAGAAATTAAAATAAGTAATATATACATTAGTATTTTGTCACTTTCCAATTTTATTAGGTAATTTCTATACAGTAATTTTCCGAAAACCCTATTGTCCGCTATAATCCTTTATATATACAATTTTAGGATATCCTAATGAACATTTCATCAGCCCCAAAACAATAAAAAAAAACCTATTGCTTCTCGATTTGTGAGATAGATATCTTCTTAATGGCGAATTTCGTTCCATTGAAAGATTTATCCTTTCAAAAGGTTAATCCTACTATTTGTGTCACTAATGTTCATAAATGAATTTCATACGTTGCTGGGAATCAAACCTACTTCTTGATTTTGGCCGATGAATCCGTAAGTTATTTCAACCTGATAAGAGCTATAATACTCTTTTGGCACATACTATATTATAGAGATTAAGTCAAATAACTATAATATGTTATTGTTATCATTGCGTTAACTTTTTGATTCAATTTGTCTTTCCCAGGGCTGTAAGATGGAATCTAAGATTGAATACCCAATCAAACTACAGTATGAAATGTTGTTCAGCAAAAGCATCGAATCATTCTGTATTACAAAGTTTTTGCTTCAGCCGCAAACGGGTATTAATCGTACAACTAAACATCCACTTAGAGTTGTGTTCAACATGAAACTTTGATGACCCCGGCTGATAGTTTGAACAAAAGATTATTTTGTGAATTCACAAAATTTGATGACATTCAATCAAAGGATAACACATACTTGATCGGTGAGCCATTCATAGCATTTTACGAATATGTATTTGATACAATATAATTTTATATTAAAATAATATTTCATATCACATAGATTTAGTAAGCTTAGTTCGACGAGTTTAAGATTTGGAATTCATTCATAAAACCGGTCCAAATCCATTTAAGATTAAATTCCAACTTATTGATGAAAGGTATTTAATAATCGCTAAACATATAAGATACCATTTTTATGAGTGTATATATTAGACAAATGTCTTGGTTGTTTATGTGCAGTGGAAATGTCATTCCATGCGTTCTGTTTGGTAACCATGCAAAGAAATTGTACAAGGCAATCAAACCTAGACCCGATTCTATTCAGTGTTGTGTTATGCGTTTCTGTAAGATTGACGGCTACCTAGGTATAGATTTACCTAATCTGTGTCATTATTATGTACTGTATGTTTTAATTACTAGCAACTCATCTCTAATTGTATTTAGTTATACACTCTAAACATAGGTAAAAAGTTTGTCACATCTGTTGACGAAATAACTAAAGTGCTTATTGACAATGATATTCCGGCCATTAAGAAGTGGGACTATTTTATGTAAGTTTTAAATTAAATCATTCCTACATAATATTAATCATTTGGATATACATCTCTGACTAATTGTTTTTCCGATCAATTGAAGGTACAAGTGGCATCTCTGAAGAATTTAGAACCATGATTAAGATCATTATTCGAGAAGTGAATGATTTGTGATAGTTAGTTCGTTGATTTATATTTTATTTTGATGTAACGACTATTTGATTTGATTTTTATCATTTAGTGTTTTTTCCATTTTATTTGATTATACAAATTCTCATACAAAAATATATAACAAAATATCGTAATACCAACTTATTCATAACCGGGGTAATTGAAGAAATCAACTGTAGATATTACGTGTTCTCAATGTTGTTTTTAGAATAATACCTGACGATAACTGTCTAACGATATATGTATAAATATTATTCACGTACTCACAAGTAATAGTCCATATTAATCAATTAATATATATATATATATATATATATAAAACTTCTATACTCATTATTATCGCCTAGAATATATGTATAGTTACGGATCCAGATATTAATTTAGATACCTTAATATTTGCTTAAATATTTTATTTCTAGAATTTCTCAACAGATTTCTTATATCAGATATTCTATTATATATTCTTCTAAAAACCAAAAAAGCGTTTGTTATAGAAGAGGAAATATTCCATAGTATATTAATATTCTACTTTACTAACTTAGAGCTAAATCAATGGAAAATCTATATATATATTTTGTAAATTGCAAATCGCAACTATGGTATCATGGATTCAGAAGGTACGAATTTTCTTGATAACAGAGAATTAACAAATATTTCGGAATTACAATGTGTTTTAGCTAAATGGCGAATCAAAGCTCGAATTCTTAGAAAGTGGAGCAAGTTTATTTCCCCATCCGTTCTAACGATCGATCTCATATTGGTAGATGAACGAGTTAGTTTTCAGATTTCGATTACTAATCTATATTCAGCTCTTAGAAGTCAGTGCATGCTATATTTGTGTAAGGTCTCTTTATTCTTATAAAATATCCTTGCAGAAATTCATGCAATAATTCCTAAGAAATTATGACAACCATCTTGGACGAGAATTATTATTGAGGATACTACACTTATCATTCAAACGTTTAATGTTCATTTTTGTACGAATTATATTCGCGGAACATCTCATCCTCGGGAAATTTTGTTTACTGAGCAAACATCCCTAGAGAGGGCTGCCGGTGGGGTTGATAGTTTTTTCTTTCATTTTTTCCCATTCACTAAATTTTTCATGGGCGAACATAAAATTAATACAAGTCTTGCTAAGTGTGTTTACAAATTTATTTTTTTAAATATATCATTATTTGATTAATTCTTTCCGAATTTTAATTTTTTTTTTTCATTTTTTGGGCTAGATGTCTTCAGAAGAGTTATTAATGTTGGTGCTCTGCAGCGACGGTACCTTCCATCAAGTTTCTTTTGGAAAAATATTCATTTTGATTTGATGGATAACAAGTTAGGTACACAAGTGCTTATTTTATTGTGAAAATTACTCCTGGTAGCACAAATTTTAAGGTTAATTACTATAGTGGCATTAGGTGTAATTTATTACTATGACCTTGCATTCATAGGTTTAAAATACTTTTACCTTTCCTTAACTTATTTTTTAAAATGATAATTCTAATCGATTAAAGTAAAATGATAATTAATATACTTTTTAAAAAATAAATAATCCAATAATAAAATCATTTTTAATTAAATAATTAATATAAATTCATTTAAAAACAATTAATATAAATTCGTTTTTTTAAAAATTAGTTAATATAAAGGATTAAAAAGAATAGTAAGAAACTTGATAAAAATAATTTTATAAAATTATTTAAATACAAATTACAAATATTTTTTTATGTTTAATTTTTTTCTTCTTCAAAAAATAGAACCAATATATTTTATAAATAAACCATTCAAATAATAAATTAACACAAATTAATTTTGGCTAATGGTTTTTTTTTTTTTAGCAATTAAAAAATAAGAAATTAATACAACATAATTTTTTAATAAATCTAAATTTTTTTAAAAATTGATAAAAAAATATTTTTAGTTGCTTATATTTATTATGACTGATTTCGAAAACAAGAATTTAATATAAACTTCAATAATAAAAATCATTTAAATGAGAAATTAATATAAACAAATTTCGTTGGTTATTTTTATTATTATATTTATTTTGTAAAAAAATTAAAACAAAAAATAATAAAGAAATTATTTAATTAAGTGAATTAATTGAAATTTTTTTTTTGGTTATCTTTTTTTTTTTGCCAAATTATTGAAACCGATCACTCTTAAGTGAATATTTAATTACCATGCGGTAAATAGAAAAAAATCAGGCAACAATTATTCGAATTATGGACATCTTCAATAAATCAGTAACATTAACAAATATCTAACATAACATAAATCCGTAACATTGAAAACAAATCTGCTACAAAGAGAGAAAGTTGTAACATAGGAGTGCTACAATAGTAATTAATTTTAACAATTTTATTGTTGCGGACTTTAATAAATCTAATCACGTAACACAAATCCTATGGATGAAATTTCATATTTATTCAGACTAAGAAAACTCATCTGGAAAATCTGCAAAAGTCATGCAATTATTAATATAAATTTGTGCCACGTCAGCAAAAAAGAAACAAATTGCAACATGAGAACATTTGTCTTAAACGGTTAAAAATCTGTAATACTATGATGCTAGTATAGTAATTTTTCAAAACCTTCTAACGTGTTACAGATTTATGGCTTAACAAAGACAAAAATCCGCAACAGCCGAAAATAACTCCGTGCAGATTTATTAAATCTGTAATCAAAGAATGTCATAAATCCGTGCGGATTTATTATTTCGGTCAGGTGGCATTTTCGTAAATAAAGTTCGTTTTATTTCTGATTCGAAATAAAATAGTAATGGCATTCTTGTAATTATTTTTTTCCTAACAAGTACATGAAGAGTCATTTTAGACCAAAATATTAGCCTGGAAAAATTAAAATCGCATATGCTCTTAAATTAATTAACACATGTTTTAGTACCACCACAGGCCGATACTTTCCCTATTTTATTTGTTATAGAGTAGACAACAATTTAATGGTGTGATTCAAGTATTATATTATAATGTCTATGTCATGACCTTGATTGCAGAGGTGATATTTTACCGTGCAAATTGACTAATACGTATGCATGTGATTTTCTACCGATTTTTCGATCAATTGGTCTAAGTGCAACCATGATTATCCAGTAATCTGTGTCTTAGAATTTGGGATTCTTAGCTTGCATGAAGGTAATTACTCTATAAATTATTATAACAAATTTTTAAAAGGATACCAAAAGAATAGAAGCCTCCATTACTCTGGTTTATATATATTGACATTTGTGCATATGCGAGTACATTTGTAAACAAGCTCATTGGTCCAGAATATTTATAGATCCTCAAGATGTCCATGTTCAAGGAATGAAGAGAGCAATTATTAACAAGAATATTTAATATTCTAAAATTTATATTTACAGATACAATATTCTTTTTTATAGTTCGAATTCTTTTCTAAGTAAGTTAAACGGTTTGTTAAGAATATTCTTAGCTATTGTCATCTGTTTTATTTATCCGCAAAAGTTGATATTACAAGTCGACTAAATAACTTTTCTTAGCTATTATCTTTCGTTTAGAAATTGCTTAGCTATTTTCATGCGTTTTATTTATCCCAAAAAATTGATATTACAAGTTGGACTACTCAATATTCTAAACATAAAATAATTTTTTCAAATAAGTTCAACAAAACCGAAGCTTGACTTGTGATATCGGTTTCTTTTCGCCAGAAACCGAACCTCTTTGTTGACAGACGATTTGTAGTCTTTTCTCAGTCAGACGTCGATGAGATAGAAATTGTTATGAGATCAACACCGAAATCAACGTTATCCTTAAAATTAAGGAAATCAGAGGAATCGATCTCAAACAATCATCTCGCCGCCGACTGGCCTTTCTTGAAAGACAATTTCGTCTGTCGTCCTCGCAAGACGTTTCCCTGATAGTAAGCTGCACAGATGGGAACCGTGATGAAATCAACACCGGTCAGAGGATCTTCATGGGGTAAAAATAATTTTGAAACGGCATGACAACGATTCCAAAACGGCCATCTCGCGACCAACCGATCTCCGCTGAACAACTTTCCAAAAGAGAAATTTGTTCCACGTCTTCCGGGATAGGTCCATTCCGATTTGGTACAGTCGGTTGCTCTAAATAAAAATAAATAAATATATATCAGAGTTCTTATATTCGAAGATCCAAAACAAAATATAAAAGCAGGCAGTAACTTACGTGGAAAACAACCGATCTCGGAATAGCGGACCACAACATGTTACTGAAATTAACGACGCATCATATCGATCAAAATGAAGGATATGAGCATCGCCCTTAAGTTTGGAAGGGCGACAAACAGAAGGAACCATCGGGACAAATCTATTTAATGACGAGTTACTCCTTAGCAAAAAGACCACAAGTTCATCGACGAACTCGATCATGCATGACTCCGGAGGTCGACACAGAATCGAACACAAGAAAAACGGTGAAAATGTTTGCATGCATAATTTAGGAATAAAGATAAAAGCCAGAAAACAAATGGAAGTTTTGGTATAACCGAGGGAAATGAATAAGTGAGTATGGTGAAGAGTGATGATAGTATAGGCTATATTTAAAGCAGAAGAAATGATGGTTATCGAAGAGACCCTCACGCATGTCAATCTTGATTTAAAGCGACACGACATTCTGTGTACGCGGAGCACATTCATTGGTTCAAGAAAAAGTGGTTTAAATAAGCTTTACATTCTTAAATATACAAATATTAAACAAAAAGTATGTCAAACAAAAACCGAATGTTTATATACTACTTTTAGTTTTTCCGTACATACAATGCTATAATATTTTTGTATCAGTATATACTTATTCTTTTATGCATCCGATCCGAACATAATAATTCAGATATGCATATGAAACTATGAATTAAATCTTATAACATCTCGATATAGAAAAAGTTATATCAACTTTTATCTTGAGACTAATCAAAAAATACACCTAAATTAATTAACAACAGAATAATGCCCGCACATGCATGCAGGTCGATCACCTAGTAATATTTAAATCTCAAATGTTTTATTTCTATTGTATTTAAAATGCAGATAGTAAAAATTAAAAAATAAATGACATTGACATTGATTTCTCATCGGCTAATTCAACCGAATAAGGATCAGCTTTATTGTATGTTCTACGGTTGATAAGATTAAACCTAATAGACAAAACTTATCCCCCTTATTTTCTCCTTCTCCTTCTTCTGCTTCAACCCTAACCTCCTCAGATTCTGAGACTACGACTTGTCCACTTTTACGTTTTTTGTACTTCTTTCTTTTGTCGATTCGCTTCCCTCCTCTTGTCCTTGAGTCATAATCTCCTCTGATATCACGTTTTTCGGCGAGACTGAATCAGTGGGCTCAGCTTTTGGCTTTCATCACTGATTTCTCCGCCCGAGTCTCTCTGTTCGTCTTCTCCACAAACTACCATCTTCTTGGCAATCAAATTTCCAAGCATGATACTGGCCAAGGACTCATCAGCCTATGAAGTTATAACCAGAAATTCTTCGCCTTTAGCGGCTTCCTCGAGTTCATAAATAACTCGATCATATTCCCTTTCAAACCGATCCACAAGGTCAATTGATATGATCATGAGGAGCTCAGAAGAAGAAGGACTTGAACCAGAGCTGAATGAACCAAAGGATGAGCTGCTAGAACCTGAGGAAGCATTGCATCTACCAGCTGGAGCTATCACAAGATCAAGAGCTAAGAAGTTCTCTACTGCACTAAGTCTTCTACTTAGTTCCATACAAGATCACTTGGTATTTGAGGATGAAGTAGTTAGCATGACTACTTTGGTGTTGCTGAAAGTCCAAGACGAAAGAGGTTCAGAAGAAAGAAGTGTTGGAATGGAGGTGTACACTGATGAGCAGTGTACGGGTACACTATTCTGAAATATGCACTATTCTGCGGGGACTGAATCGACCAAAGCAAGAAACGTGAAACCGTCAATTTGGTGCTGAAGGAAAACAATTGAAGTGTACGCCATGGAATACGCCTTGGTGTACGACCTGAAGCAGTTGTACACTGTCGACCAAATTCACTCAAAATCAGTCCAAAAGTCAGTCCAGAGTCTTTATTACGTCAAGTCTTCGTCTTTAATGTTTTATATTTCCTAAGTTAGTTTTCTACACTCTTCATTCAAGAGAAACTCTATATGTATTCTGATTTCACAATCAATCAAAACAACCTTTTCATCTTTAAACTTTTTGATCTTTGATCATCTTTGAGAGCAATCTCACCTTTGTTCCTTGTGAACTTTCTGAAGATCTGGTGCGTAATATCCAAGTCTTCAACCCTCTGAAATAGAACATGTGCGTCACATCAGGCTATTGAAGAGGTGGGAACATCAGTGGCCTTCTGCATCCACTGTGCGACCCATCGATCCACTTCCCTTGTCCAAGCCGGTCGCTAGTACCTTCTGTTGGACCAAGGCCTATCCAATCTACCACACTAAGAGTGCCTATCCTTGGGAGGATCATATCAGGTGGTATCAGAGCCCACTCTAAGTCTGGTATTCGAAAATCCATTCATCTTCTCATCTTCTATTTCTGATCTATTCACTTCTAAACTCTTCATCTTCTTCATTTCTACAAAAAAAAAAAAAAAAAAATATTTTCTGTCTATCTTCCTTGCTAGTTGAGCCACACTATTTCAAAAAAAAAAGAGTGCTAGTAGCCTCATATTAAAAAAAAAAAGTTTCCAGAACCAGGAGAAATCGGTTCTAGGAGTTTTGGAACCAGGAGAAATCGGTTCTAGGTGTTGGTCAATCAGCTAGCCCCAAAAATATTGCAATCTGTCTATCTTCCTCTTTTTCTTCTTCGGGATTAAAACTCTATGGATCTTGTGGTTAGTTTGCTTGGAACATTGTGAGCATTGTGAGCCTAAACACTCTGAGAGAAGAGAGAAACACGTGAGGAAAGAGCAAGAGAGAAAGTGAGAAAGTTGTTTCTTTAACATGTTTGCTAAGTAATTTTCAGGAAAAATGTCTCAAAGCAGCCATGGTGAGAGAAGCACAGGAGAAAGAAGTGTAGCGGGCCTTTCAAAACTTCAGATGAAGGCCATGATGAGTGAACTTACCAAACTGATCAGAGGAGAGATGGATGAACTCCAAACACGCCTGGACAAAGTGCAAGAGGACACTCAGCAAACCAATGCTGATGCAGGCAATACGTAACAGAAACTCACCTAGAAAAACTAGAAAAGGTAAGGATAGTGAAGTAGATGATTATTACCAGTCATCTAGTAGAAGTCAAAGAAGGTCTAGGAGAAGTAATGAGGATCATGAAGCTAGAACTAGGAATCATACCCCTAGAACTAGAATTGATGATATGAGAGGTCTTAAGCTTAAAATCCCTGCCTTCAATGGAAAGAATGATCCTGATGCTTATCTAGAATGGGAGAGAAATATTTAACTTGTATTTGATTGTCAAAACCTCTCTGAAAAGAAAAAGATTAGGCTAGCAGCTACTGAGTTCTCTGGTTATGCTATTAATTGGTTTGATCAGCTTGTGACCAACAGGAGAAGAACAGGAGAAGAACCCCTTGCAACATGGGAAGAGCTGACTACCTTGATGAGGAAGAGATTTGTGCCCAGCCATTACCACAGGGACTTGCATCAGAAGCTAAGACGCCTTACACTACAAAAAAGTCCTCATCTATAGCATACAAGCATAGCACGGTTTACTGATCTGCTGTCGTAGATGTTTCTGAAAATTCCAAACTATAAGATAGCATTGGATTAATGCTGTAATAGAGTTTCCATAAGCGGGAACAAAAATTTAGGTGAACCGCCAAAAACTTAGTGAAATTTTAGGTCGTAAACTATCCCATCTCATTTTTCCCTCTTTTGTTTCACCTTCCTTATGCGTTTTCCCTCTTCATCTCATCTCATCTCAGACAAAAATTAGGTCTCTAATTTTCATTCCCAAAAACTTTCTCATCTCAGACGAAAATTGGGTTTCTAATTTTCATTCCCAAAAACTCTAAGCCACCTAAATCCGTTTTTTCCTAAGAACCCTAAATCCATTCGTCCCTAATTTCACAATTATTATCTCAACAGTGAGCTCAAGCCGAAGACAAGTTTTCTTTCATTTCTCCATGTAAATCGAGCTGTTGTGATTCTTGATTCTTATGCTATAGCTGACAGAGCCAGAGCTCTCGATTTCAATCTTGTCCCCTTCGACCAAGCAGTCGCCACCGCCGATTTCCTCGCCTTACACATTCCCTTAACTCTCGCCACGAAGAAGGTATTCAATCCCAGGTACAAAACTCTGCTCTCATCTGTTTTCTCGTCTCTCTTCTCACATCTGCAAGCCCACGAAGAAAGAAAAAGATATTACAGTGTCTATAAACTGTGTACCATGGATGCATAATAACCACAAAATCAGATTTAGGGCCCTACAATAACCAAACAGAGATAACCATGCCAATTTGGTAGCTCTGATTTTCCACCCTGTTCTGAAATGAATTCGGTGTTTCATGTAGTCCCACCTCTTGGTATAAAACTAACATTGGTTTTGTCTCTGTATTAATAGTGGAGGACTGCGGTTGAAGCGTGACATAAACGAGTGTGGAGATTTTGTTAAGAGATTCAGTGTTCCATCTGTGGAGGAGAAATTTGAGCTTCTGGGCATGTAAGAACATTCTTAAGCCTGTCATGCTACTGATTCTTTTCTTTATCTATCACTTAAAATTTCTATTGTAACAACTTGTACTACTTGTGTGAGTGTAGAATGGCGAACATATTCATCGTTGCTCCAGAAAGTCTGTCGACATTGTTCGAGGGTTGTCCAAGCATTCGCAAAGACGCCCAAAGGTTTATTCAACTGCGGGAAGACTATAAGAGTGCAAAGCTCGCAACAAGACTCAGCTCCTTGTGGCCAAGCTTGAGCTGATGATCTCAAATGTTTGAAAGACACACTAGTTGCTTGAACCAGTCAACTGCCAGAGATATTTTATGTATATACTTTAATCATCCTATGCCCTCTGTCCTCTTTTCATTCTCAATCCTTGTAGTATGTGTGATTGCATCATGAACTTTCATCACCAGTTATGTTTCATCATGTGTTTCTCCAACAAAACACTTTTCTCGGTGTTTTATTTCTTCAGGTGAGACTTAATCTCTAGTTTCTTCTTTGCCCTTTATTAAGATTTTCTCATTTTGAGTTTTCTTTGATCCATACAGCTTTTGTTGTGATGCTGTGGATGGCTGGTGCGCTCGTAGATTCAACCAAGGTTTAACAACTTCTTCTCTCTTACTGTAAACTTTCTTGTTTTGTGTTTTAGAAAGCACATTTTCATTGCATACAAGATTGGGGCTTTATGTTGCTACTGTTTAATATCAATGTAATAGACTATTTTTTTTGTAAGTCAAGACATGCCATTACTATAATATGTGAGAAGAGCAAGGAGGAGAGCAAGGACTATGTCCTTGAAAAGGCTCTTCCAGAAAAGCTTGGGACCAATCGCTCGCATGCAGTGTATAATGCTTGGAATAAGCATTATACTGATGTGGTAGATGTGCGTGGTATGATATTGGCTTCCATGAACTCAGACTTGAAGAGTCAGTATGAGAACATGGAGTCACCAATAGAGATGATCACCAGCCTGAAACTGAAGTTTCAGGATCTGGCACGAGTTGAGAGAGTCCAGATGGTGAAGTCTCTCACTGGGTGCAGACTACCAGAAGATGCTCCAGTTAGTCCTCATGTCATTAAACTGATGGGTTACGTTGATAACCTGGGGAGACTGGGATGTCCTGTCATCTTAGAGTTGGCCACTGACATCATTCTGCAGTCACTGCCGTCAAGCTATGACAAGTTCGTTAAGAACTATATCAAGAAAGGCATGACGAAGACGTTGACTGAGCTGCATGGTATGCTCAAAACAGCAGAGTATGACATCATAAAGGGTAAAAAATTTGAGGAATCTTGTGTTGACGAAGGTGAAGGCAAGGCCGTCCAGATTTGGAATCAGGATAAGCCTGTGTCATCTTACAAAGCCCAAGTCAGGCCCATCTGGTGTCAGAAAGTGCTTCTACTGTAATGAGTTGGGGCATTGGAAGAGAGATTGCATAAAATTCTTGGAAGATTCACAAGAGATGGAGAAGATGTATGGTACTTCTTCTTCAGGTATTGTGTTATTAATTCAAGTTCTACATAAGTATTGGATACTTGTTGTGGTACTGATATTTTTGAAATATGCAGGACCTAAGCGACAATAGAACGTTGAAGAAAGGACAAGTGGAACTACGAGTCTGGTTGAAGCAATGGTTGCTACATGAGCCGTAGAGATTCTTCACTTGTAGGAGCCTTTCATACTTGGTTTTAGAAATTAAGTAATTGCTACTATGTATCTGCCTTGTGCAGAAATGTCTTTCATTTTCTTTTGAGATTTTGAATGTTTTTCGTTTAGATAAAAGACAAGTTTTGTTCTTTGGATCTTAATGAAATAAAATATGGTAGCACCCCGTTTGGAATGGGTTTTGTATCTTAAACCAGCATAAGTTTGAACATAACACAAACACTAAAGGTTTAAGTCTGATGACTCGAACTCGACTTTTCCTTGGCATAGTCGTTTAACCACATAGAGTGAAGCGAATTTAAAGGTTCCATAGTTTTGGACTCATTCGATTGTTAATCATTTGAGATATGAATTCTGTTCACTAGACCAAAATGACTAAGGCCCTTTTAGCAGAGCTAAAGGAAATGGGCCAGAAGCTTATTGGGCCTTACACATACTGATGTATGCGGCCCAAACGAGCATTAGTGCCAGAGGAAATCTTCTGTACTTCATTACCTTATTGATGGCATCAATAAGTATTGTTGTGTTCATTTGATGAGACACAAGCTGGAATCCCTTAAGGGAGTTCCAAGATGAAGTGTAGAACCAGTTTGACAGAAGTATTGAGATCCTCGATTGAATCGCGGAGGAAAATACTAGAGTCAAGAATTGAGTGATCATCTGAAAGAATGAATCAGATCTTATGAGACATGATTCGATTAATGATGAATCACATGAATCTTCCATAACCATTTAAGAATACGTTCTGAAATGTCTATGTTCACGCTAAAAGGGTTTCTATCAGAATCAGTGAAAAACACCACATTGGATGTGGACTGGGTGATTTCCAAATTTGTTTTTCTGATTATTTGGGATTGAAAGGTTTGTGTAAGACAGTAGTCAACAAACAAACTTGAATCCATATCTGATAAGTTCCACCTCGCTGGTTATCCTGAGGAAACCAAGGCTTAGTGCTTTTGTTGCCCAGAACTGTGTCTTTTAAGAAAGGTGATACTTTCAAAAGGAACAGTGGGAGTAAAAGTACACATCGAAGAAATTCGATAAACACAGTAAGCTGCTCGACCTGATGAGGAAGAGCAGCGGTGAGATCTACAAAGTGCTGTAGGATCTGCACCTGTGGAGCCTGAAATTCGCAGATCCGAAAGGATCCGTCACTAACTCGAGAGTGATATCTCGTAACCTATTGTCGTGATCTGCTGATCATTGAAAAGTGACGAACATGCGAAATTCGAAGAAGCGATGGTGAGGCCCAACTCCGAAAATTAGCTGGGTATGCATGTTAGTTTCACCGATCCATTTCTGGATTGAAACAAACATCTTGGAGTTGGAATCAACATTCTGATAATGTAGTCAAAAGTTTTGACTTGATCAGAAAGAAAAAGAAACCATGCGTTTGCAAGAAGACTAGTGGGAGCGTAATGGCAATTCTCACACAGTGTGTTGTTAACATACTTGAATCTCATAAATGACGTTCCGACGCTAAAGTCTTGTTAAGATTTGGGTCGAAAGTCAAATTTAAACAAAAGACATGGGAGTAGCCGAGTGAATTCTTGGAATAAGAATCTATTGACATAGATTGAGTAAGCTAATTGGGTAGTGTCAAAATCCTTATGTTGATAAGGTATTGGACAGCTCCAAGGTGCTTGATTCCAAGAATGGCTTCATACCAAAGGTCTTATGGAAATAATCTAAGCAAGATGAAGTGTCTTGGACACTGGCTGAGCTGGTAACAATATTAGCATGAAGAAGTGTTTTGAACACTGTCTGAACTAATATTAATGAGTGAGAGTTCAAATGCTGCTGCAATAGAATCCATCATGAATGCCATATTTTGCGCTCGTCTAGATGCAGCTTAAGCATAACGAGAATATACCAATATACTCCGGTAATAGTCACTGAACAGTTACCAGAAATATCCCAAATGTTGAGAAACACTAAGGATAGGTTTGTGGTGAACTGATAAAGTGACGAACCAGTTGAAAGTAGTTAGTCGGACAAAGACGATTCCCGGTTCCCACCTGGTTATGTCTCTTTGTCTGGATAACGGTGCTGACTGTTGGAAAGGCTCCAAGCAGCGGACCGTAGAATAATTGCTGTTATCTGAATGGCGTGAAGGATTATGTGTGTTCATAGTGTAATTGTCAGGTTACATCCTAGCACATAATCATCTAGGATCTAGGTGATTTGCAGTTGAATCATACAGATCAGGATCATTACCTCTTTTAGAGTGCAGCGGATTGATTGGTAATGTCGAGATCACTTAGAGCAGATGATTACCGGCTCCTCCTTGGTATCCACACGCTTACAAGCTATGGATCAGGCTGCTAGACCAAGCTGGAATGAATCAGAGAGAGAGAGGACGGCTAAGGCTACAAATCGCAGATAGGGTGTTGTGTATAAGCCCTAGGCGCCATTCCTCATCCTTATATGGGCCCAAGTTATTAAACTAATGGCCTATTAGGATTTTGGGCCCAAGACACAAATCAGACAAAAGCCTGTATTTTGTCTGGCCCAATTCTCTGTACAAATACAGTAAATGCCTTGCATCTTACCGTATTAATTCCTTGTTAACTTTCCCGTTAGCTATGGTGTGTGACCCTTAGGGATCATACAATACTGGTAATAAGTCCTAAACTTATAGATCAAGAGCGGACTCTAGCAAGTCATCATGATCACCCAGTATTTATGACTTATGTCTGATCTCGACACTTATCATACTTTCTAGAGATAGTACAGTAGATTTCAGGACATTCCCAACAATCTCCCACTTGTACTGGAATCCTACATTCCCTAATCCTTTTGTCTCAATATCTCAATCTGGCATAAGGCAAGATGCGTGTCATCCTTATATAGCCAGACCATGTTCATCGGACCAGATTTGATACTGACAATGCAAACGACTTGGGCAAGTCCGTTTGGGAGTGGCCACTCTCTTACCAGCTATCAAGTCTCCGATTGGCCTAGAGATATTACCTCCGTTAAACGGCAGGGACAAATCCCATCTTGTTCCATCACTATGAACTACACACTTCATAATACACCCAACCAAGGTCCTTATAGCTCCCAGTTACGAAACAGCGTTAGACAATGATCAAAGCGCATCAATCCACGTGCAGCCACATGCATGCGAAGTCAGGTCTAAGGACTATACTCTATAGTCGTATATGAGAACCTCTTATGACACAGATATTAATATCTTGTAGAGTTCTCATCAGCGGGCCATGTCCGGTCATATGCTCCCCTACATATACCTATGTGTCGACTTGGATGCCGCGCATCTATGACCCCTCGAAACTTGGTCATAAGTCTCAACACACTCTAGTCTCAAATGGTTGTTGGTGTTCCAATTTCAACAACCTTCGACTATGGACACTATGATTTATGTCATTTCGTTAAATATGGGGTTTCAGGATCAAGTCTACTCATGTACTTCGATGGCCCATATATAATGACATGAATCATTTTGGAACGATTATTTTATATCACAGTTAAAAATAATCCAGAAATAAAAAATTTCATTAACATTTCAAATGTTTACATGAACCAATCAAAATAACTAAATAAAGCCCTCACCACTCCCACTCAAAAAGAGATTACATTTGAATATCTCTAATTCCTACAGCAGCAGTATGCAACTCGTGCTTAGGTCTCGGGAGTGGCTTTGTCAACGGGTCAGCCACGTTCTCATCAGTGGGAACTCTGCTGACCATCACTTCACCTCTATTCACTATATCACGAATCAGGTGATACCTTCTCATAATATGTTTGGATTTCTGATGATGTCTCGGTTCCTTGGCTTGAGCAATTGCACCATTGTTGTCACAATACAGTGCTAGAGGCTCAGTGGCATTTGGGAATACACCGAGTTCAATCAAGAAGTTCCTTATCCAAACTCCTTCCTTCGCAGCTTCTGAAGCAGCGATGTATTCAGCTTCAGTTGTGGAATCTGCCACGGTGCTCTGCTTGGAGCTCTTCCAACTTACTGCACCGCCATTCAAACAGAAGATGTAACCAGACTGTGACCGGAAATCATCTTTATCTGTCTGAAAACTTGCATCCGTGAATCCACTGATTTCAAGCACTTCTCTTCCTCCGTAAACCAAGAACTTATCCTTAGTATTCCTCAAATACTTCAGGATATTCTTTACGGCAATCCAGTGACTCTCACCTGGATTAGACTGGTACCTACTCGTCATGCTTAGTGCATAAGCAACATCAGGACGAGTACAGATCATGGCATACATGATAGATCCTATAGCCGAAGCATAAGGTATCCTACTCATGCGCTTAAGCTCATCAGGTGTTTTAGGACAATGATCCTTGCTTAGTGTAGCACCATGTATCATTGGCGTGAACCCCTTCTTGGAATTATCCATTCCGAATCGATGCAGGATTTTATCTATATAAGCATCTTGACAAAGTCCAATCAGCTTTTTAGATCTGTCTCTAAAGATTCGGATTCCAAGAACATACGCGGCTTCACCCATGTCCTTCATGGAAAAGCAACTTCCCAGCCAGTCTTTAACAGACTTCAGCATTGGAATATCATTTCCAAGAAGCAATATGTCATCGACATATAGGATAAGAAACGCCACTTTGCTCCCACTAGTTTTCTTATACACACATTGTTCTTCTTTGTTTCTGATGAAGTCAAAGTTCTTTATTGCTTCATCAAAACGAAGATTCCAACTCCTCGATGCTTGCTTCAATCCATAAATGGATTTATGAAGTTTACATACTTTCCCAGCATTCTTAGGATCAATGTAACCGTCAGGTTGTGTCATATACACATCCTCCTCCAAGATTCCATTCAGGAAGGCGGTTTTCACATCCATCTGCCAAATCTCATAATCATAATAAGCGGCAGTTGCTAGGAGAATCCGAATTGATTTCATCATGGCCACTGGTGAATAGGTTTCATCATAGTCTATACCATGAATTTGCTTGAAACCTTTTGCCACCAACCTGGCCTTGTAAATCTGGACATTTCCATCCATGTCAATCTTCTTCTTGAAGATCCATTTACACTCGATGGCTTTTGCACCAGCGGGTAAATCAACCAGTGAAAACACTCGGTTGACAGACATGGAGTCCATCTCGGATTCAGTGGCTTCACGCCACTTTAAGGAGTCAGGGCCCATCATGGCTTCTGCAAAGTTCGAGGGTTCATCACCGTCAATGATCAAAAGATCATGGCAATTAGTCACGAGGAATCCCTGATATCTATCAGGTTCGTGACGGATCCTTCCGGATCTTCGAACTTCAGGTACTGCAGGTTCAGGTTCTATTACAACTTCATGTAATTCATCCTGCTGTTCTTCCTCATTAGGTTGAACAGGTTCCTGTCCTTCTTGAATTTCATCAAGTTGTACCTTACTCCCACTATCTTTCTTAGAGAGAAATTCCCTCTCAAGAAAAGTGCAATCCCGAGCAACAAAGATATTGTTCTCGGATCGCAGATAGAAGTAATAAGTCTTGGTATCCCTAGGATAACCAATGAAGTAGCATTTGTCAGATTTTGGTGTAAGCTTGTCTGAGATTAATCTTTTGACATAGGCTTTACAACCCCAAATTCTGAGAAAAGACATGCTGGAGCTTTTCCAGTCCATAACTCATATGGTGTCTTTGCTACTGCTTTTGATGGCACTCTGTTCAGTGTGAACGTTGCGGTCAGCAAAGCATATCCCCAAAGGGATATAGGAAGGTCAGTGAATGTAATGAAGTATTGATAGTTTCCTCTAGCATTTGTGGACATTGGGCCACACACGTCAGTATGTATCAGGCCCAATAGTTCACTGGCCCTTTCTGTGGGTTTATTAAAAGGGGCCCGTGTCATTTTGCCCATTAGGCAAGATTCGCATTGCTCACAAGACTCAAAGTCAAATGAGCCCAAGAGTCCATTTGAATGGAGCCTCTTGACGCGTTTCTCACTAATGTGCCCCAAACGACAATGCCAGAGAAACGTTTCATTTTCTTCGTTAGATTTGAACCGTTTTGTATTAATGTTATATACCGGAGCAGATTGATCTAGCATGTACAGCCCATTAATAAGAGGGGCACAGCCATAGAACATATTATTGAGATTAAAGGAACACAATTTATTCTTAATAGAAAAATCAAATCCTTGCAAACCCAATAATGAAACTGAAATGATATTTCTGCTTATAGCAGGTACAAAATAACAATTCTCAAGTTCTAAAATCAATCCAGAAGGTAAAGACAACAAGTAAGTGCCAACGGCCAGTGCTGGAACCTTCGCTCCATTGCCAACCCGCAACTCTACTTGCCCTTGCTTCAACCTTCTACTGTTGCTGAGCGCCTGCATAATAGTACAAATATGAGCCCCACATCCAGTATCCAATACCCAAGTGGTATTATCAGAAGTAGTAGTATTTACTTCAATAACAAAAATACCTGAAGTAGTAGTCTCCAAGTACTTCTTCTTCTTCTTCAGACTTTCCTGGTATTTCTTACAGTCCCTGCGATAATGCCCTGCCTCTTTGCAAAAGTGGCAGATATCAGAAGGCCCAGCTTTAGACACGGGCTTGGGCTTGGCCTTTTCGACTGCCTTGCCCTTTCCCTTGTCTGCAGCGGATTTCTTAAAACCCTTGCCCTTCTGCACCATGAGTACAGACGGCTCCTTGGCCTTCTTCAGATTAGGTTCTGCAGTCTTGAGCATACCATGTAGCTCAGGCAAAGTCTTTATCAACCCATGCATATTATAGTTCAAGATGAACTGGTCATATGCAGGAGTAAGAGACTGCAGGACGATATCACAAGCAAGCTCTTGGCTTATAGGACAGTCGAGTCTAGTCAAATGATCGAGATAACCCATCATTTTCAGAACATGTGGACTCACTGCTGCATCCTTAGCCATTTTACAGTCCAAGAGATTCTTAACAGTTTGGAATCTCTCTGTACGAGCCTGCTCCTGAAACAACGCTTTCAGGTTTGCCATCAGTTCCATGGGACAATTCAGGCCTTCCCACTGCATCTGCAGTTCGGGAGCCATTGTCGCCAACATTAGGCAAACCACGTCATTAGCATCTGAAGAATGCGTATCCCAAGCATTCCTCACAGCTTGTGCGGCATTAGTCGCAGGTCTAGGGGGGAGAACTCTTTCAAGGACATAAGCCTTCTTCTCCTGCCTGAGCACAAGTCTCAGGTTCCTGGACCAGTTCAGGAAGTTTGATCCTTTCAGTTTGTCCTTCTCAAGGGCAGACCGGATCGAGAAAGTGTTTTGTGTTGTTGTGCTTGACATAGCTGAAATTATGAGACAATAGAGTTTTAGTTATTTAGTTCATAAAAGAGTAATCTTAACAACTTATAAGAAAACTCGCATTGCATTCATAATTTCTTTGTTTAACCTCATAAGAATGCAATGATTCCGAGACCCATGTTCAGCTAAATCCAAAGTGGGCCACTGGCCGTCACCCGGAATTAGCTTTACTTGGTAAGCATACACACAGCTAGTTATATCCATATAACTCTCGGTTGTGGATTGGGCCCAAGGCCCAATTCACCAGATGTCTCAAGGCCCGGGACTCCCGATGGCCCAGTCAAGGAAACCAATCTCTTACAGCCAAATAATCACTAAAATCTGGGACTCCCAATGAAATTAGTGACTATATACTACTTTACTTACGCAAAAACAGACACCTCACAATGTAAGCCATATCTGTAATTGAATAAGCGTTAAGTAGCTGACAAGATTGGGCAAGACATCCAAGCTTGATATTGGTTTTGAGGATTTTAGGTTTTATTTCCAAAAATAGAAGATTACTATTTTGGGAAACTTACTTATTTTAGAAACTTTCTAAATTTAGAAATATACTAAAAATAGAAATTTCTAATTTAATATTTTATTAAAGTTTTCGGATGGGTCACAAATTATAGGCCCAATTCTTGGCCCAAGACCACAGAATTCCAATTGGCCCAATAATTTGACATAACCGAGTCGGTTCATTAATTCTGGTCCAAGACCAAATTAACTACTAAATCCAACTGGTTATTTACTAAACCAGACCAGCTCTAAATTATTTGGTCCAACCAAATCAAACTTAGACCAGCCTTCGGTTTAGGTTAAAATTCAATTTTGAATTTAAATCCGGTTTAACCAGAAATTAAATAATACCAATTGTATTAAATAATTTCCAGCAAATCGCGATTTGGGTTAACGGCTTAAACCATACATTAATTAAATAATTAATCAATTCATACAATCATGTGATCATAATCAATTAATAAACCATACGATCATGTGATCATAATTCAATAATGCTTTTGACTTTTCAAATAAGACAAAATCATGATCTTAACAAACCTTAGCAAATCGAGATCTTTTACAAATTGCTTAAATAAGAATGATTTTGATCATACAATAAAGACAAAAACAATCGACGGCTAACCTAAAGTCAACAACTCCATTCGCTTGTTACTTAACCTCTTTTACTAAACGTTTGATTATTAATTCAGCAAGTGATTCTGACTTTGTCCAATTCAACAATCGATTGAAGCAATCACTTAAGGACAAAATCAACTTTGACATTAACAAACCTTATATTAACAAAGTCAACAATCGATTGTAAAGTTAACGATTCTTAAACTTTAACAATTTAAACAAAACGCTTCATTATAAAAGGCAAAGTCAACATCGATTCATACAAAGATCCAAGCGATTTTATATTAGGTTGTTTTACAAGTTCTAATCAAATTTCTTAAGCCAAATTCGATTCTTAACATTAAAACAACCTAAATATGATCCAAACAGCAAAAACCTAACAACCTGGCTCTGATACCACTGAAGGATTATGTGTGTTCATAGTGTAATTGTCAGGTTACATCCTAGCACATAATCATATAGGATCTAGGTGATTTGCAGTTGAATCATACAGATCAGGATCATTACCTCTTTTAGAGTGCAGCGGATTGATTGGTAATGTCGAGATCACTTAGAGCAGATGATTACCGGCTCCTCCTTGGTATCCACACGCTTACAAGCTATGGATCAGGCTGCTAGACCAAGCTGGAATGAATCAGAGAGAGAGAGGACGGCTAAGGCTACAAATCGCAGATAGGGTGTTGTGTATAAGCCCTAGGCGCCATTCCTCATCCTTATATGGGCTCAAGTTATTAAACTAATGGCCTATTAGGATTTTGGGCCCAAGACACAAATCAGACAAAAGCCTGTATTTTGTCTGGCCCAATTCTCTGTACAAATATAGTAAATGCCTTGCATCTTACCGTATTAATTCCTTGTTAACTTTCCCGTTAGCTATGGTGTGTGACCCTTAGGGATCATACAATACTGGTAATAAGTCCTAAACTTATAGATCAAGAGCGGACTCTAGCAAGTCATCATGATCACCCAGTATTTATGACTTATGTCTGATCTCGACACTTATCATACTTTCTAGAGATAGTACAATAGATTTCAGGACATTCCCAACATGGCGACGTGGTCTATTGAAATTGTTTCAAGCAGAACACCGCATACTCTCCCACAACCTAAGCACGGAATTTATTCTGTTGCTGTAGGCATAAGATATCTGAAGAGATGATCTTGATTCTAGTGGGAGTTATTTTAGTTATGTTGTAGTCTTTACATAGACATGCTGTGGTAGTGTCTATGTAAGTCTAACTGACATCAGTGTTATTTAATTATTGAATAATTAAATAATGGTCCCAAAGTATTTTATGGTCATCTTATAGGTCATTAAGTTGAAAACTTGATCATGAAACCCTATAAGTAAAAGATGACATAAATTATGATTGTCCCTAGTCAAGGTTGTTAAGATGGGACACTAACAACCGCGCAGACTAGTATGTGAGGTGACTGTTGGACTAAGTTTCATGAAGTCAATGATATGATTATCACAGTCAGTCACATAGATATATGTTAGTGAACATTGTTGGAATTGTGTCCAGTAATCTCGGTACTGTCTCTAGAAAGTAAGAGTATGTCAATGATCAGACATAAGTCATATAATACTGGGGGTCATGATGGCTTGCTAGAGTCCGCTCATGATCTATAAGTCTTGGACTTATTGCCTTTATTATATGATCCCATATGGGTCACACGCCTGAGCTAACAGGAAAATGTGTAGGAACGGTTTAGCAGAAGTACGGTAAAAGTGCTAGGCATTTACTGTACTTAGAGAGAATAAAACGGTTTAGCCACTGTGTGTCGATCGATACACAAGGTGTGTCGATCGACACAGTGCGCGAATGCCGTCGAGTTAATTGGTGTTTGGGCCAAATGGCCCAAACGGAACCGGACAAGTTTTATAAATAAAACTCGAGTTCAGAACCAAAAACCCTAGCCGAAAACTCTCTCTCCCTCTGCGCCGAGTTCCCCTAGTGGCCTAGCAGCCTTCTTCCTGATTGGTGTGCGTGTGTGAACCTCTGGAGGAGTTATCTCTCGGTGGCTCTCTGATCTCTGACATACCATCTCTTTCCGCTGCAAACAGGTATAAGGTGAGATCTATTATTGTTTCTATTCAAGAGAACCTAGATCAGCATGTTTAGGTTAATCTGAATCAGAGAATTGAATCAGGATTCACTAAACATTCCTTCAGTGGTATCAGAGCATAGGTTCTGGTTTTTCTTGTTTAGATTCAAGTTTAGGATTGTTTTTCTTGTTTAAAAGTGTTTTGAATCAACTACTGATAAGAGAAATCACTTAAGCAACAAGGAATTGAAACCTAAACACACTTAAAATCGCAGAAACCAAGCTATATTGATTTGGTAGAATGCGATTTTCAAAAGTCAGTATCGACTGCGATCGCATGGATCGATCGATACGATCGCATGGATCGGTCGATACAGTCTATCGGCTAACCCTGTTAACGCGTGAAAGCATCGATCGATGCAGGATCGATGCAGGTTCGATGTTGGTGCATCGACCGATGCGGTTGGTGCATCGATCGACACGGTTAGGGTTTTGGCTCGGTTCCGTGCATGCGTGAGAGCATCGATCGATACAGGATCGATGCACGATCGATGCAGGATCGATGCTAAGAGCATCGACCGATGCGGTTGATGGATCGATCGACACGGTTGGTTCATCGATCGACATGGTTGGTTTAAGGCTCGGTTTAATATTTTGATTAAAATTAATTCGTCCTGGTTTAATAAACAGATTTAATAATTTTATTAAGTCTGGTTAAACCGGGACAAGAAATCCAATGTCGAAAGAATTATTGGATTTAGTGCCTAAACCAGGATTTTCTAATTTGATTTGGTTGGACCAAATAAATTGAGAAAATCCGGTTTAGTAAATAACCGGTTGACAATTGTGGTCGTCGTAGTAATTAATTTTGGTTAGACCAATTTTAATGAACCAGACCGGTTATGTCATCTAATTGGACGATCGGGTTATGTCTCGGACATAGACCAATTCTTCGGCCTCGGGCCAAGAAGTTAAAACGATTGGGCCAATTATTTGAGTCTTTCTTCAGATTTAATTTAAAATTTATTTTATAAAGAATATAAATCGATTTTAAATTAAAGTTTCCGATATTTTGAAATTTATAGAAGTTTCTAGATTTGCATGATTCGGATTTTAAGAAATTTCTAAAGTTAGAAAGTTTCCGGTTTTAGAAAGTTTCCAATTTTAGAAAGTTTCCAAAAATAGTAGGTTTTCTAAAATGGAAAGTTTCCCGAAATAGTAATCTTCTATTTTGGGAATGAGATTTTAAAATAAACCTACGAACCTCAAATAATATCAAGCGTTGGATGTCTTGTCCAGGCTATGTCAGCTGTTGAAGCCCATTCAATTGTATTCATGGCCTTACAGTGTGAGGGTGTCTGCTTTTGCGTGGGTAAGACGGTTTGTGATTCATAAATGTCATTGGGAGTCCCAGACATTAATGATTACATGACTGTATAGTCTGGTTTTCTTGACTAGGCCATCGGGAGTCCCGGGCCTTGAGACATCAGAGTGGATTGGGCCTCGGGCCCAGATTCACAACCAAGAGTTATATCACGGATATAATTAGCCGATATAGGGCTTACCGATATAAGCTAATATTGGGTGACGGCCAGTGGCCCACTTTAATCTTAGTTATATGTGGATCTTGGAATCATTATATTCTATTGAGGGTAACTGATGTTATTGAATATAATGCATGATTAATCATATTAAAATTTAATACGAGATTAATCATATTGAACATAACAACTAATAACCTTTTTATCTTATATATTTCAGCTATGACTACTACAAGCGCACAAAACACATTCTCGATCCGGTCTGTTCTCGAGAAGGAGAAGCTGACTGGAACGAACTTCCTGACATGGTCAAGGAACTTGAGGCTAGTCCTCAAGCAGGAGAAGAAGGATTATGTCCTTCGTGATCCTCTCCCCGAGAGGCCTCCTGCCAATGCCGCCAGGACTCTGCATAATGCTTGGGAAAAGCATTCGTCAGATGAAAATGATGCCTATTGCCTGATGTTGGTGACAATGACTGCTGAGCTGCAAAAACAGTTCGAGAGTGTATTGTCACCCATCGAGATAATGGCAAGCCTGAAATCGCTTTTTCAGGAGCAGGCTAGGACTGAGAGGTTTCAAACAGTTAAGAACCTCTTGGACTGCAAGTTGGCTGCGAATGCGGCAGTGAGTCCTCATGTCTTGAAGATGATGGGTTATCTCGATCATCTTCAGAAACTCGACTGCCCAATCAGCCAGGAACTTGCCTGCGACATCATTCTGCAGTCATTACCTGCAAGCTATGATCAGTTCATTCTGAACTTTAACATGCATGGCTTGAGTAAGACATTGCCTGAGCTTCACGGAATGCTCAAGACTGCAGAGCCCAACTTGAGGAAAACCGCCAAGGACCCCAATGTGCTTATGGTGCAAAAGGGCAAGGGGTTTAAGAAATCCTCTGCTAAGGATAAGGGAAAGGCCAAGGCTGTCCAAGTCGCGGACAAGGACACGCCAAAGCCCAAGCCCAAGTCCAAGGCTGGGCCAACTGACATATGCAGGTTTTGTAAAGAACCAGGGCATTGGAGGAGAGAATGTAAGAAATTCCAAGAAGGTCTAAAGGAATTGAAGAAGAAGACTCTTGAGACTTCTTCAACAGGTATTTTTGTTATAGAAGTTAATACAACTACTTCTGATAATACCTCATGGGTTATGGATACTGGTTGTGGGGCTCATATTTGTACTAATATGCAGGCACTCAGCAACAGTAGAAGGCTGAAGAAAGGACAAGTGGAGCTACGAGTTGGGAATGGAGCGAAAGTTCCAGCACTAGCTGTAGGCACTTACTTGTTGTCTTTACCTTCGGGATTGATTTTAGAACTCAATAATTGTTATTTTGTACCTGCTATAAGCAGAAATATTATTTCAATTTCTTTGTTGGATTTGGAAGGTTATGATTTTTCAGTTAAGAATAAATTATGTTCCTTCAATCGCAACAATTTGTTCTATGGTTCTGCCCCTCTTTCGAATGGGCTTTACATACTCGATCAATCCGCGCCAATTTATAACATTAATACCAAACGGTTCAAACCTAATGAGGAGAACCAAACGTTTCTATGGCATTGTCGTTTAGGGCACATCAGCGAGAAACGCATTAAGAGGCTCCATACGAATGGACTTCTTGGCTCTTTTGACTTTGAGTCATGTGAGAAATGCGAATCCTGCATGATGGGCAAAATGACACGGGCCCCCTTTAATAAACCTAACGAGAGGGCCAGTGACTTATTGGGCCTGATACACACTGATGTGTGTGGCCCAATGTCCACAAATGCAAGAGGAAACTATCAGTACTTCATTACCTTCATTGATGATTTCAGTAGGTATGGATATGTTTATTTGATGAAACATAAGTCTGAATCTTTTGAGAAGTTCAGAGAATTCCAAAATGAACTACAGAACCAACTTGGCAAAAGCATTAAGGCTCTTCGGTCCGACCGAGGAGGAGAATACTTAAGCCAAGAATTCAGTGATCATCTGAGAGAGTGTGGGATCGTATCCCAACTCACTCCTCCTGGAACACCTCAATGGAATGGTGTGTCTGAAAGGAGAAATCGGACCTTATTGGATATGGTTCGATCTATGATGAGTCACACAGACCTTCCAATATCCCTTTGGGGATATGCTCTGCTAACAGCAGTGTTCACTCTAAATAGAGCGCCATCGAAAGCAGTAGCAAAGACACCATATGAATTATGGACTGGAGTAGCTCCAGTGCTGTCTTATCTCAGAATTTGGGGTTGTGAAGCCTATGTCAAGAGATTGATCTCAGACAAGCTTACACCAAAATCTGACAAATGCTACTTCATTGGTTATCCACGGGAAACCAAGGCTTATTACTTCTATCTACGTTCCGAGAACAAGATCTTTGTTGCCCGGGATTGTAACTTTCTTGAGAGGGAGTTTCTCTCTAAGAAAGACAGTGGGAGTAAGGTACTGCTTGAAGAAATTCAAGATGAACAGGATACTGCTCAACCTAATGAGGAAGAGCAGCAGGAGGACCTACAAGAAATTGTAGAGCCTGAACCTGTAGTACCTGAAGTTCGAAGATCCGGGAGGATCCGTCACGAACCCGAGAGATATCAAGGATTCCTCGTGACTGACTGTCATGATCTTCTGATCATTGATGGTGATGAACCATCGAACTTCAATCAAGCCATGATGGGCCCAGATTCCTCTAAGTGGCGCAAGGCCACTGATTCCGAAATGGACTCCATGTCGGTCAACCAAGTGTTTTCGTTGGTTGACTTACCCGCTGGTGTAAAAGCCATCGAGTGCAAATGGATCTTCAAGAAGAAGATTGACGTGGATGGAAATGTCCAGATTTATAAAGCCAGGTTGGTGGCAAAAGGTTTCAGACAAGTTCACGGTGTGGATTACGATGAAACCTATTCACCAGTGGCTATGATGAAATCTATTCGGATTCTACTAGCAACTGCAGCTTTTCATGATTATGAAATTTGGCAGATGGACGTGAAAACCGCCTTCCTGAATGGTATTCTGGAAGAGGATGTGTATATGACACAACCTGACGGTTACATAGATCCAAAGAATGCTGGAAAAGTATGCAAGCTTCATAAATCCATTTATGGATTGAAGCAAGCATCGAGGAGCTGGAATCTTCGTTTTGATGAAGCGATCAAGCAATTTGACTTCATCAGAAACGAAGAAGAACAATGCGTGTATAAGAAATCTAGTGGGAGCAAGATTGTATTTCTTATTCTGTATGTCGATGACATACTGCTTCTCGGAAACGACGTTCCAATGCTAAAGTCGGTAAAGGACTGGCTTGGAAGTTGTTTTTCCATGAAAGACATGGGTGAAGCCGCATACGTTCTTGGAATTAGGATCTATAGAGATAGATCTAAAAGGCTGATAGGCTTGTGTCAAGACTCATACATTGACAAAGTCCTGCAAAGATTCAGCATGAAAGATTCCAAGAAGGGCTTCACGCCAATGGTACATGGCACAACGCTAACCAAGAAGCAGAGCCCTACGTCGGCTGCTGAGCTTGAGCGCATGAAAAATATTCCTTATGCATCTGCAATAGGATCTATCATGTATGCCATGATCTGTACTCGTCCTGATGTTGCTTATGCATTGAGCATGACGAGTAGATACCAGTCAAATCCAGGTGAAAACCATTGGATTGCCGTAAAGAACATCTTGAAGTATCTGAGACATACTAAGGATAAGTTCTTGGTGTACGGTGGAAGTGATGTGCTTAAAGTCAGTGGATTCACGGACGCAAGTTTCCAGACAGACCAAGATGATTTCCGGTCACAGTCCGGTTATATCTTTAGTCTGAATGGCGGTGCAATCAGTTGGAGAAGCTCCAAGCAAGACACCGTTGCTGATTCCACTACAGAAGCTGAATATATCGCCGCTTCAGAAGCTGCGAAGGAAGCTGTTTGGATACGAAAGTTCATCATTGAACTAGGTGTGATACCAGATGCGGCTGAGCCTCTGGCACTGTTTTGTGATAACAATGGTGCTATTGCTCAGGCAAAGGAACCAAGATCACACCAGAAATCCAAGCATGTTCAAAGAAGATTTCACTTGATACGTGACATCGTTAATAGAAAGGAAGTCAAGATCAGCCGAGTCCCGACAGATGATAATGTCGCTGATCCGTTGACAAAGCCACTCCCAAGGCCTAAGCTAGAGTTCCTGACTGAAGCTGTAGGCATTAGAAACATTGAAATGTAATCTAAGTTTGAGTGGGAGTTTGAGGGCTTTATTTAGTTATTTGATATGTTCTTGTAAAACATTTAATGTTTAATGAAATTATTATTTCAAGATTATTTTAACTGTGATGAAATAATCGTTCCAAAATGATATGAACCATTTTATAGGTCATCGAAGTAAATGACTTGATCTTGAGTCATCGAAGTCATTTAGCTTGATCATGAGACCCTATATTTGATAGATGTTTTATATCATCCCGTCCCTAGTCGAAGGTTGTTGAAATTGGAACACCAACAACCGTGTGAGACTGGATTGGTACGTGACTTATGACAAAGTCTCAGTGTGTCATAGATGCGCGGCATCAAAGTCAGTACATAGGTGTATGTTTGGGAACATACGACCGGACAAGACCCGCTTATAAGAACTCTTCAGGATATTTATATCTGTGTCATAAGAGATTCTTACTACGACTATAGAGTATAGTCCTTAGACCTGAGTTCGCATGCATGTGACTGCACATGGACTGATGCACTTTGATCATTGTCTAACGCTATCGTTCTGCGATAGTTATAAGGACCTTGTTTGGGTACATTATGAAATGAGTAGTTTACAGTGATGGAACAAGACGGAATTTGTCCCTCCAATATAAATGGAGTGAATATCTCTAGGCCAATCGGAGATTTGAATACTGGAAAATGCATGGCCATGCTCAAACGGACTGTCCCGAGTCGTTTGGATTGTCAGTATCAAATCAGAGTCCGATGAACAAGATTAGGCTTTATGAGGATGACACTAATCTTGCCTTATGACTAATCGAGATATTGAGACAAAAGGGATTATGAATACAGAGATTCCAGTACAAGTGGGAGATTGTTGGAATTGTGTCCAGTAATCTCGGTACTGTCTCTAGAAAGTAAGAGTATGTCAATGATCAGACATAAGTCATATAATACTGGGGGTCATGATGGCTTGCTAGAGTCCGCTCATGATCTATAAGTCTTGGACTTATTGCCTTTATTATATGATCCCATATGGGTCACACGCCTGAGCTAACAGGAAAATGTGTAGGAACGGTTTAGCAGAAGTACGGTAAAAGTGCTAGGCATTTACTGTACTTAGAGAGAATAAAACGGTTTAGCCACTGTGTGTCGATCGATACTTAAGGTGTGTCGATCGACACAGTGCGCGAATGCCGTCGAGTTAATTGGTGTTTGGGCCAAATGGCCCAAACGGAACCGGACAAGTTTTATAAATAAAACTCGAGTTCAGAACCAAAAACCCTAGCCGAAAACTCTCTCTCCCTCTGCGCCGAGTTCCCCTAGTGGCCTAGCAGCCTTCTTCCTGATTGGTGTGCGTGTGTGAACCTCTGGAGGAGTTATCTCTCGGTGGCTCTCTGATCTCTGACATACCATCTCTTTCCGCTGCAAACAGGTATAAGGTGAGATCTATTATTGTTTCTATTCAAGAGAACCTAGATCAGCATGTTTAGGTTAATCTGAATCAGAGAATTGAATCAGGATTCACTAAACATTCCTTCAAACATATGATTGGACATGACCCGCTTAATGAGAACTCCACAGGATAGTTATATCAGTGTCATGGGAGGTTCTCATTACGACTATAGAGTATAGTCCTTAGACCTGAGTTCATCATGCTTTCTAGCATATGAATTGGTGCGTGTTGACCTTGTCAAACGTCGTTCCGTAACTGGCGACTATAACGGCACTGTTTCGACGTATCATGAAGTATGTATAGAAACAGGGATGGAACAAGATGGTATTTGTCCCTCCTGTAATAACGGGAGATAAATATCTCAGGGCCCATCGAAGATTTGATACTGAGAAAATGCATGGCCGTGCTCAAACGAGGTGATTGTCAGTCGTTTGTTTTATCAGTATGAATCAGAAGTTCGATGAACTTGATTTTGGCTATAATAAGGATGACACAGTCTCTTGCCTTATGCCATATCGAGATATAGAGACAAAGGGATTATAGCAATAGGTGATTCCAGTACAAGTGGGAGATTGTTGGGATTATGTCCTGAAATCATATTGTGCTAACTCTAATGATAGTTGTATTGTCGAGATCGGACAATTCATGTGATACTAGGTAGTCATAATGTTTTGCTAGAAACCGCTTATGACAGATGAGTTGTAACTCATTTCTAGTATCGTGTGAACCTACAGGGTCACACACCTAAGCAAGTTGGATATACTCTGCATGGGATAGATCATTGGCATATGGTCTGATCGATGTGTATTGGATACGCATCGAATTGAGTTTCAAAGAGGTGTATCGATCGACACCATAAGGTGAGTCGGTCGATACAAGACTTGTGTCGATCGACACCAATGGATGTGTCGGTCGACACAGTGGCAAAACCGAAACTGATGTTTCGATTTATGAGAGAGTCGATATATAAGTGATCTTATTATTCTCGACCTAACTGATGATGACGAGCCGCCCAGACAGTTTTCTCAGTGAGAAAACAGAAGCTCTTCCTCTAGAAACTAAGGTCCCAAAGAGATCCGAGCACCGGCGCTAGCAACCCGGCGGATTCCAGCTTGTGTGCGTGTGGACTACGATAGAGGCGCAACATCTGAGGCGCAGCAGATCTCGTATTACCTGATCCATCTTCCGCTGCCAAAACACCAGGTAATCACGAGGTGAGATAATGATTCAATTAACTAGACCCTAGATCCTAGGCTATCGGGAACTCGCGAGAATTCTGAATCTGTAGAATTGGCTCGGATTCCCAACAGGATGGGAGCTGGAGAATGTGAGTTGATTGTCGTGCCATCAACAACATAACAGTTAAGTATAGACACCCAATCCCTAGACTTGATGATAGGTTGGATGAGTTGCATGGTTCTGTTGTGTTTTCTAAGATAGATTTTAAGAGTGGTTATAACCAGATTAGAATGACAAAAGGTGATTAGTGGAAAACCGCTTTTAAAACTAAGCTAGGATTGTATGAATGGTTAGTGATGCCTTTTGGTTTAACCAATGCTCCTAGTACCTTTATGAGATTGATGAATCATGTGCTTAGACCTTTCATAGGGCATTTTGTGGTTGTCTACTTTGATGATATCCTGATTTACAGTAAAACCATGTCTGATCATGCTTGTCACTTGCAATCTGTTCTAGAAGTTCTTAGGAAGGAAAAGCTTTATGCTAACTTTAAGAAATGTACCTTTGGAGCAGATCACTTTGTTTTCCTTTGTTTTGTTGTAGGAGCAGGAGGAATCAGAGTTGAAGAAGAAAAGGTGAAAGCAATCAGGGAATGGCCTAGTCCTAAGACCGTCGGTGAAGTAAGAAGCTTCCATGGATTAGCAGGCTTCTATAGGAGATTTTTAAGGACTTCAGTTCCATTGCAACCCCTCTCACTGAGGTGATTAAGAAAACTGTGGGGTTCAAGTGGGAACAAGCTCAGGAGGATGCATTCCAAACTTTGAAAGGGAAGTTAACCAATGCTCCTTTACTTATGCTTCCTGATTTCTCTAAAACCTTTGAAATGTGATGCCTCAGGCGTGGGTATTGGTGCTGTTCTTATGCAGGATAGGAAGCCCATTGCATACTTCAGTGAGAAACTTGGAGGAGCAACACTCAATTACCCAACGTATGATAAGGAGCTCTATGCACTTGTGAGAGCTTTACAAACTTGGCAGCATTACCTCTGGCCCAAGGAGTTTGTTGTCCACACTGACCATGAAACCCTCAAACATCTCAAGGGACAGCAGAAGCTAAACAAACGACATGCCAGGTGGATTGAGTACATTGAAACATTTCCATATGTTATCAAGTACAAAAAAGGTAAGGAAAATGTTGTTGCTGATGCCTTGTCCAGAAGATATGCTCTTCTTAACACTTTAGATGCTAAGGTCCTTGGATTTGAACATGTTAAGGAGATGTATGAGACTAATCTTGATCTTAAAGAACCATTCCTAGCTAGTGCTAAACATGCTTGTGGAAAGTTTTATAGGAATGAGGATTTCTGTTTTATGGATCAAGATTGTGTGTGCCTAATTGTGCTTTGAGAGACTTGCTTATTAGGGAAGCACATGGAAGAGGTCTCATTGGGACATTTTGGGATTGCTAAGACTCTCCAAGTTGTTCAGGAACATTTCTTTTGGCCACATCTAAAGAGGGACGTTGAAAGGATATGTGGAAGATGTGTGACTTGCAAGCAAGCCAAATCAAAGCTACAACCTCAAGGATTGTACACGCCACTGCCTATCCCAGAACATCCTTGGACAGATATTTCCCTGGACTTTGTTCTTGGATTGCCGCGATCCAAGTCAGGTAAGGATTCTATCTTTGTAGTGGTAGATAGGTTTAGCAAGATGGCTCATTTCATTGCTTGCCATAAAACAAATGATGCATCATACATTGCTGATTTGTTCTTTAAAGAAGTGGTTAGACTACATGGCATGCCTAGGTCCATAGTTTCTGATAGAGATACTAAGTTTCTTAGTTTCTTTTGGAAAACACTCTGGTCTAAACTTGGAACTAAACTTTTGTTCTCTACTACTTGTCATCCACAATCTGATGGTCAAACAGAGGTAGTGAATAGAACTCTTGGAACTTTGCTTAGATCGTTGATTAAGAGGAACCTTAGGACTTGGGAAGAATGTCTGCCACATGTAGAATTTGCTTATAACCATTATGTGCATTCAGCTACCAAGTTTTCTCCATTTAAACTTGTTTATGGCTTTCAGCCACTTTCTCCTTTGGATTTGATGTCTTTACCTGTGAGTGAAAGGGGAAGTACAAATGGGAAAAAGAAGGCTGAGCTCGTGAAACAAATGCATGAGAAGGCAAAAAGCAACCTAGAAGCCAAAATATGGTTGTATGAGAAGCATACAAACAAGGGCTGTGTAAAGAAGGTGTTTAAGGAAGGTGACTTGGTCTGGATTCACTTGAGAAAGGAACGATTTCCAGTTGAGAGGAAGTCCAAGCTTATGCCTAGAGTTGATGGCCCATTCAGAATCATCAAAAAGATCAATGACAATGCCTACAATGTTGATCTTCAAGGTAAGTACAAAGTATCTTCAAGCTTTAATGTTTCTGACTTGAGTTCTTTTGATGTAGATGGTCCGGATTTGAGGTCAAATCCTTCTCAAGGGGGAGAAGATGATATGATCATGAGGAGCTCAGAAGAAGAAGGACTTGAACCAGAGCTGAATGAACCAAAGGATGAGCTGCTAGAACCTGAGGAAGCATTGCATCTACCAATTGGAGCTATCACAAGATCAAGAGCTAAGAAGTTCTCTACTGCACTAAGTCTTCTACTTAGTTCCATACAAGATCACTTGGTATTTGAGGATGAAAGTCCAAAACGAAAGAGGTTCAGAAGAAAGAAGTGTTGGAATGGAGGTGTACACTGATGAGCAGTGTACGGGTACACTATTCTGAAATATGCACTGTTCCGCGGGGACTGAATCGACCAATTCAAGAAACGTGAAACCGTCAATTTGGTGCTGAAGGAAAACAAGTGAAGTGTATGCCCTGGAATACGCCTTGGTGTACGACCTGAAGCAGCTGTACACTGTCGACCAAATTCACTCAAAATCAATCCAAAAGTCAGTCCATAGTCTTTATTACGTCAAGTCTTCGTCTTTAATGTTTTATATTTCCTAAGTTAGTTTTCTACACTCTTCATGCAGTAGAAACTCTATATGTATTCTGATTTCACAATCAATCAAAACAACCTTTTCATCTTTAAACTTTTTGATCTTTGATCATCTTTGAGAGCAATCTCACCTTTGTTCCTTGTGAACTTTCTGAAGATCTGGTGCGTAATATCCAATTCTTCAACCCTCTGAAATAGGACATGTTTGTCACATCAGGCTATTGAAGAGGTGGGAACATCAGTGGCCTTCCGCATCCACTGTGCGACCCATCGATCCACTTGCCTTGTCCAAGCCGGTCGCTAGTAGCTTCTGTTGGACCAAGGCTTATCCAATCTACCACACTAAGAGTGCCTATCCTTGGGAGGATCATATCATCAATTGTTTTGTTTATTGATTTTGCTGAGATCTGGCTCTCTAGAGAACGACATGGAGACACTTTCAGATATGATACTGTTAATTAGATTGATTTCTGTCTGAAATGTGTTGTTTCTACATTCTTTCTCTTTTGTATATACTCAGTAATCATAGTTTACATAGGTAAAGTTCAAAATATCATCACCTTCATGTGTTGAGCCAGATGTTACATCAGCTTTGCATGGAGATGCTTCTGCTGAGCCTTGTGGTCCTCTAACATCAGCCCGAGACTCTCTGCTTCAGCAGTATTGTCCGTCGAGGTTTCCTCTGATCTGTTGCAATGGAAGCCAATTATTTTACTGAGCTCTGTGTTCTTAATAGAAATTTAAGGACGAATTGCAACATATTAAGTCGCTTGTACCTGTATTTGAAATTTAGATGATCTAAGTGTGTGTTGGATTTTGCAGGTCCGTATTGTTCTTGTCTTCTTGAAGGCGTTGATAAATTCAACAATCTGATTGGGTGAGTTTAATATTCTGTTGGGGAAACAGTTAAGGACTTGGGTCTTGAACCGGGTGAAAATGTGGGCAAACTATGTCCCCCCTTCCCCCCCCCCATTCAGTAGCGATGAAAACGAATTTAGAAAATCAAGATTAAGTTCTAAAAGATCAAAAAAGGAGAAGAAGCAAGAGTCTAGCAGAGAAACACTCTTCCAAAATAAAGACGAAATCGATGGCCCTTACCCAGAAGAGAGAAGCTTTGGAGCCAATGTGCGTGGATCTTCAAAAACATCGACCCACCCGAGCTCTGCTGAAGTTATGAACTAAGAATTATATTTTTTTCTTTTTTTGTGGTCTTACTAAGAATTGTATTTACAGTTATGAAATAGGAATTGTATTTATAATTTTATATTAAATTATAAAAATGTATTTTCATAAATTTTAGTTTTATTATTTATTTTTTCAGTAATCAGAATAACATGTACAAATATTAAAAACCAAATCCTAAAATTAATATTTGGATGACAAAAATAATATATATTGATAATAATTAACGTTGTACAAGAATGATGTGTATAAATAAATAATAACAACAATTAAGTACTATTGTAAATATATAACTGCAAACACACATAAACGCCATTGAAAATAACTAGTGTAGTATAAGCGTAAATCGATATATAAAGCGCCAGACCTACTATGACAGCGAATATAGAGTGTCCACCAGAACACTATGATATCCTGTCAGAGCGTTTTACTGATGCTCTCTATGTGACATTTTCATATCTTGGTCTTCCAAAATGTTTCAGTTGTTCCAATATCAAGTCTCGACTTCAGGTTGGTTTGCAAGATTTTTATTATCCCTTAGAGAAAAGGAGATTTCTGAAAGCAGTGGCATTAGCCCTACCAGTTTAGTATATGTCTTACTTCAAATTTCATGTTTCAACTTTTACCTAACTCACAAGTGCGACGTCTGATTTCTAGTGGAACTCTCTTGAAAAAAAAAGAGTATACATTGGGTAAGTTTGGATAAACTGTCTGTCAAAAAATTTAGGTGGATTAGGAGTTGCCTAAAATGTACATACCTTGGATTGGTTTGTGTACAACGGAGGAGCCAATGAAGGAGTAATATGTCACGGATTAATTCATTAGAATTGGTATGTGTAGTCTTATCACATATTCGTCCCTTACAGTTGATAAGTCACTCTCACTCAAAACTCTAAACATAAAACATAGAGAGATAAATACAAACTCTTTAGAGAGAGAAAACGTTTAGAAGTGTTTATTAAGAAATTATTGGATGATTACAAATGAAGATCTCACCCTCTTGTCTACAAATTTACCTACAAATGGACGGTTGAGATTAAAACGATCTAACGGTAGAGATTATTCTCTACCTACTCAATTTTCTCTATTATCTCCACTATCTCAATTCACTATCCCAACATCATCATTTCACTCCACTACCATAACCAACTATCACACTCCACTTTCTAAAAAGGTCTAGAAACATTTTAGATATTTACATTTAAATAAGTAAAAATACATAGAATTACTTCCTCTTTGTGGGTTTACCCCCTTGGTAGTGGCCCATTCACTTTATTTATCCGTTGAAATTGTCGTTTTAAAAATTGACCACGAAATTCTCCCCCACCCGTTTTGGCGACGTCTTTCTCGTCATGGGTTTCTTGAGCCATTCCATAAAACTCCCAACTATTCTTGTCATCCTTCTCCTCTTTCTGACTTGGTCATCTCCTTGGTTGTACTTGACACGCCCACACCCATCTGGTTCGGCTCCTTCACAGTTTTGGGCATACTCTCCTTGGTTTTCTTATGCTTGATCATTTCTGTGTTGCATCATATCTAAACCATTCTCAAGGGTTGTCACCTTTACCCCCAGAACAGGTATTGGACCTTCCATGGTCTATATCCTTACTAATAACCGGCTAACTATGGTCCTCATGATGTACCATATGCATGGACGATACTTTTTGTTTACTAGCCAGCTTCCTAGTCGTGATTCTCATGGTAGAGAGTATACACGAAGCATCCTTCTCAAAGATCAACACCGTGTCAAAATAGGGTAATTCTCAAGGATCAACACCGTGTCAAGATAGGGTATTGGCCTCATCCCCACTTTCTTCATGAAATCCAATATGATCACGACACCATATTCGTCCATCATAATTACTGATAAATATGATCGACCCTTCCACGTACCCATCTGGAAGTCCATCCCTCATGCGACCTCGATATGTGGTTGGGACTTTGCATTCACTGACTTAAACTGACCTTCCCTCTCAATCCAAGTCAAATCGAGCCACTTTGCTTCCTCTTCGGCGAAGAAATTGTGAGTTGTCCGGGTATCCACAATAGATTTGGACGGTTTTCCATTGATTTGAGCTTCAACAAACATTAGTCCATTTCTTGATTTTTTTGGTGATTGGTTGGTCGCTATGCGTTAAGGAGTTCAATGATTGTCGATTCCTCCTCTTCTGTCTCGACATCTCCTTGTTGCTCGATTATAGTGCATAATGTTCCCGTCTTTTGGAATTCCTTCATCGGATATGACCCTTGTACACAAAACACTCGCCCTTTAGAATTAAATTATTCTTTCTTTCTTCATAATTTTCCTAACACGAGCCATGAGTTGTGTTTTCCCTGATTAACTTGGCACATGGGAATTTTCCTGCATACTTATTGCCATCAACTTCAATCACTTTGATCGTCTCCGCCACCTTTGGAATTATACCATCATGCCTCTCATAGTATTTGGGTCGGTCTCTGGTGGTAAAATCTAACAATGACTATACTACCGCAATTGCATCGTCCAAAAATAGGATGCCCCACCTTTGCAACTCTTGCTTGGCTCATGGTTGTAGTCTGTCGATGAAGTAGAACATTGACTCATCCTCGGTCATGCTTGGGATCCTTAAGAAAATGTGCGGTAAATTCAGTGACATATTAGCGGACCGTACCTCGTAGTCCAAGCTCCCTTAGCTCTTCCTCGATTGGTACACGACGTTTTCAAGGTAGAATTTCCTCTTCAAATCCCGCTTGAACTCATCACTTGTATCGATCTCGACAGCACCTTGCTTGATCTCCTCAAATCACCTTCTCCACCAAAGCATGGCTGTTCCCAAAAAGTATGATGTTGCGGTTTTGACCTTTGTCAACTCTTCCATGAGACCAATATTATCAAATTATTGCTTTATCTCCCACAAGAATATCTCAACTTCCTGGTCGTCCCTCACTCCATTGGAATGAAACAGCTGTGGGTAATCTACCCTTACCGAGCATGTACAAGTGATAACGGGTTCGGTGGCGGCAACCCTCTTGCACAAACCTATGTCATGTTCCATCAACTTAAGTCATGGGTGTATCCCCTTGATGTCGTCCCGCAAAGCTTGGATGGCTCCATCACTTTCTCCTCAAGTTATGCATACTGAAACTCGGTTTCATTCATGTTCTCCTTAATTCGGATCAGCTGCGAACACGATTTTCTTCAACTCGGTGCGTTGTGCACCACCCTCTCGAGCCTCGATCAAATCTCCACCACAACATTATCAAAAACCTTCCGAGAAACGCTCATATCTTTCATAGTCTCTCCATTGACAGGCACATCTGGTTTGCTTCCCTTATCCATTCTCTCGGACAAACTTCTCTTTAGCCTCAGTCAAACATGGCTCTAATACTAATTTTCACAGACAAATTATTCAGAATTGGTATGTGCGGCCTTAGCATCTTTCCACCCTTTTCGGTTGCTAAGTCAACCTCACTTAAAACTCAAAACTTAAAAATTAAAGATAGAAATAGAAAAGGTCTTTTGAGCGACAAAACTTAGAGAGTTGATTATTAAGAAATTTTTGGATGATTACAAATAAGGATCTTATCCCTTATATACAAATTATGGACGGTCGAGATTAAAATGATCTAAATGTGTAGATTACTCTCTACATATTTCACTATCTCTACTATCCCAACATCATCACTTCAGTCCACTACCATAATCCACTATCACACTTCACTATTAATAACATATTGGATATATATATTGCATATAGTTATTACTTATCGTATCGTTGATTGCTTGATTGGGTTGCATACATATAGAACGACATGCTAGAAAATATATGCATATATATATATATATATATATATATATTATAAGAACGTAAATAAATGAATCTACATACGAAAATTATAATTTAAATTAAATACGAATAAAACATATAACACACCTTATAATATGATAACCAGGTTTGGTTATTTAGACGGGGTTATCGGGTAAGTAATTAATTATGAATTAATTGGAAGTCAGGAGATTAGTAAACTTACTAATCTCAATCTGATGGATCAAGGTAATTAAAACATAGAATTAAAGAGTTAGGAACTAAAAGAGTTAGTATGGGGTTGAGCCGTCTAGGGAGTTAGTAAGTTTACTAACTTCAATCAAGCGGCAGATAATTAAGATGTGTTGAATTAACCTGGGGTTACGGGGTTAGTAAGTTTACTAATCCTATAGTAGCGGATAAAAGGAATTAATATTTAAGCTAAAGATTAAAATATTAATTAAACCTAAATAATTATCAAATTGATGATGTGTGATTATTGATAATTGACTGTTTATCTACTCCTGTGTCGGGCCGGTAGACTGTTGATTGTGTGATTGTTATCTACTCCGGTGTAAGGCCGGGTAGACTGTTGATTGTGTGATAATTTATCTACTCCAGTAATGGGTCGGGTAGACTTTGTTGGTAGATACTTGCTTATGGGACCGAGTAAGTCTGGTTATTGATTACCTATTATGGTACGGTAGGTCGGTATGTGTTGATGTTTGGTGGTAGGACTTGTGGGATAGACTGTGTACTAGGATTGAGTTAGTGTTATTATTTGACCTTATCAGACTTTCATGATGTCATAGAGTCCCAGTAAGTCTGCTTATTTATTTTATTGTTATCTGGACTCTATAGGGTGCGTTAGATCCTGCAAGTCTAGAGATGGCGTTCTGGTACTTCCCTCCCGATCGGATCCTCGGGAGTTCCTGGTCAGTTCATGTGCCTTCGGGTAGTGGTTCTGGTTTAGGTGTTAACCTACGGAGTGATGTCGGTAGGTGTGTAGTAGGGAGAAACGTGGTCAAGTCCTAGGACCGGACTGCATGGAAACTTTGGCTATCTAGCAGTAGCCCGAGTCATCGCGTATCAATGGAATGAGAACAATTTCCTAGGTCGTAGGAATTTGTGTTTACGTCTACGAGTCGTGAGTGGTTTTAGTTACCATGGGGTAACTAAGTGTTCCCGTGTAAGTTTACCAAGTTTGCATTTGGGGCCCATAGTGTGGAGATTGTGTTAGAGACGTGATAGTTAGATCAAGTCTAATCGAGGGCATGTGCTGCAATGATCTTGATTTCCGTAGTTACTGTTGTTTGTTAGAGAATGCTTGTGTGTTGTGGAGCTCATTACGTCTTGGTAGCATGTGATCAGCTAATTTATATTACTGCTTTTTATTGATTGTTATTTTGTGTTTGGGCAGGTTTTATTATTAGTATGTTTAGCAGCCTGTTTAGTTGGGAGCCAACTTGCTGGGTAATCTTAGATTGCTCATTAGACTCGCTTTTGTTTTTAGATTTGAAGATTAGCTCGGCGGACGCCAGAGGACCTCGTAGTAGTTTTGGGTTCGCATTTGGCCAGGGTTTGCTTTCGAATAATTTTTATTCGGTTTGGTTTTTTTTTAATGGGCGCCTTAAAAGATTTTAAAATTCCATTGAACTAGATGAAAATAGGTTTAAAGGATTTAAAAGACTTAAAACACTTAAAATGGAATTATTCCCCGATATACGGTTTAGTCCGAATCGAACAAAAATCGTGGAAGCGGTACGGGTTGAAAAGCCTTGTATCGTGGAAATGAGGTAAACGGAGTCAAGGATGGTTTGGTTCGAGCCATTGACTCAAAACTGGACTCTCTCTGGCTTTCATATTGTGACAAACTCTTCTCGTTTGGCCTACACGGGTTCGATGTTCTTGTTTGATTGTTGGCCGGTCAGCTCGTCGATCAGCGGATAATGGTAAGGGGGGCGTCAAAGCGATCCCCAGATAAGAACTCATACTTCCATTATTAGCTATCCCAAGAATGGATTTCATCACCTCTCGAACTTCATCTGCAACCTTATAACCAAATTGTAAGGATGATTTGTTGAAATTTATTTGCTGCCCTGATACCAATTAATACTCCTTTAGGATTCTTAGAATAACCTAATACTCTTCCGTTGTAGCTTTACAAAATAATAAAATGTCGTCTGCAAATAGTAAGTGTGAGATCGGTTGACACGCTCTTGTGACCTTTAAACCAGTAAGTAATTTCTCATGTTTCGCTTTCTGAATATTAGTAATTAGCGCTTATGTACAAAACATGAAAAGATAACGTGACGAAGGACCCCCTTGATGAAGACCTCTTTCGGGTGTAATCAGACCATGTGTTTGACCGTTTATAAGTATCTTATATTTGACTGGAGTTATACATTGCATCATCAAATTTGTATAATGTGCTGCAAAACCCGTTTTCCTTAGTATGTTCTCAACAAAATCTCATTCCACTCGGTCATAAGATTTGCTCATATCCTTTTTATTTCCATATATTTCTCTGTATATGATGGGTTTGTTCTTAGACCATGGAACATTTTTGTGCAATTAAAACTTATCCGAAATAAGAAGTCCCGCCACAAAAGTTGATTGTGTTTCCGATATAAGGTCCGGTAAAAGAGGTTTCAACCTCTGTCACAGTACCTTTGATGTAATTTTATATCCCACATTACAAAGACTTATAGGTCGTAAATCCATTACTAGGTCTTTCTATCTTTGGAATAAAAAAAAATATCCATCAGATTAATCCATGAATACAGTTCCCCCGTCTCCAAAATTTTATTTACTAGTTTAATGATATCATGTTTACTGATATCATGTTTAATGATTAGCCATTGATCGTTGGAACAATAACGCTATCATTTCATTCGGATCTGGGTTTTTTTGTGCATTTTAAGAGAGCTCTTTCGTATTTCCTCCTCTGTAGCTTTTTTATTAGTCTTACATCCATTTCTTATGTTATTAGGAACAGAGTGGCCTGTAGAAATTCCTCAAAATTAGTAAGATTTGGAGAATTTCGAAGTTCGTCAAAATGTTCTACAGCGGTATATGTTGTGACCAATTCACCTTCTGTGTTATGTAAGCCAACAATCTGATTCTTTGCCCTACGTAGTTATGTTAATGCTTCATAATATTTCATATTACGATCCCATGAAGTACTCCATAAATGCTTACTTTCTAATGCCAGTAAAGTCCTCGTCCATGTATGCATCTTTCAACTTTTGTGTAATATCTAAAACCTCTTCATATGATTGATTATCATCGTTTTGAACCTCTTCTAGTGGAGGTTGTAACTCACTATTTTTTTTTCATTTCCATATGGTAGGTTATTATTTCTCCAACGTGAGATTTATTGTCGGCAATTCTTAATCTTAGTCACAAAGTCTTTGCCATGTCCCTAGTCGGCTGTTTCCACCCTCTTGTAATGGCTTTTATGAAACCATAATTTATAATCCATCGTTTATCGAATCTAAATTGGTTCTTCATTTTTGGAATATTATCTTCTATGGTTGACACCAAAGATCAGTCATCTGACCCCGTCATAGCTTAATCACGAAAGAATTTGGATATAATGCATATCAATCTCATTTGTTAATGTCCTATCGAATCGGCAGTGGGTTGGTTTCCCCCTCTCCAGCCCTCCATGATAATGAATTCCTTCGAAAAGGAAAGTCCAAAAATCCACAATTTAGAATCATGTTATTGAAATCGATAAATGTGCCCGCATGATGAATTTTTCTACCCTTATTCATGATTAACTTTGATTTTATTTAAATTTTTGATAATAACCATGAATATAAATTGTTGTAATTCATTCCCATACTTGATTTCGAAATGTTTGGACTGGTTCTCCATTAATAAAAGTGAGAAATATATTTTTCCTATGATTTCCGCTTTTACATCATTCATTCTATTGGTAGCAAAGATAATGTTTACTTTATAAGAATTATCATAATAAAGAATTAGCCCTCCATTTAATCTTCTTGGTTCTACCATATAGATATTATCATATCCAAAATAGAATTGAAACTTTTCTACAAATGAAAATTTTGTTTTGTTTCTAAAAGAAACAAAAAAGCTAGTTTAAGTTTGAACCATATTTCCCACACAAAAAATCTATGGTCCAATTTTGTATAGTTTCTTTTTATATTTTTATTTTATCTACTTTTCATATTTTCTTTAAATTTTGATAACTAGCACTCTAACTATTATTAGATATATTTTTGTTTTATGATTTTTTATTTCTATTTTTTATTTTTTAAAACTTTTTATCATGTTATTATCATTATTGATATTATATTTTTTTCATTTTCACTTGTATTAAGATTTAGTTATCTTTTAATTTATTGATAACAATTAAGATATGTTAAATATTAAAGATGTATTCAAATCCTATAATATATAATAATTATATATTTATTATGTTTTAAACTAAATTTCAGTTTCAATTTCATTTATATATATTTATATTTTTATAGTTTCTTAATAGATTCAGTTCAAATAAATGAATTTAAATTAAATAGTTCATTGTGAATATATGTTGATTTGTGTTAAATACTGAAGTGAAAAAGAGAAAAGAAAATTGAAGTGAACCGCTAAAGAGGGACTGAAGTGTCAACCTATAGAGAGCACATTCATTTTTTATATTATAGACTAGTATTATCACCCGTGGTGAAATTGGACTGTGGTTAGATATGTAAATAAAAATATATAAGAAATTTTATTATAGATTGCTAATACCTAATTGGAACTCTGAAAAGTTAACATATATATACCAATACAAAATAAAAGATAGTTTTAAGCAAAAGAGTATAATATGCATTTTTAAAGATAGAACTAGATTTTGACCCGCGCTAAAGAAGCACGGGTTTATGTTTTCATTCTTAGAATATATACTTTTATCTTAAATTTATTTTTTATAAATTAATTTCGTTACCTATTTCGTCTAATCTATATCAAATGAAAATAAGATGATATAGTGCTAATTGTGAGCCGGAATTTAATAAATTTTGTTTTTGTTTTGATATTATTAACTTGTATATTATATATTAGTAGTTGTATTTTATTGTTATTTTTAGTATATGATTAGTCATGCTTGAACTTGGTTAATCTATTTTTCAACGCGTGTTGTAATGATATATAATTTGAAAATTTGATGGAACAACCCGTTAAAAATTGCATTCAAACATGAACTATAATTTGACGTATCATATATTTGAATAATATAAATATTAAATAATTTAAATATTTATATTAAATTTAAAATATATCAATTGGAATTAGTTACTCGTGCAAATTTTATTTTTAGAAATCGAATTGGTTAATTTATTTTTAGCCCATTTTATTATAATTTAAATATTTTAAAATTTGATGAAACAACCCGTTAAGAAGTACAATCGTAAAAAACGTTTCTTACAAAATAAATAATTTATATCCGCACGCTAGTACAATATTATATACTACTTTCTTATTTTAATAATAATTTATTAATTTTAATGATTATATAATTTATAAAATAATTATGTATTAAATTATATAATTATATGTACCAATTGATTTAGTAACTTAATTATGCTTGATTTTATTTCTTTAAGTTAAATTTTAGTTAAGAATAATTTATAATATTTATTTTAATATTAATTTCGAAATTAATTATTATTTTTATTAAATTTTTGAAAAAAAATTTCGTTAGATATGATTATGATAGAAAAAAGAAAACAAAAGATATTATAAGATATTATGAATAAATCAAATATAAATTGTTTTACAGTTTTACCCTTAATGAAGGTTACAATTTCTAATAATATCAAGGGTAAATTCCGGAAACAACATTTATGTACCATGGCAAATCTTCCTGTTTTAATAGATTAGATACAAAATTCCAATAAAGATTCGTATATCTTCGTAATTCGTAACTGATTAAATAATGTAACTTTATTTGAAATAAGCTCAAGTAAAACAATTCACAAGAAACTGAATATTTTTATGTTTACACCATAGTTTTTCTTTGTTGCTATTCACTTTCATCCACTCTAAAATTGTGAAGTTTCATTTGCTTATTTTCCTAAATTATTGTAAAAATCATCTTCCTTATAACTAGTTTCCTAAGGATATGTTAAAAAAATGGAAATTGCTTATATTCAATGATTTTATAATAGAAATGTTGCTTAATTAATAATAATGATTCTCTATTAGGTTGATATTTATGCTAGATTTATAAGGAATTGTTGATTTAGACTTTGGCTTTTTATTGCCTAGAAGATGTTCGATGAAATATTTGAAAGAACCTAATCAGAGATTTTACATACTTAGTCAATGGGAATTGATGTTTAAGGTGTACCATGGTTATATGAACTTAAAATGAATGTTTGATTGTTTCTTAATCACAAATGAGAAGTTGTTCTTATTTAAGAATTGATTAAAAGGATTAATGCCTAGGGATAATATTAGTCTAATGATTAGTGTTCCTGACTAAGATATTAAGCTTTCTTGATTAGTGTTGCATGATTAGCATAGGGCTAAGAAGCATGTAAGTGTGATTAGCTAGTTTAAGGGTCATTAAACCATCATTTGCAAGTGTGATTGTTTCATAAGCACCCATGATCATCTCTAGCTAGCTCTAGTACTTTGACCTCATCCTAGGACTCTTTTTTAATCTTGTATCTCTTCTTGCTTAACTTGCTTTCTTGTTCTCTTTATGCAATTTCAAAATTCACTCTCTCCTTATTGCTTTGCTTATTTGTTTCTTGTTCTTGATCACTTAGGATTGTTTCCATTTGGCTTAGCTCAATTAGTTGTATTTTTTCTAAACTCTACCCAATTAGGATTTGACAACCTCAACCTATACTACAATGACATTTTTCTTGTGGGATTTAGGATTGACTACAAGAACCTAAAAATTCTTATATCAATTTGGTGTCGTTTCCAATTGGGTTTAGCTTTAGTTATTAGAATTTTACATCTTTTGAGACTAATGTTACATTACTAATATCTCTACTTTTGTATATCTCTTCTTCTAATAGGTGAATGATCACAAGGTCTAGAGGTCAAGCACATTTGGTTCAACTTTGGACAACATTCATCTACTTGAAATATAAGCTCGAGCTCGGAATCAAAGAGAGAAGAAAATATTAAGCGGTTGGGAATGGACCATCTAGCTTACCAACATGGCCCAGGTGGCCAAGGAAACCAAGCTGATAACGATGGGTACCTCAATCAGCACAAGGATGGGAGCATTGAATACAAGGTGAAATGGAAATGAAGGTTCAAGCCATTCTCAAGTGCTAGCGCTATTCACACTCCCAAGCTACAAACCGGTCCAATCAAGCTCCAAGATTATCTCACCAAAGTCTTGACCATCAATCAAAAGGTCAAGACATCCCCATCTCCTCACTAAAAATAAAAAGTAATCAAACTTAGTGACTCGAAACAAGCTCACTTGGGAGGAAGTCACATGTTTATTCTTTTTATATATGTCTTTTATTTTATGTTTTCTTGTCACTGTTAATCTTTATTATGAGTGTTTATAGGTTGGGAAAGTTGGGTTAAATAAAATAAAGAGGGCAAGTCATGGAAAATTTTGGCCAGATTATAGTGATCAAAGCAAATTGGGGTCATTCCTGAGCTACTTCCTTCTCGTAGCAGTCATGAGCCTTAGACCAGCCAAACCTTTAACCTTAGCCCATGCCAAGCAAAAATGAGGAGAAAAGTCCATGCCATGACCCAAGATTGGGGCAAATTTCTTGCCTCCACTTCCCATTCCACCATCCCATTTCACTCACACTCCATCTCCAAGTAACAAGCTTCAATCCCTTGTACATATCTTTGTTTCATTTTTCATTTTTCTTTGTCTTTAGTCTCTTTTCTCTTATTTTTATCACACAAGGGACTGTATTATTTAATTTTGGGGGAAGATACTTGTCACTAATGTTGGTTTCTCTGATCTTATGTTCTCTCTTTGAGTCTCATAAATCATCTAAGGCATAGAAAAGCATAAGATTTTTTTTTAAAAAAAATAGATTTTATTATAAATTGAGATTAGTCTGTATTAATAGTATATATTATATAATATGATAAAATGGTGTTAAGTACTTTATCTAAAATTATATAATATTTAAAAGTTTGGTCTCCATATTTTTTTATGTATGGTGGCTAGTTAATATAGTTTATCTTCTAAATTTAATAGTATAGATTGTTATATAAAGTAATCAAGTGTTTGGGTTTGTTCTGCATATCAAGTTTTGAATATATGGATATTAGCGGAGAACTAAAGAAAATGACACAATACCTTTGTACAAAATTATTGTAATATCTAAATATAAGAAATAAAATATTAAGAACATTAAATAGACAAAAAACGTGAACAATAATAACTACAGCATTTTTAAAATATCAGATTATTAATTCTAAGCGTCCATTTTATGCTAAATTAGCTAAGATAAAACGAAAAATAGCATCAACATATGTTCCCAAAAAAGTGACCTTAATAGATAACCGGATTCATAACGTTAGAGAATTCTGATACCAAAAAAAGAGTTAGAGAATTATGCAATTTTTGTTGAACAGTTTGAGGAAGGGAGTTTTGGCATTTTCCCAGAATAGCTGAAGCACAATTGCATTGTTGGCCCTGATATCGTTTGCCAACAAAAATTCTTTGAAACCAACACTCAGACGTACACGTAGCTTGCCATTAGCACGGTAGACCGCTAACTCGACAAACCATTTCGCTCCCGCATCATTGATTATATAAATGGCTTTGTCCGTAATCTTACCGAAATTGTTTGCTTCCACGAATGACTTAGGAAGATACTGCCAAACAGAATATTGATCATATCAAAATAACAATTAACATAAATACCAAAGAACAACTTACAACTCGGCTTCGTTTGATGGAGTCACTCGTGATTCTTAATGTAACAAACTTCTCTTCGGCTCCTTTAAAAAATAGGGAAATATTAATCAAAACATTACAAATAGTAATCAAATTGTATTACAGTAAAAACGACTACTTACTTGTGCTTGTTTGAACAGTTTCCATTCAGGGGCGGGTTTCACATTTTTTCTCAGTACAGTCCATCTGCTTAGGATTTAAATATTATTTCTCGCAACAACCGGGTCCGTACTATTGTAACATACTGCACCTCCACGGTACTCAAAAATTAAAAGATCAAATTCTTTTAATTTATGAGCCTTGCAGAAACGTCTCCATCCCGAAGTCAGCCTATCACCAACTCTTTTGATAGGAAACTCTCGTGGAGAAATATTAGATGTTAATTTACCAACTGTAACATTGGTTTTTCCACATATATACTTCTTCATAAACTCTCCCGGTATATACTGCAATATAAATAAGAATCTATGAATGCCATAAAGATAATCACTATTACAAATAAACCAATAGAGTGAAAAACTATGAATACATACCATACTGTTTTCCCAATCGTCTGGAATAAGTGGTTTGAAAAACGTAGGGTTTGTCACCTTTTTTTTTAGGTTTTACCTGTGCAAAAATATGGACATATAAATCCATATCAGTACAATACTAAAGAAAACAACATAAATTTGTCGGCATACAAAAATAGAAAACCATTTTCTATTTGTTGAATAAACCCTAAGTCTAGATACTAATTCTTATTTGCTGCTGACAATAAGAATCAATTAGTTAATGAACAGAAATTTTAGGTTAAACGGACAAAAGAATCATGATAGTTGATTGTCAGTCATAGAATCTCAAAAAATGTAAAACATCGAGACAAACCCTAATTCCGAATAATATTCTACAATTAAATCGGGACCTTGTGTCAATCGATATTGATTCAAAACGATACCTTCTCCATCCCCGAATTTAGTTCAAGACCACAAATTTGATGAACAACAATTTCTATTTGATCCCCTGTGAACCTTTTAGAATTTCAGAATGTATCGAATACCCATGGTTTTTTCCGCTAAATTATAAGGTCTTTTTCCGAATGGGCCGTAATACTTGGGCTTTTTCATAAAAATTCGTGTTTTAATTACTCTATTAGGCCAAATTAAATATACACTAAATCAATTAAGGTTTTGTAGGTTCTACAAAAATTGTTGAAAAATTTGTAAACTGATAAAATATTAAGAAAATAAGTTCCTAATTTCCAATAAGTAGTTTTGGTTAATATCTGTTTTTTTTTAAATAGTTTCGTATTAATTAGAACTGTTAAACCCATTCTTGAGTCATAATAGCATTGTTGGACATATCATAATCGTTTGCCAACAAAAATTGTGAGATGTATCTAATATCTATACTATAAAATATAAAGCTGCATAGTTTCTGTTTTCGTTCTGCTTAAAAAACTATATTTCAAATCGGTCTAATAATTAGGACAATTCATAACCAAACACATTGAATAAGAAAGAACAATGAGACATCCTATTCCGTAATCCTCCGAGATGGCCAAAAAAATTTATACTCGGAAATTTCATGTATTGCACCGTCCATAATAATCTGAACACAATCACCAGCAGATGTTGTAATCCATTCACCTATCAAATTAATATTTTTACCAATGATTGAATATTGTAAACTATAACAGCTAATATAGTTCCTATCTAAATCAAGTACCCCAAACATACTGTTTCTTAAAATAAGCTTAGCAAACCTCAAGATGCAAAACATAACGTAGTCATCATTATCCTCGTATGATTTTAGGAACTCTTTAGCCTTGTCGCCACCGAGCTCACATAGCAAACGACACTTCCTATTAGGTAACATTTAAATACATATTTATAACACAAATAATTATACAAAATTTTTGATAGTTGGACAGACTAACCTAGCATCCACAAGATGAAAGGTTATGGAATCGCAACACCAAGTAATCAAATGATCCACCAGCCTAATCAAATCTGTATGAATGCACAGATAAATAACAAATAAGAGTGCTCAATTAAAAAAAAAAACCCAAAAAAGAGTTATTATACACACCTACAGAATGAATGCCATCATGACACCCAGATTTTATATGACGAAAATAAACAAAATCATAGAAACTGCTTGTGCTTATTGAAGTAATCTTCTCAACATATATTGTCCACTTCCACTTTATTTCAAATCGATGAGACGTCGGTTTAAAATCTCCACCAGCCAGAATTAGGCAAAAATCGGAAACAATTATAGAAACTCCTTCAACCAAAATATCCAAGGATTGGTCTATATAAAGATGTTCTTTTACAATACCATGTATTTTAATTCCCTGTAACAGTACATTTAAAGTTTAGCACAACAAAACAATGTAACTATAAGAAAACATTCGTATAAAAGTTTTATAAGAAAAACCTGCTCAATGACCAATATTAACCCGATCGTTTGTCTAGATCCCCCATTGATAACATATCTCCTCAATATCTTAACACGAATTCTCCACTCACTGATGTTTGGATTCATGGAAGACAAATCTACGAAACATGAAGAACACATCAAGACTACCTGCTTATAAGATAAACACAAAACAAACCCTAATAACAATACGCTACAGGAATATATAAGAAATTTTATTCTCAAATATCTTGAAACGGGTAGTATATTTAGTTAATATCTCAAATATCATAAACGAATGTCATATATTTTGTTTACTTTTGTGTTAAAATATTGTTGTAGATATGGTAGTTAGTTAATATGTGTTTTTAAAGACTTTAATTTAAAACTTTATATTTAAGGTAATAGTGTGTTTGAATTTTTCAAGAGGGCAATTAAATTTGTCCAAAAGTATTTATTTATAGACGATTTCTAGTTAACGATCTCCCGAGGGTTTTACATATTTGTGTGTTGTTTAGAATGAGTAAAAGAAATTGGAATCGTTTAAGAAATGAGATCTTAAAATGGGCCCCTTATACATTTTGGGCTTTAAAAGCCTACATCTAAAATAATGTTATGTTCATAACAAATTAGCCCAAATAAAAGGTTAGAGTGAAAATAACTGAGCATTATCTATAAATAAGGATATATATCATGTAACAAAATTCCTAAACCTAAATACCAAAGAACAAATCACAACTCTGTTTCGTTTGATGCAGAAGCTCGATTAAATTAAATAGTATTTTAATGATTCAACATGGAACATAGTTTGAAGCAAAATAAAGTTACAAAAAAACTTTAAAACATAGAATACTGAAGAAAACATCTAACATAAGTTTTAGCTTAGTTTAAAACATGATTCCAACATTGGAAGAGATATAGAGTTTAAGAAATGGTGGATAAGAGCATCAGGACTGGAGTAGTAGCATTTTGCCAGAAAAGCTGAAACGTGATTCTCTGCTTCGCCTTGATTTTATTTGCTTTCATAATTTCTCTTAATCCGCCAGCCAAACGAATACGTCCCCTATTAGTATCCAAATGGAATGCAAGCTTAACATACCATTTCTGTCCATCATCATTGACAATCAAAATTGTTTTGCTAGCAACCGTCCACAAGTCATTTGCATCCACAAAGAACTTAGGAAGATACTGAAAATGAAAATATATGAATCATTTAACAATATTTAAAACATTAATATAGAGGAATAACTTACGATTATTCTTCGCTTTATGGCGTCACTCGTGACGTTTAAGGTAACAAACTTCCCATTTGCTCCTTCAAAACCATCTCGATTATTAGTCAAAACACAAAAAAAATCATCATTTATTTTCTGTCAATTAAGTGGAAAACACTTACTCGTGCTACCTTCTCCGGTCTCTATTGTGTGTGATGTGTTTTCTTCAAAAAAAGAACTCGATTATTATGGGAAACAATAGAAATCATCAGAGATTGTCTGCAAAATAAGTGGAAAAACACTTACTCGTGATACCTTCTCCAGTCTCCCTTGGAGGTGCGGTATTTATTCAAAAAATAATCTCGATTATTAGTCAAAACATCGCTGATCATCAAAAATCTTATGGAAAATAAGTGGAAAAAACACTTACTCGTGATAACTTCACCAGTCTCCACTAATTCTGCTGTATTTTGATATGTGATCTCACAAGCGTTTGATCCAAACTGATGTACCATATGGAAATCAGCACCTCCACGATACTGGAAAATCAAAAGATCTAACTCATCTAATGTATGAGCTCGGAAGAACCGTCTCCAACCATCTGTAATCCTACTACCAACTCGTTTGATAGGAAACTCTTCTCGCCTTAGATCAGATGTGATTACACCGATGGAAACATCTGTTTTTCCATGTATAAAGCTATTATAAAACTTTTCCGGTATAATCTGCAACACAAGTTTTAACAATTATTCCAAAAAATACAATTAACTTATAATAAGCCTTAATGAGATTGTCATACAAAGATTACATACCAAGCTCCTCCTGCACTCGCGTGAATGCATACGCACGAAAAATAGTGGGTGTTTCATCTTAAGATTTATCTTCTGCAAGTTATAATAAGTAAGTATAAACCCAAAACAATTACATGCATGTATCAAATTTGATTATTTGAAGGAAATATTTTAAAGTTGCAGAATAGATGACTTGTTTACCGTAATTCTAAACATCGTTCAAAACAAAATTATGGGTTACCTTGTTAGATCAAGTCTTTAGCAACCACGAATCTCTTATTATCACTCGTTAGATTGCAGCACAAATTTTGAATTTTTTTATTTCAATCGCCACTGCACTTTGCGGTTTTTTTGCTAATTTAAGAATGAAAACTAAAAGAGATCGTTTCGACTTCATTATGTTTAAGCACTTTGGGATTTAATTATTTTTTTAAATTTCTTTATATATTAGCCCAAATGTAAGCTTATATTGTAAATATCAATTACATCTCTACAAATAAGAATTATCTATTTAGACTAAATTCTAATAATTAATGTTAAGAGGAAATTATTCCAACATATATATAATGATGATTTTTTTAATTATTAAACAGAAACGCAAAAATACTTGGAAAACATAAATAAATAGATGATTACACTAATTGAAAACAAAATTAGGGAATTGCAATATTCTGATGGGAAAACCATGTATCTCGGAATGTGTCATAAACAACACGTCCTTAGATCCAAATAGCTACATGGTCCCCTTATCACATCCAAAAGACGACCTAAATAATATAGTTCTCCAGCTTCTTCTGCATAGGCTGATAAAAAACAAAAACCACGTTTACCTTTGAGGCGGGATTTCCAGTTACAGTTTTTTTTATCCCAGACAAATCTAGTTTTTATCTCTGAATATAGAAGGCGTCTAGCTTGAACATGAACTTGATTGCATTTCATCCACGCTGTAAATTTATTTTCTTTTTCCTCACATTCCAAACAGTCACCTTCGTTCAAAACTGTTAGCGAAGAAGGAAGAAAAAATGGTAAAATCTCCATAGAAACAATTGAATCTGAAACAAATTTAGAGTTGTTAATGAAAATAGTAGAAGTTGTTAAATAGTAATAAAAATGAATGGAATATTAAAAAATAAAGTGAGACCAATTTTTTAAATTTACCTATATCTCAATTTGCAATCCGAGAATTGAAATGATAATAATAAGAGGAGGCTGTGATAATATATCTTGTTAGGATTTCATGTACTACTATAAAACAAATAAATTATTCACGAAATACGAACTTTAGTTAAGGATATTCTAGTTATTATCAAATATTCTAATGAATTTTAATAAAAGAATATCCATTTTGTCATCAGGATATATTTTCTATTCCCACAAAAGTATTTTTCATTTCGGTGTATAGAATCTTATTTGAATTATAAGAGATTTGCATATATTGTTTAGTGAAACTGTGTTTCAACTTTGGTGGAGATTTTCCAAAAAAAAAAAACGGTATTATATTATATAAACAAACGTTCTTGTATTCGAATTGTTAGTGTTATAATTGTAATCAATTAAAGTATAATTATCTATAATCATTCAAATCTGCAATATTTTGAACGTGAATATACTGCAACGACATTAAAGATAGTGTACTGCTGGTAATTGAAATTATTTTCCATGAACAAACTTCCTAACAAAATTCGTATTAATCATATTATAATTTTTATTCAGTTGTAAATAACTTGAACTGATTTTAAAGTATCTTACAACTACGATATCAATTACGCAACCAACATCATATGCAAAATTTCTGTTTCCAGTAGTTTTGTGTGTTACCTCATCACTTAGAAGCAACATATTTTAGTAAAAAAGTATATACTTTTTATAAATAAGGACCCATTTTAACTACCAAATATATATAATACGACGTAATCTTCCATCATAAGATGTTTTATATAAAGTTTAACATACACATCTTACAATTACAAAAAAAAAAAACAATCCAACACTTCAATTTTTAAAAACAAACATATAGGGGATCATGATCATCATCAATCCCAACCAAAAAAGGTAAAGTTTCTAGAACCTATTAACATCGTTTAAAATATAAAATGCGAGAGGTCGTTTTCTTCAGGATATCGAGCAGACAATGGATTTGGAAAGCTACATATCAGAAAACAAAGTGTTAACAACTACTCAAGATCTTTCTTCAATCATATAAAATCAATTCACAATCTATCGAAGCATAAATTAGGAAAACATGAATAAAATATATGAAGACTACCTGTTGAGGAGTACATTGAAGTCTGAATTATCAGTTTGATCGTACATAATTGCAGAAATTGGCTCCTCTCCTCTTAGCCAAGTTACATTTGTATTATAAATCAAAAAAATATCAAGTCTAAATCAAATATAAACCTCAATATGTAATCTCAATCACACAATCAATATAATCATAGAAGTAATCTCATATATAATCTTACTGGATTCGTGCTAATGTAGAAGCAGCGTAGGATCACGAAGAGATGCCTATCAGCATCCTTCCAAAACCTTCTTATAAGCTCGTAGGCAGCTTTTCCGTTTATCAAACACTGAAGACTCCGGAGGCTATTAGACAGATAATTTCAAAATGTTTTATTCCATACAAACAAATTCATGTCTTATATATCCAATATATCTGATTTTTTGTATAAGACTTGCATATTAACTAACCTTGAGTCACGAATGGTAAAATGCATCTTTGGTCCTGCCCAATAAGGTCGCACGTTTCCAACGTGTGTAACAACACCAAGAACATCTACACAACAACAAAAAACAGTAATGTAGACAACTATATATTAAATCCGGTAGTAAAAAGTTAGATAATTCCCATAAGTTTGATTGCAAAATTTTTCGTTATTTTAATCCTAAAAATATCCCACTTCTCAAGATCCAAGTTACCATTAGGACATTCATCATCAACAATCCCATCCAATATATCCGGAATTGATGGAAATTGCATGAAGTGACCATCATGAATATTCTCGTAAGTCAGACAAAAAGTTGTGTTTTCATCAAAGATGAACTTGAAGTCGTGACGAGTTAAAGAACCATATATCGGTGCTTGTACAACCCGAGCATTCGCAAGCTTAAACCAACGGCCCTCACACCATGTAGTGAAACGGAATTTTGGCACATAAGAGACATGAACAGTAGCCTCTATTTTCAACCCTAAATCGATATAAGAAATTACTCAGCTAAACATGCAATAATCTAAAATAGAACAAATGAAGGAGTAAAAAAAGAAATTACTTCCTCATCGACCAAGAGCATCTTGATGCACTCATCTCCCAACTCGTGTGTCGAACACATCCAAACTCGCAAAAGCATTACCTTTAGTTCCCAGATGCAAGGAACAAAGCCGTTGATATGAGAGATTTTTCGAAAAATCTGTGGAGCCATTTTGGGGAATCATTGAAATTTCAGAGAAATTACCGAAAAGAAGTTATTGTTTGGTTAAAGCAGTAAGAAACTGAAGCGTCTAGGGTTCTAAACTTAAATAATTTCCAAAAGTGGTGAGTAAAAGGTGTTATTCAATAAATGAAAACCCTTGGCAAAGTAAAAACGTTTGGGCCATAACCGCTTATAATTAACTGTCTTGGCCGAAATTGTTTGGAGTATGGACCATGAAAATACAATCGTCTAGGGTTGAAAATCTTTAATAGTTTCCAAAAGAGGCGAGTAAAAGGTGTAACTAAATTAATGAAAACCCTTGGCTCTGTAAAAACGTTTGGGCCATAAACGGGTTTTTCCTAAAGTTGTTAACCTCTTAGCCCAATAACATTCACGACATCATAATTTGTCATGAGCATTTACATAAGCTTTGAAACTATGTAAGGCCATAAGCATAATCAATCATTTCACATAAATTACAAATCCATAAACCTTCATATCACATAAAATAGAAAACTATTACAATAGACATAACTCAAAACGTTTGCGCTATTATCGACAATCAGGACATAAATGCTATATGCACGAAACTTCCTGTTTTAATAGTATTGGTTGGCACTCGCATAAAATAGAAATCCATAATCCTTCTCTCACAAAGAATAGAAAACCATTATAATAGACATAACTCAAAAAGTTTGGGCCATTATCGATAATCAGCACTCAACTGCTATCTGCATAAAACTTCATGTTTTAATAGTGGAGATTGGCATTCGCATAGTTTTAAATTTAGCCAACACTATTTGTAAGGTTACACCATATAAAACGAAAACAAAGAACAAAAAAAAATCAGTATATTATTAAAAACAAAAAACTCATCAAATACTCAATGAATCAAAATATAACTGCTATAGCACAATCCTTAATGTTTGAAAAATATCCAGTAAGGATTGACAATCGCAGTCTCGGAGACATCATATAAAACAAAAACAAATACATATATTTTATAACAAAAATTTAGAAACGCGAATAACTCTTCACACAAAGATGTAAAATGAAAAATGTCTACGTTTTGATGATCATCACTGTATTTATAGATTATTTTCTAGGTCGAGTTTTTTTGGGTCACAATATTATTAGCATATTCGAATGATTTAAAAGTTGGATGTGAATATCTTTGATTGATATCTTTAATTGATATCGTAAATTAAGGCAACAATAATTATCGCAAAAAGATACGCAATACAGTATTAGTAAATACCGGATTTAAGCCTTTCCGAAATAATAGTGATTCTAATTAACTAATTTTTTAAAAGAATCGGGATACAAACTAAACAAATTCCTATAATGAATGGTTTCCACAAATCATTAGCCCACTCGTGACCCAAAGACCAAATTCTATTAACATACAATTTACCGAGACAATTCGTTTATGGACCCGGAATAACAGGTTTATACCAACGATCGAGATGTCCTAATTTTTAAAACCAATGGTGAAGATTTGTAAATTGGACCCGCGCGTTGATCCATTTTTTAACCCGGATAAAAAATTCGGTTTTCGAATTCAAAGGTGGTTTTAGATTGGTTCACACGAAGCTATTCCTTTCGGTTAAAATTCTTGTCAAATGTAAGCTATCCAAATAATTTTATTGTAATTTTTTTACAAATCTGAATATATGGCATGGTCATACAATACGCAACACTTTAAATTTTAACATTCACATATCTTTATGTCATATTTATGGAGTTTTAGTCCTTGTAAACCAAAAATTTATTTTAACCGTTCAATCAAATGTATTCCGATTGGTTGAACCGAAATCGAATTTACAAAAGCCCACTAACAATTGAAAATGTTGGATAGTATCCAATTTTTGCCATTTTTTCAATCAACGATCGAGATTAGAACGCATGAAAATCAACAGTAAGGATTTAAAAATAATCGACTTGTCCGATTTTGAACCCGGATAATCCACCTCGTTGGACCTGACACAAAGACAATATTACCCTTAATGAATCGACATATTTACGGCTGATTTCCAATGGCATGCCCTGTAAATAACACGGTGGGCAAATGTTAGTTTCAAAAAAACTTCTTGTTTTAATAGTATAGATAGATGAAAAAAATAATTCACAAAAAGAAAACATCTAGCTGCATTGACATGTTTAGGGTTGAGTCTAGAGTCATTTTAGGATTGCATTCATTTGCAGTTTAAAGCTAAGAATTTAAGAATTTTATGGTTATTTTGGTTCATTGTGCTAGCATGTGCTCATTTGATGCATCTAGTAAGCTAGAAGTTAAGGAGGAACCTTTCTTGGATATCATGCATTGATGTTCTTGTCTTGAATGAAGCATATTATGACTTGGTTCTTTCCCTATCTAGTAAATCATCTAATATTGACTTGAATAATCATGTTGTGCTTTGAAAAGTGTTCCCATGGGAAATTGCGGAGCTGGGAACTTAGCATGCACAAAAAAACATTTTAACTCATGGGGTCAGCTGATGCCCCTCCTCATTTACTACCTTCACTGCATTGGTACTTAATACATACTTGAACTATTTTCTCTTTTTTTTACCACTTTCTTGTTAGTCCAAGTAGCTTCCCCACCTTAAACCAGTCTTCCTAAATTTCAAGCCTTAAACACTTTATTGAGAGTTGTGAGGTCTCTTTCGGATCAACTTAGCAAAAAGTGTTGAGTTTAGAATGACAAGAGTATTTTTTTTTCCATATAGAAGCTATCCTTGCATCATTTAGGCTAAGCATATGATAGAAGTTTGGGGAGAAATGAGAATCATTTGAAAAGTTAATTGGGGAAAAAATAGGAGAAAGCAAAAGAGTCTCATAGTGGGAAATGAAGTGTAAATAGCTCTAATCAAGGTCTATAAAAAGAAAAAAGAAAAAAGAAAAGAAGCTATGGGCTCAAATAAGAAAAGAAAAGAAAAAGAGAATATAAAAGAAAAGAAAGAGATATACTACAAGAAAAAGAGTTTTGACCACCATAGATCAAAGATTGAAAAGAAAAAGTCTCTTAAGTGCTTAAAACAAAAGAATATGATTGAGTTTTGTTGTTTGAGAAGGCAAAAATCCTTATGAAGGGATAGATTGGGATGAGAACTTCTTAGGACTTAAATTTGAGTAGGATCATCTTGGGTATTGAGTAAATGAGAGTTCATCCTTGTATGCATAGGTTGTTCTTTACTCTTATCATTTGTCATAAGCTCATACATTCCTTGAGTGATCCCTTAATCTTGTAAAGCCACAAATACATTTGAGATATTTTCATCTCAAGACCTTAATCCCTAAACCAAATATGTTCACTTGATTTGCACAATCACGATTCACTAATGTTCAATGAATGTGAAAGGGTTAAGTTATAGAAATTCATGTGAAAGTTGGGATTTGAGCTTGATGTGTGTGTTAATTAGCATGGCTAACTCTTTTGAAGTAGAGTAACCTTGTTTGTATCACTTAAATGCATGTTCAAATCTTGATTTCATCTTCACTTGATGATTTCTTTTGGAAACATTGAGCTCTCACCTTTAAAAACCTTCTTCCATCTTGCCTTGAGTGTGTTTGCTTGCGGACAAGCAAAAGGCAAGTTTGTGGGAATTGATGAGTTCACATTTTAGCTTATTTTAACAACATCAGTTGCATAGTTTTGAATCTTTTGCATTCATTCTTACGCATTTCATTTAGAGTTAAGTGAGTTTAGATTAGAGTTTTGCATATATATATATATATTTTTATCTTTTGGAGTCTTTATTAGGATATTTTGGAGCTTCGAAGAGTTCTTGATGATTTGAAGACAAGACATGAGCCTACGTAGATAAGATAGAGGCTTGGTGGAACTGTTACACGTCTCACGAGCCGAGACTTAAAGAATGACCAGAGGCAATGCCAACCGGCCCATACCGACCAAAGCCACCCGTAATGTCTGGACCGATCCACCAGTTCCGACCAACCTCACCTGAAGCTCATCCCTCGTCTGCGACCTATGCTTCAACATGATAAATTCCGAGCAGTCCACCCTGACCAATGCCATTCGGTATGCCCGCGCCGAACAGTGGATACCAATTGAAGCCGTCTATTATACAGCCTTCGGCCGTGATCCGAGTTTTGACCAGGGGAAATCACGATCCGGCCGTGCCGACCAAACCCACCTGTTATGGCCATACCGACCAGGACGTGATGACAAAACCCAACCGGTATGGCGTGCCATATTTGTAAATGATCCATATGAACGGGTCAAGCTCCGTTTGTCATGGGTTCACCCGGTTCGAAGCCTTCTCTATAAATCTCTTCATATTTTATCTTCCTAATCATGTTTTTCACTTTATCTATATGGATTTATTTGGGGAAATGGTGATTAGTGAGTAGTCTCCTTTGGGTCTTAAGGATAAGGTATACTAGGGTTAGGTTAGGGATGATATGGGGTGCTTAGTGCTTAATTAATACTAATCATTATTTATGCTAGATTTGCAAGTCATTTTTTTATTTAGACTATATGTTTTTTGTTGCCCAGAAGGTGTTTGATGAAATGCTTGAAAGAACCTAATTAGAGATTTTACATGCTTAGCCAATGGAAATTAATGTCTAAGGTGTATTATGGTTATATGAACGTCAAATTAATGCTTGACTGTTTCTTAATCACAAATTGGAAGTTGTTCTTGTTTAGGAATTGATTAAAGGGATTAATGCCTAGGGATACGATTAGTCTAATGATTAGTGTTCTTGACTAAGGTATTAAGCTTGCTTGATGGTGTTGTGATTGAACGAATTGCATGCTAACGTGTGATTTTAAACTCGGAAATTGATTGTTGGGTGATTAGCATAGGATTAAGATGCATGGAAGTGTGATTAGTTAGTTTAAAGGTCATTAAGCCATCATTTGCATGTGTGATTGTTTCATAAGCACTCATGATCTTCCCTAGCTAGTTCTAGTACTTTAACCTCATCCTATGACTCTCTTTTTATCTTGTATATCTTCTTGCTTAACTTGCTTTCTTGTTCTCATTTATGCAATTTTGAATTTCACTCGCTCTTTCTCCTTATTGCTTCCCTTATTTGTTAATTGTTCTTGATCACTTAGGATTGTTAGACAAAAACCTTATTCTCATTTCGCTTAACTCAATTAGTTGTATCATTCATATTGTTATAGACTCTACCCAGTTAGGATTGATTACCTCAATTGATTCTTATCTTATATATTACTTTGTTATCGACGTGGGTTTAAATTTTCTTTTAAACAGAACTAGTATGATTCGCTCGTACAAATATTATTAAACATATATTTTCTAAAAATAAAAAATTATCAAATTAATTTCTTAACAATAATAATATTATAAAAATATATATGAAACTATTTATAATTAAATATACAGATATTATTATATTTAATAAGATATTTTATAATTTATTATAAATAAAATTAATAGTAATAAATTAACTGTAATTATATATTTTATGTATAAAGTCAATAAATAAATATCTTAGTTAAAATATTTTTCATATATATAAATTTAAAATTTATATAAATAATATAAATTTACTAGATAAAATCCATAAAAATATTTATTAATATTTAAAATATTCATAAATGTTATCTTATTAATCATCTAATTTTTTATGTTTTATTGAAGGTTATGTATATCTTTAAAATAAAATTAAAAAATTTTATAAATATTTTCATATTTACATGTCATCTTACTTTTTATTTTTATTCCAATTTATGTATATCTCCAAAATAACAATTTAAAAAATCTTCATAAATATTTCATATTTATCATCTTAATTTTTTATCCAAGGTTATGTATATCTCCATAATAAAATTAAAAAATAATAAAATTATCAGTATAAATTAAGGTTAATACAGTAATTAACCTAGTTTTATTAATGATAAATTAGTAATAAACCATTTTGAGAATGAATATAAAGCCAAAAGTACTTCTCAATTAATAAAAAGATGTCATGTGTGAGATCTTATTGGTTCAATGACTTATGCTTTTATAGTATAAAAGATATGTAAGAAAATGTTTATTTTATATCCATGCATAACTAGAATTAAGACCTATAACTTTTAGAAATATCATAAATTGCAGTTGTAAAACTATTATTAATGAAAGATATATAAAAAAATTGTTATAAAAGAAATATATTACGAAGTTTAATATATTTGTATATAGTATTTTTGACCCTAGTAAAAAAAATTATGTCTTCGCCAAAGCAAAAATGGGTTTGACAAAGAAAGCAGGGATTTTACCGAATGCTTCTTAAGCACGTTACCCAATCTCTTCGTCCCATGGCTTCTTAAGCACGTTACAACACACCTTCGTCTCTAAAGTCGTATAGCGGCAGTTGTCTTTTCAAGACGTTTCATGTATGTCCCAATCCAACAATTGTTTCCTTTGATGGTATTTCGCTTTTATTTACTCTCATTTGAAATCAGTGTTTAAGAAAGCGCTAGGTGTTAGTCGGGCGGCGACCCAACGCCTAGCGCCTAAAACGCCTAGTCGGAGCCTAGACGATTTTAGGCGGTTTAGACGTTTATAAAAGAAAATCATATATTTTAGATATATTTTACTATATACATCATATAATTCAAATATTTGTAATCTTACAAATAGATTTATAACTCAAATTACATTGAAATAATAAAAAAATAGTTAAATTTTATCACCACCTGACATTTGCTATCAAAAATCTGTTAAAATTACAAATTTTTATATTGATAACCATTAATTTCTCATTAAAACTTATAAATTTAGTTATATGTAATAAATTTTTAAAATTAGACTTAAATAGACACAAAAATTAAAAATCAAATGATAATTAGTTAAAAATTGTGTAGAGCCGTCTAGGATCGCCTAGACCCGCCTAGGACCGCTTAGATCCGCCTAAGACCGCCTAGACCCGCCTAAATTCGCTTGATAATATAAACACCTAATTCTAACGCCTAGGAGAAAATCGTCACGGTCAAATACCGCCTAGCGCCTAAGCTCCGCCTAAACGACCGCCTAGACCGCTTTTTAGAACACTGCTTGAAACTTAAATTAAAATAATTTTGTACCAGAGTGATCTAGAAAATAAAACATGTCAATTTGGTAAATTACTCTTTTTTTTAAACTAAAAGATGATGTGTGACACTACTAGTATTAGATGAATGTATGAAACAAACGTCGTGGACTAGGACTTTTTTTTAAAGTAATACTATATTAATAATTATAAACCGACCAAATTCGGAAACAAACCGGGTTACAGCGAAAATTAAACCAGGCGACAAAATACAAACCGAACACTAATCGAAGAACTGTAGAATCCGGTTAACTCCGGTTAGGTCAAAACCTCTTTAGGTGCCTCTTCTTCTCTTTCGTCTTTGCCGTCGGCGGCTACGAGGACGTTTCGATTTGCGTCCTCAGCCGTGTCCCTTCACTAGTCACCGGAGAGCCGATTCCAGCTTTCGATCCGCTTCCCGGAGGGCCTGATCCCCTCGTCACGCCTCCCGACAAATCCGATTTCCGATTGAAGACTCCCATGAACTCAACCGGTGGTACTCGCGAAACACGCGCCCATGGTCTCTCCCTCACCGGCGCCACCAAAGCTCGGAGTCTAACTTCTATAGGTCGCCTCGAACGAGTCCTCCACGGTCAAGAGAGGCTCCGAATAATCCAAACAGAAGAAGCTTCACCAAGCGCCGCCTCCGTCTAGCCTCTCCAGAACCACGCGCCGACCTCACCAAGCACCGCCTCGTGACCTCCTCGACTCGCAGCGCTAACCTCCTGAGCTTCCTTGTCGACTTCCGCTGCGAACGGCGGCAAAATCAAACCTCGCCTCTCCAGTCTTCTACGTCGTCCTTGGTATGCCGCAGTCCTCAACGGTCCCAGATCCGACGATTTACGGAGTCTCCTTGCGATTAGAAGCCAACTTGCCACCGCCGCTTCGACAAAGAAGCTAGCTCCTCTGTGCGCCGCCGCTTCGAACTCGCCGTGACATCTCCTGATTCAACTCACCACCGCGGCTTGTTTTAGACACATGCATCGGAGGGAGATCTTTCGCGACGCCGACTTAACTCGTCGGACGTCGGAGAAACCTCCCGAAAACTGAGATCTACTTTGTTTGGGAATTTTCTCTCTCAAGGACTTTCTCTCTCTTAGCATTCAGAGCTTCCGTGGACTAGGACTTGGTCTCCTTATGGATGCGAACGCTCAACGTGTTTCCAACGTTGGATTCAAAGATTTTTGTTACGTTGACAAGTGTCTAACAATCATTTTTTTGTTGGTATCCGTCAATTTCATTCTATGAAATGTGAACCCAAAAAAAAAACACATCGCATGATCATTGCCGTAATCTATGATATAGGTTAGTCGATTGGGCTCTCCTTAAAATGCGTCATTAGTAGCCCACTCAGCCCAATTGTTTTTAGAAATCCCCTACGCCTTACATAAAACAAAATAGTGGTCGCTATTGCATTTTATAGCAACCTTTTTTCATCTGGAAATATATATTAGAACCATCAACGGTACAACCATCAACCATCAACCGATGAGAATCGATCTAAAAGACCAGATGCAGCATACTACAAATGATAACATAAGAGATTTAAACCCAAACTACAGGAAGAGGAGACGATATGTACGCCAAAAAATGAGAGAAACAAATCTAGATACTACCAACTCAAAGTAGAAGTAATACTTATTCCAAAAGTCGTTAGGCGCTAGTCGGACGGTGGACTAGGCGGTGCAAAGAATAGAAAGGAATTTATGTGGATTTTACTAAACTTTAGGTTATATAATATTGTAAGCGGTGTAAAGAATAAAAGTGAAGGTAGTGGAGTGGTTATTAGGCTCCACTATTCTTCCCCCAGACTACGGTTCGACGGAGAGAAATTTGTTTTATTTTTTTTTTCATTTAAGTGAGAGGGGCAAATTGGTAATTTACCAATGCCTCATCTTCTTCCTCAAACAAACCCCTAATGGCCGTCAAGCTCTACGTTTCTGCTTTGATATTTTCATTTTCTTTTTCGTTTTCGTTATGGTTTCTCACGTTTATTATCCAATATAACACAAATCGACCATCAATTCAAGGATTCATGCTAAAAAATTGAAGTTTTAAGATGATTTCTCTTATGGCCGATTTTATCTCCGCCTAAGGCAAATTCGCCGCGGCTCACCACTGTTTAGCGCCTCCTCGCCGCCTAGCCGCCCGCCAAGAACGAGTTTTAGAACCTTGCTTGAATTTGTTAAAATGAGAGTAGACCACATACTTTTCCTAATAGGTTTTAGTAGAATTTTAAACAAATAATACTACTACTTTTTAGTTTTAGTAGATGGGGCATGTGGAATATTGCGGCGGTACCATTGGTCGTTTCAAAGAGGACACCAAATATAGATGAAGAGGCTGGAGGAAACTTCAATCCCAATGTGGATGCATTTGAAAAGAGTGCCTCTACATATGTTTTCTTGGGAGGTACTTAGCTTCACAATAAGTACAGTGAGTCATCCTCTGAGACTTCAACCGGAAACAACAGCTTGCACCCTTTTTGAGACTGCAAAAGTGTTTGTTAATGCAGATATATCAAAGGACCTCTCGAAGAGAATAAGATTCATGAAAAATGGGAAGGACTTCATGGTGGATTTTGTCTATCCATGGCTGCCTCTAAGATAAGTAATCTGTGAGAAATGAGGCCATTTGGAGAAAGTGTGTGGCTAACAAAAATGCAGAAGGAAGGGAAAACAGGGAACTATGGGAAAACCAGAGACATCAACACAAGTTGAGCGGAATGATGATGCACAGAGTCTTTGCTGCCTGTGATGGAAAATTTTGGGAATGGAGATGATAATTTTAGAGTCGAGGAACAATTTGTTAATTTGGAAAAAATGGAGACAGCAACACAGGAAATCTGTGTTCAGGAATAAGATTAAGTCACTTATGTAAAATGTATATTTTCATTCAATTGTCAAACCCTAGTGTTCTCATCTACAGCATGTATATAAGCTGATGTACAGACTCAATTATATTCAAAAAATCATTATAAACTCTACATGATATCAGAGCGGTAAGATCTCTGAAACCTAATTTTTCCTCTCCCTTAGCCGTCAGCTTCTTCCCCATTCCTCTACTCGCTTCTTCTTCACCACGAAAATGGCCTTTGAATCAAGGGCTGTTTGCAAAAATGCCCCTAAAATTGAAGTCAACCCTGAAAGTACCCTTTCCCTTCTCCTTCCCTTCCTTCGTTAATATATCTCCCTAATAATCTGTGTATTCACGATAATGCCATCGTCAGACTTCATATGAAGTCTGATATTTTTTACCAAAAGACAAAAAAGGCCTTTCAAATCTAACTTAATTACGAAACTGTCATCATCTCCAATTCACCAACCACCATTAACAACCAATTTTAAGCTCCTAATCTCTCACACAACCAATTTCGAACCATCAAAACACCATATTAGAGCTCACAACCTACTATTCTTCTAATTTCTCTCCAATTTCATCCAAAAAGCTCTTTAATTCACGTTCTACAAAATTTTATAAATTGGATCTCTTGCGATTTTGGTTATTCTTGCATAAAAATGGTTGGGTTTGTTGGGTATTGGCGTAACTAAAAGTTTTGAGCGTTTGGAGAAAGTAAAAATGAGTTCAACCCCAGATTTATGTGATTTTTCACAATATTCCCCGATTTTCAGATCTGTTTCGCGATTTCAGACTTCCCATGAAGTCTGATGAAAAATTATGGTCAACGAGAGGGTAGTTTTGCAATTGACTTTCAATTGACAGACTTCCATAGAAGTCTGAGAAATTCCTTTGAAAACAAAAAAAAAATTTATCTGACGTCACCAAGAAGTCAAAATAAGAAGAGGGTAGTTTTGCAATTGATTCAAATTTGATTTTTTAGTCAGACTTCTTATGTAGTCTCGCAAGAAATTGACCGATTTTTGACTTTTTGTCAGACGGATCCGATGTCTGAAAATAATGGGGGGTAGAAACTGCAATTGATCCAAATTTTCAGATGTTGACCAGAATAAGCGAAAAAATCACCAGACTTCTAAATCTGTCTGAAAATAAGGAAAAAAAATATCAGACGGCTATAGACATCTGAAATTCCAAATTTTTGCCAGACGACTATAGACATCTGAAATATCGAATTTTGGTCAACGCTGAATAAAAACCGAAAATGCGATTTTTTTGTCAGACTTTCCTCGCTGTCTGAAATTCTTCTCAGACATCATAAGAAGTCTGAAAATTATCAAAATTCTTGGCGAAGTCTGACATTTCAAAATCAATTGCAAAACTACCCTTTACTTTTTTTCAGACTTCTCCCGAAGTCTGAAAATTATAAAAGAAGTCTGACAATTGAAATTCAATTGCAAAACTACCCTTTTTTCTCAGACATCATAAGCTGTCTGACAAAAAGTTCAAAATTTTTCAAAGCAGACTGCGTACGCTGTCTGATTGATTTCAGACTGCATCCGTTGTCTGACATTTCAAAATCAATTGCAAAAATACCCTCTTTTTCAGACTACCATAGAAGTCTGGTTTCACTACAATCAGACATCTATAGACGTCTGAAATATTAAAATTTTTTAAAATGTATTTTATTGAATATTTGCTATTAATTTTGGTTGATTTTAATTTTTATAAATGTGTGTTAGTTTTCTATGTTCTTTATGTGTGAGTTTTACATTTTTATATATGGTAATTATTTTTGAATCAATTTTTGAATAATATTGGCAATGTAGCTAGTAGCATCCGAGCTGGTGGAACGAATGTCTATGCGTAAACGTCATACTCCATATTATATATGTTGGTTGTTTATTGAATGCTCTTGATATAATTGAACTGATTACACCAAATCATATCAATGTATCAATGAAGAAGTAGATTGGGATTAAGATGAACTACACAACCACATGCAGAGCGTTTATAAGCTTTTTTCAGTAAGATCGCTAATGTGATGATGAGAGAACGAACTTGACATTTGGACTTGTTAATTTTATAAACTTTTAGCTCATAAGAATCAGACAGCAATAGAGGTCTGACGACCAATTCATCACCACTTAAGGTTATTTTAGTTTGTCATATGTTGGTGTATGTAATCTAAAGAGTAATGTTTTCTTCCAAGGTTAAACTAACCCATTTCTTGATATTGTATACTTTCAATGAACAAAATTCCTTGTTGATTTTGAGTAGACAAAAGAAATTTATACAACTTTGCATTTTTCTACAAGCATAGTACATAAGGAGAACTTTCTTTCTTTGATTTGATAATCCAATAATCTAATACAATACAATGTGTTCAACAAGAAGTCTAATAACCAGTAAAAATCTACAACAATGAGAAAACACCTAATTTAGTATCAAACTTCAGACTTCAAAAGTAGTCTAATATAAGACATCATGTTGAATTTTCACTCTCAGACTTCTATTGTAGTCTGGTATTAGGCTCTCAGACTTCGTGTTCCTCGTAACAGTGAAATTTTATGAGCCATTAGCACATAATAAACCCCAACTCCAGCTTCTTTGGAGAGTCATCTGGATCAACCTTAAACCAAGCACCTGAAAAAGCAAAAACACAGAGCTCTTGCATTAGTTAGCGAACAAGTCTCCAAGAAATGGATAATAAAGGATTGTTTGAGCAAATCAAAATGTATAACCAAAAGTCCAAAAGAGAGGTTTTACAAAACAGAGAGAGAGAGAGAGAGAGAGAGAGAGAGAGAGAGAGAGAGAGAGAGAGAGAGAGAGAGAGAGAGAGAGAGAGAGAGAGAGAGAGAGAGAGAGAGAGAGAGAGAGAGAGAAAGAGAGGTAGTAAAAAAAAGGAAGAATGTGAAGGTTTTTTTTTTTTGCTGTTATATGTGTGTAAAAAATAGGTTTAGATAAGAGGAGAGAATTGGAGGGAAACTTTGCCGCCAAATTTTTAATAATTAAAAATTGTAAAATATCCGGTATCAGACTTCATATGCAGTCTGAGAAGGAATTTCTGAATTGAGCGGGAATTCTGAAATTTTCAGGCAGAAATGTCCCGCCTTTTTGAAAAGTTTTCGTGTGGAAATTTTCGAAAATGCGGGAAATTTCAGACTTCATATGCAGTCTGAAATAAGACTTCATGACAAGTTTAAATACTCGAACCAGATTTACCTGGAAGTCTGAGAAACTTCGTGTAGTCTGGTATTAGACTCTCAGACTTCGTGTTCCTCGTAACAGTGAAATTTTATGAGCCATTAGCACATAATAAACCCCAACTCCAGCTTCTTTGGAGAGTCATCTGGATCAACCTTAAACCAAGCACCTGAAAAAGCAAAAACACAGAGCTCTTGCATTAGTTAGCGAACAAGTCTCCAAGAAATGGATAATAAAGGATTTTTTGAGCAAATCAACATGTATAACTAAAAGTCTATGTCAAAAGTCTTAATTGGTTCAGTTAAAAAAACTTTGAAAACACTAAATCAGAACCGATCCACTCACCTATTTCACAGCTCAAAGAGAATCAACTATGAATCACATACATAAGAACTCATATGAGAGAATAAGCTTGAGAACATTTTTGGATGAGAAATTTTATAGAGGTTTTACAAAAGTGAGAGAGAGAGAAAGAGAGGTAGTAAAAAAAAGGAAGAATGTGAAGGTTTTTTTTTCTGGCTGTTATATGTGTGTAAAAAAATAGGTTTAGATAAGATGAGAGAATTGGAGGGAAACTTTGCCGCCAAAATTTTAATAATTAAAAATTGTAAAATATCTGGTATCAGACTTCATATGCAGTCTGAGAAGGAATCTTTGAATTGAGCGGGAATTCTGAAATTTTCAGGCAGAAATTTCCCGCCTTTTTGAAAAGTTTTCGTGTGAAAATTTTCGAAAAGGCGGGAAATTTTAGACTTCATATGCAGTCTGAAATAAGACTTCATGATATTCACCTTCATATGTGAAATATAGATCAAACTACATGGTGTTTTGAACCAAATATATCTTAAATGCTTAAGTTTGATCAAAGTTTATGTTATTTTAATTTATATACATAACAAATGCTTATGCTTAATTTATGTATCAAAATTTATATCAAATTATTTTTTCATATTTTTAAATTTTAAATTTTTAACTTAAATACGTCTCAGACTTCTTTAGAAGTCTGAGAAACCACAAAATTCAGACTTCGTCGTGAAGTCTGAGAAACCCTAAACCTAATATTTATCACTTATCGGTGAAAATATTTAAACAAAACAATTAGAAAACATCAAATTCGCTAAATATATGCACATTATAACATATATATATACAAATTTAATATTTCAAATATAAATTTGGTAAACCATGAATCTAACCCTAAAGTTATATGTAAGTTATATGTAAATGTTCCATTACAAAGCATGTTTTGAGGTTTAAAACTTACTCTACCTTACATATTGTTTAGTTTGACTCAATTTTACCAAATGTTACGAGAAATCTGAGAGATAATTAAGTTGAAAATTTAAATTATAAAATTATTATAAAAAAAATATTTTGAGGAAAAATTCGGATACATAAATTAAACATGAGACTTTTGGACATATGTAAATTAAAATTACATAAAATTTAGTCAATTGTACTCATTTAAGGTATATTTGGTTAAAAGTATTTACGAAACCCCAAAATTCAGACTTTTATAGAAGTCTGATAAACCCTAAATTTAGTATTTATCACTTAACATCGAAAAATATTTAAACAAAACACCTAGGACACATCAAATTCGTTAATTATATCACCATTATAACATACATGTGCAAATATATTTTTTCAAATGTGAATTTCTTAAACCATGAGTCTAACTAACCCTAAGGTTATATGTAAGTTATATGTAAATGTTCCATTATGTTCCATTACAAAGTAGGGTTCTAAGGCATACTTAACTAACATTGTTTAATATGACTCAATTTTATCAAATTTTAATTTATATACTACTAAATTGTTTATATATAATTTATGTATATAAAAGTTTTGACAAAATATTTTTTTATAATTTTAAAATTTAAATTTACTAATTAATTCAGTGTCAGACTTCTATTAGAGTCTGAAGTCTCAGACATCCATAGAAGTCTGAAATAGTCGAAGGTTATAATGGTAATTGCGTTTGACGTTTTTTTGATTGGTCATAAGGACAGCGCGGTAATTTCATAAGGCTGCAAAATCAGTTTTATATTTGATTCAAGTTTGGGGGTACACTTTTATTTAAAATCAAATTTGAGGGCATTTTAAGCAATTTTCCCTTGAATCAAACTCCCAAATCAGCCTCACATCACCCAATCTCATGAGACGTCGGGGAGTTAGTAAGTTTACTAACTCTAAACCGGTTTAGAGTTAGTAAAATTACTAACTCCCCGACATCTCATTATTTATTAACTTCATTCATTAATCCACCCCGTTATTATATTCTAAGTGTGTTATGTCTCTTAACCGTATTTTAATCAACTCATAATTTCCTGTATATAGATTCATTTAGATACGTTCTTAAATACTTATATATGCATATATGTCCTAACATGCCATTCTATATGTATGCATCACCCAATCAAGCAATCAACGAACTATCAATCAATCAAGCAATCAGCGAACTATCTATGATTAGCATGCATCTCTTAACCTAACCGTTTAATTAATTAACCGAGTTATTAATTAACCTAGCCGTTCTAACCAATTCAATCAATCGGGTATGCAACCTAATCTATTGTTTATCAAGTCCGGATCTATATGATTCTAGCTAAATGCAACACACAATTTAGCCGACTCACAGTGTTATTATGACGATGACGGATGGATGGATTGACGGAACCCCCGAGACCCAAGCTAAACCCGATGCTACCCGAACCCTTCCCGAACCTCCATTGCTTTGACCCGACCTTGAGCCGCACTTGACAGCACCATTGACCGAATGATTCTGATGGAGCCTCCAGACCATCTTCTCTTTCCTCATTTTCTCTCTCCTCCGGTTCTCTTTCTCTCTCTCCTCCGGTCTTCTTCCTCTCTCCCTCTTATTCTCCTCCGGTTCCTTCCTCCTTTGTTTTCTCCTCTCCGGTTTTCCTCCATATCTCTCTCTCTTCCTCTTCTTCATGCTTCTTCTCTCTCTCTTCTCCTTCTTCACGCTTCATCTTCATTCTTCTTCCCTTCTTCTCTCCTTCTCCATGCTTCTTCTCTCTCTCCTTCTTCTTTTCTCCTTCACGCTTCTCCTCTCTCCATCTTCATCTTCTCTCTCTCCTTCACGCTTCCTCTCTCCATCTTCATCTTCATTCTTCTTCTTTATTCTTCTCTCTTCTCACGCTTCATCTTCTTTCTTCTTCTCTTCTTCTATCCTTCTCCACGCTTCTCCTCTCTCTCCTTCTTCTCTTCTCTCTCACCTCCAGCTCCTCCTTCTCCGGTCTTCTTCTTCTTCTTCTTCTCACGCTCTTCTTCTCCTCTTCTCCTCTCCTTCTCTCTTGATCTTTTCTTTTGTTGGATGATGAAATGAGGAGAGAATTAGCTTCTTTATATAGCAAAATACATAGCTTAGATAATGCACAAGTGTCATCTCTAATATTCAGCCACATGCTCTCTCTTCCTTCCCATTAAGCCACGCCTACAACATTTTGTTGTCATCTCTTCCCTCTTGCCACGACACAATTCATGAATCAATAGAAGATTCATTTGATCATGTGATCAAAATCACATGGATTGTATTTCTTCTAAAAAAACAATGCCACAACACCTCCTCATCTTCTATAAGCTTGCCACATCCACAACCATAATTTTATAGTAGATTCAATGCATTTATTTTCCTCTTATGCTCCTTAAGCCACGCACACCAAAAGGATGAGATGCATTCATCTCATTTAACATGTGATCATTTTAGAAACCATGGAAGATTCAATGTACCAAACTCATTATTTGAATCAAAAAAGGAGAGGTGGCGCCAGGGGGAGATTACACTTGTCTCTTCAGGATTTATTCTTGCCAAAACACTGCACCTATTTGTTTCTAGAAGCTCCTCAATCCCGAACCATTCCGAAGTACCGATGTTACCGTTTTCGTGTTTAATATTTTAGAAACTCCTTAGCTGCTCCTATAAATTCACCAAGCCTCCTTTTCCGATTCTAGATGCTCTTAGATGAATTTAGCAATTTGAATCACTCCGTTTGGACACCCGTAGCTCCCATTATGGATTTTACAAGTTTTATCGGTTCTATCGGTTTCCTTTCCCGATAGTCCGTAAAACTCGTTTCATCTCCGTTTCTCCCACTTCTGGTCTTCTAAATGTTCTTTATGTCCAAAAAGAAGAACATTTGGCCCGTCGCCACTTCCGGCTTGCATTTTGGTAAAATTACAAAAATGCCCTTCATCTTCTGAAAATTACGAAAATGCCCTCCGTTGACTTCTCTGCTGCCCGTTGACTATTTATTGGAACATGATATTACATTCTTCCCCACTTACAGGAATTCGGTCCCCGAATTCTCCGTTACTACAAACTTCGAATCGGAAACTGAACTCTGTAAGTCGCCATGACTAAACTAATTCAACTGCTCCGACGCTCGAACTCTGAATCAACTGAGACTGCACTCCCGATGTTCACTGACTTCTGAAACACCGTCTTGAACAAACCCAAAATACCGACGCCTTGAACTCTCCACACTGAGAACTTGAATCACGATCACTTCTGGTTCCTCATCTCATTGCTTCACAGACTACGATCTTGATTCTTAATACCAATGATCTTGACTGAACTGCTTCACTCAGGTTTTGATTCCATCTGCGCCAACTAATGACATTTGGAACCAACACTTCTGACTTCCCCACTTTGCTTCGACCTCCGTGATGGCACAACACTGACTCTCCCACCATTCTCGATACTTGTTTCATCTCTCTCTCTCTCTTTTTTTTTTTGTTGTTGTTCTTGTTGTATTGTAAAATGAAAGGTCTTGAGTCCTATATATAGTGAATCAAGGTTAATATTATCTTGCCACATGTCTCCATAGCTCCACGTTTCCAACACCAAAAATGAGAAGAGTTCAATGCTTCTTGTTGTTCATTCCCAAGTTGGCCACGTATAGCATGAATGCAATGCATCTCCTCTTCCTTTATTCTCTTGAAGCCACGCCACTATGCCCCAAATTCAGTTCACCTTTTGCTTCCATAATTTCCAAAGATATCTTGCCACCTTATGCTTCTAGAAGTAAAGACTCCATTACAACCTCTCATAAAATGACACACATATTTAAAGTTGTTCAATGTATCTTCATGTCGCCGACCGGATTTTAATTACGTCGACAATTGAACTTAGTTATTAGCCCTAAACAACCTAGCGGGATTGAACATGGAACCCTTTCTGTAACGCCCCTTTCCCATTCTCCGCTGACCGTCGAGCTGACCGGTCAACAATCAAACAAGAACATGACCGATCGAACCCAAGCAAGTCGAACGGGAAAAGTTCGCCACAGGACGAAGCCAAAGATAGTTCGGTTTGAGACAAAGGCTCGCACCAATCTATCTTCGACTCCGCTATCCTCATATCCGTAGTACAAGCAGTACTACTTGCACTACTTCAATGAGTTGTGTCGGTTCGGACTAAAACCTCATATCCGGGAAACAATTTCATTTTTAAGTAATCAAACGTCGAATACAACGTTTAACGGGTTTTACAACAAACATCGATATAAACACATAATCAATCAAAAACGCGAAATAGCGCAGCTGCCGAACCGAAATAAAACACCCAAAACCCCGAATCAAATCCCGTCACAATCAGCCCGAAACCACACCGAGGACCTCACGCGTCCGTTGCTGCTAAACCTGAAAAACACAAAAAGAGTCTAATGAGCGATCTCAGATCACCCAGTGAATCGGCTCCCCACTAATGGCTTCTAGTCTATCTGGAACTACAGATTCCCGCCCCAAAACCGAAAATAACAATCATCATGAATAAATGGTCGATCACGCACAACCACGTCGTGATAAACCCATACACACAATCCAAGCCAAGATAAAGAGAGTTAAGGGAAATCGAAGGCACTGCGGCACATGTCCTTGATTGGACTCAATCTATCTATCGCGCAATAAAGGAAATATCAAACAACATTGGGCCCTACGAACTCAGTAACTTCCACGGGTTTACATCGTCACCTATATGGTAACTAACCCACGAATCCTAAACGTGTACACAAGGTCCCACGAATAGGACACCGTTCTCCGTCCATCGATACGCGGTGACTCGGACTACCCCTAGATAGCCAGAGTTTCCATGTGATTCAGCCCTAGGACATGACCCCGTATTCTCCGAATCACACACCTAGCGGCGTCACCCAGTAGGTTAACACCATAACCGAAATCACCTTGATCTGGTTAGGTAAAACCCGAGGATCCAATCGGTTCGGAAGTACCGGAACGTAAACAAAACCTAGGCTTGCGGAATCTAACGCACCCTAGAGTCCTAGTGCAGAAATGTAAACACGCAGACTCGCTGGGACTCTAGCACAGATCACACAATCAACATCAATAATAAATCCCCAATCATTCCGCAAGCCACTACGCTACCACCGCTCTGGCTAGGTAAGGTACCTAGTCAGCACCAACTAACTTACCCGGTCCCGTAACCGGAGTAACTGTCCACATCAACTGCTCGGCCCAACACCGAGCAGTCTAACAAGCCTGCACACAAAGCTCACAATAACAACAATAAATCACGCAATCACAATCATCACAACAATCACACAATCACACAATCACAACACAAGCAGGCTTATTAGGGTTTCTAAGTCTTTTAATCCATTCTTATCCGCTATATTGGGTTAGCGGATTGCTAACCCGTAGACGGCTTACAAACTCACCAAATACCTTATTTAACCCATTCTAGATATCTTTTAATAATTCCTCGATCCGTCGGTTTAGAGTTAGTAAACTTACTAACTCCCCGACGTCTCATTATTAACTTAATTGATTCATTAACCAATCCCGCTATTAAATGGACTCAGAATGGCCATGAACCAAGCGTTGACCGGCTTGGTCTCCGGCGTTGATTGACGGTTGACCGCGTTGACCGGCGGTTGACCGTTGACCCATGCGTTGACCGTTGACCCGCACTTGACCTTGGTGATTTCGAACCTCCGGATAACCCTCATATAATGACTACTACAACCGTCTATCCTATTTCTAAATAGAAGAAATCCGGTTTATCGGGAAGATTATTACGTCGGAAAAATTCCCTTCCGGGGAATATTCTTCGGAATATTCCGACGTAGTAATATTCCTTTCCCCATCTTTCTTCTATTTTTCTCTCTCTCCCTCCTCCTTTTCTCTCTCCTCCGGCTCCTCCTTCTTCTCTCCTCCATCTGGCTTCTTCTTCTTCTCCCGGCTTCTCCTCTTCTCGGCTCCTCCTCCTCCTCCTTCTTCTGGCCGCCTTCTTCTTCTTCTCCTTCTTCCCTTCTCCCTCTCTTCTTTCTCTCTTCCTTACCACTCTTGTTGAGAGGTGTTTTTGGTGTGAAGAGAAGTGAGGGGTGGAGGCTTCTTTTTATAGCAAAAGTGAAGAGATCTCCACCTTCCACTTGTCTCCTCTTCCTCTACATCTTAAGCCACGACCTCACCACCAAAAACCATCCACAAACAATGCATTTGATCACCCACCATCCATTTGTAGCCTTCTCCATGCAACCCTTAGATTGATGACAACACATCTTTTAGGTTCATGCACCTAAGAAGCTTCTAAAATTCTTGGGATCAAATTTCGTGGCCCATGCTTCATTCTGAGCTGGATTTAGGTCCAATATAATATTAATAATTGGCCCTAAATACCCTGGTTCAAGCCCAAGCTCCAAAGAATTTATTTTGGATTTTTAGCCACTAATTACTCCTTAATGGTCTAAAAATTATAACTTCATCTAGGAGTCAAATCCTGATGAATCCTTTCACCAATATCTTCTAAATCTTCTAATGGAGCTGTGGTCAAAATATCATCATTTTTGATGGACTTTAGAGGGTCTTCTCGCTTGCCCGAACATTGTATCGGTTTCTCGGAAAAACTGGTTGTACTTTTAATATTTTACAAACTACTTATCTGCTTACATAAATTCACCAAGCCTCATTTTCAGGTTGTAGATGATCTTAGATGAATTTAGAAACTCGAATCACTCCGTTTGGACACCCATAGCTCCGGTTATGGATTTTACAAGTCGATCGGTTCTATCGGTTTCCTTTCCCGATAGTCCGTAAAACCCATTTAATCTCCGTTTCTTCCATATCTGGTCTTCTAAATGTTCTTTACGGGCAAAAATAAGAACACTTGGCCCGTCTCAGCTTCCGGCTTGAATTTTGATAAAATTACCAAAATGCCCTTCATCTCTTAGAATTTACAGAAATGCCCCTTGTTGACTTTCCGTTGACCATTTTCTTGATACTGGGTATTACATTCTTCCCCACTTACAGGAATTCGGTCCCCGAATTCTACGTTTTTACAAACTTCGAATCGGAATAGAACCCTGTAAGTCGCCACTCTGAAGTGATTCCACTGCTCCAATGCTCAGACGCTGAACCAATTGAACTGTACTCCCGATGCTTACTAACTTCTGAAAAACCGTCTTCCAAAATGCCGACGCCTTGAACTTCCCACACTGAGAACTGAACTCACGATCACTTCTTGGTTCTCCATCTTTGATTGTTTCACCGAACTTCTGATTCAACTTTGATCCCCCAACCAATGATTTTGTCGGAAGGATCCATGCTGATTCCTCAAACTTTTTGCGCCAACTGACGATCGTCTTGAATCGACACTTTTGACCTCCCCACTTTGCTTCAACCTCCGCGAATGGCAGAATACCGACTCTCCCTCCATTTCCGTCGCTTAACTTGTTTGCAATAATTACCGCCTCGATTGACATATCGATTTTCTTCCTTCCAACTAAACCGCCATACTCATGCACGCCTCGATCCTCCTCGATCGCTGATCTCCACACTTTGCTGACTCATCATACTTCTCAGCTTCCTTCTGTCGGTCGCTTGATAAGCTGATAAATTTTCCACTGACGATGTCTACCATTGCTTCACGGTCTGGTCTACTGTCTCGCGGTGTCTTGACACTTCATCTCGCTTTCGGGTTCGGGTTCGGTCTCGGATTCACATCGCGTCGTCATTCCGTCCTACATGCAACTCAACAACTCACTGAAACAATTAGTTTCATCCCGACCTATCCCCGATATCACTTCCCCATAGAAATATGGTTACTTAATCACGTACCCGACGGTTACCCGTGATTAAATAACAATACACTATAAGTCCGCTCCCTCGTGAATTGACGGTTGAACGCAACCGTTCTTAGTCGGCTCTAAACTTGAAATAGAATTAAAAATAAAATCAACACTTTACCTTTCTAACAAAACCGAAGAAAAGCGATAAATCACTACTCAAATTTCCGCACAACTAGTAACCCAATGGTCTCTAAGACCCAAAACGATTCATCTATCAAAACCACGCATGCCAACACTACGCAAACTACCGCACAAACAAATTAATCAAACAATCAATCAAGCAAGAAATGAAACAAGCAATTACCACACACATATTCACGCAATCTAATGATCGGTCGGATGCGTCGTCAGTCCGGGTTCAGGTCATGATGAACGGTCGTCAGTTCCGCTCATCATTTAGTGTCACACAGTAATCCATTTGCTTTCCGAACCATCTCAATCATGCAAATAGTTACTATGCTACTATAAACGATCAGCTGAACACTCTGCATCCACCACATACATAAAACGATATATCATACATCATAAAGTTTTTAGTACATGGTTACGATCAGAGTCCGTACATAAAGCCGTCATCATATCCAAAAACCTAGGCATGACAATAAATGAATGATATCTTCACTAATTACACCATGCAGGTCCCCACAGCTCGTCAGTTCAAAGTGGCGACTTACAGGGTTCTGTTCCGATTCGAAGTTTGTAAAAACGGAGAATTCGAGGACCGAATTCATGTAAATGGGGAAGAATGTAATACCCAGTATCAAGAAAATGGTCAACGGAAAGTCAACAAGGGTATTTCTATAAATTCTAAGAGATGAAGGGCATTTTGGTAATTTTACCAAAATGCAAGCCGGAAGTGGAGACGGGCCAAGTGTTCTTCTTTTTGTCTATAAAGAATATTTAGAAGACCAGATGTGGAAGAAACGGAGATTAAACGGGTTTTACGGACTATCGGGAAAGGAAACCGATAGAACCGATCAATTTGTAAAATCCATAACCGGATCTACGGGTGTCCAAACGAAGTGATTCGAATTTCTAAATTCATCTAAGATCATCTAGAACCTGAAAATGAGTCTTGGTGAATTTATAGAAGCAGCTAAGGAGTTTCTAAAATATTAAACGTACAACCAGTTTTTCCGAGAAACCGATACAATGTTCGGGCAAGCAAGAAGACCATCTAAAGTCCACCAAAAATTATGCAATTTTGACCACAGCTCCATTAGAAGATGTAGAAGCTATGGGTGAAAGGATTAAGCAGTAGTTTACTCCTAGATGAAGTAATAATTTTTAGACCATTAAGGAGTAATTAGTGGCTAAAAATCAAAAATAAATTCTTTGGAGCGTGGGCTTGAACCAGGGTATTTAGGGCTGATTACTAAGTTGATATTGGACCTAAATCCAGCTCAGAATGAAGCATGGGCCACTAAATTGAGCCCAAGAATTTTAGAAGCTTCTTAGGTGCATGAACCTAAAAGATGTGTTGTCATCAATCTAAGGGTTGCATGGAGAAGGCTACAAATGGATGGTGGGTGATCAAATGCATTGTTTGTGTATGGTTTTTGGTGGTGAGGTCGTGGCTAAAGATGGAGAGGAAGAGGAGACAAGTGGAAGGTGGAGATCTCTTCACTTTGGCTATAAAAAGAAGCCTCCACCCCTCACTTCTCTTCACACCAAAAACACCTCTCAACAAGAGTGGTAAGGAAGAGAGAAAGAAGAGAGGGAGAAGGGAAGAAGGAGAATAAGAAGAAGGCGGCCAGAAGAAGGAGGAGGAGGAGGAGCAGAGAGGAGGAGGAGGAGCCGAGAGGAGGAGAAGCCGGGAGAAGAAGAAGAATCCGGATGGAGGAGAGAAGAAGGAGGAGCCGGAGGGGAGAGAGAGAGGAAGGAGAGAGATAAATGGAGGAGAGAGAGAGAGAAAAATAGAAGAAAGATGGTGAAAGGAATATTACTACGTCGGAATATTTCGAAGAATATTCTTCAGAAAGGAATTTTTCCGACGTAATAATCTTCCCGATAAACCGGATTTCTTTTATTTAGAAATAGGATAAACGGTTGTAGTTTCCATCATATGAGGGTTATCCGGAGGTTCGGAATCATTCGGTCAACGGTGCGGGTCAAGGACGGGTCAAAGCAACGGAGGTTCGGGGAAGGTACGGGTTAGCATCGGGTTCGTGTCGGGTTAGCATCGGGTTCGTGTCGGGTCTCGGAGTTCCATCAATCCATCCATCTGTCGTCTTAACACTGTGAGTCGGCTCACAAACCCTTAGTTACATATAGACCAGGAATTACTAAACCGTAGTATTAGGTTGCATACCCGTTAATTAAAATGAATAGTAAATAATAAATAATTGAACGTTTATTGATAAACCGGATAGGACCGAAATAAGCATGTTAGGGTTTAAAGAATTAAAATGTTAATCAATTGTGTGCCGCTAGGTTATTAGTAACACTTGATTGATGCATTCATATAGACCCGTTGAATAGGACCGTATATGCACACATATATATATATATGTATAAGAACGATAATTAATGAATCTATATACGGGAACTAAGACGATATTAAAATACGAGTTAAACCTAAATGAACGTATAGAGTATTGTATCGGGATTGGGGTTTAGGTTTAATAGCGGGATTGGGTAATGAATCAAGTTAGTTAATAATGAGACGTCGGGAGTTAGTAAGTTTACTAACTCTAAACCGACGGATCAAGGAGTTATTAAAAGATATCTAGAACGGGTTAACTAAGGAAGTGGTGTGGGTTGTAAGCCGTCTACGGGTTAGCAATCCGCTAACCCAAGGTAGCGGTTAAGAATGAATTAAAAGACTTAGAAACTCTAATAGGCCTTCTTGTGGTGTTTGTGTGTGATTTTTGTGATTGTGTGATTCTTCGATTGTTGTTGTTGTGAGCTTTGTGTGCAGGTTTATTAGACTACTCGGTGTTGGGCCGAGCAGTTATTGCGGACACCTACTCCGGTCACGGGACCGAGTAAGTTAGTTGGTGCTGACTAGGTATCTTAATAGTCAGAGCGGTGGTAGTATAGTGGCTTGCAGAATGGGTTGGGAAATTATTATTATTGTTGATTGCGTGATCCATGCTAGAGTCCCAGCTAGTCTGCGTGTTTACTTTTCTGCACTAGGATTATAGGGTGCGTTAGATTCCGCAAGCCTAGGTTTTCTTTTACGTTCCGGTACTTCCGACCCGATTGGATCCTCGGGTTTTTACCTAACCGGATCGTGGTGATTCCGGTTATGGTGTTAACCTATCGGGTGACGCCGGTAGGTGTGTGATTCGGAGAATACATGGTCATGTCCTAGGGCCGAATCACATGGAAACTCAGGTTACCGGGGGTAACAGGAGTCACCGCGTATTGATGGACAGAGAACGGTGTCCTATTCGTGGGACCTTGTGTACACGTTTAGGAGTCGTGGGTTAGTTGCCATATAAGTGATGATATAAACCCGTGGAAGTTACCGAGATCGTAGGGCCCAATGTTGTTTTATTATTTCTTTCATTGCGCGATAGATAGATCGAGTCTAATCGAGGACATGTGCCGCAGTGCCTTCGATTTCCCTTAATTCTCTTTATCTTTGGCATTGATTGTTGTTGTGGGTTTATCACGACGTGGTAGTGCGTGATCGACCGTTTACTCCTTCTGATTGTTATTTTGGGTTTTGGGGCGAGATTCATAGATTATAGTTAGATTAGAAGCCTGTAGTGGGGAGCCGATTCACTGGATGATCTTAGATCGCTCATTAGACTCTTTTTGTGTTTTCCAGGTTTAGCAGCGACGGACGCGGGAGGTCCTCGGTGTAGCTTCGGGTTGCTTGTGACTGGTTTTGATTCGGGGTTTTGGATGTTTTTATTTCGGTTCGGCAACTGCGCTGTTTCGTGATTTTGATTGTTCATGTGTTTATATTGATGATTGTTTGTAAAACCCGTTAAACGTTGTATTCGACGTTTGATTACTTAAAAATGAAATTGTTTCCCTGATATGAGGTTTAATTCCGAACCGACACAACTCATTGAAGTAGTGCAAGTAGTACTGCTTGTACTATGGATATGAGGATAGCGAGGTCAAAGACGGATTGGTGCGAGCCTTTGTCTCAAACCAAACTATCTTTGGCTTCGTCCTGTGACGAACTTTTCCCGTTCGACTTGCTCGGGCTTGATCGGTCATGTTCTTGTTTGATTGTTGATCGGTCAGCTCTACGGTCAGCGGAGAATGGGAAAGGGGCGTTACAAAAAGGTAGTATCAGAGCCAGGTTCTAATGGCGACAATAAATGAATGATATCTTCACTGACCGACGGTTTAGTTCGGGGTCTGGCACTGTGTACTACCAAGCAGGTATGTGGTTCCGTTCTGCGTCGGTCAATGAATCTCTCTTCCAAGCAAGAAACCATTTTTGTCCAATTCATTGTATTCAACCAAACCACTCCCTCTAACTTCTCTCTAGCTCTCTCTCTCTCGACATTCTCTCTCACACTCAACCCACATGCATCAAAGAAACACAGAAAACTCATCTAACTTCATGAATCTTCAAGAAATGTTCTTGGTTTGTTCTTGAAGCCCTTAATACCTTCTATCACAAGAAAAGCCATATCTCCCTCAATATAAATCCAAATCCACTTCTGCAAAGTCCTATAGCTTCATCTCTCCCTCCTCCAACCCAAATCGAGAACCGCTGACCGACTTACAGAGTTTCCATGTGTTTCGGCCCTAGGACATGACCCCGTATTCTCCGAACCACACACCTACCGGCGTCACCCGATAGGTTAACACCATAACCAGAATCACGGTGATCCGGTTAGGTAAAACCCGAGGATCCAATCGGGTCGGAAGTACCAGAACGTAATCAAAACCTAAGCTTGCAGAATCTAACGCACCCTAGAAGTCATTCTAGGGCTAAACCGTAAGGTACATGCCTAAGTAACCTTATTTCTAGGAGGAAGTGATATCGAGATTAAGTTAAAAGAGGTCTAACCGTTCCAGTGTTGTTAAGGTTATTGATGTAGGACGTGATGGGCGATTGACGCGGACACGAGACCGAACCCGAGAGACGAGTAGTTATATCATGAAGCAGTATGACCCGAGCCTGCAAGAAAGTTAGTGTGGATTCAGAAAATAGTTTGGGTATCAGTGGCAGAGGAAATCAAGACGAATTAGTTGAAGAGTTAGTGAAGATATTCAGAAGCACCAAAGTCAGTGGAAGCATCCATTTGAGGGAAATAGTGGGAAGAACAGTTCTGGAGTCAACAAAGCGTGGAGATCAGCGATCGAGGAGGATCGAGGCTTGCATGAGTATGGCGGTTTAGTTGGAAGGAAGAAAATCGATATGTCAATCGAGGCGGTAATTATTGAAAACAAGTTAAGCGACGGGAATGGAGGGCGAGTTATTATTGTGTGATCGGGGAAGCCTGGAGCATTGATCGGCGCAGAGAAATGTATGAAGCGAAACATAGCAATTGAGTTAGAATTGGTGGATTTGAGAGTCAGAGATAGAATCGATGAAGCAATCAAATGGAGGGAGAGTCGGTATTCTGCCATTCGCGGAGGTTGAAGCAAAGTGGAGAAGTCAAAAGTGTCGATTCAAGACGATCGTCAGTTGGCGCAAAAAGTTTGAGGAATCAGCATGGATCCTTCCGACAAAATCAGTGGTTGGGGGATCAAAGTTGAATCAGAAGTTTGGTGAAACAATCAAAGAAGGAGAAGAAGAAGAAGGCGGCCAGAAGAAGGAGGAGGAGGAGGAGCCGAGAAGAGGAGAAGCCGGGAGAAGAAGAAGAAGCCGGATAGAGGAGAGAAGAAGGAGGAGCCGGAGGGGAGAGAGAGAGGGAGGAGAGAGAGAAATTGAGGAGCGAGAGAGAGAAAAATAGAAGAAAGATGGGGAAAGGAATATTACTACGTCGGAATATTTCGAAGAATATTCTTCGGAAAGGAATTTTTCCGACGTAATAATCTTCCCGATAAACCGGATTTCTTTTATTTAGAAATAGGATAGACGGTTGTAGTATCCATCATATGAGGGTTATCCGGAGGTTCGGAATCATTCGGTCAACGGTGCGGGTCAAGGACGTGTCAAAGCAACGGAGGTTCGGGGAAGGTACGGTTTAGCATCGGGTTTGTGTCGGGTCTCGGAGTTCCATCAATCCATCCATCCGTCGTCATAACACTGTGAGTCGGCTCGCAAACTCTTAGATTCATATAGACCAGGATTTGATAAACCGTAGTATTAGGTTGCATACCCGATAACTAATCTGAATCGTAATTAATAAATAATTGGACGTTTAATGGTAAACCGGATAGGACCGAATAAGCATTCTAGGGTTTAAAGAATTAAATGGATAACCAATTGTGTGCCGCTAGGTTGTTAGTAAAGATTGATTGTTGCATTCATATAGACCGTTTTTTAGGACCGTATATGCATATATATGTATAAGAACGATAATTAATGAATCTATATACGAGAATTAAGACGACCTTAAAATATGAGTTAAACCTAAACGAACGTATAGAATATTATAACGGGATCAGAGTTTAGGTTTAATAGCGGGAGCGGGTAATGAACTTAATTAATTAATAATGAGACGTCGGGGAGTTAGTAAGTTTACTAACTCCAAACCGACGGATCGAGGAGTTAATAAAAGATATATAAAATGAGTAATTAAGGAAGTGGTGTGAGTGGTAACCCGTCTACGGGTTAGCAATCCGCTAACCCAAGGTAGCAGATAAGAAAGGATTAAAAGACTTAGAAACCCTAATAGGCCTGCTTGTGTGGTGTTGTTGTGATTTATTGTGATTGTGTGATTATTGTGCTGTTGTTGTGAGCTTTGTGTGCATGCTTGTTAGACTGCTCGGTGTTGGGCCGAGCAGTTGTTGTGGACACTTACTCCGGTCACGGGACCGGGTAAGTTAGTTGGTGCTGACTAGGTATCTTACCCAGTCAGAGCGGTGGATTTGGTAGAGTAGTGGCTTGCGGAATGGGTTGGAATTTATTATTATTATTGTTTATTGAGTGATCTGTGCTAGAGTCCCAGCGAGTCTGCGTGTTTACTTTTCTGCACTAGGACTCTAGGGTGCGTTAGATTCCACAAGCCTAGGTTTTCTTTTACGTTCCGGTACTTTCGACCCGATTGGATCCTCGGGTTTTACCTGACCGAATCACGGTGATTCTGGTTATAATGTTAACCTATCGGGTGATGCCGGTAGGTGTGTGATTCGGAGAATACGGGGTCATGTCCTAGGGCCGAATTACATGGAAACTCTGGCTATCTAGCGGTAGTCCGAGTCACCGCGTATCAATGGACAGAGAACGGTGTCCTATACGTGGGTCCTTGTGTGCACGTGTAGGAGTCGAGGGTTAGTTGCTATATAGGGGACGATGTAAACCCGTGGAAGTTACCGAGATCGTAGGGCCCAGTGTTGTTTGTTATTCCTTTTGTTGCGCGATAGATAGATCGAGTCCAATCGAGGACATGTGCCGCAGTGCCTTCGATTTCCCTATTTCTATTTATCTTGGCTCGATTGTGTGTGTTTGGGTTTATCACGACGTGGTAGTGCGTGTTCGACCATTTATTCCTGCTGATTGTTATTTTGGGTTTTGGGGCAGGAATCTGTAGTTTTAGATAGATGAGAAGCCGTTAGTGGGGAGCCGATTCACTTGGTGATCTTAGATCGCTCATTAGACTCTTTTTGTGTTTTTTTCAGGTTTAGCAGCGACGGACGCGGGAGGTCCTCGGTGTAGCTTCGGGTTTCTTGTGACGGGTTTTGATTCGGGGTTTTGGATGTTTTTATTTCGGTTCGGCAGCTGCGCTATTTCGTGATTTTGATTGTTTATGTGTTTATATTGATGATTGTTTGTAAAAACCCGTTAAACGTTGTATTCAACGTTTGATTACTTAAGAATGAAATGGTTTCCTTGACATGAGGTTTTAAGTCCGAACCGACACAACTCGTTGAAGTAGTGCAAGTAGTACTGCTTGCGCTACGGATATGAGGATAGCGGAGTCGAAGATAGATCGGTACGAGCCTTTTGTCTCAAACCGAACTAACTTTGGCTTCGTCCTGTGGCGAACCTTTCCTGTTCGACTTGCTCGGGTTCGATCGGTCATGTTCTTGTTTGATTGTTGACCGGTCAGCTCGACGGTCAGCGGAGAATGGGAAAGGGGCGTTACAGAAAGGTGGTATCCGAGCCAGGTTTCGATACTGGGATCAGTTAGGTTGTGGGTGATCCATGTTCGGACCGACTTCTCCAGAGAACGGTTACAGAAAGGTGATATCATTCATTTAAACGGAACAGGTGTGAAGAGAAGTGAGGGGTGGAGGCTTCTTTATATAGCCAAAGTGAAGCGATCTCCACCTTCCACTTGTCTCCTCTTCCTCTCCATCTTAAGCCACGATCTCACCACCAAAAACCATCCCCGAATATGTAACCTGGCTCTGATACCACCTTTCTGTAACGCCCCTTTCCCATTCTCCGCGGACCGTGGAGCTGACCGGTCAACAATCAAACAAGAACATGACCGATCAAACCCGAGCAAGTCGAACGGGAAAAGTTCGCCACAGGACAAAGCCAAAGTTAGTTCGGTTTGAGACAAAAGGCTTGCACCGATCTACCTTCGACTCCGCTATCCTCATATCCGTAGTACAAGCAGTACTACTTGCACTGCTTCAATGAGTTGTGTCGGTTCGGACTAAAACCTCATATCAGGGAAATAATTTCATTTCTGAGTAATCAACGTTGAGTACAATGTTTAATAGAATTTCACAAACAACCGTCCAATCAAATATACAAAGAAATCAACACACGAATAATAATAACGTCGAACCGAGAAAACACCCGAAAATCCCGAATCAAATCCCATCACAAGCAACCCAAAACCACACCGAGGACCTCCCGCGTCCGTCGCAGCTAAACCTGAAAAACACAAAAGAGTCTAATGAGCGATCTAATATCACCCAGTGAATCGGCTCCCCACTAAAGGCTTCTAATCTATCTAGCGTATACAAATCCCGCCCCAAAACCCAAAATAACAATCAACAAGAATAAACGGTCGATCACGCACTACCACGTCGTGATAAACCCACAACACACAATACATGCCAAGATAAAGAGAATTCAGGAAATCGAAGGCACTGCGGCGCATGTCCTCTATTGCACTCGATCTATCTATCGCGCAATAAAGGAATAACAAAGCAACACTGGGCCCTACGATCTCGGTAACTTCCACGGGTTTACATCGTCACCTATATGGTAACTAACCCACGACTCCTAGACGTGTACACAAGGTCCCACGAATAGGACACCGTTCTCTGTCCATCGATACGCGGTGACTCTTACTACCCCTAGATAGTCCGAGTTTCCATGTGATTCGGCCCTAGGACATGACCCCGTATTCTCCGAATCACACACCTACCGGCGTCACCCTATAGGTTAAAACCATAACCAGAATCACCATGATCCGGTTAGGTAAAACCCGAGGATCCAATCGGGTCGGAAGTACCGAAACGTAATCAAAACCTAGGCTTACGGAATCTAACGCACCCTAGAGTCCTAGTGCAGAAACGTAAACACGCAGACTCGCTGGGACTCTAACACAGATCACGCAATCAATAACAGCAATAATAATTCCAACCATTCCGCAAGCCACTACACTATCAGTATCACCACTCTGACTAGGTAAGATACCTAGTCAGCACCACTAACTTACCCGGTCCCGAGACCGGAGTAAGTGTCCACAACAACTGCTCGGCCCAACACCGAGCAGTCTAACAAGCCTGCACACAAAGCTCAACACAGCACAAACATAACAATCAAACACACAATCGCAATCAATCACACAATCACCACAAGCAGGCCTATTAGAGTCTCTAAGTCTTTTAATCATTTCTTATCCGCTACCTTGGGTTAGCGGATTTCTAACCCGTAGACGGATTTCAACACACACCACTTCCTTATTTAACCCATTCTAGATATCTTTTATTAAATCCTCGATCCGTCGGTTTAGAGTTAGTAAACTTACTAAGTCCCCGACGTCTCATTATTAACTTAATTGATTCATTACCCAATCCCGCTATTAAACCTAAACCCAATCCCGTTACAATATTCTATAGGCCCGTTTAGGTTTAACTCATGTTTTAACGTCGTCTTAATTTCCGTATATAGATTCATTAATTATCGTTCTTATGTAATATATATATATATATATGCATATACAGTCCTAAACAACGGTCTATATGAATGCAACAAGCAATCGATTGTAACAACCTAGCGGCACACAATTGGTTATCCATTTAATTCTTTAAAACCCTAACATGCTTATTCAGTCCTAACCGGTTTATCGATAAACGTCCAATTATTTATTAATTACTATTCATTTTAATTAACGGGTATGCAACCTAATACTACGGTTTAGTAACTTCCGGTCTATACGAATCTACGAGTTTGTGAGCCGACTCACTGTGAAGTAGTCGCGGAATGACGGCTCGATGCGAATGTGAATTCCCGAGATGCCTGAACTTTCGAACCTCGAACTCCGAATCCCGAACACACCTGAAACCTCGGAATGGCCATGAACCAAGCGTTGACCGGCTTGGTCTCCGGCGTTGACCGACGGTTGACCGCGTTGACCGGCGGTTGACCGCGTTGACCGGCGGTTGACCGTTGACCCGTGCGTTGACCGTTGACCCGCACTTGACCTTGGTGATTCCGAACCTCCGGATAACCCTCATATAATGGCTACTACAACCGTCTATCCTATTTCTAAATAAAAGAAATCCGGTTTATCGGGAAGATTATTACGTCGGAAAAATTCCTTTCCGAGGAATATTCTTCGGAATATTCCGACGTAGTAATATTCTTTTCCCCATATTTCTTCTATTTTTCCCTCTCTCCCTCCTCCATTTCTCTCTCTCTCTCTCCCCTACGGCTCCTCCTTCTTCTCTCCTCCCTCCGGCTTCTTCTTCTTCTCCCGGCTCCTCCTCCTCCTCCTTCTTCTTGCCGCCTCCTTCTTCTTCTTCTTCCTCCCTTCTCCCTCTCTTTTCACTCTCTTCTTTCTCTCTTCTTTACTACTCTTGTTGAGAAGTGTTTTTGGTGTGAAGAGAAGTGAGGGGCGGAGGCTTCTTTCTATAGCCAAAGTGAAGAGATCTCCACCTTACACTTGTCTCCTCTTCCTCTCCATCTTAAGCCAGGACCTCACCACCAAAAACCATCCACAAACAATGCATTTGATCACCCACCATCCATTTGTAGCCTTCTCCATGTAACCCTTAGATTGATGACAACACATCTTTTAGGTTCATGCACCTAAGAAGCTTCTAAAATTCTTGGGCTCAAATTTCGTGGCCCATGCTTCATTCTGAGCTGGATTTGGGTCCAATATAATCTTAGTGATTGGCCCTAAATACCCTGGTTCAAGCCCAAGCTCCAAAGAATTTATTTTAGATTTTTAGCCACTAATTACTCCTTAATTGTATAAAAATTATAAATTCATCTAGGAGTCAAATCCTGCTGAATCCTTTAGATGGTCTTCTCGCTTGCCCGAACATTGTATCGGTTTATCGGAAAAACTGGTTGTACGTTTAATATTTTAGAACGTCTCTGGCTGATCCCATAAATCCTAAAACCTCCATAATAAGATTCTCCATGCTATTGTATGAATTTATCATTTCGAATCGCTCCGTTCGGACTTACGCAGCTCCGGTTATGAATTTTTGAAGTTTCTTCGGGTTTGTCGGTTTCCATTCCCGACAAGCCGAAAAACACATTTTCGCTCCGAATCTTTCAATTCTGATCTTCTAAACATTCTTTATGTTGAAACATAAGAATATTTGGCCCGTCACGGCTTCCGTATCGAACTTTGGCAAAATTACCATTTTACCCCCGACTTTGGTAAAATGACAATTTTGCCCCGGTTGATTTTCTGCTGCCCGTTGACCGTATTTTGGATACGGGGTATCACATTCTTCCCCACTTACAGGAATTCGGTCCCCGAATTCTCCGTCACTGACAAACTTCAAATCGGTTCCGGACCCTTTAAGTCACTTCATCACTCCACTTCGACGCTTCTATACTCGAACACTGCTGTATACCACTGGCTTCCACATCATTCAGATCCGCTTCACTCTTAACTGACTCCATCGGTCTCGATCCTTAACTTAACTCTGGTTGCCTTCTCTGCTCTGATTCCCACTTTCGTCTTCCCCACTTTGCCTCGACCTCCACATTCCTTTGAATTGTGACTTCTTTCTTTCTTTCTGGGACACTCTTCAAAAATCTGATCACTTATTCCTTTCTGACTGCTGCCCACAACAACACTGATCCTTCTTTCCCAAATCTTTTTGCTAACTTAATTATGAGTTAAACCTAACATACTCATATAATGACACATATATGGGATAGCTGATCCTTCACATCTTTAAAATATGAGTTACAAGGTTCTATTCCCGTTTCTTAGCATGGAACCCTTTTTGTACGGTCAGCTCGTCGTTCAGCGAAACCTGGCTCTGATACCACCAAAGGTGGTATCAGAGCATGGTTCTGCATGGGTTTCGAAACATTTCATTTTTAAGTGTTTTCCGTGTTTTATCGATTCACATGGAAACCCGAATCACTGACCGACGGTTTAGTTCGGACTCGATAAAAAACGGAAAACACTCAAGAATGAAACGTTTCGAAACCCATGCAGAACCATGCTCTGATACCACCTTTATGTAACGCCCCTTTCCCATTCTCCGCTGACCGTCGAGCTGACCGGTCAACAATCAAACAAGACCATGACCGATCGACCCCGAGCAAGTCGAACGGGAAAAGTTCGTCACAGGACGAAGCCAAAGTTAGTTCGGTTTGAGACAAAAGGCTCGCGCCGATCTATCTTCGACTCCGCTATCCTCATATCCATAGTACAAGCAGTACTACTTGCACTACTTCAATGAGTTGTGTCGGTTCGGACCAAAACCTCATATCAGGGAAACAATTTCATTTTCAAGTAATCAAACGTTGAATACAACGTTTAACGGGTTTTACAACAAACATCAATATAAACACATAATCAATCAACAAAAACCAATAAAAAACACGAAATAGTGCAGCTGCCGAACCGAAATAAAACACCCAAAACCCCGAATCCAATCCCGTCACAAGCAACCCGAAACCACACCGAGAACCTCCCGCGTCCGTCGCTGCTAAACCTGAAATACACAAAAAGAGTCTAATGAGCGATCTAAGATCACCCAGTGAATCGGCTCCCCACTACAGGCTTCTAATCTAACTAGAATCAACGAATCCCGCCCCAAAACCCAAAATAACAATCAGCAGGAATAAACGGTCGATCACGCACTACCACGTCGTGATAGACCCACAACAACAATCAATGCCAAAGATAAAGAGAATTAAGGGAAATGGAAGGCATTGCGGCACATGTCCTCGATTGGACTCGATCTATCTATCGCGCAATGAAAGAAATAATAAAAAATCACTGGGCCCTACGATCTCGGTAACTTCCACGGGTTTATATCGTCACCTATATGGCAACTAACCCACGACTCCTAAACGTGTACACAAGGTCCCACGAATAGGACACCGTTCTCCGTCCATCGATATGCGGTGACTCCTGTTACCCCCGGTAACCTGAGTTTCCATGTGATTCGGCCCTAGGACATGACCCCGTATTCTCCGAATCACACACCTATCGGCGTCACCCGATAGGTTAACACCATAACCAGAATCACCGTGATCCGGTTAGGTAAAACCCGAGGATCCAATCGGGTCGGAAGTACCGGAACGTAAACAAAACCTAGGCTTGCGGAATCTAACGCACCCTAGAGTCCTAGTGCAGAAATATAAACACGCAGACTCGCTGATACTCTAGCAAAGATCACGCAGTCAATATCAATAATAATAGCAAACCCCAACCATTCTGCAAGCCTCATCACTACCAATCTCACCGCTCTGACAAGGTAAGATACCTATTCAGCACCACTAAATTACCCGGTCCCGTGACCGTAGTAAGTGTCCACAGCAACTGCTCGGCCCAACACCGAGTAGTCTAATAAGCCTGCACACAAAGCTCACAACAGCAACATAATAAACACGCAATCACAATCAATCACACAAACACACGATCACCACAAGCAGGCCTATTAGGGTTTCTAAGTCTTTTAATTCATTCTTATCCGCTACCTTGGGTTAGCGGATTGCTAACCCGTAGACGGCTTACAATACACACCACTTCCTTAATTAACCCATACTAGATATCTTTTATTAACTCCTCGATCCGTCGGTTTAGAGTTAGTACACTTACTAACTCCCCGATGTCTCATTATTAATTAACTTTATTCATTACCAATTCCCGCTATTAACCTAAACCCCGATCCCGTTACAATATTCTATACGCCTGTTTAGGTTTAACCATATTTTAATATCGTCTTAATTCCCGTATATATATTCATTAATTACCGTCCTTAATACATATATATGCATATACGGTCCTATTCAAACGGTCTATATGAATGCATCAATCAAATGTTACTAACAACCTAGCGGCACACAGTCGTTTAACCTTTTAATTCTTTAACCCTATCGTGCTTATCTGATCCTAACCGGTTTATCATTAACGTCCAATTATTTATTAATTACTATTCATTTTAATTAACGGGTATGCAACCTAATACTACGGTTTAGTAATTCCCGGGCTCTATGTAACTAAGGGTTTGTGAGCCGACTCACAGTGAGGTAGTCGCGGAACGACGGCTCGATGCGAATGTGAATCCCGAGACGCCCGAATCGAATCCCTAACTCCCGAATATCGAACTCCGAACCCCGAACACTCCTGAAATCTTAGAATGGCCATGAACCAAGCGTTGACCGGCTTGGTCTCCGGCATTGACCGACGGTTGACAACACATCTTTTAGGTTCATGCACCTAAGAAGCTTCTAAAATTATTGGGCTCAAATTCCGTGGCCCATGCTCCATTATGAGCTGTATTTAGGTCCAATATAATCTCAGTAATTGGCCCTAAATACCCTGGTTCAAGCCCAAGCTTCAAAGAATTTATTTTGGATTTTTAGCAACTAATTACTCCTTAATGGTATAAAAATTATAACTTCATCTAGGAGTCAAATCCTTCTGAATCCTTTCACCAATATCTTCTAAATATTCTAATGGAGCTGTGGTCAAAATCTCATAATTTTTGGTGGACTTTAAATTGTCTTCTCGCTTGCCCGAACATTGTATCGGCTTCTCGGAAAAACTGGTTGTACGTTTAATATTTTAGAACATCTCTGTCTGATCCCATAAATCCTCAAACCTCCATAATAAGATTCTACATGCTATTTTATGAATTTAGCATTTTGAATCGCTCCGTTCGGACTTACGCAGCTCCAGTTATGAATTTTTGAAGTTTCTTCGGGTTTGTCGGTTTCCATTCCCGAGAAGCCGAAAATCACATTTCCGCTCCGATTCTTCCAATTCTGATCTTCTAAACATTCTTTATGTTGAAACATAAGAATATTTGGCCCGTCTCGGCTTCCGTCTCAAACTTTGGAAAATTTACCATTTTACCCCCGACTTTGGTAAAATGACAATTTTGCCCCCGGTTGACTTTCTGCTGCCCTTTGACCGTATTTCGGATACGGGGTATTACATTCTTCTCCACTTACAGGAATTCGGTCCCCGAATTCTCCGTCACTGACAAACTTCAAATCGGTTCCGGACCCTGTAAGTCACTTCATCACTCCACTTCGACACTTCTATACTCGAACACTGCTGTATACCACTGGCTTCCACGTCATTCAGATCCGCTTCACTCTTAACTGACTCCATCGGTCTCGATCATTAACTTAACTCTGGTTGCCTTCCCTGCTCTGATTCCCACTTTCGTCTTCCCCACTTTGCCTCGACCTCCACATTCCATTGAATTGTGACTTCTTTCTTTCTTTCTGGGACACTCTTCAAAAATCTGATCACTTATTCCTTTCTGACTGCTTCCCACAACAACACTGATCCTTCTTTCCCAAATCTTTTTGCTAACTCATCGTACTGAAGGAATGTTTAGATGAATCCTGATTCAATTCTCTGATTCAGATTAGCCTAAACATGCGGATCTAGGTTCTCTTGATTAGAAACAATTGTTGATCTCACCTTTTACCTGTTTTGTGCAGCGGAAAGGGAGAACAGGTCAGAGATCAGAGAGCCACCAAGGGATGGATCCTCCAAAGGTTCACACACGCACGCAAAGGAATCTGGCTGCTAGACCACGAGGAGGGAGGCGACAGAGAGATAGAGAGAGGCGCAGACTTGGAGAGAATTAGAGAGCTAGGTCAGGTTTTATTCATTTAAAACCTGTCTTAGTTCTCATGGGCTTTCGGGCCCAATTCTCGGTCTTATTATTTCCTAGGCATTCACGCACTGTGTCGATCGACACACCTTGTGTATCGATCGACACACGATTGCTGAACCCTTTAATCTCTAAGTACAGTAAATGCCTAGCACTTTTACCGTACTTCTGTCAATCCGTTCCTACACATTTTCCTGTAAGCTTAGGCGTGTGACCCATATGGGATCATATAATAAAGGTAATAAGTCCAAGACTTATAGATCATGAGCGGACTCTAGCAAGCCATCATGACCCCCAGTATTATATGACTTATGTCTGATCATTGACATACTCTTACTTTCTAGAGACAGTACCGAGATTACTGGACACAATTCCAACAATCTCCCACTTGTACTGGAATCTCTGTATTCATAATCCTTTTGTCACAATATCTCGATTAGTCATAAGGCAAGATTGGTGTCATCCTTATAAAGCCTAATCTTGTTCATCGGACTCTGATTCGATACTGACAATCCAAACGACTCGGGACAGTCCGTTTGAGCATGGCCATGCATTTTCCAGTATTCAAATCTCCGATTGGCCTAGAGATATTCACTCCATTTATATTGGAGGGACAAATCCCGTCTTGTTCCATCACTGTAAACTACTCATTTCATAATGTACCCAAACAAGGTCCTTATAACTATCGCAGAACGACAGCGTTAGACAATGATCAAAGTGCATCAGTCCATGTGCAGTCACATGCATGCGAACTCAGGTCTAAGGACTATACTCTATAGTCGTAGTAAGAATCTCTTATGACACAGATATAAATATCCTGAAGAGTTCTTATAAGCGGGTCTTGTCCGGTCGTATGTTCCCCAACATACACCTATGTACTGACTTTGATGCCGCGCATCTATGACACACTGAGACTTTGTCATAAGTCACGTACCAATCCAGTCTCACACGGTTGTTGGTGTTCCAATTTCAACAACCTTCAACTAGGGACATAATGATATAAGTCATTTATCAAATATAGGGTCTCATGATCAAGCTAAATGACTTTGATAACTCAAGATCAAGTCATTTACTTCGATGACCTATAAAATGGTTTATATCACTTTGGAACGATTATTTCATCACAGTTAAAATAATCTTGAAATAATAATTTCATTAAACATCTTAAATGTTATTTCAAGAACATATCCAATAACTAAATAAAGCCCTTTAATAACTCCCACTGAAATTAAGACTACATCTTAATTTCACTTATCCTACAGCAACAGTCCGCGACTCGTGCTTAGGCCTAAGGAGTGGCTTTGTTAATAGATTAGCAACGTTCTCATTCGTTGAAACTTGCTGATCTACTTAACATCTCTGTCATTTATCTCACGGAATAGGTTACACCTATTCTCAAGGTGTTTGGACCTCTGATGTGCAGCTAGTCTTATCAATGCTGGGAATCACATCGAGTTCAGTGATGAACTCTTCTTTCCAAACAGCCTCTTTCGCCGCTATCCAAACTGCGAAATGTTCAGCTTAAGTCATGGAGTCAGCAACAGTGCCTTGCACCGCCAGACAGACACAAGATATAACCGGACTGTGACCGGAAATCATCTTTGTCCGTTGGAAACTTGCCTTTCAGACTTTACCGACTCATAGCACCTCACTTTCTCCGTAACTCAAGAATTTATCCTTAGTATTCCTCAAATACTTTAGGATATTCTTTACGGCAATCCAGTGATTCTTTACTGGATTTGACTGGTCTTTACTTGTCTTGCTTAACATTAAAGCAACATCAAACAAGTACGTTTCATGGCATGCATGATAAATCCAATTGCCGACGCATATGGAATCTTATCCATGCATTTAAGCTCAGCAGTTATCGTAGGACACTGTATCTTGCTTAACGTAATGCCATGTGACATTTGCATAAAACCCTTCTTGGAATGCTGAAAACGTGTAGGACTTTGTCGGGATAAGAATCCTGACTTTGTCTTACCAGCTCTTTCGGATCTCTATCTTTAGATCCAAAATCCAAGAACATACGTGGCTTTACCCATGTCAATCATTAGAACCAACTCCCAAGCCAGTCCTTAACCGACTGCAGCATTGGGACGTCATTTCCGAGAATCAGTATGTCATCGACATACAATATGAGAAATGCAATATCGCTCCCACTAATCTATTAGTAAACGCACAGTTCCAAGTCGTTCCTGTTCAAGTCAAAACCTTGACTAATTCAACAGAACGAAGATTACAACTCCGATATGTTTGCTTCCATCCATGAATGGATCGATGAAGCTAACTTACATAAAATGTAATTTTTCGGAGAGTCCGGGCTCACTATCGCTTCTTTGAATTTCGCAGATTCGTCGCTTTCAATGATCATCAGATCATGCGAACTTTCAATGATTATCAGGTTCAACTAATGACGAGAAATCACTCTCGGATTAGTAACTGATTCATTCATATCTGCGAACTTCAGGCTCCAGAGGTGTAGATTTCAATGATTATCAGGTTCAACTAATGACAAGAAATCACTCTCGGATTAGTAACTGATTCATTCATATCTGCGAACTTCAGGCTCCACAGGTGTAGATTCTACAGGAATCTGTAAATCCATCCGTTGCTCTCCCTCAACAGGTTGAGCAGCCTCCTGTATGTCTCGAATTTCTTCGAGTTATACTTTTACTCCCACTGTTCTTCTTGGAAAGTAACTTCCCTTCTTAGAAAACAGAATGGACGTAAAAGTAACACGCCTTAGTTTCCCTAGGACAACCAGCGAAGTAGCTCAACTACAAATATTCAGTAAAGACGAATTTGGATCGATTCCAATCCACATTTACGTGGTGTCTTTCAACTGATATTGGTGGAACCTTTTCAGCGTAAACTTAGATATTTCTAGAGCGTTATTCTTAAATAATATCATGGAAGATTCGTGTGACTCATCTTTAATCATTTCTAATAAGATCTGATTCTTTCTCAGAGAAAAACCTTCAGGTTTTCAGGAGAAATGAGCTGTGAAACGATTTCACACTCATTCAGATGATCACACAATCAATGACTTAAGTATTCTCACTCGTGATTTAATCCAGAGTCTTAATACTTTTGTCATTCAGATCCTATACTTCATTCTGGAACTCTTTCGACCATGTCAAAGAATTCCGACTTGTGTCTCATCAAATGAACACAGTCACACTCACTGAAGTAATCAGTAGAGACAATGAAGTACAGGAGATTTTCTCTGGCATTACTGCTCATTGGGCCACATACATGAGTATGTTCCAGGTCCAATAAGCCTTTGGGCCTTTCTCTAGCTCGGCTAAGATAGGCCCTTTACCTTTTGGTCTAGTAAACAGAATTCAAGTCTCATAAGATATTTTATCAAATGAGCCCAACAGTCCATGACTATGGGATTTCTGAATCCGACTTACTCTATGTGACCAAGACTTTATGCCAAGAAAAATCAGGTTTAATTCATCAGATTTAAACCAATTCGGTATTTATGTTACATTTAGGCACTCTATGGTTTAAGATATAAAACCCATTCCATGAATAGGGTGCTACAATTAATATTTCATTAAGATCAAAAGAACAAAACTTGTCTTTTATCAAAATGAAAAACATTCAAATTCTTACAAGAAAATGAAAGACAACTCTGCTTAAAGCAGGTACATTGTAGCAATTACTTAATACAAAACCAAGCCTCAAAGGGATCTATAAGTGAAAAACCCTACGGCTGAGGCAGCATCCCAAGCTCCTTCCAGACATGTAGTTTCACTTGCCCTTCCTTCAACGTTCTACTGTTGCTTAGGCTCTGCATATTATCACAAATATCAGTGCCACAACCAGTATCCAATACCTTTAAGGTAGAACTTGAAGTAATAACATGAATACCTGAGGAAGTAGTCTCATACATCAACTTCAACTCCTCATCATCTTCCATGAATTTAATGCAATTTCTCTTCCAATGCCCTGTCTCCTTACAGTAGCAGCACTTACCAACGTAAGAGGTATCTGACTCGGGCTCAGAAGACACACGCTTGCCATGATTCAAAATCTGGACAACTTTGTCTTCACCCTTGTCAGCATTAGGTTTAGTAAACCTACCCTTCTCATTCATGAGATTGTACAGGGTACTCTTCACGTTTGGCTCAACTGTCTTGAGCATATCATGCAGTTCAGTCAGCGTCTTCGTTAAGCCTTTCTTGATATAGTTCCTTCTGAACTTATCATAGCTTGACGGCAGTGACTGCAGAATGATCTCAGTTGCCAATTCTTGGCTAACTGGATAATCCAGTTTCCTCAGGTTATCAATGTAACCCATCATTTTACTGACATGAGGACTCACTGGATGATCATTTGGTAGCTTGCAGCTAGTGAGAGACTTAACCAACTGGTATCTCTCCACTCTTACCTGCTCCTGAAATTTCAATTTCAGGCTGCTGATCATCTCTATTGGCGACTCCATGTTCTCATATTGCTTCCGCAAATCTGAGTCCATGGTAGCCAACATCAGACCACGCACATCTACCGCATCATTATAATGCTTATTCCAAGCATCATATACTGCATGGGAGGCATTGGACCCGATCCTCACGGGGAGAGCTCTCTCAAGAACATAGTCCTTTCTCTCCTGTCTGAGGACTAGCCTCAGGTTCCGCGACCAAGTCAAGAAATTTGATCCGTTCAGCTTGTCCATCTTAAGGACAGACCGGATCGAGAAAGTGTTTTGATTGTTTGTGCTAGTCATAACTGAAAATTAAGATAAAAGGATTTTAGTTAATATGTTCAATATGATTAATCTCGTATTAAATTTAATATGATTAATCACGCATTATATTCAATAACATAAGTTACCCTCAATAGAATATAATGATTCCAAGATCCACATATAACTAAGATTAAAGTGGGCCACTGGCCGTCACCAAACCTCAGCTTATATCGGTAAGCCCTATGTCGGCTAATTATATCCGTGATATAACTCTTGGTTGTGAATCTGGGCCCGAGGCCCAATCCACTCTGATGTCTCAAGGCCCGGGACTCCCGATGGCCTAGTCAAGAAAACCAGACTATACAGTCATGTAATCATTAATGTCTGGGACTCCCAATGACATTTATGAATCACAAACCGTCTTATCCACGCAAAAGTAGACACCCTCACACTGTAAGGCCATGAATACAATTGAATGGGCTTCGACAGCTGACATAGACTGGGCAAGACATCCAACGCTTGATATTATTTGAGGTTCGTAGGTTTATTAAAATTTCATTCCCAAAATAGAAGATTACTATTTCGGGAAACTTTCTATTTTTGGAAACCTACTATTTTAGGAAACTTTCTAAAATTGGAAACTTTCTAACTTTAGAAATTTCTTTAAAATCCAAAACCCGCAAATCTAGAAACTTCTATTTTAAGAACCTTTCTAATTTCAAAATTTCGGAAACTTTAATTTAAAATCGACTTTATAATTTTATAAAATAAATTTTAAGTTAATCTGAAGAAAGACTCAAATAATTGGCCCAATTGTTTTAACTTCTTGGCCCGAGGCCCAAGAATTGGTCCATGTCCAAGACATGACCCAATTGTCCAATTAAATGACATAACCGGTCTGGTTCATTAAAATTGGTCTTAACCAAAATTAATTACTACGATGACCACAATTGTCAACCGGTTATTTACTAAACCGGATTTTCTCAATTTATTTGGTCCAACCAAATCAAATTAGAAAATCCTGGTTTAGGCACTAAATCCAATAATTATTTCGACATTGGATTTCTTATCCCGGTTTAACCAGAACTTAATAAATTTATTAAGTCTGTTTATTAAACCGTGACGGTTTAAGTTTTAATTAAATTAAACCGAGCCAAAACCCTAACCGCATCGATCGACGCTCTCAGCATCGATCCTGCATCGATCGTGCATCGATCCTGCATCGATCGATGCTCTCACGCGTGCACGAACGGTTAACAGATTTGGCCGAGAGATTCTCGCGAGATCCATGCGATCGTTTGATCGATCCATGCGATCGTGGTCAATCTCTCACGGTTGCAACGATCGATCCATGCATTGCATCGATCGATGCAATGCGATCTCAGTCGATGCAAAAAATCAGTTTAGGTCGAGATATGCGAAATCCATGCGATCGTTCGATCGATCCATGCGATTGCAGTCGATCTCTCGCGGTTGTATCGACCGATCCATGCGATCGTATCGATCGATCCATGCGATCACAGCCGATACTTCTTTATGAAAATCGCATTCCAAATCAATATAGCTTGGATTTGCGATTTCAAGTGTGTTTAGGTTTCAATTCCTTGTTGCTTAAGTGATTTCTCTTATCAGTAGTTGATTCAAAACACTTCTTAAACAAGAAAACAATCCTAAACTTGAATCTAAACAAGAAAAACCAGAACCAATAGCTCTGATACCACTGAAGGAATGTTTAGATGAATCCTGATTCAATTCTCTGATTCAGATTATCCTAAACATGCGGATCTAGGTTCTCTTGATTAGAAACAATTGTTGATCTCACCTTTTACCTGTTTTGTGCAGCGGAAAGGGAGAACAGGTCAGAGATCAGAGAGCCACCAAGGGATGGATCCTCCAAAGGTTCACACACGCACGCAAAGGAATCTGGCTGCTAGACCACGAGGAGGGAGGCGACAGAGAGATAGAGAGAGGCGCAGACTTAGAGAGAATTAGAGAGCTAGGTCAGGTTTTATTCATTTAAAACCTGTCTTAGTTCTCATGGGCTTTCGGGCCCAATTCTCGGTCTTATTATTTCCTAGGCGTTCACGCACTGTGTCGATCGACACACCTTGTGTATCGATCGACACACGATTGCTGAACCCTTTAATCTCTAAGTACAGTAAATGCCTAGCACTTTTACCGTACTTCTGTCAATCCGTTCCTACACATTTTCCTGTAAGCTTAGGCGTGTGACCCATATGGGATCATATAATAAAGGTAATAAGTCCAAGTCCTACATTCAACTCAACAACTCACTGAAACAATTAGTTTCATCCCGATCTATCCTCGATATCACTTTCCCATAGGAATATGGTTACTTAATCACGTACCCGACGGTTACTCGTGATTAAATAACAATACACTATAAGTCCGTTTCTCGTGAATTGATGGTTGAACACAATCATTCTTAGTCGGCTCAAAACTTGGAATAAAATCAAAAAATAAAAGCAACATTTTACCTTTCTAACAAAACCGAAGAAAAGCGATTATCACTACTCAAATTTCCGCACACTAGCAACCCAACGGTCTCTAAGACCCAAAACGATTCATCTATCAAAACCACGCATGCCAACAATACGCAAACTACCGCACAAACAAATTAATCAAACAATCAATCAAGCAATAAATGAAACAAGCAATTACCACACACATATTCACGCAATCTAATGATCGGTCGGATGCATCGTCAGTCCGGGTTCAGGTCATGATGAACGGTCGTCAGTTCCGCTCATCATTTAGTTTCACACAGTAATCCATTTGCTTTCAGAACCATCTAAATCATACAAATAGTTACTATGCGACTCAAAACGATCAGCTGAACACTCTGCATCCACCACATACATAAAACGATATATCATACATCATAAAGTTTTTAGTACATGGTTACGATCAGAGTCCGTACATAAAGCCGTCATCATATCCAAAAACCCATACGACGCCGCTGTACATCAGAAAAGTCAAAGACGACACGCAAAGTCGCCTATCTGCCGATCTATCTACAAGACAAAAATAGAGTTAGTGCCCCAACTTACCTGGCCTAACTACCCTATCCTAACCTAACGCCTCCAGCAAGACCAAAATGCCCAACACCACTGGCAAAACGGCTCGCTAAAGTATCCGCTGGCAGGTGCGCCGGGAGGGTGTGGTGGGTGTGCCTCTCGAGATGGCGCTCCGACATGCTGCGGCACGGCTATCGGACAGAGATAAGCATCGTGACCTGCGCGGCCACAAACCTGACAAACTGAGGTAGCTGCTGAGTGCGGTCCACGGTAACACGCGGATGCCTGGTGACCATAACCTCCACACAACTGGCAAGGAGAAGTCGGCTCTGTCGGCGATGACGGAGGATCCATAAAGCAATAAGGTGCAAGATGACCCTGTCCTCTACACAACTGGCAAGTACTCACTGGCTCGGGTCTAGTCGACTGAACGACCGGCAACTGAACAATGGGTGGCTGACTGGGCTCGGGGTCTCTGCGACTGGGTCCCGCTCGATAGTCCTCTGGTACTGGTACTCGGTATGGATCTCCACCGGGAGTATACTCACTTGATCTGATGGTAGGGCAAGTCAGTGCTCCGTGACCCTCGTGACCACAAAGCGGACAGCCGTCCGGTCCGGGCAATGGATGGTACGGCTCTCGAAGTTGCGGGTCTACTGCTCGGGGACACCAATACAAATGAAACTCACATACTCCACATCCGCTGCATGGTGTCCTCTCTGGTACTGCTGGTGGTGCCTCTATCACCTCAGCTGGCGGCGAAACTGACTCGAACTCTGACTCGGTAGATGCCGACGACATAAACATATCCAACGGCGTACGAGGTGATCCAGGTCGTAAGTATAGATGATGGTGAGGCCCGACCTGCTGCTCCAACACATCCCGAAGTATCGCTACCTGCTCATCCACCTGCTGCTCCCACTGCTCACGCTGCTCCGGGTCTACAGGCTCCTTATCCAAATCATAACCAAGTGGTAGCGTGGTCATCAGATAATCCTCCACTCGAAGCGGCAGGGGAAACTCGGGTGCCTCCATAAACGGTGCCTGATACATCGGTGGTGCATCTGATTCTGCAAGTATCTGTGGCACATCCGGCTCGGCCACTGTGGCGGCAACTGAAACTCTGCATCCGCTCCTCCCAGATAACCCATCATGTCTGCGTAAGGGTCTCGGCTGCCTGCATCATCCATCATCGTTGGAGGCAAAGGGTCTGGAAGAGGTGACCAATCTACCTGTGCTGCTCTAGCACCCTGCATCTGTCGCACTGGAACTAGCGGATGATCCGCCGTACGAGATCCTCGCGAATGACCTGGCGAAGCTGGATATCCCTGAAACTGAACCAACTGACCTTGCTCTGATCCGGCTGATCCCTGCTGACTCATATTGATCCGCTGATACTACTCGATGCGCACACACACACCCTTCCACTCCACCCAGGACACACTGCTGTAAGACTGCAATCAAAACACAAGGACAAGTTAGTACGCATAATACGAAAATTTCTACTTTCCCATCCCAACCCCGGGTTTAACGGACGCGGCTCGGTTTCCTAGTGGATGCTTGTGTGACACATTTAACTCGATAAAAAACGGAAAACACTCAAGAATGAAACGTTTCGAAACCCATGCAGAACCATGCTCTGATACCACCTTTATGTAACGCCCCTTTCCCATTCTCCGCTGACCGTCGAGCTGACCGGTCAACAATCAAACAAGAACATGACCGATCGAGCCCGAGCAAGTCGAACGGGAAAAGTTCGTCACAGGATGAAGCCAAAGTTAGTTCGGTTTGAGACAAAAGGCTCGCGCCGATCTATCTTCAACTCCGCTATCCTCATATCCATAGTACAAGCAGTACTACTTGCACTACTTCAATGAGTTGTGTCGGTTCGGACCTAAACCTCATATCAGGGAAACAATTTCATTTTCAAGTAATCAAACGTTGAATACAACGTTAAACGGGTTTTACAACAAACATCAATATAAACACATAATCAATCAACAAAAACCAATCAAAAACACGAAATAGTGCAGCTGCCGAACCGAAATAAAACACCCAAAACCCCGAATTAAATCCCGTCACAAGCAACCCGAAACCACACCGAGGACCTCCCGCGTCCGTCGCTGCTAAACCTGAAATACACAAAAAGAGTCTAATTAGCGATCTAAGATCACCTAGTGGATCGGCTCCCCACTACAGGCTTCTAATCTAACTAGAATCTACGAATCCCGCCCCAAAACCCAAAATAACAATCAGCAGGAATAAACGGTCGATCACGCACTACCACGTCGTGATAGACCCACAACAACAATCAATGCCAAAGATAAAGAGAATTAAGGGAAATGGAAGGCATTGCGGCACATGTCCTCGATTGGACTCGATCTATCTATCGCGCAATGAAAGAAATAATAAAACAACACTGGGCCCTAGGATCTCGGTAACTTCCACGGGTTTATATCGTCACCTATATGACAACTAACCCACGACTCCTAAACGTGTACACAAGGTCCCACGAATAAGACACCGTTCTCCGTCCATCGATACGCGGTGACTCCTGTTACCCCCGGTAACCTGAGTTTCCATGTGATTCGACCAATGTGATACCCCGTATCCAAAATACGGTCAACGGGCAGCAGAAAGTCAACCGGTGGCAAAATTGTCATTTTACCAAAGTTGGGGGTAAAATGGTAATTTTGCCAAAGTTCGAGACGGAAGCCGAGACGGGCCAAATATTCTTATGTTTCAACATAAAGAATGTTTAGAAGATCATAATTGGAATAATCGGAGCGGAAATGTGTTTTTCGGCTTGTCGGGAATGGAAACCGACAAACCCGAAGAAACTTCAAAAATTCATAACCGGAGCTGCGTAAGTCCGAACGGAGCGATTAGAAATTCTAAATTCATAAAATAGCATGGAGAATCTTATTATGGATGTTTGAGGATTGATGGGATCAGCCAGAGACGTTCTAAAATATTAAACATACAACCAGTTTTTCCGAGAAGCCGATACAATGTTCGGGCAAGCGAGAAGACCCTTTAAAGTCCACCAAAAATTATGCTATTTTGACCACAGCTCCATTATAAGATTTAGAAGATATTGATGAAAGGATTCAGCAGGATTTGACTCCTAGATGAAGTTATAAATTTTAGACCATTAAGGAGTAATTAGTGGCTAAAAATCCAAAATAAATTCTTTGGAGCTTGGGCTTGAACCAGGGTATTTAGGGCCAATTACTGAGATTATATTGGACCTAAATACAGCTCAGAATGGAGCTTGGGCCACGAAATTTGAGCCCAAGAATTTTAGAAGCTTCTTAGGTGCATGAACCTAAAAGATGTGTTGTCATCAATCTAAGGGTTGCATGGAGAAGGCTACAAATGGATGGTGGGTGATCAAATGCATTGTTTGTGGATGGTTTTTGGTGGTGAGGTCGTGGCTTAAGATGGAGAGGAAGAGGAGACAAGTGGAAGGTGGAGATCTCTTCACTTTGGCTATAAAAAGAAGCCTCCACCCCTCACTTCTCTTCACACCAAAAACACTTCTCAACAAGAGTAGTAAAGAAGAGAGAAAGAAGAGAGGGAGAAGAGAGGGAGAAGGGAGGAAGAAGAAGAAGAAGGAGGCGGCAAGAAGAAGGAGGAGGAGGAGGAGCCGGGAGAAGAAGAAGAAGCCGGAGGGAGGAGAGAAGAAGGAGGAGCCGGAGGAGAGAGAGAGAGAGAGAAATGGAGGAGGGAGAGAGGGAAAAATAGAAGAAATATGGGGAAAAGAATATTACTACGTCGGAATATTCCGAAGAATATTCCTCGGAAAGGAATTTTTCCGACGTAATAATCTTCCCGATAAACCGGATTTCTTTTATTTAGAAATAGGATAGACGGTTGTAGTAGCCATTATATGAGGGTTATCCGGAGGTTCGGAATCACCAAGGTCAAGTGCGGGTCAACGGTCAACGCACGGGTCAACGGTCAACCGCCGGTCAACGCGGTCAACCGTCGGTCAACGCGGCCAACCGTCGGTCAACGCGGTCAACCGTCGGTCAATGCCGGAGACCAAGCCGGTCAACGCTTGGTTCATGGCCATTCCGAGATTTCAAGAGTGTTCGGGGTTCGGAGTTTGATATTCGGGAGTTCGGGATTCGAGTCGGGCGTCTCGGGATTCACATTCGCATCGAGCCGTCGTTCCGCGACTACCTCACTGTGAGTCGGCTCACAAACCCTTAGTTACATAGAGCCCGTGAATTACTAAACCGTAGTATTTGGTTGCATACCCGTTAATTAAAATGAATAGTAATTAATAAATAATTGGACGTTAATGATAAACCGGTTAGGATCAGATAAGCACGATAGGTTTAAAGAATTAAAAGGTTAATTGATTGTGTGCCGCTAGGTTGTTAGTAACATTTGATTGATGCATTCATATAGACCGTTTGAATAGGACCGTATATGCATATATATGTATTAAGGACGGTAATTAATGAATCTATATACGGGAATTAAGACGACATTAAAATATGGTTAAACCTAAACGGGCGTATAGAATATTGTAACGGAATCGGGGTTTAGGTAAATAGCGGGAATGGGTAATGAATAAAGTTAATTAATAATGAGACGTCGGGGAGTTAGTAAGTTTACTAACTCTAAACCGACGGATCGAGGAGTTAATAAAATATATCTAGTATGGGTTAATTAAGGAAGTGGTGTGTATTGTAATCCGTCTACGGGTTAACAATCCGCTAACCCAAGGTAGCGGCTAAAAATGAATTAAAAGACTTAGAAACCCTAATAGGCCTGCTTGTGGTGATCGTGTGTTTGTGTGATTGATTGTGATTGCGTGTTTATTATGTTGTTGTTGTGAGCTCTGTGTGCAGGCTTATTAAACTGCTCTGTGTTGGGCCGAGCAGTTGCTGTGGACACTTACTCCGGTCACGGGACCGGGTAAGTTAGTGGTGCTGACTAGGTATCTTACCTAGTCAGAGCGGTGAGATTGGTAGTGTAGAGGCTTGCGGAATGGTTGGGGTTTGCTATTATTATTGATTTTGATTGTGTGATCTGTGTTAGAGTCCCAGTGAGTCTGCGTATTTACATTTCCGCACTAGGACTCTAGGGTGCGTTAGATTCCGCAAGCCTAGGTTTTGATTACGTTCCGGTACTTCCGACCCGATTGGATCCTCGGGTTTTACCTAACCGGATCACAGTGATTCTGGTTATGGTGTTAACCTATCGGGTGACGCCGGTAGGTATGTGATTCGGAGAATACGGGGTCATGTCCTAGGGCCGAATCACATGGAAACTCGGACTATCTAGGGGTAGTCCTAGTCACCGCGTATCGATGGACAGAGAACGGTGTCCTATTCGTGGGACCTTGTGTACACGTCTAGGAGTCGTGGGTTAGTTACCATATAGGTGACGATATAAACCCGTGGAAGTTACCGAGATCGTAGGGCCCAGTGTTGCTTTGTTATTCCTTTATTGCGCGATAGATAGATCGAGTCCAATCGAGGACATGCGCCGCAGTCCCTCGATTTCCTGAATTCTCTTTATCTTGGCATTGATTGTGTGTTGTGGGTTTATCACGACGTGGTAGTGCGTGATCGACCGTTTATTCTTGTTGATTGTTATTTTGGGTTTTGGGGCGGGATTTGTAGACGCTAGATAGATTAGAAGCCTTTAGTGGGGAGCCGGTTCACTGAGTGATCTTAGATCGCTCATTAGACTCTTTTGTGTTTTTCAGGTTTAGCAGCGACGGACGCGGGAGGTCCTCGGTGTGGTTTCGGGTTGCTTGTGACGGGATTTGATTCGGGGTTTTGGGTGTTTTATTTTGGTTCGGCAGCTGCGCTATTTCGGTTCGAAATCACTGTTGGTACTGGATTTCCCTCTTGGAAATCTGGCCCATTAACAGACAAAACAAAGACCCGTAATTATGAGCCCATTCCGGAATCAAAGACAGACAGGAGAGCCGACTCTCTTGATGGGCCCAAGCGAAGCAAACGCCTTGGAGAGGCCCAGACGATGCCGAAGCCGGAGACAATCGAGCTCGAGCTCGGCAGAGGATGACGTAGAGATAGAGCAACTCGGTCTTCGCCAGTTCAACTGATCCGCAAAAATCTCGGAGATCGTTACAACGACGAGGCCGAAAGATCGGGACGAGGAGATCAGAATCGAGGCTATTTAAGAAGAGAAGTGGCGACTCATTAAAAGGAATTCCAACCTAGGCTAAGAACACTTCGATTAGATAGCTTGATTTTATACTTTGTACTCTCTTCTCGGCTGTGTTTGTTCTATCTCGACGATCAATCTCAATAAAGTCTTTGATTCATAGGAAACTATACCATTTCTATATCCAAAAGTCCAAATCCACGAAATACAAATTCTTAGTGTGAATCCCGGATCTCACATTTGGCGCCGACTGTGGGGACATTCTATAGCCTTTCCTATCTTAAGAATCAGATCCTAGATCCGATAGATCGAGATGAATCCCGACCAAACTGGCTCTCCCAGCGCCACACCACCCGTTGACCGCCCTCAAACGGTCGACAACGTTCCTCAAAACACTACCGGGGTAAGAAACATGGGTCAGACCGACGGCGTGTTGACGAGCTCTGCCTCAGTCTCCACGACCTCGGCACCAGCCGGCTCCGTCGCTCAAACAATCGCGACGAGCCAGACTCCGACAAATATTTTGTCAGGAACTAATGATCCGAGCAGAAACTGGGTGTGGATGAGAAATGACTCAATACCCACCCCAGGAGGGGGATCTTGAATAACCAGACCCAATTCGCAACTACCTTCTGCTCCACAGAGACAAGGGCCAAGCGATCTTGCCGAGATCCGTTCGATGTTAAGCCTGTTGGTAGATCGAACGAGAAACAACGAGGCAAGCGCAAGGGCCCAAGAAATCGCGAACCGTTCTCTGGCAGCGCAGCTCGAAGAATAAGAGCGGCGCCTGAACGCCCATTTTGAAGAGCTCGCCAGTCAAAGCCGAGGGGGCAGACCAACGCGAACTCCCATAAGTCCTCCACCGTGTACCCGCTTGGAATTCTCCCAGGTAGTAACTCCTCCGGGAACGTCGGGAAATTTCGGTAATACGTCAAATAGCGGCTTCCGCCCTACAATGACCCCTATCGCGGTACCGACCCCATTTGGTTCGAGTTCAATGGTCACAGACCCAACCGGATCAAGAAACCGACCATTACCCGGGCCACCACCTTTCCCGAGTAACTCTAACATCCGACCGAGGCAACTAGGAGGTTATGCCTTCGCCTCGAGCTCGGGAGTCCTTAACGGATCAAACTCAGTTCAGTTCCGAACACCCCAGGTCGATCAGACGAGGTCGATCCCAACGATCGATCTCCTCGACCCCATTTTTCCGGAACAAACGTCAGGTTAGGCACAAGTCCAGTTCGCACCCGCAGAGGGCGATGAACACGATATGCTTAGACAATACATTGAACAGGCTAAAGCCCAGTTCAACAGTCTGAGCTCGAAAGTTCACATGGCGACAAGCGCGGCTCCTGACATCGATCGAGTGATCGAAGAAACACAACAAACGCCGTTCACAGATCGGATTGCGTTTGCAAGGATCCGAGAGATCAAGAAAACTAAGTTTCCAGAATTCTCTGGGAAATCAGACCCGAAAGCCCACATCAGGGCATTCCGACTAGCGATGGCAAGGGTGTACCTTACCGATGAGGAGAGGGAGCCAGCCTTCTGCAGGCTCTTCGCGGAAAACCTATCGGGTTCTGCCCTAGAATGGTTTGCCGGACTGCAAGAAAGGTCCATTGACAACTTCACCCAGTTCATGACAGCTTTCCTCAAGCAATACTCCGTTTTCATCGAGGAAAATACTACTGAGGCAGCCTTATTTGGCGTCTCTCAAAAACCCGACGAAACACTTCGCTCGTACATCGACCGATTTAAGGAAATAAAATCCAAAATCGCGAACCCACGAGACGAGGTAGCTATAGAAGCGTTAAGACGGGGACTATGGTTCTCAACCAGATTCCGCGAGGAAATAACAGTCCGCGAACCTCAAACGCTCGACGACGCCCTCCATCGCGCATCGACCTTTGCTCGCCTCGAGGACGAAACCACGGCCCTCAGAGAAAAACACCGGAAAGAAAGGAACCCGTCGGGCTCGCAAAATCCGAACTCGAAAAAGGATTCCCGTAAATCAGGGAACGTCAACGCGGTCGAGAGCCCAAAGAGCTCGAAGAAATTCGAGTTCGACAAGGAAAAATTCTGTGATTTCCACAATAAGAGAGGACACTCGACCGAGGATTGCTATACTCGAGCTAAAGCAGAGGCCCAAAAACAAGAGTCCGAAAGCAAAAAAGACTCCGAAGTCGAGGAGGAAACTCTGTCCGACAAAAAGGAAAACAAACAAACCAAGGAGTCGAACTCCAAAAAGCACTCCCAAAACAAACGGGAACGGTCAAAAGAGCCGGAATCTCCCGAAATTCTCCCTCATGGATCGCGGAAGCGAGTTGAGTTCATCCTCGGCGAGCTTAACCTAAGCGGCACTCCGGGAGGTTCGACGCTATCCCCGCCTCCGGCTCCTGCCAAAAGTTTACGCTCAAGAATCAATCTCCCTCGTCTCTGCGGGGGGGGGGGGGGGGGGGGGGGGTGTACGGGCTATACCCCCTAAACGAATCGACTTCATCTTCGGTGGCTCCAAGCTTTTCCGCGACTCGGTCAATTTGATCAAAGCTCTTCAAAGAAGAGTCGAGACCGACAGAGGGGGGAAAACCCCAATGTTGGGTCCAGACCACGAAATCATTTTCTACGAGAGCGAGACAAGTAATCTCTACAAACCACACGACGACGCCCTCCTCGTTTGTCTAGTAGAGGGAGATGTCGAACTCTCAAGGATAATGATTGACACAGGAAGTTCGGTAGATGTCCTCTTTCACGACGCGTTCAAAAAGATGGACTTCAACGACTCCGAGATTGTGGAAGAAAAGACACCACTAGTAGGTTTTGCTGGCGAAACGACATACTCGATGGGCTCTGTCTTCGCCCCAGTAATTGCTGGAGGAGTTCGGAGAATGACGGAGTTCGTCATAGTAGATCGACCAGCTCCCTATAACGCAATCCTAGGTCGACCATGGATATACGACATGAAAGCGGTACCATCGACCTACCACCAATGCGTAAAGTTCCAGACTCCCAAAGGGATCAAAACCATTTACGGAAGTCAAAAGATTTCCCGTCATTGCTACATGAACGGATACAAGCAGATCGAGAAATCCCCTGCGTAGCAATTACAGAAAGAAGAGGAGCTCGCCACCATGCAGACCAAAAGGTCGAACGACCCCAGTCAAATAGGACCCCCAAAGGACCTCACGACTCAGGTTTGCATAGACGAGGCTCATCCCGAAAGACTCGTTGGCATCAGAATCGACCTATCAGAGCCGGTTAAGAACGAACTGGTCTCTTTTCTCAAACAGAACGTCGACTCCTTCGCCTGGTCTTCAGCAGACATGAAAGGGATAAACATCGATGTAACCAGCCACGAGCTGAATGTCGACCCAACCTAACCGGTTCTAATTAGACCGGTTTAGTTGGTTTGATCGGTTCAGTTGGTTCAGCCGGTTCAATTGGGAGGTCAACCGGTTCAAGTCAAAGTCAACGACCAACAGTCAAAGTCAACGGTCAACCGGAGGTCAAAGTCAACGTCATGGTCAACGCCGGTCAATGCGTTGACTCTGGCCATTGACTACTTGCGGTTCATCTCACTGTGAGTCGGCTTACAAACCCTTAGTTACATTTAGACCGGGAACCGAGAAACCGTAGTTGTAGGATTGCATACCCGTCAATTAAGATGACTGTTTAATAATAAATAATTGGACGTTTAATGATAAACCGGTTAGGACCGAATAAGCATATTAGGGTTAAAAGAAATAAAAGGTTAATCGATTGTGTGCCGTTAGGTTGTTAGTAACGATTGGTTGATGCATTCATATAGACAAGTTTGATTAGGACCGTATATGCATCTATATTGTATAAGAACGATAATTAATGAATCTATATACGGAAATTAAGACGATGTTAAAATATGAGTTAAACCTAAACGAACGTATAGGATATTGTAACGGGATTGGGGTTTAGGTTTAATAGCGGGATTGGGTAATGAATCAATTAATTAATAATGAGACGTCGGGGAGTTAGTAAGTTTACTAACTCTAAACCGACGGATCGAAGAGTTAATAAAAGATACTTAGAATGAGTTAATTATGGAATTGGTGTGAGTTGTAAGCCGTCTACGGGTTAGCAATCCGCTAACCCAAGGTAGCGGATAAGAATGAATTAAAATACTTAGAAAGAAAGAAAGAAGTCACAATTCAATGGAATGTGGAGGTCGAGGCAAAGTGGGGAAGACGAAAGTGGGAATCAGAGCAGAGAAGGCAACCAGAGTTAAGTTAATGATCGAGACCGATGGAGTCAGTTAAGAGTGAAGCGGATCTGAATGATGTGGAAGCCAGTGGTATACAGCAGTGTTCGAGTATAGAAGTGTCGAAGTGGAGTGATGAAGTGACTTACAGGGTCCGGAACCGATTTGAAGTTTGTCAGTGACGGAGAATTCGGGGACCGAATTCCTGTAAGTGGGGAAGAATGTGATTACCCCGTATCCAAAATACGATCAACGGGCAGCAGAAAGTCAACCGGGGGCTAAATTGTCATTTTACCAAAGTCGGGGGTAAAATGGTAATTTTGCCAAAGTTCGAGACGGAAGCCGAGACGGGCCAAATATTCTTGTGTTTCAACATAAAGAATGTTTAGAAGATCAGAATTGGAAGAATCGGAGCGGAAATGTGTTTTTTCGGCTTGTCGGGAATGGAAACCGACAAACCCGAAGAAACTTCAAAAATTCATAACCGGAGCTGCGTAAGTCCGAACGGAGAGATTCGAAATGCTAAATTCATCAAATAGCATGGAGAATCTTATTATTGAGGTTTAAGGATTTATGGGATCAGCCAGAGACGTTCTAAAAATATTAAACGTACAACCGGTTTTTCGGAGAAACCGATACAATGTTCGGGAAAGCGAGAAGACCAGTCCACCAAAAATTATGAGATTTTGACCACAGCTCCATTAGAAGATTAAGAAGAAATTGGTGAAATTATTCAGCAGGATTTGACTCCTAGATGAAGTTATAATTTTTAGACCATTAAGGAGTAATTAGTAGCTAAAAATCCAAAATAATTTATTTGGAGCTTGGGCTTGAACCAAGGTATTTAGGGCCAATTACTAAGATTATATTGGACCTAAATCCAGCTCAGAATGAAGCATGGGCCACGAAATTTGAGCCCAAGAATTTTAGAAGCTTCTTAGGTGCATGAACCTAAAAGATGTGTTGTCATCAATCTAAGGGTTGCATGGAGAAAGCTACAAATGGATGGTGGGTGATCAAATGCATATTTTGTGGATGGTTTTTGGTGGTGAGGTCGTGGCTTAAGATGGAGAGGAAGAGGAGACAAGTGAAAGGTGGAGATCTCTTCACTTTGGCTATAAAAAGAAGCCTCCACCCCTCACTTCTCTTCACACCAAAAACACTTCTCAACAAGAGTAGTAAAGAAGAGAGAAAGAAGAGAGGGAGAAGAGAGGGAGAAGGGAGGAAGAAGAAGAAGAAGGAGGCGGCAAGAAGATGGAAGAGGAGGAGGAGCCGGGAGAAGAAGAAGAAGCCGGAGGGAGGAGAGAAGAAGGAGGAGCCGGAGGAGAGAGAGAGAGAGAGAGAAATGGAGGAGGGAGAGAGGGAAAAATAGAAGAAAGATGGGGAAAGGAATATTACTACGTCGGAATATTCCTCGGAAAGGAATTTTTCCGACGTAATAATCTTCCCGATAAACTGGATTTCTTTTATTTAGAAATAGGATAGACGGTTTTAGTAGCCATTATATGAGGGTTATCCGGAGGTTCGGAATCACCAAGGTCAAGTGCGGGTCAACGGTCATCGCACGGGTCAACGGTCAATCGTCGGTCAACGCCGGAGACCAAGCCGGTCAACGCTTGGTCCATGGCCATTCCGAGATTTTAGGAGTGTTCGGGGTTCAGAGTTCGATATTTGGGAGTTCGGGATTCGAGTCGGGCGTCTCGGGATTCACATCCGCATCGAGCCGTCATTTCTGCGCCTACCTCACTGTGAGTCGGCTCACAAACCCTTAGTTACATATAAACCGGGAATTACTAAACCATAGTATTAGGTTGCATACCCGTTAATTAAAATGAATAGTAATTAATAAATAATGGGACGTTAATGATAAACCGGTTAGGATCAGATAAGCATGCTAGGGTTAAAGAATTAAAAATTTAATCGATTGTGTGCTGATATATCATGGTTTTTACTAGTTTTAGACCATGATATAAGTGTGTTTTAGTGTCTTTTTGTGTTCTTTTAGAGTCTTTTACATGTATAATCAGGTTTGGAGCATATTTGGTGATTATGGCACTTTTTGGAGATTTTTGGAGTATTTGGCCGAGAGATAGAGTTCACTGTCCGAAACAGAGGAATGCGTCGATCGTTGCACTCTAGCATCGATCGTTGCACCAGCGAGATGGGCCGAAACTCGGCGGTTTATGAAGAGTCAAGATATTGCACTCTGATCCAGAAGTTCCTGATATTTACAAAGAAGCCCCTGGCCGAGATTAGACCTATATAATTAAGTTTTTGGTGTTTTATTTACTTACGCTTTCATAATTAAGAGCAGAGGATTTTTAGAGCTTTTGGGGCTGATCTGAACCTTTACTTCATCTGTATTTGGAGAAGATTTCGAACCCCTTTTATTCTTTATCTTCTATGCAATTTATTCATCATATGATTATGTTTTCATTATCCATGTCTCAGTAGATTCCTTGTTAGGTTTAGAGTTTCTCACATAGGATTTCATGACTTGCTAGACTTGTTTAAATTCAGTTAAGGATTCATAACTATATCTGTTCTTCAATCTAATTGTGCTTAAAGCTAGTTCTAACCTGATCAATTAGAATCTAGATCTTAGGTTGCTAAATACGTCACGGAAGTGGGGTTTAGGAATCCGAACTAATTAGATTGAGCAATTAAACTTCTCGCAAACGAAAGTTTGGTTTAGGATAATTGTGAACATATCAAACTTGGGATTAATGCTAGTTTAATCTGTTAGTTCTCGCAAACGGAAGTTTGGTTTGCTGCACTTAGACTTAGAGAATTATCGCAAAGGAATTTGGTTAATTCTATATCTGTGATTTGAGTTCTAGAACTGTGCTTAATTAGATCCTTGCTGAATGAACTGTCTGCTTGTCTGATTTCCTGAGAACGCCCTAGACTTAGCGCTTTTAATAACTTGCTTTCACAACCAATAATCTCTGCTTTCTGTTTACTTTCTCGCACTGCTTTTCATTCAATCACATTGCTTTCTTCCTAGTTTAATTTCCTGTTCTTGAGCTATTGAAACCAGAGTCTCTGTGGATTCGATACCTATATACTACGACTACTGAACTGTGCACTTGCAGTTAGATATAGGATAAAACCTGACACCTATCAAGTTTTTGGCGCCGTTGCCGGGGACTCTTTGAGTCTTCGATAGCTTAGAACCTAGGGTTTTACTAGGATTTTTCGTTTTCTTTTTGTTTTTGTTTTTATTTTTTTTTAGTTACTGATTTTCTCTGTTTCCTCTCTGTCGCAGGTACCGATATCGCACTGCGTCGATCGTTGCACCTTAGCATCGATCGTCACTAGGCGATTCAGAGATTGAAACGATCGTTGCACTGATAGCATCGATCGTTGCCGGACGATTACAGACAGTTTATGCAGACGCAGAAAACTAGAAGTAATCCGAACTTGGACTTAGTTAATCTCGATCTTGAAGAACTTGGACATTTAGAGAGAACCAACAAAAGAGAAAGAAGAGAAAGGATGGTACGAGAGCGTTTGATTCTGGTACGTGATGCTGAAGGTACCCTGAGGGACCGAGATAACAACCCATACAATGCTGCTTGGCAAAGGGTTGATGCTGAAGGGAATGTCATCCCTGATCCTCCTGAGCAACAGCAACAGGAGCAAAACCAGGGTCAAGGACAGGCCCAAGGTAGACAGATGGTTGTCCATGAAAGGACTTTAGCTGACTACAACAGACCGGATGAGTTTCATAGAAACCGGTCAGCTTTAGTGCTTCCTGCTTTTGAGATCAAAACCATCTACTACTCACTGATGAGACAGAATGCATTTCATGGTTACCCAACGGAGCAGCCTATGGATCACATTGATGGGTTTGAGGACATAGTCACTGGCATGAAGTATGATGGAGTCTGCCCGGACTATATGTTCCTTAAGCTCTTTCCGCACAGTCTTGCTGGAGACGCTAGTGCATGGCTAAAGCAGCTGGCACCTGCTCAGTACACTACTTGGGCAGCTTTAAAGAGTGAGTTCCTGCGTCACTTCTATGATGATGCGCGCTCAGACCAGTCCAGACATGACATACTCACCTTTTCTCAAGGAGCTGTGGAGCCTTTAAAGACTGCCTTGATGAGATTTAAGCAGTATCAGCGTGACTGCCCACACCATGGATTAACTGAAGTTCAGTTGATTGGTATATTCTATACGTTCGTTTAGGTTTAATTCATATTTTAATGTCGTCTTAATTCCCGTATATAGATTCATTCATTCTCGTTATTTAATACTTATATATGCATATACGGTCCTAACCATGCAATGTCTCTATATGAATGCATCAAACAATTATTACTAACAACCTACCGGCACGCAATTGATTAACCTTTTAATTCTTAAACCCTAACATGCATGTTTGTTCCTAGCCGGTTTATTGTTAATTAGTCCAATCAATTATCAGTCAATTAATCATATTAATCAACGGGTATGCAAGTCCTAATTTTATGGGTTCTCGGTCTATATGCAACTAAGAGTTTTTGAGCCGACTCACAGTGATAAAGGCGCGGAATGACGGTCTGACGCGGTATGAATCCCGAGACCACCAAACTGGAACCCAAACTTCCCGAACGTATGAACACGAACCTTGAGGCTTCCTGAATACCATTACATGAACCGCAAACCGTGACTAGACGGAGTCAACGCGTTGACCGGCATTGACCACAGCGTTGACCGGCGTTGACCGGCCGGTTGACTTTGACCTTGGACCGTTGACCTGAATTGAAACGGTTGACTTCCCAATTGAACCGGCTGAACCAACTGAACCGATCAAACCAACTCCAATGGGCCGGTTTGGTTAAACCGATTGAAATTAAACCGTTGACCGGTTTAACTCAACTTTGACCATGGTTTAACAATCCCTAAACCAACTCCAATTCCAGATCCAATCCACCCAAACCAACCCTTGAAGAACCGGCTTCCATCTGACGGAGGCGAGGCTTCTCCGGTGACCGGCGCCGGCGTTGACTGGCGATGGTCGGGCGTTGACCGGCCGGTTCACCCTTTTTTCCGGCGACTCAGAAGACGATCCACCTATCAAAATGACCGAGGCGTGCTTCGGAATCTCACACCTACCAGCGTCGCATGTAGTGATCTCCTTGATTCATATAGACCCGTTTGATTAGAACCATGCTCTGATACCACCTTTCGGTAACGCCCCTTTCCCATTCTCCGCTGACCGTCGAGCTGACCGGTCAACAATCAAACAAGAACATGACCGATCGAACCCGAGCAAGTCGAACGGGAAAAGTTCGCCACATGACGAAGCCAAAGATAGTTCGGTTTGAGACAAAAGGCTCGCACCAATCTATCTTCGACTCCGCTATCCTCATATCCGTAGTACAAGCAGTACTACTTGCACTACTTCAATGAGTTGTGTCGGTTCGGACAAAAACCTCATATCAGGGAAACAATTTCATTTTTAAGTAATCAAACGTCGAATACAACGTTTAACGGGTTTTACAACAAACATCGATATAAACACATAATCAATCAAAAACGCGAAATAGCGCAGCTGCCGAACCGAAATAAAACACCCAAAAACCCGAATCAAATCCCGTCACAAGCAGCCCGAAACCACACCGAGGACCTCCCGCGTCCGTTGCTGCTAAACCTGAAAAACACAAAAAGAGTCTAATGAGCGATCTAAGATCATCCAGTGAATCGGCTCCCCACTAATGGCTTTTAGCCTATTTAGAACTAAGGATTCCCGCCCCAAAACCCAAAATAACAATCAGCAGGAATAAATGGTCGATCACGCACAACCACGTCGTGATAAACCCATACACACAATCAAATCCAAGATAAATAGAGTTAATGGAAATCGAAGTCACTGCGGCTAATGTCCTCGATTGGACTCGATCTATCTATCGCGCAATAAAGGAAATATCAAACAACACTGGACCCTACGAACTCGGTAACTTCCACAGGTTTACATCGTCACCTATATGGTAACTAACCCAGGACTCCTAAACGTGTACACAAGGTCCCACGAATAGGACACCGTTCTCCGTCCGTCGATACACGGTGACTCGGACTACCCCTAGATAGCCAGAGTTTCCATGTGATTCGGCCCTAGGACATGACCCTGTATTCTCCGAATCACACACCTACCGGCGTCACCCAGTAGGTTAACACCATAACCGCAAGCCACTACGCTACCACCGCTCTGACTAGGTAAGATACCTAGTCAGCACCAACTAACTTACCCGGTCCCGTAACCGGAGTAAGTGTCCACATCAATTGCTCGGCCAAACACTGAGCAGTCTAACAAGCTTGCACACAAAGCTCACAATAACAACAATAAATCACGCAATCACAATCATCACAACAATCACACAATCACAACACAAGCAGGCTTATTAGGGTTTCTAAGTCTTTTAATCTATTCTTATCCGCTATCTTGGGCTAGCGGATTGCTAACCCGTAGACGGCTTACAAACTCACCACATACCTTATTTAACCCATTCTAGATATCTTTTATTAACTCCTCGATCCGTCGGTTTAGAGTTAGTAAACTTACTAACTCCCCGACGTCTCATTATTAACTTAATTGATTCATTAACCAGTCCCGCTATTAAACCTAAACCCCAATCCCGTTATAATATTTTATACGTTCGTTTAGGTTTAACTCATATTTTAACGTCGTCTTAATTCCCGTATATAGATTCATTAATTATCGTTCTTATACATAAATAGATGCATATACGGTCCTAATCAAACGGGTCTATACGAATGCATCAATCAATCGTCACTAACAACCTAGCGGAACACAATCGGTTATCCATTTAATTCTTTAAACCCTAGAATGCTTATTGCGTCCTATCTGGTTTATCATTAAACGTCCCATTATTCATTAATTACTAATCAGATTAGTTAACGGGTATGCAATCCTAAACTACAGTATATCAAATCCGGTCTATATGAATCTAAGAGTTTGCGAGCCGACTCACAGTGAGGTAGGCGCGGAAATGACGGCTCGATGCGGATGTGAATCCCGAGACGCCCGACTCGAATCCTGAACTCCCGAATATTGAACTCCGAACCCCGAACACTCCTGAAATCTCGGAATGGCCATGAACCAAGCGTTGACCGGCTTGGTCTCCGGCGTTGACCGACGGTTGACCGCATTGACCGGCGGTTGACCGTTGACCCGTGCGTTGACCGTTGACCCGCACTTGACCTTGGTGATTCCGAACCTCCGGATAACCCTCATATAATGACTACTACAACCGTCTATCCTATTTCTAAATAAAAGAAATCCGGTTTATCGGGAAGATTATTATGTCGGAAAAATTCCTTTATGAAGAATATTCTTCGGAATATTCCGACGTAGTAATATTCCTTTCCCCATCTTTCTTCTATTTTTCTCTCTCTCCCTCCTCCATTTCTCTCTCTCCTCCCTCTATCTCTCTCCTCCGGCTCCTCCTTCTTCTCTCCTCCCTCCGGCTTCTTCTTCTTCTCCCGGCTCCTCCTCCTCCTCCTTCTTCTTTTCACCTCCTTCTTCTTCTTCTTCCTCCCTTCTCCCTCTCTTCTCCATCTCTTCTTTCTCTCTTCTTTACTACTCTTTTTGAGAAGTGTTTTTGGTGTGAAGAGAAGTGAGGGGTGGAAGCTTCTTTTTATAGCCAAAGTGAAGAGATCTCCACCTTCAACTTGTCTCCTCTTCCTCTCCATCTTAAGCCACGACCTCACCACCAAAAACCATCCACAAACAATTCATTTGATCACCCACCATCCATTTGTAGCCTTCTCCATACAACCCTTAGATTGATGACAACACATCTTTTAGGTTCATGCACCTAAGAAGCTTCTAAAATTCTTGGGCTCAAATTTCGTGGCCCATGCTTCATTCTGAGATGGATTTAGGTCCAATATAATCTTAGTAATTGGCCCTAAATACCCTGGTTCAAGCCCAAGCTCCAAAGAATTTATTTTGTATTTTTAGCCACTAATTACTCCTTAATGGTCTAAAAATTATAACTTCATCTAGGAGTCAAATCCTGCTGAATCCTTTCACCAATATCTTCTAAATATTATAATGGAGCTGTGGTCAAAATCTTATAATTTTTGGTGGAATTTAGAGGGTCTTCTCGCTTGCCCGAACATTGTATCGGTTTCTCAGAAAAACTGGTTGTACGTTTAATATTTTAGAAACTCCTTATCTGCTTACATAAATTCACCAAGCCTCATTTTCAGGTTCTAGATGATCTTGGATGAATTTATCAACTCGAATCACTCCGTTTGGACACCCATAGCTCCGGTTTTGGATTTTACAAGTTGATCGGTTCTATCGGTTTCCTTTCCCGATAGTCTTCTAAATGTTCTTTATGGACAAAAATAAGAACACTTGGCCCATCTCAGCTTCCTCCTCGAACTTTGGCAAAATGGTAATTTTGTCCCTCACTTGGCAAAAATGATAATTTTGCCCTCGGTTGACTTTCTGCTGCCCGTTGACCGTATTTTGGATACGGGTTATCACATTTTTCCTCACTTACAGGAATTCTGTCCCCGAATTCTCCGTCACTGACAGACTTCAAGTCGGCTCCGAACCCTGTAAGTCACCTCATCACTCCACTCTGACGCTTCTATGCTCGAACACTGCTGCATGCCACTGGCTTCCACATCATCCAGATCCGCTTCACTCTTAACTGACTCCATTGGTCTCGATCCTTAACTTATTCCCTGATAGCTTCTCTGCTCTGATTCTCACTTCAGCTTCCCCACTTTGCTTCGACCTCCATATCCTTCTGATTGTGACTTCTTCTTTCTTTCTGGGACACTCTTCAAGAATCTGATCATCTGCTTCCGTCTGACTGGTTTCAACAACTTCACTGATCCTTCCTTCCAAATATCTTTGCTAACTCATCATACTTCTCGGCTTCCTTTTCTCGGTCGCTTGATAAGCTGATACATTTTCCACTGACGATGTCTACCATTGCTTATGGTCTGGTCTACTGTCTCGCGGTGTCTTGACACTTCATCTCGCTTTCGGGTTCGGGTTCGGTCTCGGATTCACATCGCGTCGTCATTCCGTCCTACATGCAACTCAACAACTCACTGAAACAATTAGTTTCATCCCGACCTATCCCCGATATCACTTCCCCATAGAAATATGGTTACTTAATCACGTACCCGACGGTTACCCGTGATTAAATAACAATACACTATAGTCCGATCCCTCGTGAATTGACGGTTGAACGCAACCGTTCTTAGTCGGCTCAAAACTTGAAATAGAATTAAAAATAAAATCAACACTTTACCTTTCTAACAAAACCGAAGAAAAGCGATAAATCACTACTCAAATTTCCGCACAACTAGCAACCCAATGGTCTCTAAGACCCAAAACCATTCATCTATCAAAACCACGCATGCCAACACTACGCAAACTACCGCACAAACAAATTAATCAAACAATCAATCAAGCAAGAAATGAAACAAGCAATTACCACACACATATTCACGCAATCTAATGATCGGTCGGATGCGTCGTCAGTCCGGGTTCAGGTCATGATGAACGGTCGTCAGTTCCGCTCATCATTTAGTTTCACACAGTAATCCATTTGCTTTCCGAACCATCCCAATCATGCAAATAGTTACTATTCTACTATAAACGATCAGCTGAACACTCTGCATCCACCACATACATAAAACGATATATCATACATCATAAAGTTTTTAGTATATGGTTACGATCAGAGTCCGTACATAAAGCTGTCATCATATCCAAAAACCCATACGACGCCGCTGTACATCAGAAAAGTCAAAGACGACACGCAAAGTCGCCTATCCGCCGATCTATCTACAAGACAAAAATAGAGTTAGTGCCCCCAACTTACCTGGCCTAACTACACCTATCCTAACCTAACGCCTCCAGCAAGACCGAAATGCCCAACACCACTGGCAAAACGGCTCGCTGAAGTATCCGCTGGCAGGTGCGCCGGGAGGGTGTGGTGGGTGTGCCTCTCGAGATGGTGCTCCGACATGCTGCGACTCGGCTATCGGACAGAGATAAACATCGTGACCTGAGCGGCCACAAACCTGACAACTGGGGTAGCTGCTGAGTGCGGTCCACGATAACACGCGGATGCCTGGTGACCATAACCTCCACACAACTGGCAGCGAGAAGTCGGCTCTATCGGCGCTGACGGGGGATCCATAAAGCAATCAGGTGCAAGATGACCCTGTCCTCTACAAACCTGGCAAGTCCTCACTGGCTCGGGTCTAGTCGGCTGAACGACTGGCAACTGAATAACGGGTAGCTGACTGGACTCGGGGTCTCTGCGACTGGGTCCCGCTCGATTGTCCTCTGGTACTGGTACTCGGTACGGCTCTACACCGGAAGTATACCCACCTGATCTGATGGTAGGGCAAGTCAGTGCTCCGTGACCCTCGTGACCACAAAGCGTACAACCGTCCGGTCCGGGAAATGGATGGTACGGCTCTCGTAGATGCGGGTCTACTGCTCGGCGACACCAATACAAATGAAACTCATATACTCCACATCTGCAGCATGGTCTCCTCTCTGGTACTGCTGGTGGTGCCTCTATCGCCTCGGCTGGCGGCGAAACTGACTCGAACTCTGACTCGGTAGATGCCGGCGACATAACCATATCCAACGGTGTACGAGGTGATCCAGGTCGTAAGCCTAGCTGATGGTGAGGCCCAACCTGCTGCTCCAACACATCCTGAAGTATCGCTACCTGCTCATCTACCTGCTGCTCCCACTGCTGACGCTGCTCCGGGTCTACAGGCTCAATATCCATGTCAAAACCAAATGGTAGCGGGCTCATCAGATAATCTTCCACTCAAAGCGGCGGGGAAAACTCGGGTGCCTCCATAAACGGTGCCTGATACATCGGTGGTGCGTCTGAGGCTGCGAGTATCTGCGGTACATCCGGCTCTGGCCACTGTGGCGGTAACTGTAACTCTGCATCCGCTCCTCCCAGATAACCCATCATGTCTGCGTAAGTTTCTCGGCTGCCTGCATCATCCATCATCACTGGAGGTAAAGGGTCTGGAAGAGACGACCAATCTACCTGTGCTGCTCTAGCACCCTGCATCTGTCGCAATGGATGATCCGCCGTACGAGATCCCAGCGAATGACCTGGCGAAGCTGGGAATCCTTGGAACTGAACCAACTGACCCTGCTCTGAACCGGCTGATCCCTCCTGACTCATACTGCCCAACTGAACTACTCAACGCGCACACACACACCCCTCCACTCTGCCCGGGACACACTGCTGTAAGACTGCAATCAAAACACAAAAGCATGTTAGTACGAATAATTCGAAAAGTCTACTTTCCAATCCAATACCCGGGTTTAACGGACGCGGCTCGGTTTCCTAATGGATGCTTGTGTGACACTTTTAACTCGATAAAACACGGAAAACACTCAAAAATGAAATGTTTCGAAACCCATGCAGAACCATGCTCTGATACCACCTTTCTCTGCGCCGATCAATGCTCCTGGCTTCCCCGATCACGCAATAATAACTCGCCCTCCATTCCCGTCGCTTAACTTGTTTTCAATAATTACCGCCTCGATTGACATATCGATTTTTCTTCCTTCCAAATAAACCGCCATACTCATGCACGCCTCGATCCTCCTCGATCGCTGATCTCCTTTGGGAAATCCCAGCCTCGATCCTTCTATTTTTCTCTCTCTCCCTCCTACATTTCTCTCTCTCTCCTCCGGCTCCTCCTTCTTCTCTCCTCCCTCCGGCTTCTTCTTCTTCTCCCGGCTCCTCCTCTTCCTCCTTCTTCTTGCCGCCTCCTTCTTCTTCTTCTTCCTCCCTTCTCCCTCTCTTCTCCCTCTCTTCTTTCTCTCTTCTTTACTACTCTTGTTGAGAAGTGTTTTTGGTGTGAAGAGAAGTGAGGGGTGGAGGCTTCTTTTTATAGCCAAAGTGAAGAGATCTCCACCTTCCACTTGTCTCCTCTTCCTCTCCATCATAAGCCACGACCTCACCACCAATAACCATCCACAAACAATGCATTTGATCACCCACCATCCATTTGTAGCCTTCTCCATGCAACCCTTAGATTGATGACAACACATCTTTTAGGTTCATGCACCTAAGAAGCTTCTAAAATTCTTGGGCTCAAATTTCGTGGCCCATGCTCCATTCTGAGCTGTATTTAGGTCCAATATAATCTCAGTAATTGGCCTAAATACCCTGGTTCAAGCCCAAGCTCCAAAGAATTTATTTTGGATTTTTAGCCACTAATTACTCCTTAATGGTCTAAAAATTATAACTTCATCTAGGAGTCAAATCCTGCTGAATCATTTCACCAATATCTTCTAAATCTTCTAATGGAGCTGTGTTCAAAATCTCGCTTGCCCGAACATTGTATCGGCTTCTCGGAAAAACTGGTTGTACGTTTAATATTTTAGAACGTCTCTGGCTGATCCCATAAATCCTAAAACCTCCATAATAAGATTCTCCATGATATTTTATGAATTTAACATTTCGAATCGCTCCGTTCGGACTTACGCAGCTCCGGTTATGAATTTCTGACTAGGTAAGATACCTAGTCAGCACCTCTAACTTACCCGGTCCCGTGACCGGAGTAAGTGTCCACAGCAACTGCTCGGCCCAACACCGAGCAGTCTAACAAGCCAGCACACAAAGCTCACAACAACAGCAATACAATCACACAATCACAATCAATCACACAATCACATAATCACACAATCACACAATCACAACACAAGCAGGCTTATTAGGGTTTCTAAGTCTTTTAATTCATTCTCGTCCGCTACCTTGGGTTAGCGGATTGCTAACCCGTAGACGTCTCACAACACACACCACTTCCTTATTAACCCATCCTAGGTATCTTTTATTAACTTCTCGATCTGTCGGTTTAGAGTTAGTAAAATTACTAACTCCCCGACGTCTCATTATTAATTAATTGATTCATTACCCAAACCCGCTATTAAACCTAAACCCCGATCCCGTTATAATATTCTATACATTCGTTTAGGTTTAACTCGTATTTTAATAACGTCTTAATTCCCGTATATAGATTCATTAATTATCGTTCTTATACAATATATATGCATATACGGTCCTATTCAAACGGTCTATATGAATGCATCACCCAAACGTTACTAACAACCTAGCGGCACACAATCGATTAACCTTTTAATTCTTTAAACCCTAACATGCTTATCCGATCCTAACCGGTTTATCATTAACGCCCAATTATTTAATATTAACCAATCATTTTAATTATCGGGTATGCAACCTAATACTACTGTTTATTAATTCCCGGTCTATATGAATCTACGAGTTTGTGAGCCGACTCACGGAATGACGGCTCGATGCGAATGTGAATCCTGAGATGTCCGACGGTCCTCCCTTCTCCCTCTCTTCTTTCTCTCTTCTTTACTACTCTTGTTGAGAAGTGTTTTTGGTGTGAAGATAAGTGAGGTGTGATAACCCGTATCCAAAAATATGGTCAACGGGCAGAAGAAAAGTCAACAAGGGCAAAATTGTAATTTTGCCAAACCCAGGGGCAAAATGGTGATTTTTCCAAAGTTCGAGACGGAAGACGTGACGGGCCAAATGTTCTCTTTTCAACTCATAAAGAACATTTACAAGATTAGAATTTGAAGAATCGGAGCAGAAACGCATTTTTCGGCGTATCGGTCGGAAAACCGACTAAACCGAGGAAACTTTGGAAACTCATAACGGGAGCTAGAAAACTCCAAATGAAGTGATTCAAGTTGCTAAATTCATCAAAAATCAAGCAGAATCAGTTTATGGAGGTTTGGAGATTTATGGGAATCTTCTGATATTTTCTAAAACAATTATCAAGAAAACGAGCAAACCGAGGCATCGGAAGGAATCGGGAATATGAGCTTCTACGGCATGTTGGAGCAATCTAATTGGTCATTATGCATGCAAAAAACACTCTCTTAGAAGCGGGACACGTATATGAGGGGAGAATATAAGCAAGTTAAATGCACCCCTTGTATAGAAAAAAATAAACATGTGGAAATGGAGGGAGATTACATGTGTCCAATACAATGAATCACATGAGACATTGAATCTTCTTCTTTTGTTGATGTGTGGCGTCTAATGAGGGGAGAAGGAGCTGTGTGTCGTGGCAAGAGGAGTGGGGAGCAAGCAAATGATAAAAACACATGATGAAATGTATTCACCTCCCTTTTGGTTGTGGTGTCGTGTCATTAGAGCAAGGGAGGGACTGCCACATGTCTCCATATTGTGAGCCTCAATCTTCCTATATAACCAGCCTTCCACCCTATCATTTCGTTCACAACAACAAAAATAATAAGAGAAGGAAAGGAGAGAAGCGTGAGAAAAGAAAGAGAAGAAGAAGAAGAAGAAGAAGAAGAAGAAGAAGAAGAAGAAGAAGAAGAAGAAGAAGAAGAAGAAGAAGAAGAAGAAGAAGAAGAAGAAGAAGAAGAAGAAGGAGAGAAGGAGGAGGAGGAGAGAAGAAGAAGACCGGAGGAAGAGGAGAAGAATAAGAGAGAGAAAAAGAGAAGAGAGAAAGAACAGAGAAAGAACAGAGAGAAAGTAGAGAGAGATCTAGAGGAGAGAGAGAAGGAGGGAATGAGGAGAGAGAAGATGGTCAACGGTCAGTGGTCAACGCCGGTCAAAGCCGCCGGTCAACGCGGTCAACGTCGGGAAACGAGCCGGTCAACGCTCGGTTTGGCGGTTGTCCGGTAGTTCGGAGTGTTCGGGAGTTCGTGTTCGAGTATTCGGAGAGGTTCGGGTTTAGTTCGGGGTCTCGGGAATCCGTATCCGCATCCGTGCCGTTCGTTCCGTCATATCACTGTGAGTCGGCTCAAACACCGTAGTTGCATATAGAACATTAAATGGGAAAACCGTAGAGATAGGAATGCATACCCGATCGTATTGAATTGAATTGTGAATTGATTGATTGAATTAAATTTAAACCGGCTAGGGTTAAAGAAGCATGTTAGACTTAAACGGATTAAACCTGTTGAGTGCCGTTAGGTTGTTAGTATCGTTGCGTGATGCATTCATATCGTCGTTGCATGCTTAGGGCCGTATATGCATATATATGTAAGTAAAGGACGGTATGAAATGAATCTATATACGGGAATTAAGACGAGTTAAAATACGGAAGTTAAACCTGAGAATAAATGAATTAAGTAATGAAAGATGAGACGTCGGGGAGTTTAGTAAGCAACTAGCTCTAAACCGACGGATCGGGGAGTTGATAAAAGATGATTATGATTGGTTAAGAAAAGAGAAGTGTTGTGGTTGGTGAACCGTCTACGGGTTAGCAAGCTGCTAATCCAAGGTAGCGGGCGTAAATTGGTTAAAAGACGTTAGCAACCCTAATAGGCCTGTTGTGTATTGTTTGTGTGTTGATTGTGTGGTTGTATTTGTTGTGTGGTTGTGGTTGACCTTTTGTGCAGGCCTTTAGATTGTCTCGGTGTTGGGCCGAGCAATCCGTGTAGATACTTAATCTGGTCATGGGACCGGTTAAGTCGTAACCGCTGACTCGGTACGGTGCTGAGTCAGGGGGGCGGTGTGGTGTGTGTGTGTAGACTTGCGGGAAGCAGTGTTGATCTGATAGTTGTTGTGATTGAGATTGATTGTTAGAGTCCAAGCGAGCCTGCGTGCTTACATTTCTGCACTAGGACTCTAGGGTGCGTTAGATCAAGTCTAGGTGTTTGATTACGTTCTGGTACTTCCGACCCGATTGGATCCTCGGGTAGTTACCCAACCGGGTCCTGGTGATTCGGGTTATGGTGTTAACCTACTGGGTGACGCCGGTAGGTGTGTCGTCCGAAGAATACGAGGTCATGTTCTAGGGCCGGACTGCATGGAAACTTGGGTTATGTAGGGGTAGCCTGAGTCACCGCGTATCGATGGTCAGAGAACGGTGTCCTAGTCGTTGTGTGGACGGCTAGGAGTCGTGGGTTAGTTACCATATCGGTAACGGTGAAAACCCGTAGAAGTTACCAAGATCGTAGGGGGCCCAGCGTGTGTGTTTTGGTGTAGATGGTGTTGCGCGGTAGATAGATCGAGTCTCAATCGGGGACATGTGCCGCAGTGCTCCCGATTTCCTCTAATCGCCTTCTCTTTCTTTTGACAATTGATTGTGTGTGGGCTCGACGCGACGTGGTAGTGCGTGATCGGCTATTTGTTGTGATTGATTGTTATTTTGGGGTTTTCGGGCGGGAATCTATAGAGAATAGATAGATTAGAAGCCTTAGTGGGGAGCCGATTCACTGGGTGATCTTAGATCGCTCATTAGACTCTTTTTGTGTTTTCAGGTGTTGCAGCGACGGACGCGGGAGTTCCTCGGTGTAGTGTCGGGATTGCTTGTGGCGGGGTTTTGATTCGATGTTTTCGGGGGTTTTTCTTTCGGTTCGGCTTGTCGCCAATTCGTATTGAGCTTTGTTTGTTGATTCGTTGATTGGTGAAATTGTTTGTGAAAATGACGGTTAAACATTGTACTGAACGTTTGATTTACTCAGAAATGAATATGCTTTCCTGATATTGTGTTTCGTCCGAACCGACACAACTCGCAGAAGTAGTGCAAGGCGATCGACTTGTACTATGGAAGTGAGGATAGCGGGGTCAAGGATGGGTTAGTGCGAGCCTTTGTCTCAAACCGATCCGTCTCTGGCTTCGTCCTGTGACGAACTTTTCCTGTCCGACTTGCTCGGGTTCGATCGGTCATGTTCTTGTTTGATTGTTGGGCAGTCAGCTCGACGGTCAGCGGAGGAAGGGAAAGGGGCGTTACATAAAGGTGGTATCATAGCATGTTTCTGCATGGGTTTCGAAGCTGTTCATTTCTGAGTGTTTTCCGTTGTTTTGTCGAGTCAAAATTGTGTCTTACCCAAGCATCCATTAGGAAACCGAGCCCCGTCTGTAAAATCTGGGGTTGGGATGGGGTAGAAAAATTTGTAATATGTGAACTAATGTTTGTTTGTGGTTTTGATTGCAGACAGCAGCAGAGTGTCCCTGGACGGAGTGTGTGTGGGTGTGTGCATTGGGTGTGAGAGATAGTAGCGAGCAGTATGGGTGAGCGTCGGATGACATGGGCAGAGTACTAGGCTTTGGTAGACCAGCATCAGGCAGGTCTGAGGATAGCACCGCAGGGTCAGTCGCAGGGTTCTCGGGTATCAGATCGACCGCCAGTTGTTCCCCGAGTGCATCAGGGAGCGAGAGCAGCCACTGCGGATTGGAGGCCATTACCGGACCCGTTACCGCCTTCTCTACAGGACGATGCAGGTACCGCAGACCCGACCGCAGGAGTGATGGGATATTTTGGATTCACAGACTATGGGTTGCCGCCGTTTCCACCTCAGCTTGAGGCACCTACAGTACCATCGGGGATGCAGCCGCCGATGCATGAGGCACATGATGTGCCATTACCTTTCAGTTTGCATGAGTCGGACTTCATTCCACTTGGTGGAGGGGACTTTCAGTTGTATCCGTTACACCCAGTTTTCGACATGGACATGGAGCCGTTGGATCCGGAGCAGCATGCGCAGTGGGCGCAGCAGATGGACAAGCAGATGGCGATACTAGAGGATGTTTTGGAGCAGCATGTTGGGCCGCATCATCAGCCAGGATCGCCGCAGAGGTTAGGAGCTCCATAACCCAGTTCCACCGAGCCACACTCAGCGATGGAGTCAGCCATAGGAGTTGAGCCGATGTCGACGGCAGGGTCGGACTCGCAGTTTGAGTCAGTTACATCACCAGAGGCACCGCCGATTGAGCCGGTTACACCACCGGAGATTCCACTAGCCGACACGCCAGATTCAGTACCGCCTATGCATGTGTACCAGACATGTAGCGCCTGCGGAGTTCAGGGCTTTCATTTGTATTGGTGCACCCGACCAGTGGATCCGCGCTACCGTGAGACGTATCAGCCAGTGCCGGCCCCGTATTATTGTCAGGTGTGCGGGATGGACGACCATCTTGCACCTATTTGACCGATCGCAGGGCCCAGACCTCGTATGTCGGACGCAGAGCCGCATCGTGCCCCGTTACCTGAGGAGTATCGACATGTTCCGAGTCGTCGAGACGGTGGCCTTATTCGGGAGTCAGTTATCCAGCAGCGCAGTCACCTGTAGCGCAGCCACCATTAGAGCAGCCACCGAGACCATCGAGGAGTTGTAGGAGGTGTGGAGACGAGGGACACAGAGCATCCGCTTGTTCCCATCGATCTAGTTCTCGTCGGTCCCGCTCAGCGCCAATTGTCTGTCAGATTTGTGGAGGTCAGGGACATCGAGCAGCCGAGTGTTTTCAGGAGCCTTCTTCGGGGTCTGTTTCTTCCTGTCAGCTGTGTGGAGCGACAGATCATCAGGCATCAGCTTGTTACCGTGGGCCACGCCCAGCTCCCGTTCCGGTTTATCAGATTTGTGGTCGCGAAGGTCATGTAGCGCAGTTATGTCCGATGGCAAAGCCGCAGCAGGTCGGACCGCCGACCAGAGATGCACACCCACCACACCCTCCCAGCGCACCTGCCAGTGGGTAGCAGCACGAGCCACGATGCCGGTTGTATATGGCATTCCGGTCGTGTTGGGGCTGTTAGGGTTAGAATAGTTAGGCCAGGTAAGTTGGGCACTAACTATGTTGTTGTTGTGTGTATCTAGATCGGCGATTCTCGCATGTGGTTTCAGACATCTCCGGGTTATGACGGTGCAATTTGGGGGTTAGGGTATGGATGACGAACGTCTCGTGGTTGTATTTCTGTTTTACTTATGTATTTAAAAACCTCGAAACATGCGTGTGTTGTTGTTCTTATGTATGTATATGATGCAGAATTATTCTACTTATCGTTATGGCTTACGTAGTAATTGTTTGCATGTGTGTGATGGTTTTGGATGCAAACGAATTACCACGTGAAGTCTGACGATGCGCGGAACTGACAACCGTTCATTATAACCTAAACCCAGACTGACGACATATCCGGAGCGATCTAGTGATTGCTTGGCTGTGTGTGTTAAATGGGTTCTTTTATTTGATTGCTTGTGTGTTTTATTGAATGCTTGTGTGGTGCATTAGTTAATTAGGGTTGCGTTTCGTGTGTGGTGTAGCACTGTGAAAATGCTAGTGTTTATGACATGCTCAGCATGTGCGGAATGTGAATGGCGTTGGTAAGCCATCCGGGTGAGTAGTTTAAATTGGTTGCAATCGTTAAGTTGTTAGAATTGGAATTGTTAGAACCTTTTCGTTTAAGGTGTTGAGCTAACTCGAGTATGGTTGTAATCGACTGTCGATTCGCGAGAGAGCGGAATTATATAATATCGTTACTTAATCATGGGTAACCATTGGGTACATGATTAACTAACTCTATCTCTATAAGGAAGTGAAATCGAGGGATGGATCGGTTGGAATTTCACCCCTCCAGTGAAAGTTGTTGTGTTGAATATAGGACGGAATGGACGATGCGATACGAATACGAGACCGAACCCGAACCCGAATGCGAGATGGAATGGCAAGACGTCATGGAACAAGGAGATCGGACTGTAAAGCAGTCAGTATAGATTGTCAGTGGGAGCGTGTCAGTGCAGAGCAGCGGAAAGATCGGAGCGGTTGGGATGATGAGTTAACAAGGAGATTTGGCGAAAGAGATCAATGTTGTTAGTAATAGCAGACAGACGGGAGCTAATGATCAGATTTTTGAAGAGTGTCTCGGGGAGACAAACCAGTATCATGAAGGATGTGGAAGTCGAAGCGAAGTGGGGAAGTTGGAAGTGAGAATCAGTGGAAAGTTAGATGGAAAGTTCGGAAGAGCGCATGAAAGCGAGAAGACAAAGTTATGCAGAAGTGTTCGGAAGGAACTTGGAGCCAATTCTACCAGATTAATAATTGCTGTCATGTTCCTGAAGCCTAGGATCTAGGGTCTAGTTAATTGAATCATGGATCTGATCTCGTGTTTACCTGGAGATTGGCAGCGGAATAGGGTCCGATAATACGAGATCTCCAGCGCCTCAGATGCTGCGCCTCTACGGCAGTCCACACGCACACAAGATGGAATCCGCCGGGATGCTAGTGCCGGGAATCAGATCTCCTGGGAACTGAGTTATTTCGAGGTTTCTGTGTTTTTCTCTCTGAAAAAACTGTCTGGGCGGCGCTCTCTCTCCCTAGGTCGAAATACATAAGATCACTTATATATGTGCAAACCTCGACGTAAACCGAAACATCAGTTTCGGTTTCGGCCTTGTGTCGACCGACACACTTAGTGGTGTCGATCGACACACATCTTGTGTCGACCAACGCACTTAATGGCGTCGATCGACACACCTCATTAAAACTCATATTCGATGTGTATCCAATACACATCGACCAGACCATATGCCAATGATCAATCCCATACGAATTATGTCCAACTTGCTTAGGTGTGTGACCCTGTAGGTTCACACGATACCAGAAATGAATTACAACTCATTTGTCATAAGCGGTTTCTAGCAAAACATTATGACTACCTATTATCACATGAATTGTCCGATCTCGACAATACAACTATCTCTAGAGTTAGTACAATGTGATTTCAGGACATAATCCCAACAATCTCCCACTTGTACTGGAATCACCTATTCCTATAATCCCTTCGTCTCTATATCTCGATATGGCATAAGGCAAGAGACTGTGTCATCCTTATTATAGCCAACATCATGTTCATCGAACTCCTGATCTATACTGATATAACAAACGACTGACAATCACCTCGTTTGAGCACGGCCATGCATTTTCTAAGTATCAAATCTTCGATGGGCCCTGAGATATTTATCTCCCGTTATCCAGGAGGGACAAATCCCATCTTGTTCCATCCCTGTTTCTACACATACTTCATGATACGCCTAAGCAATGCCGTTATAGCCGCCAGTTACGGAATGACGTTTGACAAGGTCAAAACGCACCAATTCATATGCTAGAAAGCATGATGAACTCAGGTCTAAGGACTATACTCTATAGTCGTAATGAGAACCTCCCATGACACTGATATAACTATCCTGTGGAGTTCTCATTAGCGGGTCATGTCCGATCATATGTTCACCAACATATATCTATGTGACTGACTGTGATAATCATATCATTGACTCTATGAAACTTAGTCCAACAGTCACCTCACATGCTAGTCTCGCGCGGTTATTGGTATCCCACTTCAATAACCTTGACTAGAGACAATCGTAATTTATGTCATCTTTTACTCATAGGGTTTCATGATCAAGTCCTCAACTTGATGACCTATATGATGACCATAAAATACTTTGGAATCATTATTCAATTATCCAATAATTAAATAATACCGATGTCAGTTTTAACTTACATAAACACTACCATAACATGTCTATGTAAAGATTATAACATAACTAAAATAACTCCCACTAGAATCAAGATCATCTTCTTAAGATATCTTATACCTACAGCAATCGAATAAATTTCGTGCTTAGGTTGTGGGAGAGTCTGCGGTGTTTTTGCTTGAAACAATTCCAACAAACCACACCGCCATTCAGATAAAAGCACTATTCTACGGTCCACTGCTTGGAGCCTTTCCAACATATAGCACCGCTATTCAGACAAAGAGACATAACCAGGTGGGAACCGGGAATCGTCTTTGTCCGTTTAACTACTTTCAACTGGTTCGTAACTTTATCAGTTCGCCACGAACCTATCCTTAGTGCTTCTCAAACACTTGGGATATTTCTGGCAACTGTTCAGTGACTTTTATCGGATCATATTGGTATTATCTCGTCATGCTTTATGCGTAAGCTGCATCTAGACGAGCGCAAAATATGGCATTCATGATGGATTCTATTGCAGCATCATTAGGAATAACACTCATTAATACTAGTTCAGCCAGTGTTCAAAACACTTCATCTTGCTAATATTTTTACTAGCTCAGCCAGTGTCCAAGACACTTCATCTTGCTTAGATTATTGCCATAAGACCTTTGGTATGAAGCCATTCTTGGAATCAAGCACATTTGAACTGTCCAATACCTTATTAACATAAGGATTTTAACACGATCCAATTAGCCTTTCTGATCCATTCCAATGGATCCTTATTCCAAGAACTTTTACGGCCTTCTCCCATGTCTATCGTTAAACTTGACTTCCGACCCAAATCTTGACAAGACTTTAGCGTCAGAACGTCGTTTATGAGACTAAGTACATTATGTACATACGGTGTGAGAATTGCAATTACGCTCCCACTAGTCTTCTTGTAAACGCATGGTTTCATTTCTTTCTGATCAAGTCAAGAACTTTTGACCACATTTTCAGAATGTTGATTCCAACTCCAAGATGTTTGCTTCAATCCAGAAATGGATCGGTGAAGCTAACATGCATACCCAGCCAATTTTTCGGAGTTGGGGCTCACCATCGCTTCTTTGAATTTCGCATGCTCGTCACTTTTCAATGATCAACAGATCACGACAATCGGCTACGAGAAATCACTCTTGAGTTAGTGACGGATCCTTTCGGGTCTGCGAATTTCAGGCTCCACAGGTGTAGATCCTACAGCACTTTGTAGATCTCACCGCTGCTCTCCCTCAACAGGTTGAGCAGCCTCCTGTGTTTATCGAATTTCTTTGATGTGTACTTTTACTCCCACTGTTCCTTTCGAAAGTATGATCTTTCTTAAAAGACACAGTTCTGGACAACAAAAGTACTAAGCCTTGGTTTCCCTAGGACAACCAGCGAGGTAGAACTTATCAGATTTGGGTTCAAGCTTATTAGCTTTCATCCCCAAATGATCAGAAACAACTTACTTAAAAAACTTCCAGTCCACATCCAATGTGGTGTCTTTCAATTGATTCTGATTGAAACCCTTTTCTGCGCGAAGACAGACATTTTAGAACGTATTCTTAAATGATTATGGAGGATTCATGTGACTCATCATTAATCGGAGCATATCCAATAAGATCCGACTCATTTTGTTAGATGATCACCCAATTCTTGACTCAAGTATTTTCCTCCGCGATTCAATCGAGGATCTTAATACTTCTGTCAAATCGGTTCTACACTTCATCTTGGAACTCCTCAAGGGATTCCTGCTCGTGTCTCATCAAATGAACACAACCATACTTTATTGATGCCATCAATAAGGTAATGAAGTACAGAAGATTTCCTCTGGCACTAATGCTCGTTGGGCCGCATACATCAGTATGTGTAAGGCCCAATAATCCTCTGGCCCGTTTCCTTTAGCTCTGCTAAAAGGGCTTTAGTCATTTGGTCCAGTGAACATAATTCATATCTCAAATGATTAATAATCGAATGAGTCCAAAGCTGTGGAACTTCTGAATCCGCTTCACTCTTTATGGTTAAACGACTATGCCAAGGAAAAGTCGAGTTCGAGTCATCAGACTTAAACCTTTAGTATTTGTGTTATATTCAAAATTACGCTGGTTTAAGATATAAAACCGCTACCATATGATATTCATTAAGATCTAAAGAACAAAACTTGTCTTTTGTCAAAATGAAAAACATCCAAATTCTTTACAAGAAAATGAAAGACATCTCTGCACAAGGCAGATACATAGTAGCAATTACTTAATTTCTAAAACCAAGTATGAAAGGCTCCTACAAGTGGAGAATCTCTACGGCTCATGCAGCAACCATTGCTTCATACCAGACACGCAGTTCCACTTGTCCTTTCTTCAACGTTCTACTGTCGCTTAGGTCCTGCATATTTCAAAAATATCAGTACGACAACTAGTATCCAATACTCACGTAGAACTTGAATAATAACACAATACCTGAAGAAGAAGTACCAATCATCTCCTTCATATCTTGTGAATCTTCCAAGAATTTAATGCAGTCTCTCTTCCAATGCCCTGACTCATCGCAGTAAAAGCACTTTCTAACACCAGATGGGCCTGACTTGGGCTTATAAGATGACACAGGCTTATCCTGATTCCAAATCTGGACGGCCCTGCTTCTACCCTTGCCAACACAAGATTTCTCAAATCTTTTACCCTTTATGATGTCTTGCTCTGCTGTTTTGAGCATGCCATGCAGCTCAGTCAACGTCTTCGTCAAGTTATTATTAATATAGCTTTTAATAATCTTATCATAACTAGACGGCAGTGACTGCAGAATGATGTCAGTAGCCAACTCTAAGCTGACAGGACATTCCAGTTTCCCCAGGTTATCAATGTAACCCATCATTTTAATGACATGAGGACTTACTGGAGCATCCTCTGGTAGCTTGCACTCAGTGAGAGACTTCACCATCTGGAATCTCTCAACTCGTGCCAGATCCTGAAACTTCAGTTTCAGGCTGGTGATCATCTCTATTGGCGACTCCATGTTCTCGTATTGACTCTTCAAGTCCGAGTTCATGGTAGCCAACATCAGACCACGCACATCTACCACATCAATATAATGCTTATTCCAAGCATCATATACTGCATGCGAGCGATTGGTCCCAAGCCTTTCTGGAAGAGCCTTTTCAAGAACATAGTCCTTGCTCTCCTGCTTGAGAATTAATCTCAAATTCTGATACCAATCCAGGAAGTTGGATCTATTTAACCTTTCCTTCTCAAGGACGGATCGCAACGAGAAAGTAGTCATAGACATAAGCTGAAATCCAAGAAAAACAAAGATTTAGTTATGTATATCATGAGAAATCTTATCTAATAAGAAAACTCGCATTATATTCAAACAATGTTTCCTCTATGAATATAATGATCCAAGATCCATACTTCACCAAAATCTGAGTGGGCGACTCGCCATCATCCAAACTTTAGTTATCTAGGTAAGCAAATCATTGCTAATTGTACCCAATACAACTCTTGGTTGTGGATGAGACAAACTATGTCTAATCCACTCTGATGTCTCTGGGCCCAGAACTTCTGATAGCCCAGTCAAGTAAAACCAATCTCTTCTGTCTTGTGATCACTGAAAGTCGCACTGCAAGTCTGTCAATGACCACCTGCCTTACTCATGTTGCAGTGGATACCAAGAACTCCAAGACTATCCAACAAACGACACGAGTCTTGACAGTAGACAAGATTGGGCAAGACATCAAGGTTACTTGATATTTAGTTGAGGAAACTAAACCCAAAAGTTTAGCAAATCAATCTCTTAGGTCATGTAATTGTTGATGTTTAGCACTGCAAATCCATCAACATAACTACCTGCCTTACTCACGTAATTGTGGACACCAAGCTCTTGGCTAGACCATCACACAACGAAACGAGTCTTGACAGTTGACCATATTGAAGCTAAGCTTTGATCAAGGTTTAGGTCGAGTTTGGTTTCTGCAAATTCAAGGTTCAATAACCAGAATTTCGAGCACTGTATCGATCGACACAGACTATGTCTGTCGATCGACACCACCAAACAAAACCGGACTTCAACAACCGGTTAATCCAATTAACCCGGTTCATCGAACCGGTCATGTCGATCGACACAACCCGTGTGTGACGGTCGACATAGACCTTAACCGAAGATAGTTTTGATAACCGGTTCAATCCAATTGAACCGACTTATCATATCAAACTGATCTTAACCATTCAAATCGGTTTATACTAATTGCGATAATTGGTTTAATCCAATTGAATCAATTCATCCAATTTTTAAACCGTTTTAACCAGTTTCAACTGATTGCGATAACCGGTCCAATTCAATTGAACCGTTTTATCCAATCAAACTGATTCAACCCATCGGTTCATGCTAATTGAGATAATCAGTTCAATCCAATTGAACCAATTCATCCAATTTAAACCGATCTATTCGGACTTAACCAAGCATGATAACCGGTCCAATCCAATTGAACCGATTAACCATTCGCTAAGTCTGTGTCGACCGACACTCAACCTATGTCGATCGACACTGTACCAAATCTGCTATGTGTCGACCGACACTCAAACTGTGTCGATCGACACAGTAGGCTTTCGGTTTTTCTTCGCGAAAAACCCTAGCCGCCGATTCTGTCGAATTCGCCACTCTGTGTTGACCAACACACCTAGTGTGTCGATCGACACTGTGCGAAAACACAGAGTCGATTTTGATCAGATTCGATCTCACCTGTTCTAACTCATATTTACTAATGAACGAATTTAACTCATCAAATTCTATGAACAGGTTCGATTCAATGTAAAACCCTAAGGCTCTGATACCACGGAAGGAACTTGGAGCCAATTCTACCAGATTCAGAATTGCTGTCATGTTCCTGAAGCCTAGGATCTAGGGTCTAATTAATTGAATCATGGATCTGATCTCGTGTTTACCTGGAGATTGGCAGCGGAATAGGGTCAGATAATACGAGATCTCCAGCGCCTCAGATTCTGCGCCTCTACTGTAGTCCACACGCACACAAGCTAGAATCCGCCGGGATGCTAGTGCCGGGAATCGGATCTCCTGGGAACTGAGTTATTTCGAGGTTTCTGTGTTTCTCTCTGAGAAAAACTGTCTGGGCGGCGCTCTCTCTCCCTAGGTCGAAATACATAAGATCACTTATATATGTGCAGACCTCGACGTAAACCGAAACATCAATTTCGGTTTCGGCCTTGTGTCGACCGACACACTTCGACCAACGCACTTAATGGCGTCGATCGACACACCTCATTAAAACTCATATTCGATGTGTATCCAATACACATCGACCAGACCATATGCCAATGATCAATCCCATACGAACTATGTCCAACTTGCTTAGGTGTGTGACCCTGTAGGTTCACACGATACCAGAAATGAGTTACAACTCATTTGTCATAAGCGGTTTCTAGCAAAACATTATGACTACCTAGTATCACATGAATTGTCGATCTCGACAATACAACTATCTCTAGAGTTAGTACTATGTGATTTCAGGGCATAATCCCAACATGTTCGAGTAAGCAAGCGTTGAGATCGAATGACGGAGCAACTTGCAGGGTTTGGAACTGATTCAAAGTCTGGTAGTGACGGAGAATTCGGGGACCGAATTCCTGTAAGTGGGGAAGAATGTGTTACCCCGTATCCAAAATATAGTCAACGGGCAGAAGAAAAGTCAACAGGGGCAAAATTGTAATTTTGCCAAACCCAGGGGCAAAATGGTAATTTTGCCAAAGTTCGAGATGGAAGATGTAACGGGCCAAATGTTCTCTTTTCAACTCATAAAGAACATTTACAAGATTAGAATTTGAAGAATTGGAGCAGAAACGCATTTTCGGCGTATCGGTCGGAAAACCGACTAAACCGAGGAAACTTTGGAAAATCATAACGGGAGCTAGGAAACTACAAATGAAGTGATTCAAGTTGCTAAATTCATCAAAAATCAATAAGAATCAGTTTATGGAGTTTTGGAGATTTATGGGAATCGTATGATATTTCCTACAACAATTATCAAGAAAATGAGCAAACCGAGGCATCGGAAGGAATCGGGAATATGAGCTTCTACGGCATGTTGGAGCAATCTAATTGGACATTATGCATGCAAAAAAACACTCTATTACAAGCGGGAAACGTATATGAGGGGAGAATATAAGCAAGTTAAATGCACCCCTTGTATAGAAAAAAATAAACATGTGGAAATGGAGGGAGATGACAAGTGTCCAATACAATGAATCACATGAGACATTGAATCTTCTTCTTTTGTTGATGTGTGGCGTGTAATGAGGGGAGAAGGAGCTGTGTGTCGTGGCAAGAGGAGTGGGGAGAAAGCAAATGATAAAAACACATGATGAAATGTATTCACCTCCCTTTTGGTTGTGGTGTCGTGTCATTAGAGCAAGGGAGGGACTGCCACATGTCTCCATATTGTGAGCCTCAATCTTCCTATATAACCAGCCTTCCAGCCTCTCATTTCATTCACAACAACAAAAATAATAAGAGAAGGAAAGGAGAGAAGCGTGAGAAGAGAAAGAGAAGAAGAAGAAGAAGAAGAAGAAGAAGAAGAAGAAGAAGAAGAAGAAGAAGAAGAAGAAGAAGAAGAAGAAGAAGAAGAAGAAGAAGGAGAGAAGGAGGAGGAGGAGAGAAGACGAAGACCGGAGGAAGAGGAGAAGAATAAGAGAGAGAGAGAAAGAGGAGAGAGAAAGAAGAGAGAGAAAGTAGAGAGAGAGATCCGGAGGAGAGAAAGAGAGAAGGAGGGAATGAGGAGAGAGAAGATGGTCAACGGCCAGTGGTCAACGCCGCCGGTCAACGCGGTCAAAGCCGGGAAATGAGCCGGTCAACGCTAGTTTTGGCGGTTGTTCGGTAGTTCGGAGTGTTCGGGAGTTCGTGTTCGAGTATTCGGAGAGGTTCGGGTTTAGTTCGGGATCTCGGGAATCCGTATCCGCATCCGTGCCGTTCGTTCCGTCATATCACTATGAGTCGGCTCAAACACCGTAGTTGCATATAGAACATTAAATGGAAAAACTTTAGAGATAGGAATGCATACCCGATCGTATTGAATTGAATTGTGAATTGATTGATTGAATTAAAGTTAAACCGGCTAGGGTTAAAGAAGCATGTTAGACTTAAACGGATTAAACCTGTTGAGTGCCGTTAGGTTGTTAGTATCGTTGCGGGATGCATTCATATCGTCGTTGCATGCTTAGGGCCGTATATGCATATATATGTAAGTAAAGGACGGTATGAAATGAATCTATATACGGGAATTAAGACGAGTTAAAATACGGAAGTTAAACCTGAACGAACGTATAGAATATGAATGGTATCGGGGTTTCCTGAGAATAAATGAATTAAGTAATGAAAGATGAGACGTCGGGGAGTTTAGTAAGCAACTAGCTCTAAACCGACGGATCGGGGAGTTGATAAAAGATGATTATGATTGGTTAAGAAAAGAGAAGTGTTGTGGTTGGTGAACCGTCTACGGGTTAGCAAGCTGCTAATCCAAGGTAGCGGGCGTAAATTGGTTAAAAGACGTTAGCAACCCTAATAGGCATGTTGTGTGTTGTTTGTGTGTTGATTGTGTGGTTGTATTTGTTGTGTGGTTGTGGTTGACCTTTTTTGCAGGCCTTTAGATTGTCTCGGTGTTGGGCCGAGCAATCCGTGTAGATACTTAATCTGGTCATGGGACCGGTTAAGTCGTAACCGCTGACTCGGTACGGTGCTGAGTCAGGGGGCGGTGTGGTGTGTGTGTGTAGACTTGCGGGAAGCAGTGTTGATCTGATAGTTGTTGTGATTGAGATTGATTGTTAGAGTACAAGCGAATCTGCGTGCTTACATTTCTGCACTAGGACTCTAGGGTGCGTTAGATCCCGTAAGTCTAGGTGTTTGATTACGTTCTTGTACTTCCGACCCGATTGGATCCTCGGGTAGTTACCTAACCGGGTCCTGGTGATTCGGGTTATGGTGTTAACCTACTGGGTGACGCCGGTAGGTGTGTAGTCCGGAGAATACGGGGTCATGTCCTAGGGTCGGACTGCATGGAAACATGGGTTATCTAGGGGTAGCCTGAGTCACCGCGTATCGATGGACAGAGAACGGTGTCCTAGTCGTTGTGTGGACGGCTAGGAGTCGTGGGTTAGTTTCCATATCGGTAACGGTGAAAACCCGTGGAAGTTACCAAGATCGTAGGGGGCCCAGCGTGTGTGTTTTGGTGTAGATGGTGTTGCGCGGTAGATAGATCGAGTCTCAATCAGGGACATGTGCCGCAGTGCTCCCGATTTCCTCTAATCGCCTTCTCTTTCTTTTGGCAATTGCATGTGTGTGGGCTCGACGCGACGTGCTAGTGCTTGATCGGCTATTTGTTGTGATTGATTGTTATTTTGGGGTTTTCGGGCGGGAATCTATAGAGAATAGATAGATTAGAAGCCTTAGTGGGGAGCCGATTCACTGGATGATCTTAGATCGCTCATTAGACTCTTTTGTGTTTTCAGGTGTTGCAGCGACGGACGCGGGAGTTCCTCGGTGTAGTTTCGGGATTGCTTGTGGCGGGGTTTTGATTCGATGTTTTCGGGGGTTTTTCTTTCGGTTCGGCTTGTCGCCAATTCGTATTGAGCTTTGTTTGTTGATTCGTTGATTGGTGAAATTGTTTGTGAAAATGACGGTTAAACGTTGTACTGAACGTTTGATTTACTCAGAAATGAATATGCTTTCCTGATATTGTGTTTCGTCCGAACCGACATAACTCGCGGAAGTAGTGCAAGGCGATCGACTTGTACTATGGAAGTGAGGATAGCGGGGTCAAGGATGGGTTAGTGCGAGCCTTTGTCTCAAACCGATCCGTCTCTGGCTTCGTCCTGTGACGAACTTTTCCTGTCCGACTTGCTCGGGTTCGATCGGTCATGTTCTTGTTTGATTGTTGGCCGATCAGCTCGACGGTCAGCGGAGGATGGGAAAGGGGCGTTACATGAGGGGTGGAGGCTTCTTTTTATAGCCAAAGTGAAGAGATCTCCACCTTCCACTTGTCTCCTCTTCCTCTCAATCTTAAGCCACGACCTCACCACCAAAAACCATCCACAAACAATGCATTTGATCACCCACCATCCATTTGTAGCCTTCTCCATGCAACCCTTAGATTGATGACAACACATCTTTTAGGTTCATGCACCTACGAAGCTTCACCCGAGAACATGGCTCTGATACCACCTTTCTGTAACGCCCCTTTCCCATTCTCCGCTGACCGTCGAGCTGACCGGTCAACAATCAAACAAGCACATGACCGTTCGAACCCGAGCAAGTCGAACGGGAAAAGTTCGCCACAGGACGAAGCCAAAAATAGATCGGTTTGAGACAAAGGCTCGCACCAATCCGTCTTTGACCTCGATATCCTCATTTCCATAGTACAAGCGGTACCACTTGCACTACTTCGATGACTTGTGTCGGTTCGGATTAAAACCTAATATCAGAGAAACAATTTCATTTCTGAGTAATCAACGTTGAACACAACGTTTAATAGAATTTCACAAACAATTGTCAAGTCAAATATACAAAGAATCAAACACACGAAATAACAATAAGGCCGAACCGAGAAAACACCCAAAAATCCCGAATCAAATCCCGTCACAAGCCATCCCGAAACTACACCGAGGACCTCCCACGTCCGTCGCTGCTAAACCTGAAAACAAAAAAAGAGTCTAATGAGCGATCTAAGATCACCCAGTGAAACGGCTCCCCACTAACGGCTTCTAATCTATCTAAAGTCTACAAATTCCCGCCCCAAAACCCAAAATAACAATCAGCAGGAATAATGGTCGATCACGCACTACCTTGTCGTGATAAACCCAAACACACACAATCAATGCCAAAGATAAAGAGAATTAAAGGAAATCGAAGGCACTGCGGCACATGTCCTCGATTGGACTCGATCTATCTATCGTGCAACGAAAGAAAGAACAACAACATTGGGCCCTACGAACTCGGTAACTTCCACGGGTTTAGAGCGTCACCTATATGGTAACTAACCCACGACTCCTAAACGTGAACACATGGTCCCACGAGTAGGACACCGTTCTCCGTCCATCGATACGCGGTGACTCGGACTACCCCTAGATAGCCAGAGATTCCATGTGATTCGGCCCTAGGACATGACCCCGTATTCTCCGAATCACACACCTACCGGCGTCACCAGCATCAGATGCACCACCGATGTATCAGGCACCGTTTATGGAGGCACCCGAGTTTCCCCCGCCGCTTCGAGTGGAGGATTATCTGATGAGCCCGCTACCACTTGGTTTTAATTTGGATATGGAGCCTGAAGACCCGGAGCAGCGTCAGCAGTGGGAGCAGCAGGTGGATGAGCAGGTAGCGATACTTCAGGATGTGTTGGAGCAGCAGGTCGGGCCTCACCATCAGCTAGGCTTACGACCTGGATCACCTCGTACGCCGTTGGATATGTTTATGTCGTCGGCATCTACCGAGGCAGATTTCGAGTCAGTTTCGCCGCCAACTAAGGCGATAGAGGCACCACCAGCAGTACCAGAGAGGAGACCATCCAGCGGATGTGGAGTATGTGAGTTTCATTTGTATTGGTGTCCCCGAGCAGTAGACCCGCATCTTCGAGAGCCGGACCGGACGGCTGCTCGCTTTGTGGTCACGAGGGTCACGGAGAACTGACTTGCCCTACCATCAGATCAAGTGAGTATACTCCCGGTGGAGATCCATACCGAGTACCAGTACCAGAGGACTATCGAGCGGGACCCAGTCGCAGAGACCCCGAGCCCAGTCAGCCACCCATTGTTCAGTTGCCGGTCGTTCAGTCGACTAGACCCGAGCCAGTGAGGACTTGCCAGTTGTGTAGAGGACAGGGTCATCTTGCACCTGATTGCTTTATGGATCCTCCGTCAGCGCCGACAGAGCCGACTTCTCCTTGCCAGTTGTGTGGAGGTTATGGTCACCAGGCATCCACGTGTTACCGTGGACCGCACTCAGCAGCTACCTCAGTTTGTCAGGTTTGTAGCCGCGCAGGTCACGATGCTTATCTTTGTCCGATAGCCGTGCCGCAGCATGTCAGAGCGCCATCTCGAGAGGCACACCCACCACACCCTCCTGGCGCACCTGCCAGCGGATACTTTAGTGAGCCGTTTTGCCAGTGGTGTTGGGCATTTCGGTCTTGTTGGAGGCGTTAGGTTAGGATAGAGTAGTTAGGCCAGGTAAGTTGGGGGCACTAACTCTATTTTTGTCTTGTAGATAGATCGGCGGATAGGCGACTTTGCATGTCGTCTTTGACTTTTCTGATGTACAGCGTCGTCGTATGGGTTTTTGGATATGATGACGGCTTTATGTACGGACTCTGATCGTAACCATGTACTAAAAACTTTATGATGTATGATATATCGTTTTATGTATGTGGTGGATACAGAGTGTTCAACTGGTCGTTTTGAGTCGCATAGTAACTATTTGCATGATTTAGATGGTTCTGAAAGCAAATGGATTACTGTGTGAAACTAAATGATGAGCGGAACTGATGACCGTTCATTATGACCTGAACCCGGACTGACGACGCATCTGACCGATCATTAGTTTGCGTGAATATGTGTGTGGTAAAATGGTAGACATCGTCAGTGGAAAAGGTATCAGCTTATCGAGTGACCGAAAGAAGGAAGCCAAGAAGTACGATGAGTTAGCAAAAAGATTTGGGAAAGAAGGATCAGTGTTGTTGTGGGAAGCAGTCAGAAAGGAATAAGTGATCAGATTTTTGAAGAGTGTCCCAGAAAGAAAGAAAGAAGTCACAATTCAAAGGAATGTGGAGGTCGAGGCAAAGTGGGGAAGACAAAAGTGGGAATCAGAGCAGAGAAGGCAACCAGAGTTAAGTTAAGGATCGAGACCGAAGGAGTCAGTTAAGAGTGAAGCGGATCTGAATGATGTGGAAGCCAGTGGTATACAGCAGTGTTCGAGTATAGAAGCGTCGAAGTGGAGTGATGAAGTGACTTACAGGGTCCGAAACCGATTTGAAGTTTGTCAGTGACGGAGAATTTGGGGACCGAATTCCTGTAAGTGGGGAAGAATGTGATACCCCGTATCCAAAATACGGTCAATGGGCAGCAGAAAGTCAACCGGGGGCAAAATTGTCATTTTACCAAAGTCGGGGGTAAAATGGTAATTTTGCCAAAGTTCGAGACGGAAGCCGAGACGGGCCAAATATTCTTATGTTTCAACATAAAGAATGTTTAGAAGATCAGAATTGGAAGAATCAGAGCGGAAATGTGTTTTTCGGCTTGTCGGGAATGGAAACCGACAAACCCAAAGAAACTTCAAAAATTCATAACCGGAGCTGCGTAAGTCCGAACGGAGCGATTTGAAATGATAAATTCATAAAATAGCATTGAGAATCTTATTATGGAGGTTTGAGGATTTATGGGATCAGCCAGAGACGTTCTAAAATATTAAACGTACAACCAGTTCTTACGAGAAACCGATACAATGTTCGGGCAAGCGAGAAGACCCTTTAAAGTCCACCAAAAATTATGCGATTTTGACCACAGCTCCATTAGAAGATTAAGAAGATATTGGTGAAATTATTCAGCAGGATTTGACTCCTAGATGAAGTTATAATTTTTACACCATTAAGGAGTAATTAGTGGCTAAAAATCCAAAATAAATTCTTTGGAGCTTGGGCTTGAACCAGGGTATTTAGGGCCAATTACTAAGATTATATTGGACCTAAATCCAGCTCATAATGAAGAATGGGCCACGAAATTTGAGCCCAACAATTTTAGAAGCTTCTTAGGTGCATGAACCTAAAAGATGTGTTGTCATCAATCTAAGGGTTGCATGGAGAAGGCTACAAATGGATGGTGGGTGATCAAATGCATTGTTTGTGGATGGTTTTTGGTGGTGAGGTCTTGGATTAAGATGGAGAGGAAGAGGAGACAAGTGCAAGGTGGAGATCTCTTTACTTTGTCTATAAAAAGAAGCCTCCACCCCTCACTTCTCTTCACACCAAAAACACTTCTCAACAAGAGTAGTAAAGAAGAGAGAAAGAAGAGAGGGAGAAGAGAGGGAGAAGGGAGGAAGAAAAAGAAGAAGAAGGAGGCGGCAATAAGAAGGAGGAGGAGGAGGAGCCGGGAGAAGAAGAAGAAGCCGGAGGGAGGAGAGAAGAAGGAGGAGCCGGAGGAGAGAGAGAGAGAGAAATGGAGGAGGGAGAGAGGAAAAAATAGAAGAAAGATGGGGAAAGGAATATTACTACGTCGGAATATTCCGAAGAATATTCCTCGGAAAGGAATTTTTCCTACGTAATAATCTTCCCGATAACCGGATTTCTTTTATTTAGAAATAGGATAGATGATATACCATGGATTTTAGGGATTTTAACCATGGTATATGTGTTATTTATCGAGTATTTTCCTACGTTTTAGAGTCTTTTCAGGTGTTTATTAGGTACAAGCACATTTGGAGCATATTTGGTGATTTTGGCACTTTCTGGAGCTAATTGGAGTATTTGGCCGAGAGATAGAGTTCACTGTTGATATTTCCGAGCTGCAACGATCGTCACACTTATGGCATCGATCGTTGCACCAGCGAGATGGGCCAAACGACGGTTTAATAAAGAATAATGAAATTGCAATCCTGCCCAGAAGTTCCTGATATTTACAAAGAAGCCCCAAAACGTGTTTTAGGTTATAAATAGAGTTTTTAAGCCAATGTTTAGGCTACGCTTTTTACAAGCTTTTCTTAAGTTTTGTTTAACTCAGAGAGAGTTGAGGGGCTGATCCTGATCTCGAAAGAGACTTGATTTTGAACCCCAGTTCTTATTTGATTATATGATATTTGGTTTTCTACTTATGATATCTTCTGTCTCGATGAATATGTCTGAGTAGATCACCTGTTAGGTTGAAGGATTCTCATTAAGGATTTCAGAGAATTATAGTTTAATTAATCTGTAGAGATACATATCTGCTAGTTCTTTATCTAAGTCGTTCTTAATGCTTAATCTGAAGTAGCTAATCAGAGTTATGATGTTAGGTTGATTAATTCAGCGGAAGTTGGTTAATTTAACTAGAAAGAACTTAGATAAGCAATTAAACTGTTCGCAAACGGAAGTTTGGTTCAGGTTAATTGTGAACATATCAAACTTGGAATTAATGCTAGTTTAATCTGTTAGTTCTCACAAACGGAAGTTTGGTTTGCTGCACTTAGACTTAGAGAATTATCGCAAAGGAATTTGGTTAATTCTATATCAGTGTTTGAGTTCTAGAACAGTTATTGATTAGATCTAGATAGATTGATTGCTTGCGTTCCTGATTTCCTGAGAACTCCTGAAACCTAACGCTTTGCCTTCTTGCTTACAAACTCACTTGATTTACTTTGCTATTTCGTTTACTGTTTTCACATCTGCTTCGCTTGATTTAAATCTGAACTACTAATAATCTATTGTGTGACTGAGAGTCCTTGTGGGATTCGATACCTTATATACTACGATTGCATTAACTGTGCACTTGCAGTAGAATAGGGATAAAACTATAACACCTATCAATAGACGGTTGTAGTAGCCATTATATGAGGGTTATCCGGAGGTTCGGAATAATTCGGTCAACGGTGTGGGTCAATGACGGGTCAAAGCAACGGAGGTTCGGGGAAGGTACGGGTTAGCATCGGGTTCGTGTCGGGTCTCGGAGTTCCATCAATCCATCCATCCGTCGTCATAACACTGTGAGTCGGCTCACAAACCCTTAGTTACATATAGACCGGGAATTACTAAACAGTAGTATTAGGTTGCATACCCGTTAATTAAAGTGAATAGTAAATAATAAATAATTGAATGTTTATTGATAAACCGGATAGGACCGAAATAAGCATGTTAGGATTTAAAGAATTAAAAGGTTAATCAATTGTGTGCCGCTAGGTTGTTAGTAACACTTGATTGATGCATTCATATAGACCCGTTGAATAGGACCGTATATGCATATATATATATATATATATGTATAAGAACGATAATTAATGAATCTATATACGGGAACTAAGACGATATTAAAATACGAGTTAAACCTAAACGAACATATAGAGTATTGTATCGGGATCAGTAGGTTTAATAGCGGGATTGGGTAATGAATCAAGTTAGTTAATAATGAGACGTCGGGGAGTTAGTAAGTTTACTAACTCTAAACCGACGAATCGAGGAGTTATTAAAAGATATCTAGAACAGGTTAACTAAGGAAGTCGTGTGGGTTGTAAGCCGTCTACGGGATAGCAATCCGCTAACCCAAGATAGCGGTAAAGAATGAATTAAAAGACTTAGAAACTCTAATAGGCCTGCTTGTGGTGTTTGTGTGTGATTGTTCTGATTGTGTGATTCTTCGATTGTTGTTGTTGCGAGCTTTGTGTGCCGGTTTATTAGACTACTTGGTGTTGGGCCGAGCAGTTATTGCAGACACTTACTCCGGTCACGGGACCGAGTAAGTTAGTTGGTGCTGACTAGGTATCTTACCTAGTCAGAGCGGTGGTAGTATAGTGGCTTGCGGAATGGGTTGGGAAATTATTATTATTTTTAATTGCGTGATCCGTGCTAGAGTCCCAGCGAGTCTGCGTGTTTACTTTTTTACACTAGAATTCTAGGGTGCGTTAGATTCCGCAAGCCTAGGTTTTCTTTTACGTTCCGGTACTTCCGACCCGATTGGATCCTCGGGTTTTTACCTAACCGGATCGTGGTGATTCCGGTTATGGTGTTAACCTATCGGGTGACGCCGGTAGGTGTGTGATTCGGAGAATACGGGGTCATGTCCTATGGCCGAATCACAAGGAAACTCAGGTTACCGGGGTAACAGGAGTCACCGCGTATCGATGGACGGAGAACAGTGTCCTATTCGTGGGACCTTGTGTACACGTTTAGGAGTCGTGGGTTAGTTGCCATATAGGTGACGATATAAACCCGTGGAAGTTACCGAGATCGTAGGGCCCAATGTTGTTTTATTATTTCTTTCATTGCACGATAGATAGATCGAGTCCAATCGAGGACATGTGCCGCAGTGCCTTCGATTTCCCTTAATTCTCTTTATCTTTGGCAATTATTGTTGTTGTGGGTTTATCACGACGTGGTAGTGCGTGATCGACCATTTATTCCTGCTGAATGTTATTTTGGGTTTTGGGGCGGGATTCGTAGATTCTAGTTAGATTAGAAGCCTGTAGTGGGGAGCCGATTCACTGGGTGATCTTAGATCGCTCATTAGACTCTTTTTGTGTGTTTTCAGGTTTAGCAGCGACGGACGCGGGAGATCCTCGGTGTAGCTTCGGGTTGCTTGTGACGGGTTTTGATTCGGGGTTTTGGATGTTTTTATTTCGGTTCGGCAGCTGCGCTATTTCGTGATTTTGATTGTTCATGTGTTTATATTGGTGATTGTTTGTAAAACCCGTTAAACGTTGTATTCGACGTTTGATTACTTAAAAATGAAATTGTTTCCCTGATATGAGGTTTAAGTCCGAACCGACACAACTCATTGAAGTAGTGCAAGTAGTACTGCTTGTACTATGGATAAGAGGATAGCGAGGTCAAATACAGATTGGTGCGAGCCTTTGTCTCAAACCGAACTATCTTTGGCTTCGTCCTGTGACGAACTTTTCCCGTTCGACTTGCTCGGGCTCGATCGGTCATGTTCTTGTTTGATTGTTGATCGGCCAGCTCGACGGTCAGCGGAGAATGGGAAAGGAATGTGATACCCCGTATCCAAAATACGGTCAACGGGCAGCAGAAAGTCAACCGAGGGCAAAATTGTCATTTTTGACGAGTGAGGGGCAAAATGGTAATTTTGCCAAAGTTCGAGACGGAAGACGAGACGGGCCAAATTTTATTATGTTTCAACATAAAGAATGTTTAAAAGATCAGAATTGGAAGAATCGGAGCGGAAATGTGTTTTACGGCTTGTCGGGAATGGAAACCGACAAACCCGAAGAAACTTCAAAAATCCATAACCGGAGCTACGTAAGTCCGAACGGAGTGATTCAAAATGTTAAATTCATAAAATAGCATGGAGAATCAGTTTGTGGAGGTTTGGGGATTTCTGGGAATCATTTGGTATTTTCTAAAACAATATCCGCGAAACCGAAGAAACCAAAGCATCGGAAAGAAGCGGGTTAAGGGCTGGTTTATTTCGGTATAGGAAGGGTTTTTGGTTACTCAGACACTCCTGGAGACAGGTGTCACTCTGTGGGTGAAGACACCTCTCTCTCCTTGCATGCACATGCATGAGAAGGGTTCATGAACTTGGGAAAAATTGTTGGACAACTCTCATTTTGCCCAAAAATCTCTCTCTACCTCACACCCACGAGCTCTCTCTCCTCTCTCCCTATATTCATCCCACTTGCCCAGAAAACCCAGAAAAAGCTTTTTGAATCTTCATAGAACCTCAAGAACATTCAAAGTGTTCTTGACTGTTCATAAGACCTCCTTTCACCAAAAATTCCATAACTTCTTCAATATAAACCCAAATCCACTTCTGCAAAGTGCTATAGCTTCTTCTCTCCCTCCTCTACAATCTCTAGCCATCCACCGTCGTCGCCGTCGCCGGAGCTAGCCGGAATCTGGCCGGAAAGCATCACGGATTAGGGTTTGATGAACCTCTCTCTTCCTTCACCAGATCTGAACGTTTTCTCTTTGCGGTCAGTTTAATAGGTGGATAGTCTTATGAGTCGCCGGAAAAAGGGGTGAACCGGCCGGTCAATGCCGGACCACCGTCGGTCAATGCCGGAAAAGTCGCCGGAGAAAGCTCCACCGCCTCCAATCTTCAGCCGGTTCTTCAAGGAGTATGTGAAGGAACTTGGGCCAATTCTAACAGTTTCAGAATTCCACGAGTTCCAGATTGCCTAGGATCTAGGGTTTAGTTAATTGAACCCTTAGGAGTGATCTCGTGTTTACCTGGAAATTTGCAGCGGAATAGTGGTCAGATAAACAAGATCTCTAGCGCCTCAGATGCTGTGCCTCTACTGCAGTCCACACACACACACAAGTTGGAATCCGCCGGGATGCTAGTGCCGGGAATCGGATCTCCTGGGAATCCCTGTGTCTAGAGAGGTGGCTGCGTTTTTCTGTCAAGAAAAATCACTAATCAAAGTCGTGCCTCATATCCTATATATAGGCCTTTGAGTCGACCTAATTACCCAGTTAGTAAACCGGGTCAATTTAAGTCATTAAACCGAAAGGTCAGTTTCGGTCTGCACCTTGTGTCGATCGACACATCAATAGTGTTGATCGACACACCTCTTAAACTTGAGTTCAATGTGTATCCAATACACATTGACCAGACCATTCGCCAATGATCAATCTCATACAAAGTGTATTCAGCTTGCTTAGGTGTGTGACCCTGTAGGTTCACATAATACTAGCAATGAGTTACAACTCATTTGTCATAAGTGGCTTCTAGCAAAACATTATGACCACCTAGTATCACATGAATTGTCCGATCTCGACAATTCGACTATCTATCAGAGTTAGTACAATATGATTTCAGGACATAATCCCAACAATCTCCCACTTGTACTGGAATCAAATATTCCACTAATCCCTTTGTCACTATATCTCGATATGGCATAAGGCAAGAAACTGTGTCATCCTCATTATAGCCAACATCATGTTCATCGAACTCCTGATCTATACTGATAAAACAAACGACTGACAATCACCTCGTTTGAGCACGGCCATGCATTTTCTCAGTATCAAATCTTCGATGGGCCCTGAGTTATTTATCTCCTGTTATATAGGAGGGACAAATCACTTCTTGTTCCATCCCTGTTTCTACACACACTTCATGATACGCCTAAGCAATGCCGTTATAGCCGCCAGTTACGGAACGACGTTTGACAAGGTCAAAACGCACCAATCCATATGCTAGAAAGCATGATGAACTCAGGTCTAAGGACTATACTCTATAGTCGTAATGAGAAACTCTTATGACACTGATATTATTATCCTGTAGAGTTCTCATTGGCAGGTCATATCCGATCATATGTTCACCAACATATATCTATGTAATTGACGTTGATACTCATATCAATAACTCCATGAAACTTATTCATACGTCACCTCACATACTAGTCTTAACGGTTGTTAGTGTCCCACTTTAACAACCTATGACCAGGGACAAACATAATTTAATGTCATCTTTCACTTATAGGGTTTCATAATCAAGTCCTCAATTTGATGACCTATAAAATGAACATAAAATACTTTGGGACCATTAATTAATTATCCAATAATCAAATAATGCTGATGTCAGTATTTCACAAACATGACCATAGCATGTCTATGTGAACATCATACCTAACATAACTCCCACTAGAATCAAGACCACGTCTTCAGATATCTAATTCCTACAACAACAGTACAAAATTCATGCTTAGGTTGTGAGAGATGCTGCGGTATTCTTGCTTGAAACCATTCCAACAAACCACACCGCTATTCTTTAATAAGCACTATTCTACGGTCCACTGCTTGGAGACCTTTCCAACAGATAGCGCCGTTACACAGGCAAAAAGATATAACCAGGTGGGAACCGGGAATCATCTTTGTCCGTCTAACTACTCATATCAGATTCGTCATTTTTCTCAGTTGAATAAGAACTATCCTTAGTGTTTCTCAAACACTTTAGGATATTCCTTACAACTGTCCAGTGACTTTTACCGGAACAAGTTGGTATCTTCTCGTCATGCTCTGTGCGTCAGCTACATCAGACAAGTGCAAAATATGGCATTCATGATGGATTCTATTGCATAAGCAAAAGGAATCACATTCATAGATACTAGCTCAGCCAGTGTCCAAAACACTTCATCTTGCTAAGATCGATACTAGCTCAGCCAGTGTTAAAGACACTCCATCTTGCTAAGATTATTGCCATAAAACCTTTGATGTGAAGCCATTCTTAGAATTAAGCACATTTGAACTGTCCAATACCTCATCACCATAAGGATTCTGACACGATCTAATCATCCTTTCCAATCCATTTCAATGGATCCTTATTCCAAGAACTTTCGCGGCTTCTCCCATGTCCATCGTTAAATTTGACTTCCGACCCAAATCATGACAAGACTTTAGCGTCGGAACGTCGATTATGAGATTAAGTATGTTATAAACATACAGTGCAAGAATTGCAACTACGCTCCCATTAGTTTACTTGTAAACGCACGGTTTCTATACATTCCTGATCAAGTCAAAACCTTTGACCGTTTTAACAGAACATAGATTCCACTCCAAGGTGTTTGCTTCAATCCAGAAATGGATCGGTGAAGCTAACATACATTCCTAGTTAATTTTCGGAGTTGGGGCTCACCTTCGCTTCTTTGAATTTCGCAGGCTCGTCACTTTTCAGTGATCAACAGATCACAGCAATCGGTCATGAGGAATCACCCTCGGTTTAGTGACGGATCCATTAGGATCAGCGAACTTCAGGCTCCACAGGTGTAGATCCTACAGCACTCTGTAGATCCAACCGCTGCTCTCCCTCAACAGGTTAAACAGCCTCCTGTGTTTCTCGAATATCTTCGAGCTGTACTTTTACTCCCACTGTTCTTCTTGGAAAAACAGAGTTTCGAACAACAAGGCTTTGTTCTCGGATTGGTTACAAAAGTACTAAGCCTCGGTTTCCCTAAGACAACCGGCGAAGCAGCCCTTATCAGATTTGGGTTCAAGTTTGTTTGTTGACAACTGCCTTACACAAAACTTGCAATCCCAATTAATCAGAAAACATACTGGGAAAACTTCCAGTCCACATCCAATGTGGTTTCTTTCAACTGATTCTGATAGAAAACTATTTGGCGTAAACATATTCATTTTAGAGCGTATTTTAAAAGGATAATGGAATATTCCTGTGACTCATCATTAATCGGAGCATATCTAATAAGGTCCGATTCGTTCTCTCGAAAACACCAATTTAGGTTTTCCCGGAGAAAAGAGCTGTGATATGACTTCACATTCACTTAGATGATCACCCAATCCTTGACTCAAGTATTTTCCTCCGCGATATAATCGAGGATCTCAATACTTCTGTCAAATCGGTTCTATACTTCATTTTGGAACTCCTCAAAGGATTCCTACTCGTGTCTCATCAAAAGAATACAGCCATACTTATTGATGCCATCAATGAGGTAGTGAAGTACTAAAGATTTCCTTTGGCATTGATGCTCATCGGGCCACACATATCAGTACGTGTAAGGCCCAATAAGCCTCGTGCCCTTTTTCTTTAGCTCTGCTAAAGAACCCTTAGTCATTTAGCCCAGCGAGCAGAATTCATATCTCAAATGATTTATAATCAAATGAGCCTAAATCCCATAACAATGGAACTTCTGAATCCACTTCACTCTATGTGGTCAAAACGACTATGCTAAGGAAAAATCGAGTTCAAGTCATCAGACTTAAACCATTTGGTATTTATGTTATATATACAAGCTTACATTGGTTTAAGATATAAAACCCATTATCAAAAGGGGTGCTACCATATAATATTTCATTAAGATCAAAAGAGCAAAACTTGTCTTTTATCAGAATGAAAAACATCCAAATTCTTACAAGAAAATGAAAGACATCTCTGCTTAAAGCAGGTACATAGTAGCAATTACTTAATTCAAAAACCAAGCTTGAAAGGCTCCTACACGTGGAGAATCTCTACGGCTCATGTAGCAACCATTGCTCCATACCAGACTCGCAGTTCCACTTGTCCTTTCCTCAACGTTCTACTGTTGCTTAGGCCCTGCATATTTCCAAAATATCAGTACCACACCTAGTATCCAATACATACGTAGAACTTGAAGTAATAACACAATACCTGAAGAAGAAGTACCATACATCTCCTTCATCTCTTGTGAATCTTCCAAGAATTTTATGCAATATCTCTTCCAATGCCCTAACTCATCACAATAGAAGCACTTTCTAACACCAGATGAGCCGGACTTGGGCTTATATGATGACACAGGCTTATCCTGATTCCAAATCTGGACGGCCCTGCCTCTACCCTTGTCAACACAAGATTTCTCAAATCTTTTACCTTTTTGATGTCTTGCTCTGCTGTTTTAAGCATGTCATGCAGCTCAGTCAACGTCTTCGTCAAGTCATTCTTGATATAGCTTTTGATAAATTTATCATAACCAGACGGCAGTGACTGCAGAATGATGTCAGTAGCCAACTCTAAGCTGACAGGACAATCCAGTTTCCCCAGGTTATCAATGTAACCCATCATTTTAATGACATGAGGACTCACTGGAGCATCCTCTGGTAGCTTGCACCTAGTGAGAGACTTCACCATCTGGAATCTCTCAACTCGTGCCATATCATGAAACTTTAGTTTCAGGCTGCTGATCATCTCTATTGGCGACTCCATGTTCTCGTATTGACTCTTCAAGTCCGAGTTCATGGTAGCCAACATCATACCACGCACATCTACCACATCAATATAATGCTTATTCCAAGCATCATATACTGCATTCGAGCGATTGGTCACAAGCCTTTCTGCAAGAGCTTTCTCAAGGACATAGTCCTTGCTCTCCTGCTTGAGGATTGATCTCAAATTGCGATACCAATCCAGGAAATTTTATCCATTTAACTTGTCCTTCTCAAGGACGGATCGTAACGAGAAAGTAGTTTTAGACATAGGCTGAAATCTAAGAAAAGAATATTTTAGTTATGAAATTCAGGAAATGAGGAATCTTATCTAATAAGAAAACTCGCATTATATTCAAACAATGTTTCCTCTATGAATATAATGATCCAAGATCCATACATCACTAAAATCTGAGTGGACGACTCGTCATCACCCAGAGTTTAGTCATCTAGGTAAGCAAATCATTGCTAATTGTACCCAGTACAACTCTTGGTCGCAGATAAGACAATCCATGTCTCATCCACTCTGACGTCTCTGGGCCCAGAACTTCTGATAGCCCAGTCAAGTTAAATCAATCTCTTCAGTCTTGTGATCATTGACAGTCGCACTGCAAGTCTATTAATGATCACCTGCCTTACTCATGTAATTGTTGATACCAAGGACTCCAAGACTATCCAACAACGAAATGAGTCTTGACAGTAGACAAGATTTGGGGAAGACATCAAGGTCACTTGATATTTAGTTGAGGAAACAGAACTTTAAAAGGTTAGTAATTCAATTTCTTAGGTCACGTAATTGTTGATGTCAAGCACTGCAAGACCATCAACACTACTACCTGCCTTACTCATGTAATTGTGGACGCCAAGCTCTTGGCTAGACTATCACAACAACGAAATGAGTCTTGACAGTTGACCATATTGAAAACTACACTTTAATCTAATACACATCCAATGTGTATTCGATAGCTTTAGAACATGTTTAACTTCTAATTTTAATTGAGTTTTAATTGTTTTATTAAAGTGGGTTAGGTCATTTGGTTCGGTTTCTCAATCATTTGGTTCAAAAACCAAACGATTACGGTTCGCATCCAACCTTAACAAAAACCGATAACTGGTCAATCCAATTGAACCGGTAATTGACCAAATGAACCGGTTTTATACTAGTTGAGATAACCAGTCCAATCCAATTGAACCAATTCATCCAATTTAAACGATCTGATCTATCTTAACCAAGCATGGTAACCAATTCAATCCAATTGAACCGATCAACCAATCGCAAGGCCTGTGTTGACCGACACTTAACCTGTGTCGATCGACACAGTGGGGTATCAGGAAATTTTAACCATGCGAGATAACCGGGTCAATCCAATTGAACCAATCTATCCTTTCGCACAGCCTGTGTCGATCGATGCACCCAGTGTGTCGATCAACATAATGCGATCTCTAAGATCGATACCCAAATTTTAATAAGCGTATTCGCGGTGCATCGACCGACACAAGCTTAGTGTCGATCGACACTGTGCGAATACCCTAAAGTTTTATTATCGTTTTCGCGGTGTGTCGACCAACACAAACTTGTGTCGATCGACACTGTGCGAAAACACAGGTTCATCTTTTTCGATACAAACAAAATCCGAGATTATAATTATCAAAACAAAAATTAACAAGCATCAACTTATTCAAATATACCATTATTCGAATTCCATGCTTCAGATTCAATGATTAAACCCTAAGGCTCTGATACCACTGAAGGAACTTGGGCCAATTCTAACAGTTTCAGAATTCCACGAGTTCCAGATTGCCTAGGATCTAGGGTTTAGTTAATTGAACCCTTAGGAGTGATCTCGTGTTTACCTAGAAATTTGCAGCGGAATAGTGGTCAGATAAACAAGATCTCTAGCGCCTCAGATGCTGTGCCTCTACTGCAGTCCACACGCACACAAGCTGGAATCCGCCGGGATGCTAGTGTCGGGAATCAGATCTCCTGGGAATCCCTGTGTCTAGAGAGGTGGCTGCGTTTTTCTGTCAAGAAAAATCACTAATCAAAGTCGTGCCTCATATCCTATATATAGGCCTTTGAGTCGACCTAATTACCCAGTTAGTAAACCGGGTTAATTTAAGTCATTAAATCGAAACATCAGTTTCGGTCTGCGCCTTGTGTCGATCGACACACCTCTTAAACTTGAGTTCAATGTGTATCCAATACACATTGACCAGACCATTTTCCAATGATCAATCCCATACAAAGTGTATCCAGCTTTCTTAGGTGTGTGACCCTGTAGGTTCACATAATAGTAGCAATGAGTTACAACTTATTTGTCATAAGTGGCTTCTAGCAAAACATTATGACCACCTAGTATCACATGAATTGTCCGATCTCGACAATTCGACTATCTATCAGAGTTAGTACAATATGATTTCAGGACATAATCCCAACAGTATGATGGGATGGTTTGATTCAAGATTTGGGTTGGTTTAAGGCTGGTTTAGCCTTGGTCAATGGTTAGGTCAAACCGGTCAACATTTGACCAAAACCGGTTTAACCTAACCGGTTCTAATTAGACCGGTTCAGTTGGTTCAGATGGTTCAGTGGTTCAACTGGGTTGGTTTGGGAAGTCAACCGGTCCAAGTCAAGTCAACGGTCAGTCAACGGTCAACGGTCAACGGTCAACGCCGCCGGTCAACGCGGTCAGCCGTCAAGGCCGGAGATCAAGCCGGTCAACGCTTGGTCAACGGACGTTATGAGATTTCAGGAGTGTTTGTGGTTCAGAGTTCGAGATTCGGGAGTTCGGAGTTGGATATTCGGGAGTTCGGGGTTCGTGTCAGATATCTCGGGATTTACATTCGCATCGAGCCGGCATTCCGCGTCTACCTCACTGTGAGTCGGCTCACAGACCTTTAGATTCATATAGACCGTAAATAGGGAAATCGTAGTACTAGGCTTGCATACCCGTTAATAACTTGATTAGTAAATAATAATTAAATGGACGTTTAATGATAAACCGGATAGGACCGAATAAGTATGTTAGGGTTTTAGAATTAAAAAGGTTAATCAATTGCGTGCCGTTAGGTTGTTAGTAACGATTGGTTGATGCATTCATATAGACCCGTTTGTTTAGGACCGTATATCCATCAATATATGTATTAAGAATGATAATTAATAAATCTATATACGAGAATTAAGACGACCTTAAAATATGAGTTAAACCTAAACATGCGTAGAGAATATTGTAACAGGATTGGGGTTTAGGTTTAATAGCGGGATTGGGTAATGAATAAAGTTAATTATTAATGAGACGTCGGGGAGTTAGTAAGTTTATTAACTCTAAACCGACAGATCGAGGAGTTAAAAAAAGATATATAGAATGGTTTAAGTAAGGAAGTGGTGTGTGTTGTAAGCCGTCTACGGGTTAGCAATCCGCTAACCCAAGTTAGCAGACGAGAATGGATTAAAAGACTTAGAAACCTTAATAGGCATGCTTGTGTTGTGATTGCTGTGATTGTTGTGACTGATTGTGATTGCGTGATTGATTGTTGTGATTATTGTGCTGTGTTGAGCTTTGTGTGCAGGCTTGTTAGACTGCTCGGTGTTGGGCCGAGCATTCATTGTGGACACTTACTCCGGTCACGGGACCGGGTAAGTTAGTTGGTGCTGACTAGGTATCTTACCTAGTCAGAGCGGTGGTAGCGTGGTGGCTTGCGGAATGGTTGGGGATTTATTATTGATATTGATTGCGTGATCTGTGCTAGAGTCCCAGCGAGTCTGCATGTTTATATTTCTACACTAGGACTCTAGGGTGCGTTAGATTCCGCAAGCCTAGGTTTTGTTTACGTTCCGGTACTTCCGACCCGATTGGATCCTCGGGTTTTACCTAATCGGATCATGGTGATTCCGGTTATGGTGTAAACCTACTGGGTGACGCCGGTAGGTGTGTGATTCGGAGAATACGGGGTCATGTCCTAGGGCCGAATCACATGGAAACTCTGGCTATCTAGGGGTAGTCCGAGTCACGCGTATCGATGAACGGAGAACGGTGTCCTAATCGTGGGACCTTGTGTACACGTTTAGGAGTCGTGGGTTAGTTACCATATCGGTGACATTGTAAACCCGTGGAAGTTACCGAGTTCGTAGGGCCCAGTGTTGTTTGATATTTCCTTTATTGCGCGTTAGATAGATCGAGTCCAATCAAGGACATGTGCCGCAGTGCCTTCGATTCCCTTAATTCTCCTTATCTTTGGCTTTGATTGTGTGTTGTGGGTTTATCACGACGTGGTAGTGCTTGATTGACCATTTCTTTCATTGATTGTTATTTTGGGGTTTTGGGGCGAGACTTTGTAGACAATAGATAGACTAGAAGCCGTTAGTGGGGAGCCGATTCAATGGGTGATCTTAGATCGCTCATTAGACTCTTTTTGTGTGTTTTCAGGTTTAGCAGCGACGGACGCGGGAGGCCTCGGTGTAGTTTCGGGATTGCTTGTGGCGGGATTTGATTCGGGGTTTTGGATTGTTTTTCTCGGTTCGGCTTTGGCGCCATTTTATGTGTTTGATTTACTTGTGTGTTTTGAAATAGCGATTGTTTGTAAAATTCTATTAAACGTTGTGCTTAACGTTTGATTACTCAAAAATGAAATTATTTCCCTGATTTGAGGTTTCGTCCGAACCGACACAACTCATTGAAGTAGTACGAGTTGTACAGCTTGGTACTATGGAAATGAGGATAGCGAGGTGAAAGATGGATTAGTGCGAGCCTTTGTCTCAAACCGATCTATCTCTGACTTCGTCCTGTGGCGAACCTTTCCTGTTCGACTTGCTCGGGTTCGATCGGTCATGTTCTTGTTTGATTGTTGACCGGTCAGCTCGACGGTCAGCAGAGAATGGGAAAGGGGCGTTACAGAAAGGTGGTATCAGAGCATGGTTCTGCATGGGTTTCGAAACATTTCATTTTTGAGTGTTTTCCGTGTTTTATCGAGTCAAATGTGTCATACAAGCATCCATTAGGAAACCGAGCCGCGTCCGTTAAACCCGAGGTTGGGATGGGAAAGTAGATTTTCGTATTATTTGTACTAACTTGTCTTGTATTTTTGATTGCAGTCTTTCAGCAGTGTGTCCTGGGTGGAGTGGAGGGATGTGTGTGTGTGCGCGGTGTGGTTACAGTTGAGCGTCATGAGTCAGCAGGGATCAGTCAGCTCGCATCAGGGACAATTGGATCAGTTTAAGGGATACCCAACATCGCCAGGCAATTCACGAGGTTCTCGTACATCGGATCGTCCACCAGTTCCTTTGCGACATTTACAGGGTTCTAGAGCAGTAGCAGGTGGATGAGCAGGTAGCTATGCTTGAGGATATTTTGGAGCAGCAGGTCGGGCCTCATCACCAGTCGGACCTACGACCTGGATCACCTCGTACACCGTTCGACATGGTCATATCACCAGGATCTACTGAGTCACAGTTCGAGCCAGTTACACCACCAGCCGAGATGGTAGAGGCGCTGCCAGCAATACCGGAGTAAAGGACGTGCAGTGCGTGTGGAGTGCAGGGATTTCATTTGCATTGGTGTCCCCGACCAGTAGACCCACGCCTTCGGGATCCGTCCCATCCAGTACTGGGACCCGACTACTGTCAGTTATGTGGTCATGAGGTTCATGGAGCATCGACTTGTCCTACCGTCGGATCCGGAGCATGTGTGCCATATGGAGAGCCGTACAGAGTACCAGTACCAGAGGATTATCGAGCGGGACCCAGCCGCAGAGATCCTGAGCCCAGTCAGCCGCCCGTGGTGCAGTTACCGGTTGTTCCGTTGTCCAGACTCGAGCCAGTGAGGACTTGTCAGTTGTGTGGAGGTTATGATCATCAGGCATCCGCGTGTTACCGTGGACCGCGCTCAGCGTCCACTCCAGTCTGCCAGGTGTGTGGCCGCGCATGTCACGTTGCTCATCCTTGCCCGATAACCGAGCCACAGCATGTCGGAGCACCATCTCGAGACACACACTCGCCACACCCTCCCGGCGCACCTGCCATCGGATACTTCATCGAGCCATTTTGCCAGTGGTGTTGGGCATTTCAGTCTTGCTGGAGGCGTTAGGTTAGGATAGGAGTAGTTAGGCCAGGTAAGTGGGGGCACTAACTTCTTTTTATCTTGTAGATAGATCGGCGGATAGGCGACTTTGCGTGTCGTCTTTGACTTTTCTGATGTTTAGCGGCGCCGTATGGGTTTTTGGATATGATGACGGCGTTACGTAGGGACTCTGATCAGGACCATGTACTGAAACCTTATTATGTATGATATATCGTTTTATGTATGTGGTGGATGCAGAGTGTTCAGCGAATCCAGACCGACGACGCATCCGACCGATCATTAGATTGCGTGATTGTGTGTGTGGTGATTGTTTGTTTCCATTTTCATGCTTGTTGATTGATTGATTGATTTGTTTGTGCGGTAGATTACGTAGTATTATCATGCATGGGTTTTTGGTAGATTGATCGTTTTGGGTCTTAGAGACCCATGGATTGCTAGTTGTTCGGAAGTTTGATTAGTGATTGGTAGCTTCTCTCAGATTCGTTAGAAAGGTAAGGAGTTAATTTTATTTTAGTTTTATTTCGGGTTTTGGAGCTGACTAAGAACAGTTGTGTTCAACCGTCAATTCACGAGGGAGCGGACTTATAGTGTATTGTTATTTAATCACGGGTAACCATTGGGTACGTGATTAAGTAACCATATGCCTATGGGAAAGTGATATCGAGGATAGATCGGGATGAAACTAATTGTTTCAGTGAGTTGTTGAGTTGCATGTAGGACGGAATGGCAACGCGATGTGAATCCGAGACCGAAACCGAACCCGAAAAGCGAGAAGAAGTGTCAAGACATCGTGAGACAAGTAGACCGGACCGTAAAGCAGTGGTAGACATCGTCAGTGGGAAAACCTATCAGCTTATCAAGCGACCGTCAGAAAGAGCCGAGAAGTATGATGAGTTAGCAACGAGATTTGGAAAGAAGAATCAGTGATGTTGTTGGGAACAGTCGGACGGAAAGCAAGTGATCAGATTTTTGAAGAGTCTTCGAGGAAGAAGGAAGGAAGTTGCAATCCGAAGGATGTGGAGGTCGAAGCAAAGTGGGGAAGCCGAAGTGAGAATCAGAGCAGAGAATCTATCAGGCAATGAGTTTAAAGATTGAGACCGATGGAGACAGTTAAGAGTGGAGCGGATCAGGGTACACCAGATTGAGATGTCAGATCGGAATAGTGTTGAGGTCAGTGGTATGCAGCAGTGATCGAGTATAGAAGCATCACAATGAAGTGATGAAGAACCTTGCAGGGTTCGGAACCGATTTGAAGTCTGTTAGTGACGGAGAATTCAGGGACGGGATTCCTGTAAGTGGGGAAGAATGTGATACCCCGTATCCAAAATACGGTCAACGGGCAGCGGAAAGTCAACCGAGGGCAAAATTGTCATTTTTGCCGAGTGAGGGGCAAAATGGTAATTTTGCCAAAGTTCGAGACGGAAGCCGATACTGGCCAAATATTCTTATGTTTCAACATAAAGAATGTTTAGAAGATCAGAATTGGAAGAATCGGAGCGGAAATGTGTTTTACGGCTTGTCGGGAATGGAAACCGACAAACCCGAAGAAACTTCAAAAATTCATAACCGGAGCTACGTAAGTCCGAACGGAGTGATTCGAAATGCTAAATTCATCAAATAGCATGGAGAATACGTTTGTGGAGGTTTGGGGATTTATGGGAATCAGTTGGTATTTTCTAAAACAATATCCGCGAAACCGAAGAAACCGAAGCATCGAAAAGAAGCGGGTTAAGGGCTGGTTTATTTCGGTTTAGGAAGGGTTTTTGGTTACTCGGTGTCACTCTGTGGGTGAAGACACCTCTCTATCCTTGCATGCACATGCATGAGAAGGGTTCATGAACTTGGGAAAAATTGTTGGACAACTTTCATTTTGCTCCCAAAACTCTCTCTCTACCTCACACCCACGAGCTCTCTCTCCTCTCTCTCTATATTCATCCCACTTGCCCAGAAAACCCAGAAAAAGCCTTTGAATCTTCATAGAACCTCAAGAACATTCAAAGTGTTCTTGAGTGTTCATAAGACCTCCTTTCACCAAAAATTCCATAACTTCTTCAATATAAACCCAAATCCACTTCTGCAAAGTGCTATAGCTTCCTCTCCCCCTCCTCTACAATCTCCAGCCAACCATCGTCATCGCCGTCGCCGGAGCTAGCCGGAATCTGGCCGGAAAGCATCCGCAGATTAGGGTTTGATTAACCTCTCTCTTCCTTCACCAGATCTGAACGTTTTGAAGCCATGGATGGATAGATATTCTCTTTGCGGTCAGTTTGATAGGTGGATCGTCCTATGAGTCGCCGGAAAAAGGGGTGAATTGGCCGGTCAACGCCGGACCACCGTCAGTCAACGCCGGAAAAGTCGCCGGAGAAATCTCCACCGCCTCCAATCTTCAGCTGGTTCTTCAAGGAGTATGATGGGATGGTTTGATTCAAGATTTGGGTTGGTTTAAGGCTGGTTTAGCCTTGGTCAACGGTTAGGTCAAACCGGTCAACGTTTGACCAAAACCGGTTCTAATTAGACCAGTTCAGTTGGTTCAGATGGTTCAGTGGTTCAACCGGGTTGGTTTTGGAAGTCAACCGTTCCAGGTCAAGTCAAAGGTCAGTCAACGGTCAACGGTCAACGGTCAACGTGGTCAGCCGGTCAACGCCGGAGATCAAGCCGGTCAACGCTTGGTCAACGGCCGTTATGAGATTTCAGGAGTGTTTGTGGTTCGGAGTTCGAGATTTGGGAGTTCGGAGTTCGAGATTCGGGAGTTCGGGGTTCGGGTCGGATATCTCGGGATTCACATTCGCATCGAGCCGGCATTCCGCGTCTACCTCACTGTGAGTCGGCTCACAGACCTTTAGATTCATATAGACCGGAAATCGAGAAACGTAGTACTAGGCTTGCATACCCGTTAATAACTTGATTAGTAAATAATAATTAAATAGACATTTAATGATAAACCGGATAGGACCGAATAAGCATGTTAGGGTTTTAAAATTAAAAAGGGTAATCAATTGTGTGCCGTTAGGTTGTTAGTAACGATTGGTTGATGCATTCATATAGACCCGTTTGTTTAGGACCTTATATGCATCTATATATGTATTAAGAACGATAATTAATAAATCTATATACGATAATTAGGACGACCTTAAAATAAGAGTTAAACCTAAACATGCGTATAGAATATTGTAAAGGGATTGGGGTTTAGGTTTAATAGCGGGATTGGGTAATGAATAAAGTTAATTATTAATGAGACGTCGGGGAGTTAGTAAGTTTATTAACTCTAAACTGACATATCGAGGAGTTAATAAAAGATATATAGAATGGTTTAAGTAAGGAAGTGGTGTGTGTTGTAAGCCGTCTACGGGTTAGCAATCCGCTAACCCAAGTTAGCAGACGAGAATGGATTAAAAGACTTAGAAACCTTAATAGGCATGCTTGTGTTGTGATTGCTGTGATTGTTGTGACTGATTGTGATTGCGTGATTGATTGTTGTGATTATTGTGCTGTGTTGAGCTTTGTGTGCAGGCTTGTTAGACTGCTCGGTGTTGGGCCGAGCATTCATTGTGGACACTTACTCCGGTCACGGGACCGGGTAAGTTAGTTGGTGCTGACTAGGTATCTTACCTAGTCAGAGCGGTGGTAGCGTGGTGGCTTGCGGAATGGTTGGGGATTTATTATTGATATTGATTGCGTGATCTGTGCTAGAGTCCCAGCGAGTCTGCATGTTTATATTTCTACACTAGGACTCTAGGGTGCGTTAGATTCCGCAAGCCTAGGTTTTGTTTACGTTCCGGTACTTCCGACCCGATTGGATCCTCGGGTTTTACCTAATCGGATCAGGGTGATTCCGGTTATGGTTTAAACCTACTGGGTGACGCCGGTAGGTGTGTGATTCGGAGAATACGGGGTCATGTCCTAGGGCCGAATCACATGGAAACTCTGGCTATCTAGGGGTAGTCCGAGTCACGCGTATCGATGAACGGAGAACGGTGTCCTAATTGTGGGACCTTGTGTACACGTTTAGGAGTCGTGGGTTAGTTACCATATCGGTGACATTGTAAACCCGTGGAAGTTACCGAGTTCGTAGGGCCCAGTGTTGTTTGATATTTCCTTTATTGCGCGTTAGATAGATCGAGTCCAATCAAGGACATGTGCCGCAGTGCCTTCGATTCCCTTAATTCTCCTTATCTTTGGCTTTGATTGTGTGTTGTGGGTTTATCACGACGTGGTAGTGCGTGATTGACCATTTCTTTCATTGATTGTTATTTTGTGGTTTTGGGGCGGGACTTTGTAGACAATAGATAGACTAAAAGCCGTTAGTGGGGAGCCGATTCACTGGGTGATCTTAGATCGCTCATTAGACTCTTTTTGTGTTTTTCAGGTTTAGCAGCGACGGACGCAGGAGGCCTCGGTGTAGTTTCGGGATTGCTTGTGGCGGTATTTGATTCGGGGTTTTGGATTGTTATTCTCGGTTTGGCTTTGGCGCCATTTTATGTGTTTGATTTACTTGTGTGTTTTGAAATAGCGATTGTTTGTAAAATTCTATTAAACGTTGTGCTTAACGTTTGATTACTCAAAAATGAAATTGTTTCCCTGATATGAGGTTTAACTCATTGAAGTAGTACGAGTTGTACAGCTTGGTACTATGGAAATGAGGATAGCGAGGTCAAAGATGGATTAGTGCGAGCCTTTGTCTCAAACAAGCTGCTACGAGTGGTATCAAGATGGATTGGCAACACAGCACAATCATAACAATCAACCAAGCAATCACAATCAATCACACAATCACCACAAGCAGGCCTATTAGGGTTTCTAAGTCTTTTAATCATTTCTTATCCGCTACCTTGGGTTAGCGGCTTGCTAACCCGTAGACGGCTTCCAACACACACCACTTCCTTATTAACCCATCCTAAGTATCTTTAATTAACTTCTCGATATGTCGGTTTAGAGTTCGTAAATTTACTTACTCCCCGACATGTCATTATTAACTAATTGATTTATTACCCAAACCCGCTATTAACCATAAACCCAACCCCGTTATAATACTCTATACGTTCGTTTAGGTTAAATTCATATTTTAAGGTCGTCTTAATTTTTCGTATATAGATTCTTTAATACTTGTTCTTTATACATATATATATGCATATACGGTCCTATTCAACGGTCTATATGAATGCAACAAACAATATTTTACTAGCAACCTAGCGGGACACAATCGGTTATTCATTTAATTCTTTAAACCCTAAGATGATTATTTCGGTCCTATTCAGTTTCATTAATCACTCGATCATTTATTAATTACTATTCATTTTAAATAACAGGTATGCAACCTAATACTACGGTTTAGTAATTCCCGGTCTAAATGATTCTACGAGTTTTCGAGCCGACTCACAGAAATAGTCGTGGAACGACAGCTTGATGTGAATGTGAATTCCCAAGACACCCGATACGAAACCCGAACTTCCGAACCTAGAACTCCGAATCCCGATACACCTGAATCACTGAACCACTGAACCAATGAACCACGGAAATAAACCGATCCAAATTATCCAATTGAACCGGTTTGATTAAACCGGTTTGAGATTGAACCGTTGACCGGTTCAACTCACCTTTGACCCAGTTTAATCAACCTCAAATCAACACCAATTTCCGATCAAACTATACCAATGGACTCCCTGAAGAACCGGCTTCACTTTGGTGGCGGAGAAGCTTCACCGGCGGCGGAGCTCCGGCGTTGACCACGGCGGCGGAGGGTTGACCGGCGGCGGAGACTCCTTTTCCGGCGACTTCCGATGGCGAACCACCTACCAATCTGCTCAGAATCACCGGATCTACTCATTTTTGCATGCAAAAGAAAGCTATCAAATTCATTTCACTCACAAAAACCACTCTCTAGAAACACTCACGCCTCTCTCTCTCTCTCTCTCTATTCATCAGATTCATCACACTCATTCATACAAACCCAGAAAAAACCAAGGAAACCTTTGAATATTCAAAGAACTCAAGAACATCTTCAAAGAACCCAGGGATCAGTCAGCTCGCATCAGGGACAATTGGATCAGTTTAAGGGATACCCAACATCGCCAGGCAATTCACGAGGTTCTCGTACATCGGATCGTCCACCAGTTCCTTTGCGACATTTACAGGGTTCTAGAGCAGTAGCAGGTGGATGAGCAGGTAGCTATGCTTGAGGATATTTTGGAGCAGCAGGTCGGGCCTCATCACCAGTCGGACCTACGACCTGGATCACCTCGTACACCGTTCGACATGGTCATATCACCAGGATCTACTGAGTCACAGTTCGAGCCAGTTACACCACCAGCCGAGATGGTAGAGGCGCTGCCAGCAATATCGGAGTAAAGGACGTGCAGTGCGTGTGGAGTGCAGGGATTTCATTTGCATTGGTGTCCCCGACCAGTAGACCCACGCCTTCGGGATCCATCCCATCCAGTACTGGGACCCGACTTCTGTCAGTTATGTGGTCACGAGGTTCATGGAGCATCGACTTGTCCTACCGTCGGATCCTGAGCATGTGTGCCATATGGAGAGAAGTACAGAGTACCAGTACAAGAGGATTATCGAGCGGGACCCAGCCGCAGAGATCCCGAGTCCAGTCAGCCGCCCGTGGTGCAGTTACCGGTTGTTCCGTTGTCCAGACTCGAGCCAGTGAGGACTTGTCAGTTGTGTGGAGGTTATGATCATCAGGCATCCGCGTGTTACCGTGGACCGCGCTCAGCGTCCACTCCAGTCTGCCAGGTGTGTGGCCGCGCATGTCACGTTGCTCATCCTTGCCCGATAACCGAGCCACAGCATGTCGGAGCACCATCTCGAGACACACACTCGCCACACCCTCCCGGCGCACCTGCCAGCGGATACTTCATCGAGGCATTTTGCCAGTGGTGTTGGGCATTTCGGTCTTGCTGGAAGCGTTAGGTTAGGAAAGGAGTAGTTAGGCCAGGTAAGTGGGGGCACTAACTTCTTTTTATCTTGTAGATAGATCGGCGGATAGGCGACTTTGCGTGTCGTCTTTGACTTTTCTGATGTTTAGCGGCGTCATATGGGTTTTTGGATATGATGACGGCGTTACGTAGGGACTCTGATCAGGACCATGTACTGAAACCTTATTATGTATGATATATCGTTTTATGTATGTGGTGGATGCAGAGTGTTCAGCGAATCATTTTTGAGTAGCATAGTAACTGTTTGCATGATTGAGATGGTTATGAAAGCAAATAGATTACTGTGTGAAAACAAATGATGAGCGGAACTGACGACCGTTCATCATGACTCGAACCCAGACCGACGACGCATCTGACCGATCATTAGATTGCGTGATTGTGTGTGTGGTGATTGTTTGTTTCCATTTTCATGCTTGTTGATTAATTGATTGATTTGTTTGTGCGGTAGATTACGTAGTATTATCATGCATGGGTTTTTGGTAGATTGATCGTTTTGGGTCTTAGAGACCCTTGGATTGCTAGTTGTTCGGAAGTTTGATTAGTGATTGGTAGCTTCTCTCAGATTCGTTAGAAAGGTAAGGTGTTAATTTTATTTTAGTTTTAATTCGGGTTTTGGAGCTGACTGAGAACGGTTGTGTTCAACCGTCAATTCACGAGGGAGCGGACTTATAGTGTATTGTTATTTAATCACGGGTAACTATTGGGTACATGATTAAGTAACCATATGCCTATGGGAAAGTGATATCGAGGATAGATCGGGATGAAACTAATTGTTTCAGTGAGTTGTTGAGTTGCATGTAGGACGGAATGGCAACGCGATGTGAATCCGAGACCGAAACCGAACCCGAAAAGCGAGAAGAAGTGTCAATACATCGTGAGACAAGTAGACCGGACCGTAAAGCAGTGGTAGACATCGTCAGTGGGAAAACCTATCAGCTTATCAAGCGACCGTCAGAAAGAGCCGAGAAGTATGATGAGTTAGCAACGAGATTTGGAAAGAAGAATCAGTGATGTTGTTGGGAACAGTCGGACGGAAAGCAAGTGATCAGATTTTTGAAGAGTCTTCCAGGAAGAAGGAAGGAAGTTGCAATCCGAAGGATGTGGAGGTCGAAGCAAAGTGGGGAAGCCGAAGTGAGAATCAGAGCAGAGAATCTATCAGGCAATGAGTTTAAAGATTGAGACCGATGGAGACAGTTAAGAGTGGAGCGGATCAGGGTACACCAGATTGAGATGTCAGATCGGAATAGTGTTGAGGTCAGTGGTATGCAGCAGTGATCGAGTATAGAAGCGTCACAATGAAGTGATGAAGCAACTTGCGGGGTTCGGAACCGATTTGAAGTCTGTTAGTGACGGAGAATTCAGGGACCGAATTCCTGTAAGTGGGGAAGAATGTGATACCCCGTATCCAAAATACGGTCAACGGGCAGCGGAAAGTCAACCGAGGGCAAAATTGTCATTTTTGCCGAGTGAGGGGCAAAATGGTAATTTTGCCAAAGTTCGAGACGGAAGCCGAGACTGGCCAAATATTATTATGTTTCAACATAAAGAATGTTTAGAAGATCAGAATTGGAAGAATCGGAGCAGAAATGTGTTTTACGGCTTGTCGGGAATGGAAACCGACAAACCCGAAGAAACTTCAAAAATTCATAACCGGAGCTACGTAAGTCCGAACGGAGTGATTCAAAATTCTAAATTCATCAAATAGCATGTAGAATACGTTTGTGGAGGTTTGGGGATTTATGGGAATCAGTTGGTATTTTCTAAAATAATATCCGCGAAACCGAAGAAACCGAAGCATCGAAAAGAAGCGGGTTAGGGGCTGGTTTATTTCGGTTTAGGAAGGTTTTTTGGTTACTCGGTGTCACTCTGTGGGTGAAGACACCTCTCTCTCCTTGCATGCACATGCATGAGAAGGGTTCATGAACTTGGGAAAAATTGTTGGACAACTCTCATTTTGCTCCCAAAAATCTCTCTCTACCTCACACCCACGAGCTCTCTCTCCTCTCTCTCTCTATATTCATCCCACTTGCCCAGAAAATCCAGAAAAAGCCTTTGAATCTTCATAGAACCTCAAGAACATTCAAAGTGTTCTTGAGTGTTCATAAGACCTCCTTTCACCAAAAATTCCATAACTTCTTCAATATAGACCGGTTCAGTTGGTTCAGATGGTTCAGTGGTTCAACCGGGTTGGTTTGGGAAGTCAACCGTTCCAGGTCAAGTCAAAGGTCAGTCAACGGTCAACGGTCAACGATCAACGGTCAACGCCGCCAGTCGACGTGGTCAGCCGGTCAACGCCGGAGATCAAGCCGGTCAACGCTTGGTCAACGGCCGTTATGAGATTTCAGGAGTGTTTGTGGTTCGGAGTTCGAGATTTGGGAGTTCGGAGTTCGAGATTCGGGAGTTCTGGGTTCGTGTCCGATATCTCGGGATTCACATTCGCATCGAGCCGGCATTCCGCGTCTACCTCACTGTGAGTCGGCTCACAGACCTTTAGATTCATATAGACCGGAAATCGAGAAACGTAGTACTAGGCTTGCATACCCGTTAATAACTTGATTAGTAAATAATAATTAAATGGACATTTAATGATAAACCGGATAGGACCGAATAAGCATGTGAGGGTTTTAAAATTAAAAAGGGTAATCAATTGTGTGCCGTTAGGTTGTTAGTAACGATTGGTTGATGCATTCATATAGACCCGTTTGTTTAGGACCGTATATGCATCTATATATGTATTAAGAACGATAATTAATAAATCTATATACGAGAATTAAGACGACCTTAAAATATGAGTTAAACCTAAACATGCGTATAGAATATTGTAAAGGGATTGGGGTTTAGGTTTAATAGCGGGATTGGGTAATGAATAAAGTTAATTATTAATGAGACGTCGGGGAGTTAGTAAGTTTATTAACTCTAAACTGACTGATCGAGGAGTTAATAAAAGATATATAGAATGGTTTAAATAAGGAAGTGGTGTGTGTTGTAAGCCGTCTACGGGTTAGCAATCCGCTAACCCAAGTTAGCAGACGAGAATGGATTAAAAGACTTAGAAACCTTAATAGGCCTGCTTGTGTTGTGATTGCTGTGATTGTTGTGATTGATTGTGATTGCGTTATTGATTGTTGTGATTATTGTGCTGTGTTGAGCTTTGTGTGCAGGCTTGTTAGACTGCTCGGTGTTGGGCCGAGCATTCATTGTGGACACTTACTCCGGTCACGGGACCGGGTAAGTTAGTTGGTCTTGACTAGGTATCTTACCTAGTCAGAGCGGTGGTAGCGTGGTGGCTTGCGGAATGGTTGGGGATTTATTATTGATATTGATTGCGTGATCTGTGCTAGAGTCCCAGCGAGTATGCATGTTTATATTTCTACACTAGGACTCTAGGGTGCGTTAGATTCCGCAAGCCTAGGTTTTTTTAGGTTCCAGTACTTCCGACCCGATTGGATCCTCGGGTTTTACCTAATCGAATCATGGTGATTCCGGTTATGGTGTAAACCTACTGGGTGACGCCGGTAGGTGTGTGATTCGGAGAATACGGGGTCATGTCCTAGGGCTGAATCACATGGAAACTCTGGCTATCTAGGGGTAGTCCGAGTCACCGCCTATCGATGAACGGAGAACGGTGTCCTAATCCTGGGACCTTGTGTACACGTTTAGGAGTCGTGGGTTAGTTACAATATCGGTGACATTGTAAACCCGTGGAAGTTACCGAGTTCGTAGGGCCCAGTGTTGTTTGATATTTCCTTTATTGTGCGTTAGATAGATCGAGTCCAATCGAGGACATGTGCCGCAGTGCCTTCGATTCCCTTAATTATCCTTATCTTTGGCTTTGATTGTGTGTTGTGGGTTTATCACGACGTGGTAGTGCGTGATTGACCATTTCTTTCATTGATTGTTATTTTGCGGTTTTCGGGCGGGACTTTGTAGACAATAGATAGACTAGAAGCCGTTAGTGGGGAGCCGATTCACTGGGTGATCTTAGATCGCTCATTAGACTCTTTTGTGTTTTTCAGGTTTAGCAGCGACGGACGCGGGAGGCCTCGGTGCAGTTTCGGGATTGCTTGTGGCGGGATTTGATTCGGGGTTTTGGATTGTTTTTCTCGGTTCGGCTTTGGCGCCATTTTATGTGTTTGATTTACTTGTGTGTTTTGAAATAGCGATTGTTTGTAAAATTCTATTAAACGTTGTGCTTAACGTTTGATTACTCAAAAATGAAATTGTTTCCCTGATATGAGGTTTAACTCATTGAAGTAGTACGAGTTGTACAGCTTGGTACTATGGAAATGAGGATAGCGAGGTCAAAGATGGATTAGTGCGAGCCTTTGTCTCAAACAAGCTGCTACGAGTGGTATCAAGATGGATTGGCAACACAGCACAATCATAACAATCAACCAAGCAATCACAATCAATCACACAATCACCACAAGCAGGCCTATTAGGGTTTCTAAGTCTTTTAATCATTTCTTATCCGCTACCTTGGGTTAGCGGCTTGCTAACCCGTAGACGGCTTCCAACACACACCACTTCGTTATTAACCCATCCTAAGTATCTTTAATTAACTTCTCGATATGTCAGTTTAGAGTTCGTAAATTTACTAACTCCCCGACATCTCATTATTAACTAATTGATTTATTACCCAAACCCGCTATTAACCCTAAACCCAACCCCGTTATAATACTCTATACGTTCGTTTAGGTTAAAATCATATTTTAAGGTCGTCTTAATTTTTCGTATATAGATTCATTAATACTTGTTCTTTATACATATATATATGCATATACGGTCCTATTCAACGGTCTATATGAATGCAACAAACAATATTTTACTAGCAACCTAGCGGCACACAATCGGTTATTCATTTAATTCTTAAAACCCTAAGATGATTATTTTGGTCCTATTCAGTTTCATTAATCACTCGATCATTTATTAATTACTATTCATTTTAAATAACAGGTATGCAACCTAATACTACGGTTTAGTAATTCCCGGTCTAAATGATTCTACGAGTTTTCGAGCCGACTCAAGAAATAGTCGTGGAACGACAGCTCGATGTGAATGTGAATTCCCAAGACACCCGATACGAAACCCGAACTTCCGAACCTAGAACTCCGAATCCCGATACACCTGAATCACTGAACCACTGAACCAATGAACCACGAAAATAAACCGATCCAAATTATCCAATTGAACCGGTTTGATTAAACCGGTTTGAGATTGAGCCGTTGACCGGTTCAACTCACCTTTGACCCAGTTTAATCAACCTCAAATCAACACCAATTTCCGATCAAACTATACCAATGGACTCCCTGAAGAACCGACTTCACTTTGGTGGCGGAGAAGCTTCACCGGCGGCGGAGCTCCGGCGTTGACCACGGCGGCGGAGGGTTGACCAGCGGCGGAGAATCCTTTTCCGGCGACTTCCGACGGCGAACCACCTACCAATCTGCTCAGAATCACCGGATCTACTCATTTTTGCATGCAAAAGAAAGCTATCAAATTCATTTCACTCACAAAAACCACTCTCTAGAAACACTCACGCCTCTCTCTCTCTCTCTCTCTCTCTCTCTCTCTCTCTATTCATCAGATTCATCACACTCATTCATACAAACCCAGAAAAAACCCAGGAAACCTTTGAATATTCAAAGAACACAAGAACATCTTCAAAGTGTTCTTCATACCTTCCAACACCAAAAATACCATAACTTCTTCATTATAAACCCAAATCAACTTCTGCATAGTGCTATAGCTTCCTCTCTCCCTCTTGTACAATCTCCAGCCACCCACCATCGTCTCCGGCGCCGTAGATCGCCGGAATCTGGCCGGAAAGCATCCGCGAATTAGGGTTTGATGGATCTCTCTCTTCCTTCACCATATCTGAACGTTTTGAAGCCATGGATGGATAGATCTTCTCTTTGCGGTCAGTTTGATATGTATAGCGTCACCTGAGTCGCCGGAAAAAGAGGTGAACCGGCCGGTCAACGTCCGACCAACGTCGGTCAACGCCGGAGCCGGTCACCGGAGAAGCCCAACCGCCGCCAATCTTCAGCCGGTTCTTCAAGGAGTATGTGTTGGAATTATGTCCAGTAATCTCAGTACTGTCTCTAGAAAGTAAGAGTATGTCAATGATCAGACATAAGTCATATAATACTGGGGGTCATGATGGCTTGCTAGAGTCCGCTCATGATCTATAAATCTTGGATTTATTGCCTTTATTATATGATCCCATATGGGTCACACGCCTAAGCTAACAGGAAAATGTGTAGGAACGGTTTAGCAGAAGTACGGTAAAAGTGCTAGGCATTTACAGTGCTTAGAGAGATAGAAGGGCCTGATTAAATCCAAGGGATTTAATCAGACTGGGAATTGGGCCCAAAAGCCCAAAAGGAATTAGGCATAAGTTTTATGATTAAAACTTAACCTAGCCACCTAATTTTCCTTAAGCCTCTGCGCCAACTCTCTCTCTCTCTGCGGCCTCCCTCCTCTTCGGTCTAGCAGCCAATTTCTTGTGCGTGCGTGTGTTAGCCTTTGGAGGAGCTATCTCTTGGTGGTTCTGCTGATCTCTGACCCGTACCTCCTCTTTCCGCTGCAAAACAAGGTAACAGGTGAGATCCTTTATGATTCTGCAAGAGAACCTAGATCTGGCATGTTTAGGTGAGTTTAATCTGAAGAATTGAATCAGGATTAACACTAAACAATCCTTCAGTGGTATCAGAGCCATTGGTTCTGTTAGGATTTCTTGTTTAGAATCATGTTTAGGTTGTTTTAGAAGTGTTTGAATCAATCTATTGATAAGAAAAACACTTAAGAAACAAAGAATTAAAACCTAAACTAATTGAAATCGCATGATCCGATCTATATGAATCGGTATGCGTCGGAATGATGATCGCCAAAGGATCACCATGTCCGGATCGAGTGACGAACGGTGGACCGATCAGTTAGATCGCATGGATCGATCAAACGATCGCATGGATCGATCGCGTCCCGTCCCGTCCCGATCGGCTTTGATGCGCGAGAGATGGACCGGTCCGGACGTGCGATCGCGTCCCGCCTTCTCTCGGCCCAAGTCGTCCCGATCGTCACGTCCCGAATGATCGCCTGAGCCGTCCCGATCACGTGGCTTGCGGCTGTCCCGATCGTTCACTCGATCGTGTGAAGCTAGGGCTGACGTGATCGTGGACGGTTCACGTCCAATCGATCGGTTCGGTTCGTTTGACGGTTCGGTTTAAGACAATTAAAATTAATCGTCACGGTTTAATAAACAGACTTAATAAAATTTATTAAGTTCTGGTTAAACCGGGATAAGAAATCCAAAGTCGAAAAATTGGATTTAGTGCCTAAACCAGTGGTTTTCTAATTTGATTTGGTTGGACCAAATAAATTGAGAAAATCCGGTTTAGTAAATAACCGGTTGACAATTGTGGTCATCGTAGTAATTAATTTTGGTTAGACCAATTTTAATGAACCAGACCGGTTATGTCATTTAATTGGGCAATTGGGTTATGTCTTGGACATGGACCAATTCTTGGGCCTCGGGCCAAGAAGTTAAAACAATTGGGCCAATTATTTGAGTCTTTTCTTCAGATTTAATTTAAAATTCATTTATATAAAATTAAAATCGATTTTAAATTAATCTGTTTTTCAAAAACTGAAATTAGAAAGTTTCTTTAATTAGAAGTTTCTAGATTTGCATGTTTTGGATTTTAGGAAGTTTCCAATTTTAGAAAGTTTCCATTTTTAGGAAGTTTCCAATTTTAGAAAGTTTCCAAAATAAGTAGGTTTCCCAAAAAGGAAAGTTTCCAAAAATAGTAATCTTCTATTTTGGGATAAAATTTTAATAAACCTACAAACCTCAAACAATATCAAGCGTTGGATGTCTTGTCCAAGTCTATGTCAGCTGTCGAAGCCCATTCAATTGTACTCATGGCCTTACAGTGTGAGGGTGTCTACTTTTGCGTGGGTAAGATGGTTTGTGATTCATAAATGTCATTGGGAGTCCCAGACATTAGTGATTACATGACTGTATAGTCTGGTTTTCTTGACTAGGCCATCGGGAGTCCCGGGCCTTGAGACATCAGAGTGGATTGGGCCTCGGGCCCAGATTCACAACCAAGAGTTATATCACGGATATAATTAGCCGAGATAGGGCTTACCGATATAAGCTAAGGTTGGGTGACGGCCAGTGGCCCACTTTGATCTTAGTTATATGTGGATCTTGGAATCATTATATTCTATTGAGGGTAACTGATGTTATTGAATATAATGCGAGATTAATCATATTAAGAATAATACAAGATTAATCATATTGAACATATTAACTAATAACCTTTTTATCTTATATTTCAGCTATGACTACTACAAGCACTCAAAACACATTCTCAATCCGGTCTGTTCTCGAAAAGGAGAAGCTGACTGGAACGAACTTCCTGACGTGGTCAAGGAACTTGAGGCTGGTCCTCAAGCAGGAGAAGAAGGATTATGTCCTTTGTGATCCCCTCCCCGAGAGGCCTCCTAACAATGCCGCCAGGACTCTGCATAATGCTTGGGAAAAGCATTCGTCAGATGAAAATGATTTCTATTGCCTGATGTTGGCGACCATGACTGCTGAGCTGCAAATGCAGTTCGAGAGTGTGTTGTCGCCCATCGAGATAATGGCAAGCCTGAAATCGCTTTTTCAGGAGCAGGCAAGGACTTAGAGGTTCCAGACAGTTAAGAACCTCTTAGACTGTAAGTTGGCTGCAAATGCGGCAGTGAGTCCTCATGTCTTGAAGATGATGGGTTATCTCGATCATCTTCAGAAACTCGACTGCCCTATCAGCCAGGAACTTGCCTGCGACATCGTTCTGCAGTCTTTACCTGCAAGCTATGATCAGTTCATCCTGAACTTTAATATGCATGGCTTGAGTAAGACATTGCCTGAGCTTCACGGAATGCTCAAGACTGCAGAGCCCAACTTGAGGAAAGCCAAGGACCCCAATGTGCTTATGGTACAGAAGGGCAAGGGCTTTAAGAAATCCTCTGCCAAGGACAAGGGAAAGGCTAAGGCTGTTCAAGTCTCGGACAAGGACGCGCCAAAGCCCAAGCCCAAGTCCAAGGCTGGGCCTACTGACATCTGCAGGTTCTGTAAAGAACCAGGGCATTGGAGGAGAGAATGTAAGAAATTCCTGGAAGGTCTAAAGGAATTGAAGAAGAAGACTCTCGAGACTTCTTCATCAGGTATTTTTGTTATAGAAGTTAATACAACTACTTCTGATAATACCTCATGGGTTATGGATACTGGTTGTGGGGCTCATATTTGTACTAATATGCAGGCACTCAGCAACAGTAGGAGGCTGAAGCAAGGACAAGTGGAGCTACGAGTTGGGAATGGAGCGAAAGTTCCTGCACTAGCTGTAGGCACATACTTGTTGTCTTTACCTTCGGGATTGATTTTAGAACTCAATAATTGTTATTTTGTACCTGCGATAAGCAGAAATATTATTTCAATTTCTTTGTTGGATTTGGAAGGTTATGATTTTTCAGTTAAGAATAAATTAAGTTCCTTCAATCGCAACAATTTGTTCTATGGTTGTGCCCCTCTTACGAATGGGCTTTACATACTTGATCAATCCAAGCCAATTTATAACATTGATACCAAACGGTTCAAACCTAATGAGGAGAACCAAACGTTTCTATGGCATTGTCGTTTAGGGCACATCAGCGAGAAACGCATTAAGAGGCTCCATTCGAATGGACTTCTTGGCTCATTTGACTTTGAGTCATGTGAGAAATGCGAATCCTGCATGATGGGCAAAATGACACGGGCCCCCTTTAATAAACCTAACGAGAGGGCCAGTGACTTATTGGGCCTGATACACACTGTTGTGTGTGGCCCAATGTCCACAAATGCAAGAGGAAACTATCAGTACTTCATTACCTTCACTGATGATTTCAGTAGGTATGGATATGTTTATTTGATGAAACATAAGTCTGAATCGTTTGATAAATTCAGAGAATTCCAAAATGAAGTACAGAACCAACTTGGCAAAAGCATTAAGGCTCTTCGGTCCGACCGAGGAGGAGAATACTTAAGCCAAGAATTCAGTGATCATCTGAGAGAGTGTGGGATCGTATCCCAACTCACTCCTCCTGGAACACCACAATGGAATGGTGTGTCTGAGAGGAGAAATCGGACCTTATTGGATATGGTTCGATCTATGATGAGTCACACAGACCTTCCAATATCCCTTTGGGGATATGCTCTGCTAACAGCAGTGTTCACTCTAAATAGAGCGCCACCAAAAGCAGTAGCAAAGACACCATATGAACTATGGACTGGAGTAGCTCCAGTGCTGTCTTATCTAAGAATTTGGGGTTGTGAAGCCTATGTCAAGAGATTGATCTCTGACAAGCTTACACCAAAGTCTGATAAATGCTACTTCATTGGTTATCCGAAGGAAACCAAGGCTTATTACTTCTACCTGCGTTCCGAGAACAAGATTTTTGTTGCCCGGGATTGTAATTTTCTTGAGAGGGAGTTTCTCTCTAAGAAAGACAGTGGGAGTAAGGTACTGCTTGAAGAAATTCAAGATGAACAGGATACTGCTCAACCTAATGAGGAAGAGCAGCAGGAGGACCTACAAGAAATTGTAGAGCCTGAACCTGTAGTACCTGAAGTTCGAAGATCCGGGAGGATCCGTCACGAACCCGAGAGATATCAAGGATTCCTCGTGACTAACTGTCATGATCTTCTGATCATTGATGGTGATGAACCATCGAACTTCAATCAAGCCATGATGGGCCCAGATTCCTCTAAGTGGCGTAAGGCCACTGATTCCGAAATGGACTCCATGTCGGTCAGCCAAGTGTTTTCGTTGGTTGACTTACCCGCTGGTGTAAAAGCCATCGAGTGCAAATGGATCTTCAAGAAGAAGATTGACGTGGATGGAAATGTCCAGATTTATAAAGCCAGGTTGGTGGCAAAAGGTTTCAGGCAAGTTCACGGTGTGGATTATGATGAAACCTATTCACCAGTGGCTATGATGAAATCTATTCGGATTCTACTAGCGACTGCAGCTTTTCATGATTATGAAATTTGGCAGATGGACGTAAAAACCGCCTTCCTGAATGGAATTCTGGAAGAGGATGTGTATATGACACAACCTGACGGTTACATAGATCCAAAGAATGCTGGGAAAGTATGCAAGCTTCATAAATCCATTTATGGATTGAAGCAAGCATCGAGGAGCTGGAATCTTCGTTTTGATGAAGCGATCAAGCAATTTGACTTCATCAGAAACGAAGAAGAACAATGCGTGTATAAGAAAACTAGTGGGAGCAAGATAGTATTTCTTATTCTGTATGTCGATGACATACTCCTTCTCGGAAACGACGTACCAATGCTGAAGTCCGTAAAGGACTGGCTTGGAAGTTGTTTTTCCATGAAAGACATGGGTGAAGCCGCATACGTTCTTGGAATCAGGATCTACCGGGATAGATCTAGAAGGCTGATAGGCTTGTGTCAAGATTCATACATTGACAAAGTCCTGCATAGATTCAGCATGGCAGATTCCAAGAAGGGCTTCACGCCAATGGTACATGGCACAACGCTAAGCAAGAAGCAGAGCCCTACGTCGGCTGCTGAGCTTGAGCGCATGAAGAATATTCCTTATGCATCTTCAATAGGATCTATCATGTATGCCATGATCTGTACTCGTCCTGATGTTGCTTATGCATTGAGCATGACGAGTAGATACCAGTCAAATCCAGGTGAAAGCCACTGGATTGCCGTCAAGAATATCCTGAAGTATCTAAGACATACTAAGGACAAGTTCTTGGTGTACGGTGGAAGTGATGTGCTTGAAGTCAGTGGATTCACGGACGCAAGTTTCCAGACAGACCAAGATGATTTCCGGTCACAGTCCGGTTATATCTTTTGTCTGAATGGCGGTGCAATCAGTTGGAGAAGCTCCAAGCAAGACACCGTTGCTGATTCCACTACAGAAGCTGAATATATCGCCGCTTCGGAAGCAGCGAAGGAAGCTGTTTGGATACGAAAGTTCATTATTGAACTAGGTGTGATACCAAATGCGGCTGAGCCTCTAGCACTGTTCTGTGATAACAATGGTGCTATTGCTCAGGCAAAGGAACCAAGATCACACCAGAAATCCAAGCATGTGCTAAGAAGATTTCACTTGATACGTGACATCATTAATAGAAAGGAAGTCAAGATCAGCCGAGTTCAGACAGATGATAACGTCGCTGATCCATTGACAAAGCCACTCCCAAGACCTAAGCTCGAGTTCCTGACTGAAGCTGTAGGCATTAGAGACATTGAAATGTAATCTAAATTTGAGTGGGAGTTTGAGGGCTTTATTTAGTTATTGATATGTTCTTGTAGAACATTTTATGATGTTTAATGAAATTATTATTTCAAGATTATTTTAACTGTGATGAAATAATCGTTCCAAAATGATATGAACCATTTTATAGGTCATCGAAGTAAGTGACTTGATCTTGAGTCATCAAAGTCATTTAGCTTGATCATGAGACCCTATATTTGATAGATGGCTTATATCATCCTGTCCCTAGTCGAAGGTTGTTGAAATTGGAACACCAACAACCGCGTGAGACTAGATTGGTATGTGACTTATGACAAAGTCTCAGGATGTCATAGATGCACGGCATCAAAGTCAATACATAGGTGTATGTTGGGGTACATACGACCGGACAAGACCCGATTATAAGAACTCTTCAGGATATTTATATTTGTGTCATAAGAGATTCTTACTACGACTATAGAGTATAGTCCTTAGACCTGAGTTCGCATGCATGAGACTGCACATGAACTAATGCGCTTTGATTATTATCTAATGCTGTCGTTAAGCGATAGTTATAAGGACCTTGATTGGGTGTATTATGAAATGAGTAGTTTACAGTGATGGAACAAGACGGGATTTTTCCCTCCAATATAAATGGAGTGAATATCTCTAGGCCAATCGGAGATTTGAATACTGGAAAATGCATGGCCATGCTCAAACGGACTTTCCCGAGTCGTTTGGATTGTCAGTATCAAATCAGAGTCCGATGAACAAGATTAGGCTTTATAAGGATGACACTAATCTTGCCTTATGACTAATCGAGATATTGAGACAAAAGGATTATGAATACAGAGATTCCAGTACAAGTGGGAGATTGTTGGAATTATGTCCAGTAATCTCAGTACTGTCTCTAGAAAGTAAGAGTATGTCAATGATCAGACATAAGTCATATAATACTGGGGGTCATGATGGCTTGCTAGAGTCCGCTCATGATCTATAAATCTTGGATTTATTGCCTTTATTATATGATCCCATATGGGTCACACGCCTAAGCTAACAGGAAAATGTGTAGGAACGGTTTAGCAGAAGTACGGTAAAAGTGCTAGGCATTTACAGTGCTTAGAGAGATAGAAGGCTTGGATTTAATCAGACTGGGAATTGGGCCCAAAAGCCCAAAAGGAATTAGGCATAAGTTTTATGATTAAAACTTAACCTAGCCACCTAATTTTCCCTAAGCCTCTGCGCCAACTCTCTCTCTCTCTCTGCGGCCTCCCTCCTCTTCGGTCTAGCAGCCAATTTCTTGTGCGTGCGTGTGTGAGCCTTTGGAGGAGTTATCTCTTGGTGGTTCTGCTGATCTCTGACCCGTACCTCCTCTTTCCGCTGCAAAACAAGGTAACAGGTGAGATCCTTTATGATTCTGCAAGAGAACCTAGATCTGGCATGTTTAGGTGAGTTTAATCTGAAGAATTGAATCAGGATTAACACTAAACAATCCTTTAGTATGATGGGATGGTTTGATTCAAGATTTGGGTTGGTTTAAGGCCGGTTCAGCCTTGGTCAACGGTTAGGTCAAACCGGTCAATGTTTGACCAAAACCGGTTTAACATAACCGGTTCTAATTAGACCGGTTTAGTTGGTTTGATCGGTTTATTGGTTCATCCGGTTCAATCGGGTGGTCAACCGGTTCAAGTAAAAGTCAACGGTCAACAGTCAAAGTCAACGGTCAATCGGAGGTCAAAGTCAACGCCAGTCAACGCCGTGGTCAACGCCGGTCAACGCGTTGACTCTGGCCATTGACTACTTGCGGTTCATGTCAGGGTGTTCGGGAAGCCTCGGGGTTTGAGTTCGTGCGTACGGGAAGTTCTGTTGGGATTATGTCTTGAAATCATATTGTACTTACTCTGCATGATAGTTGTATTGTCGAGATCGGACAATTCATGTGATACTAGGGAATCATAACATTTTTCTAGAAACCGCTTATGACTTATGAGTTGTAACTCATTGCTAGCATTATGTGAACCTACAGGGTCACACACCTAAGCAAGCTGGATACACTTTGTATGGGATTGATCATTGGCATATGGTTTGGTCAATGTGTATTGGATATGCATTGAATTCAAGTTTTGAGAGGTGTGTCGATCGACACCACTAGGTGTATCGATGACACGGGGTCGATTCCGAAACTAATGTTTCGGATTATGGCTTAAATTGACCTGGTTCAGTTACTGGGTAATTAGGTCGAGATTGAAAGCCTATATATTCGATATGAGGCTCGAATTCGACAAGGGTGTTCTCGATAGAACAATTGCAGCCACTTCTCTTAACTCAGAAACTCCCAGGAGATCCGATTTCCGGCACTAGCATCCCGACGGATTCCAGCTTGTGTGCGTGTGGACTGCAGTAGAGGCGCATCATCTGAGGCGCTCTAGAGATCTCGTTTATCTGACCATATTCCGCTGCCAGAACAAGGTAAACGCGAGATCCATGATTCAATAACACAAACCCTTAGATTCTAGGCTCGGAATTCAGACTTAGGGTTGCCTAATTGGATTAGGAACTGCTAGGAATTTCATCAGTGGTATCAGTGTTGGGATAGTGTCCTGAAATCACACTTGTACTCACTCCTGATGATAGTTGTGTGTCGAGATCAGACATTCGTATAGTACTGGGCGGTTGCAATATTTTGCTAGAAGCCTCTTGCAATCTGTAAGTTATGGACTTACTACCAGTACTATATGATCCTATAGGGTCACACACCTAAGCAAACTGGAAGCTACGACATGGGAATGATCATTATGGTAATGATCATATTAATGTGTATTGGATACACATTATAATCGATAAAATGGTGTTGTGTCGATCGACACAGCTTGTGTGTCGGTCGACATAGTTCGGGTTTTTTCGAAAGGCTTTTCGAATTAAGACTTGATTAAGTCTGGCCCGTTAATTGTGTTTTAGGTCGAATATAACAAGTAAGTTTCGACCTAAACAAAGAGCCGTCCACTTTTCTTGACAGAAACAGTAGAAACACCAGAGAGAATCGATTCCCGTTGATCCGGCACTAGCATCCCTTTCCCAGCGAGCGTGCGTGTGTATCTGGTAGAGGCAAGGCGTTTGCGTTGCTCCACTGATCTCGTTCACCATCTCAATTCCGCTTCCAGAAAGGTAAGAACGAGGTTGGTTTTCATTCAATATATCAAACCCTAGATCCAATGGGATCCTTCAGTGGTATCAGAGCTTGTTAGGGTTTAGCTATTGAATCTGGTGAAATTAATTCGAAACTTGATGTTGTTGAATTGAATATTGCCTGTTAAAATCGTTTTTTTATGAATGTTAATCTCGGATTTTGTTCATGTTGAAAACGATGATACTGTTGATATCGCACTGTGTCGATCGACACAAAGCGTGTGTCGGTCGACACGCCGCGAAATAACACGTAAAATTTTAGGGTTTGTCGCAGGGTGTCGATCGACACAAAGCGTGTGTCGGTCGACACAGAGCGAAAACTCGCAATAAATTTTAGGGTTTGTCGCAAAGTGTCGATCGACACAAAGCGTGTGTCGGTCGACACAAAGCGAAAATCCGCAAATAATTTTAGGGTTTCGATCTGAGATCGAGTACCCGTATTCCTGCTGTGTCGGTCGATACACTGGGTGTGTCGGTCGACACAGGCAAAGCGATTAGATAGACCGGTTCAATTGGATTGAACTAGTTATCTCGCATGGTTAATTTTAATTAACCAAATTGGTTCTGGTTTAGTAATGTCGATCGACACACAGTGTGTGACGATCGACATGGACTATTAAACCGAACCGGTTCAATTGGATTGAATCGGTTATGTTAATTCGATCTGGTTTGACCGGTTATCGAAGAACGGTTTAATTCTGGTTGCGTCGACCGACGCCAATGGTTGGCATCGATCGGCATGACATTCGCAGATATGCTGGTTGGACCACAAATTTGCATATACCAGAACAATTTAATCCTAAAAGTTGTAGATGAATCTAAACTTAATAAAACTGAACGTTTTAAATAAATTAATAAATTCTTAGATGTGTATTGGATATGCATCAAGGTTAAATAGTTCATTTCCTCAACTAAATATCAAGTGATCTTGATATCTTGCCCGATCTTGTCTACTGTCAAGATTCGTGTCGTTCGTTGGATAGTTTTGGAGTCCTTGGTATCCACAGCAACATGAGTAAGGCAGGTGGTCATTGATAGACTTGCAGTGCGACTGTCAATGATCACGAGACAGGAAAAGATTGGTTTACTTGACTGGGCCATCAGAAGTTCTGGGCCCAGAGACATCAGAGTGGATAAAACATGGATTGTCTTATCTGCGACCAAGAGTTGTACTGGGTACAATTAGCAATGATTTGCTTACCTGGATGACTAAATTTTGAGTGATGGCGAGTCGCCCACTCGAATTTTGGTGTTCTGAGGATCTTGGTTCATTGTATTCATCCGAGGAAACATAGTTTTGAATACAATGCGAGTTTTTCTTATTAGATAAGAATTCTCATTTCCTTGAGCATTATAACTAAAACCTCTACCTCTTTTAATTACAGCTATGTCTGTCTCAACTCACATCAACACTTTCTCACTAAGATCCGTCCTTGAGAAGGACAAATTAAATGGATCTAATTTCTTGGAATGGTATCGGAACCTGAGAATAGTTCTCAGGCAAGAGAACAAGGAATATGTCCTTGAAAGAGTTCTCACCGAGAGGCCACGTTCCAATGCCCCGCAGACAGAAAAGAATGCTTGGGATAAGCATTCAGCTGATGTCAAAGATGTTAATTGTCTAATGCTGGTGACTATGAACTCTGAGCTGCAGAAGCAATATGAGAACGTGATGTCACCCATTGAGATGATTAACAGCCTGAAAGCTTTGTTTCAGGAGCAAGCTCGCACAGAGAGATACCAGACGGTTAAATCTCTCATGGATTGCAAGCTGGCTAAGGACAGTCCAGTAAGTCCTCATGTCCTTAAAATGATGGGTTACATTGATAACCTGGGGAAACTGGATTGTGCCATTAGCCAGGAGCTAGCCACTGACATGATTCTGCAGTCTTTGCCGTCGTGTTTTGATCAGTTCATCATGAACTACAACATGCAAAACATGACTAAGACATTGACTGAGTTGCACGGTATGCTGAAGACAGCAGAGCCAAATCTCAAGAAGGCTACTCCCAGTGTCCTGATGGTACAAGGGGGTAAAAGGTTTAAGAAACCTAAGAAGGACAAGGGAAAGGCCCAGGTTGTCGAGACTGAGAGTCAAGACAAGCCCAAGCCCAAACCCAAATCCGGGCCTTCTCCTAAGGATAAGTGCAACTACTGCAAGCAGTTGGGGCATTGGAAGAGAGACTGCAAGAAGTTCAAGGAAGATTACAAGAAGCTGAAGAAGACGTATGATGCGTCTGACTCAGGTATTTATGTTATCGAACTCAATGTTATGTCTTCTAGTTCTACTTCGTGGGTATTGGATACCGGCTGCGGTGCTCATATTTGTACTAATATGCAGGCACTAAGAAACAGTAGAACGCTGAAGAAAGGAAAAGTGGAGCTGCGGGTCGGGAATGGAGCTAAGGTTGCTGCACTGGCCGTAGGCACCTATGAGTTGTCTTTACCTTCGGGCATGGTTTTAGCTTTGAATAATTGCTATTTTGTATCTGCGATTAGCAGAAACATAATTTCAGTTTCCGTTTTGGATTTGGAAGGTTTTGATTTTGCAGTTAAGAATAAAGTTTGTTCTTTTAATCGTGATGGTACATTTTATGGTAGCGCCCCATTAGATAATGGGTTATATGTTTTAAACCAAGAAATGCCTGTCTTTAACATAAATACAAAGCGGCTTAAGTCCAATGACGAAAACCCAACTTTCCTATGGCATTGTCGTTTGGGCCATATCAATGAGAAACGCATCCAAAGGCTCCATCGAAATGGGCTTCTGGGCTCATTTGATTTTGAATCATGTGAGAAATGCGAATCTTGCTTGATGGGCAAAATGGCTAGGGCCCCTTTCAACAAACCGAATGAAAGGGCCAGTGAGCTATTGGGCCTCATTCATACTGACGTATGTGGGCCAATGAGCACTGTTGCCAGAGGAAACTACAAGTACTTCATTACCTTCACGGATGATTTCAGTAGGTATGGCTATGTCTATTTAATGAGACATAAGTAAGAATCCTTTGATAGATTCAAGGAATTCAAGAATGAAGTACAGAACCAACTTGGCAAAAGTATCAAAGCTCTGCGATCGGATCGCGGAGGAGAATACTTAAGCCAAGAGTTCAGCGACTATCTGAGCGAGTGTGGAATTATTTCACAGCTCACTCCTCCTGGAACACCTCAATGGAATGGAGTGTCAGAGAGGAGGAATCGAACCTTATTGGATATGGTTCGGTCTATGATGAGTCATTCTAATCTTCCATTATCCTTTTGGGGATACGCTCTAGAAACGTCTGCGTTTACACTAAATAGGGTGCCATCTAAATCAGTGGATAAGACACCACATGAATTGTGGACAGGGAAAATTCCTAGTCTGTCTTTCCTGAAGATTTGGGGTTGTGAGGCTTATGTCAAACGTTTAATCTCTGACAAGCTCGCACCCAAATCAGACAAATGCTACTTCTTTGGTTATCCTAGGGATACCAAGGCATACTACTTTTACAACCAATCTGAGAACAAAGTTTTTGTTGCTCGGGACTGTTCTTTTCTTGAGAGAGAATTTCTTTCTAAGAAAAACAGTGGGAGTAAAGTACATCTCGAAGAAATTCAAGATGCACAGGAAACTTTTCAACCTGTTGAGGAAGAGCAGCAGTTGGATCCACAAAGTTCTGTGGAACCAGCGTCTGTGGAGCCTGAAGTTCGCAGATCCGGAAGGATCGGTTACGAACCCGAGAGATACTATGGATTTCTCGTAACAAATTCCAATGATCTGATGATCATTGAAAGTGACGAACCAGCGACCTTCGCGGAAGCAATGATGGACCCGGACTCCAAAAAGTGGCTTGGAGGCTCTAAATCCGAAATGGGATCCATGTCAGAAAACCAAGTATGTGAAGGATTGTTTAGTGTTTGTCCTGTTTCAATTCTTCAGATTAAACCCTACTAAACACATTGGATCTAGGTTCTCTTGCAGAATCATAAGGAGATCTCAGTAAATACCTTGTTTATGCAGCGGATTAGAGAGGTATCGTCAGAGATCAATAGAACCGCCAAGGGACAGCTCCTCCAGAGGTTCACACACGCACACTTCAGGAAGATGGCTGCTAGACCAGAGAGGAGGGAGGCACAGAGAGAGTTGAGAGAGAGAGAGAGCTAGGTTAAGTTTTATTTATAAAACTTATGTCTAGTTCTTTTGGGCTTTTGGGCCCAAGTCCCAATCTGATTAAATCCCTTAGATTTAATCAGGCCCTTTAATCTCTCTAAGTACAGTAAATGCCTGGCACTTTTACTGTACTTCTGCTGAACCATTCCTTTATAGTTTCCTGTTAGCTTAGGCGTGTGACCCATATGGGATCATATAATAAAGGCAATAAATCCAAGACTTATAGATCATGAGCGGACTCTAGCAAGCCATCATGACCCCCAATATTATATGACTTATGTCTGATCATTGACATACTCTTACTTTCTAGAGACAGTACAGAGATTACTGGACATAATTCCAACAATCTCCCACTTGTACTGGAATCTCTGTATTCATAATCTTTTTGTCTCAATATCTCGATTAGTCATAAGGCAAGATGAGTGTCATCCTTATAAAGCTTAATCATGTTCATCGGACTCTGATTTGACACTGACAATCCAAACGACTCGGGACAGTCCGTTTGAGCATGGCCATGCATTTTCCAGTATTCAAATCTCCGATTGGCCTAGAGATATTCACTCCATTTATATTGGAGGGACAAATCCCGTCTTGTTCCATCACTGCAAACTACTCACTTCATAATACACCCAAACAAGGTCCTTATAACTATCGCTTAACGACAGCGTTAGACAATGATCAAAGCGCATCAGTTCATGTGCAGTCACATGCATGCGAACTCAGGTCTAAGGACTATACTCTATAGTCGTAGTGAGAATCTCTTATGACACATATATAAATATCCTGAAGAGTTCTTATTAGCGGGTCATGTCCGGTCGTATGTACCCCAACATACACCTATGTACTGACTTTGATGCCGTGCATCTATGACACCCTGAAACTTGGTCATAAGTCACATACTAATCTAGTCTCACGCGGTTGTTGGTGTTCCAATTTCAACAACCTTCGACTAGGGACAGGATGATATAAGCCATCTATCAAATATAGGGTCTCATGATCAAGCTAAATGACTTCGATGACTCAAGATCAAGTCACTTACTTCGATGACCTATAAAATGGTTTATATCATTTTGGAACGATTATTTCATCACAGTTAAAATAATCTTGAAATAATAATTTTATTAAAACATCTAAAAAATGTTTTACAAGAACATATCAATAACTAAATAAAGCCCTCAAACTCCCACTCAAATTTAGATTACATTTCAATGTCTCTAATGCCTACAGCTTCAGTCAGGTACTCGAGCTTAGGCCTTGGGAGTGGCTTTGTCAATGGATCAGCGACATTGTCACGTATCAAGTGAAATCTTCTTAGTATATGCTTGGATTTCTGGTGTGATCTTGGTTCCTTTGCCTGAGCTATAGCACCATTGTTATCACAAAACAGTGCCAGAGGCTCAGCTGCATTTGGTATCACACCTAGTTCAATAATGAACTTTCGTATCCAAACAGCTTCCTTCGCTGCTTCTGAGGCGGCGACATATTCAGCTTCTGTAGTGGAATCAGCAACGGTGTCTTGCTTGGAGCTTCTCCAACTAACTGCACCACCATTCAGACAAAAGATATAACCGGACTGTGACCGGAAATCATCTTTGTCTGTCTGGAGACTTGCGTCCGTGAATCCACTGACTTCAAGCACATCACTTCCACCGTACACCAAGAACTTATCCTTAGTATGTCTTAGATACTTCAGGATATTCTTGACGGCAATCCAGTGGCTTTCACCTGGATCAGACTGGTATCTACTCGTCATGCTCAATGCATAAGCAACATCAGGACGAGTACAGATCATGGCATACATGACAGATCCTATTGCAGATGCATAAGGAATATTCTTCATGCGCTCAAGCTCAGCAGCCGTCGTTGGGCTCTGCTTCTTGCTTAGCGTTGTGCCATGTACCATTGGTGTGAAGCCCTTCTTGGAATCTGCCATGCTGAATCTATGCAGGACTTTGTCAATGTATGAATCTTGACACAAGCCTATCAGCTTTTTAGATCTATCCCGGTAGATCCTGATTCCAAGAACGTATGCGGCTTCTGTTGGATAGTTCAGTTGATCCTGATTCAATTCTCATATTGATATCAACCTAAACATGCATCAGATCTAGGTGTTCTTATTTAGAAACATTAGATGATCTCACCTTTTACCTGTTTGTTGCAGCGGAAGGAATAGAACAGGTCAGAGATCAGATAGATGCACCGAGGGATGAATCCTCCAAAGGTTCACACACGCTTCACAAGGAAATGGCTGCTAGACCACGAGGAAGAGAGGCGCAGAGAGAGAGGAGAATCGCGGCTGGGTATTAGGGTTGGGGAGAAAAGACTTGGCTTTTAGTCATTAAAAGCCTTCTCTTTCCCTTTTGGGCTTTTGGGCCCAATCTGATTAAATCCCATTTAATCAGACCCATTAATCTTTCTCTCTTAGTACGACAAATGCCTAGCACTTTTGTCGTACTTCTGCTAAGCCGTTCCAACACATTTTCCTGTTAGCTTAGGCGTGTGACCCATATGGGATCATATAATAAAAGCAATAAGTCCAAGACTTATAGATCATGAGCGGACTCTAGCAAGCCATCATTATCCCCAGTATTATATGACTTATGTCTGATCTCGACATACTCTTACTTTCTAGAGACAGTACCGAGATTACTGGACACAATTCCAACAATCTCCCACTTGTACTGGAATCTCTGTATTCATAATCCTTTTGTCTCAATATCTCGATTAGTCATAAGGCAAGATTGGTGTCATCCTTATAAAGCCTAATCTTGTTCATCGGACTCTGATTTGATACTGACAATCCAAACGACTCGGGAAAGTCCGTTTGAGCATGGCCATGCGTTTTCCAGTATTCAAATCTCCGATTGGCCTAGAGATATTCACTCCACTTATATTGGAGGGACAAATTCCGTCTTGTTCCATCACTGTAAACTACTCATTTCATAATGCACCCAAACAAGGTCCTTATAGCTATCACAGAACGATAGCGTTAGACAATGATCAAAGTACATCAGTCCATGTGCAGTCACATGCATGTGAACTCAGGTCTAAGGACTATACTCTATAGTCGTAGTAAGAATCTCTTATGACACAGATATAAATATCCTGAAGAGTTCTTATAGTCGGGTCTTGTCCGGTCGTATGTTCCCAACATACACCTATGTACTGACTTTGATGCCGTGCATCTATGACACACTGAGACTTTGTCATAAGTCACGTACCAATCCAGTCTCACACGGTTGTTGGTGTTCCAGTTTCAACAACCTTCGACTAGGGACATGATGATATAAAACATTTATCAAATATAGGATCTCATGATCAAGCTAAATGACTTCGATGACTCAAGATCAAATCATTTACTTCGATGACCTATAAAATGGTTCATATCATTTTGGAACGATTATTTCATCACAGTTAAAATAATCTTGAAATAATAATTTCATTAAAACATAAATAATGTTTTACAAGAACATATCAAATAACTAAAATAAAGCTCACAAAACTCCCACTCAAATTTAGATTACATTTCAATGTTTCTAATGCCTACAGCTTCAGTCAGGAACTCGAGCTTAGGCCTTGGGAGTGGCTTTGTCAACGGATCAGCGACATTATCATCTGTCGGAACTCGGCTGATCTTGACTTCCTTTCTATTAATGATGTCACGTATCAAGTGATATCTTCTTTGAACATGCTTGGATTTCTGGTGTGATCTTGGTTCCTTTGCCTGAGCTATATCACCATTGTTGTCACAAAACAGTGCCAGAGGCTCAGCCGCATCTGGTATCACACCTAGTTCCATAATGAACTTTCGTATCCAAACAGCTTCCTTCGCTGCTTCCGAGGAGGCGATATATTCAGCTTCTGTAGTGGAATCAGCAACGGTGTCCTGTTTGGAGCTTCTCCAACTTACTGCACCGCCATTCAGACAAAAGACATAACCGGACTGTGACCGGAAATCATCTGTGTCTGTCTGGAAACTTGCGTCCGTGAATCCACTGACTTTAAGCACATCACTTCCACCGTACACCAAGAACTTATCCTTAGTATGTCTTAGATACTTCAAGATATTCTTTACGGCAATCCAATGGTTTTCACCTGGATTTGACTGGTATCTACTCGTCATGCTCAATGCATAAGCAACATCAGGACGAGTACAGATCATGGCATACATGACAGATCCTATTGCAGATGCATAAGGAATGTTCTTCATGTGCTCAAGCTCAGCAGCCGACGTAGGGCTCTGCTTCTTGCTCAGCGTTGTGCCATGTACCATTGGCGTGAAGCCCTTCTTGGAATCTTTCATGCTGAATCTTTGTAGGACTTTGTCAATGTATGAGTCTTGACACAAGCCTATCAGCCTCTTAGGTCTATCCCGATAGATCCTAATTCCAAGAACGTATGCGGCTTCACCCATGTCTTTCATGGAAAAACAACTTCCAAGCCAGTCCTTTACAGACTTCAGCATTGGAACGTCGTTTCCGAGAAGTAGTATGTCATCGACATACAGAATAAGAAATACAATCTTGCTCCCACTAGATTTCTTATACACGCATTGTTCTTCTTCGTTTCTGATGAAGTCAAATTGCTTGATCGCTTCATCAAAACGAAGATTCCAGCTCCTCGATGCTTGCTTCAATCCATAAATGGATTTATGAAGCTTGCATACTTTCCCAGCATTCTTCGGATCTATGTAACCGTCAGGTTGTGTCATATACACATCCTCTTCCAGAATACCATTCAGGAAGGCGGTTTTCACGTCCATTTGCCAAATTTCATAATCATGAAAAGCTGCAGTTGCTAGTAGAATCCGAATAGATTTCATCATAGCCACTGGTGAATAGGTTTCATCGTAGTCCACACCGTGAACTTGTCTGAAACCTTTTGCCACCAACCTGGCTTTGTAAATCTGGACATTTCCATCCACGTCAATCTTCTTCTTGAAGATCCATTTGCACTCGATGGCTTTTACACCAACGGGTAAGTCAACTAACGAAAACACTTGGTTGACTGACATGGAGTCCATTTCGGAATCAGTGGCCTTGCGCCACTTAGAGGAATCTGGGCCCATCATGGCTTGATTGAAGTTCGATGGTTCATCACCATCAATGATCAAAAGATCATGACAGTCAGTCACGAGGAATCCCTGATATCTCTCGGGTTCGTGACGGATCCTCCCGGATCTTCGAACTTCAGGTACTACAGGTTCAGGCTCTACAATTTCTTGTAGATCCTCCTGCTGCTCTTCCTCATTAGGTTGAGCAGTATCCTGTTCATCTTGAATTTCTTCAAGCAGTACCTTACTCCCACTGTCTTTCTTAGAGAGAAACTCCCTCTCAAGAAAGTTACAATCCCGGGCAACAAAAATCTTGTTCTCGGAACGTAGATAGAAGTAATAAGCCTTGGTTTCCCGTGGATAACCAATGAAGTAGCATTTATCAGATTTTGGTGTAAGCTTATCTGAGATTAATCTCTTGACATAGGCTTCACAACCCCAAATTCTGAGATAAGACAGCACTGGAGCCACTCCAGTCCATAATTCATATGGTGTCTTTGCTACTGCTTTTGATGGCGCTCTGTTTAGAGTGAACACTGCTGTTAGCAGAGCATATCCCCAAAGGGATATTGGAAGGTCTGTGTGACTCATCATAGATCGAACCATATCAAATAAGGTCCGATTTCTCCTTTCAGACACACCATTCCATTGAAGTGTTCCTGGAGGAGTGAGTTGGGATACGATCCCACACTCTCTCAGATGATCACTGAATTCTTGGCTTAAGTATTCTCCTCCTCGGTCGGACCGAAGAGCCTTAATGCTTTTGCCAAGTTGGTTCTGTACTTCATTTTGGAATTCTCTGAACTTCTCAAAAGATTCAGACTTATGTTTCATTAAATAAACATATCCATACCTACTGAAATCATCAGTAAAGGTAATGAAGTACTGATAGTTTCCTCTTGCATTTGTGGACATTGGGCCACACACATCAGTGTGTATCAGGCCCAATAAGTCACTGGCCCTCTCGTTAGGTTTATTAAAGGGGGCCCGTGTCATTTTGCCCATCATGCAGGATTCGCATTTCTCACATGACTCAAAGTCAAATGAGCCAAGAAGTCCATTCGAATGGAGCCTCTTGATGCGTTTCTCGCTGATGTGCCCTAAACGACAATGCCATAGAAACGTTCGGTTTTCCTCATTAGGTTTAAACCGTTTTGTATTAATGTTATAAATTGGCGCGGATTGATCGAGTATGTAAAGCCCATTCGTAAGAGGGGCAGAACCATAGAACAAATTGTTGCGATTGAAGGAACATAATTTATTCTTAACTGAAAAATCATAACCTTCCAAATCCAACAAAGAAATTGAAATAATATTTCTGCTTATAGCAGGTACAAAATAACAATTATTAAGTTCTAAAATCAATCCCGAAGGTAAAGACAACAAGTATGTTCCTACAGCTAGTGCTGAAACTTTCGCTCCATTCCCAACTCGTAGCTACACTTGTCCTTGCTTCAGCCTTCTACTGTTGCTGAGTGCCTGCATATTAGTACAAATATGAGCCCCACAACCAGTATCCATGACCCATGAGGTATTATCAGAAGTAGTTGTATTAACTTCTATAACAAAAATACCTGATGAAGAAGTCTCGAAAGTCTTCTTCTTTAATTCCTTTAGACCTTCCTGGAATTTCTTACAATCTCTTCTCCAATGCCCCAGTTCTTTGCAGAACCTGCACATGTCAGTAGGCCCAGCCTTGGACTTGGGCTTGGGCTTTGGCGTGTCCTTGTCCGCGACTTGGACACCCTTGGCCTTTCCTTTATCCTTAGCAGAAGACTTCTTAAACCCCTTGCCCTTTTGTACCATAAGTACATTGGGGTCCTTGGCGGTTTTCTTCAAGTTGGGCTCTGCAGTCTTGAGCATTCCGTGAAGCTCAGGCAGTGTCTTACTCAAGCCATGCATGTTAAAGTTCAGAATGAACTGATCATAGCTTGCAGGTAAAGACTGCAGAATGATGTCGCAGGCAAGTTCCTGGCTGATTGGGCAGTCGAGTTTCTGAAGATGATCGAGATAACCCATCATCTTCAACACATGAGGACTCACTGCCGCATTCGCAGCCAACTTACAGTCCAAGAGGTTCTTAACTGTCTGGAACCTCTCGGTCCTAGCCTGCTCCTGAAAAAGCGATTTCAGGCTTGCCATGATCTCGATTGGAGACAATACACTTTCGAACTGTTTTTGCAGCTCAGGAGTCATTGTCACCAACATCAGGCAATAAACATCATTTTCATCTGACGAATGCTTTTCCCAAGCATTGTGCAGAGTCCTGGCAGCATTGGCAAGAGGCCTCTCGGGGAGGGGATCTCGAAGGACATAATCCTTCTTCTCCTGCTTGAGGACCAGCCTCAAGTTCCTTGACCATGTCAGAAAGTTCGTTCCAGTCAGCTTCTCCTTCTCGAGAACAGACCGGATCGAGAATGTGTTTTGAGTGCTTGTAGTAGTCATATCTGAAATATATAAATAAAAAGGTTATTAGTTATATGTTCAAAATGATTAATCTCGTATTAAGGTATAATATGATTAATCATGCATTATATTCAATAACATAAGTTACCCTCAATAGAATATAATGATTCCAAGATCCACATATAACTAAGATTAAAGTGGGCCACTGGCCATCACCCAACCTTAGCTTATATCGGTAAGCCCTATATCGGCTAATTATATCCGTGATATAACTCTTGGTTGTGAATCTGGGCCCGAGGCCCAATCCACTCTGATGTCTCAAGGCCCGGGACTCCCGATGGCCTAGTCAAGAAAACCGGACTATACAGTCATGTAATCATTAATGTCTGGGACTCCCAATGACATTTATGAATCACAAACCGTCTTACCCACGCAAAAGCAGACATCCTCACACTGTAAGGCCATGAATGCAATTGAATGGGCTTTGATAGCTGACATAGCCTGGACAAGACATCCAACGCTTGATATTAATTTGAGGTTCGTAGGTTTATTAAAATTCATTCCCAAAATAGAAGATTACTATTTCGGGAAACTTTCTATTTATGGAAACCTACTATTTTTGGAAACTTTCTAAAATTGGAAACTTTCTAAAACCGGAAACTTTCTAACTTTAGAAATTTCTTTAAAATCCAAAACCGGCAAATTCAGAAACTTCTATTTTAAGAAACTTTCTAATTTCAAAATTTCGGAAACTTTAATTTAAAATCGACTTTATAATATTATAAAATAAATTTTAAATTTATCTGAAGAAAGACTCAAATAATTGGCCCAATTGTTTTAACTTCTTGGCCCGAGGCCCAAGAATTGGTCCATGTCCAAGACATGACCCAATTGTCCAATTAATTGACATAACCGGTCTGGTTCATTAAAACTGGTCTAACCAAGTTTCAATTACTACGATGACCACAATTGTCAACCGGTTATTTACTAAACCGGAATTTCTCAATTTATTTGGTCCAACCAAATCAAATTAGAAATTCCTGGTTTAGGCACTAAATCCAATATTTCTTTCGACATTGGATTTCTTATCCCGGTTTAACCAGATTTAATAAAATTATTAAAACTGTTTATTAAACCAGAACGAAGATTTTAATCAAGTTTTGAACCGAGCCTTGAACCGAACCGATTTGGTCACGAACCAAACCGAGTTGGTCGTGACCTAGCTTCCTTCCCAAGAAACCATCGGCCAGCCGCTCAGCCGCGAGCCAACCGATCCGAGATCGAGGCGATACGCAGCCGGGACGGGACGCTTCCACGATCGCCGAGCGATCGGGATGCCGAGCACGCGAGCGGGACGGGACATGGCCGGGACGCGATCGAGACGAGCGATCGGACGCGACGCAACGATCGATCACGATCGATCGTATGATACGATCCGATCCAATCCGACCATCCCGACCGTCCGACCCGCGATCCATCCGTCCGACCGGTCCAACTCACGGCCGATCAACAAACCCGAGTCATATAGCTCGGTTTGTGATCTCTTTAGTGTGTTTAGATTTTAATTCTGATTCTTAAGTGTTTTTCTTATCAGTAATGGATTCAAAACACTTCTAAA